>NW_019167849.1:5510092-5550430 GCF_002303985.1 Durio zibethinus | reverse complement strand
CGGCAGGCACTACGTGGCCAGAGGTATGGGATAAGGCAAGCCGTGGATCGATAGGGGGTAGGTGGGTTTAGGCATTTTTGCATGCCAATGCCATTTTTATGGCTTGTAAATTCATACAATGGTCCTTTAAGCCTTCACGTGAAGTTTTCATGGCAAGACAACTCATTTTTCTATTTTCTATGATTTTCAAAACTTTTTACGGTTCAGGGTTTTGAAAAATTTTTTTGGATGGAGTTTTGGCCCCAAACCTGGTAGACATGATCCTTGTATTTTTGTTGGCATACTTAAAAAAATTCAGCTAAAAACTCGAAGTGTACAAGATTCTGTGACCATTTGAAAAAAGTGTCCCCATTTCAGACACTTTAATAGCTACTGGCAGCAAACCTGTAAAATCTCAAATGCTCTTTAAGGGGGTGTGAGTTCTTGAGGTTTGATGAGGGATAGGGGCCTAATATAAGGGTCAAGTACCAGCACCCATCGCACATCATGTGCGCACACCCCCTCGGCCACCCCGATCGTCGAAACCCCAATGCCGTCGGTCAGGTTCTTCGACGATGCTCCGACGATGGTGCCCCGACGAAGAAAAGTAGGGTACCAGCACATGCCCGAGGCCAGCATGTGCTATCGCAACCCTCGGTCCGGTCCGATCTTAGACTGGGAATGAACTCCGTATGTCTAAGTCAACCTACAAAATGAGCGTGCAGACGCTCAGCCGGCCAGAGGGGCAGGATGCGCAAGCCGGGGATCAGTCGGGTCCCCCTCTATGTGCTGTCGATCCTTCTGCCACAACCTTTGGTCCAGTCTGAACTTAGACTGGGAATGAACTCCGTATGCCCAAGCCAACCGACAAAATGGGCGGGCGGACGGACGGGCACTACAATGGCTTGTAAATTCCATCTTCATCTTCATATTTCTATGTGCCAATTCCTTTTTTATGGCTTGTAAATTCATACAATGGTCCCTTAAGCCTTCACGTGAAGTTTCATGGCAAGATGACTTGTTTTCTATTTTTCATGAT
Source organism: Durio zibethinus (assembly GCF_002303985.1). Next base: position 5,549,412 of record NW_019167849.1, on the reverse strand, counting down.
TTTCGAAACTTTTTGCGGTTCGGGATTTTTTAAAATTTTTTGGGAAAGTGTTTTGGACCCAAACTTGGTAGACGTGATCCTTGTATTTTTGTTGGCATGCACAAAAAAATTTTGCTAAAAGTCGAAGTGTACAAGATTTTGTGATCATTAGAAAAAAGTGACCCCATTTCAGACACTTTAATGGTTACTGGCAGCAAACCTGTAAAATCTCAAATGCTCTTTAAGGGGGTGTGTGTTCTAGAGGTTTGATGAGGGTACGGGGCCAATATAAGGGCCAAGTACCAGCACCCATCGCAAATCATGTGTACAAGATTTTGTGACCATTTGAAAAAAGTGTCCCCATTTCAGACTCTTTAATGGCTACTGGCAGCAAACCTATAAAATCTCAAATGCTCTTTAAGGGGGTGTGAGTACACAAAGTTTGATGAGGGATAGGGGGCCAATATAAGGGCCAAGTACCAGCACCCATTGCACATCATATGCGCACACCCCCCCGGCCCCCCCGACCATCGGAACCCCAATGCCGTCGGTGTGGTTTTCTGGCGACGCTCCGTCGATGGTGCCTCGACGAAGAAAAATACGGCACCAACACATGCCCGAGCTCGGCATGTGCTGCTGCAACCCTCGATCTGGTCCGATCTTAGACTGGGAATTAACTCCGTATGCCTAAGCCAACCCACGAAACGAGTGTACGGGTGCTCAACCGACCAGAGGGGTAGGATGCGCAAGCCGGGGATCGATCGGGTTCCCTTCTGTATGCTTCCGATCTTGCTACTGCAACCCTCAGTCCGATCTGATCTTAGACTAGGAATGAACTCCGTATACCTAAGCCAACCAACGAAATGAGCGGGCGGGTGGGCGGGCGGGCACTACGTCGGCCAGAGAGACGGGATGCGCAAGTCGTGGATCGATGGCTGGTAGGTGGGTTTAGGCACATCTTCATATTTTTGCGTGCCAATGCCATTTTTATGGCTTGTAAATTCATACAATGGTCTCTTAAGCCTTCACGTGAAGTTTCATGGCAAGATGACTCGTTTTCTATTTTTCACGATTTTTGAAACTTTTTGCTTGTCAGGATTTTTTTAAATTTTTTCATAAGGAGTTTTGGCCCCAAGCTTGGTAGACGTGATCCTTGTATTTTTGTTGGCATGCACAAAAAAATTCAGCTAAAAACTCAAAGTGTACATGATTTTGTGACCCTTTGAAAAAAGTGTCCCCATTTCAGATACTTTAATAGCTACTGGCAGCAAACCTATAAAATCTCAAATGCTCTTTAAGGGGGTGTGAGTTCTCGAGGTTTGATGAGGGATAGGGGGCCAATATAAGGGCCAAGTACCAGCACCCATCATACATCATGTGCACACAGCCCATCGGTCGCCCCGATCGTTGGAACCCCAATGCCACCGGTTAGGTTCTCTGGCGATGGTGCCCCGGTGAAGAAAAATACGGCACCAACAGATGCTCGAGCCCAGAATGTACTGCCACAACCCTCGGTCTGGTCCGATCTTAGACTGGGAATGAACTTCGTATGCCTAAGCCAACCGACGAAACGAATGGGCGGACGGGCGGACGGACGGGCGGGCACTATGTCGGCCAGAGAGACGGGATGCGCAAGCCGTGGATCGATAGGGTGGTAGGTCGGTTTAGGCACATCTTCATATTTCTACGTGCCAATGCCATTTTTATGGCTTGTAAATTCATACAATGGTCCCTTAAGCCTTCACGAGAAGTTTCATGGCAAGACGACTTGTTTTCTATTTTTCACGATTTTCAAAACTTTTTGCAGTTCGGGATTTCTTAAAACTTTTTTGGAAGGCGTTTTGGCCCCAAACTTGGTAGACGTGATCCTTGTATTTTTGTTGGCATGCACAAAAAAATTCAGCTAAAAACTCGATGTGTACAAGATTTTGTGACCATTTGAAAAAAGTGTCCCCATTTCAGACACTTAGACTGGGAATGAACTTCGTATGCTTAGGCCGGGTCCCCCTCTGCGTGCTGTCGATCCTGCTATCGAAACCCTCAGTCCAGTCTGATCTTAGACTGGGAATGAACTCTGTATGCCTAAGCCAACCGATGAAATGAGCGGACGGGCGGGCGGGCACTACGTCGGCCAGAGTGACGGGATGCGCAAGCCGTGGATCGATAGGGTGGTAGGTGGGTTTAGGCACATCTTCACATTTCTGCATGCCAATGCCATTTTTTTGGCTTGTAAATTCATACAATGGTCCCTTAAGCCTTCACGTGAAGTTTCATGGCAAGACGACTCGTTTTCTATATTTTCGAAATGAGTTTTGGCCCCATACTTGGTAGACGTGATCCTTGTATTTTTGTTGGCATGCACAAAAAAATTCAGCTAAAAACTCGAAGTGTACAAGATTTTGTGACCATTTGAAAAAAGTGTCCCCATTTCAGATACTTTAATGGCTACTGGCAGCGAACTTGTAAAATCTCAAATGCTCTTTAAAGGGGTGTGAGTTATCGAGGTTTGATGAGGGATGGGGGGCCAATATAAGGGCCAAGTACAAGAACCCTTCGCACATGATGTGCACACACCCCCCCGGCCCCCCGATCGTCGAAACCCCAATGCCTCCGATCAGGTTCATCGATGATGCTCCCGCGATGGTGCCCCGACGAAGAAAAATGTAGCACCAACACATGCCCGAGCCTAGCATGTGCTCCCGCAACCGTCAGTCCGGTCCGATCTTGGACTGGGAATGAACTCCGTATGCCTAAGACAGAGAGACGGGATGTGCAAGTCATGGATCGATAGGGTGGTAGGTGGGTTTAAGCACATCTTTATATTTCTGCAAGCCAATGCCATTTTTATGGCTTGTAAATTCATACAGTGGTCTCTTAAGCTTTCACGTGAAGTTTCATGGCAAGACGACACATTTTCTATTTTTCAAGATTTTTGAAACTTTTTAAGGCTCAGATTTTTTAAAATTTTTTCGGAAGGAGTTTTGGCCCCAAACATGGTAGACGTGATCCTTGTATTTCTGTTGGCATGCACAAAAAAATTTAGCTAAACACTCAAAGTGTACAAGATTTTGTGACCATTTGAAAAAGGTGTCCTCATTTTAGACACTTTAATGGCTACAGACTGCAAACCTGTAAAATCTCAAATGCTCTTTAAGAGGGTGTGAGTTCTTGAGGTTTGATGAGGGATAGAGGGCCAAGTACCAGCATCCATCACACATCATGTGCGTACACCCCCCCCGACCCCCCGATCATCGGAACCCCAGTGCCGTCGGTCAGGTTCTTCGGTGATGCTGCAGCGATGGTGCCCCGACGAAGAAAAATGTGGCACCAACACATGCCCGAGCCCAGCATGTGCTGTCGCAACCCTTGGTCCGGTCCGATCTTAGACTGGGAATGAACTCCATATGCTTAGACTGGGAATGAACTCCGTATGCCTAAGTCAACCTACGAAATGAACGTGCGGGTGCTCAGCCGGCCAGAGGGGCGGGATGCGCAAGCCAGGGATCGGCCAAGTCCCCCTCTGTGTGCTACCGATCCTGCTATTGCAACCCTTCGTCTGGTCCAATCTTAGACTGGAATGAACTCCGTATGCCTAAGCCAATCGACGAAACAAGCGGGTGGGCGGACGGGCGGGCACTACGTCGGCCAGAGAGACTGGATGCGCAAGCCGTGGATCGATAGGGTGGTAGGTGGGTTTAGGCACATCTTCATATCTCTGCATGCCAATGCCATTTTTATGGCTTGTAAATTCATACAATGGTCCCTTAAGCCTTCCCGTGAAGTTTCATGGCAAGACGACTCGTTTTCTATTTTTCATGATTTTCAAAACTTTTTACGGTTCAGGATTTTTTAAAATTTTTTCGAAAGGATTTTTGGCCCCAAACTTGGTATACGTGATCCTTGTATTTTTGTTGTCACGCACAAAAAAATTCAGCTAAAAACTCGAAGTGTACAAGATTTTGTGATCATTTGAAAAAAGTGTCCCCATTTCAGACACGTTAATGGCTACTGGCAGCAAATCTGTAAAATCTCAAATGCTCTTTAAGGGGGTGTGAGTTCTCGAGGTTTGATGAGGGATAGGGGGCCAATATAAGGGCCAAGTACCAGCACCCATCGCACATCATGTGGGCACAACCCCCGGCCCCCCCGATCGTCGGAACCCTCATGCCGCCGATCAGGTTCACCGACGATGCTCCAGCGATGGTGCCCCAACGAAGAAAAATGTAGCACCAACACATGCCCGAGCCCAGCATGTGCTGTCGTAACCCTCGGTCCGATCTGATCTTAGACTGGGAATGAACTCCGTATGCTTAGATTGGGAATGAACTCCGTATGCTTAGACTGGGAATGAACTCTGTGTGCCTAAGTCAACACACGAAATGAGCGTGCAGGCGCTCAACCGGCCAGAGGGGCGGGATGATCAAGCCGAGCATCGATCGGGTCCTCTTTTGTGTGCTGTCGATCCTGCTACTGTAACCATCGATCCAGTCCGATCTTAGACTGGGAATGAACTCCGTATGCCTAAGCCAATCGACGAAATGAGCGGGCGGGCGACCACTATGCCGGCCAGAGAGACGGGATGCGCAAGCCGTAGATCGATAGGCTGGTAGGTGGGTTTAGGCACATCTTCATATTTCTGCGTGCCAATGCCATTTTTATGGCTTGTAAATTCATACAATGGTCCCTTAAGCCTTCACGTGAAGTTTCATGGCAAGACGACTCGTTTTCTATTTTTTACAATTTTTGAAACTTTTTATGGTTCGAGATTTTTGAAAATTTTTTCGGAAGGAGTTTTGGTCCCAAACTTGGTAGACGTGATCCTTGTATTTTTGTTGGCATGCACAAAAACATTGAGCTAAAAACTCGAACTGTACAAGATTTTGTGACCATTCGAAAAAAATGTCCCCATTTCGAACGCTTTAATGGTTACTGGCAGCAAACCTGTAAAATCTTAAATCCTCTTTAAGGGGGTGTGAGTTCTCGAGGTTTGATGAGGGATAGGGGGCCAATATAAGGGCCAAGTACCAGCACCCATCGCACATCATGTGCGCACACCCCCCCTGGCCCCCCCAATCATCAGAACCCCAATGTCGTCAATCAGGTTCTCCGACGATGCTCCGGCGATGGTGCCCCAGCGAAGAAAAATGTGGCACCAACACATGCCCGAGCCTAGCAAGTGCTGCCGCAACCCTCGGTCCGGTTCAATCTTAGACTGGGAATGAACTCCGTATGCCCATGTCAACCCACGAAACGAGCGTGCGGGTGCTCAGCCAGCCAAAGGGGCGGGATGCGAAAGCTGACGATTAACCGGGTCCCCCTCTGCGTGCTGTCAATCCTGTTGCCACAACCCTTGGTCCAGTCTGATCTTAGACTGGGAATGAACTCCGTATGCCTAAGCCAACCCACGAAACGAGCGGGTGGGCAGGCGGGCGGGCGAGCACTACGCTGGCCAGAGAGACGGGATGCGCAAGCCGTCGATCGATAGGGTGGCAGGTGGGTTTAGGCACATCTTCATATTTTTGCATGCCAATGCCATTTTTATGGCTTGTAAATTCATACAATTGTCCCTTAAGCCTTCACGTGAAGTTTCATGGCAAGACGACTCATTTTCTATTTTTCACAATTTTTGAAACTTCTTGCGATTCGGGATTTTTTAAAAATTTTTTTGGATGGAGTTTTGTCCCCAAACTTGGAAGACGTGATCCATATATTTTTATTTTCATGCACAAAAAAATTCAGCTAAAAACTCGAAGTGTACAAGATTTTGTGACCATTTGAAAAAAGTGTCCCCATTTCAGACACTTTAATGGCTACTGGCAGCAAACCTGTAAAATCTCAAATGCTCTTTAAGGGGGTGTGAGTTCTCGAGGTTTGATGAGGGATAGGGGGCCAATATAAGGGCCAAGTTCTGCACCCATCGCACATCATGTGTGCACACCCCCCCGGCCCCCCTGATCGTCGGAACCCCAATGCCGTCGGTCAGGTTCTCCGGCGATGGTGCCCCGACGAAGAAAATTACGAGACCAACACATGCTCGAGCCCAGCATGTGCTGCCGTAACCCTCGATCTGGTCTGATCTTAGACTGTGAATGAACTCCGTATGCTTAGACTGGGAATGAACTCCGTATGCCTAAGTCAACCCACGAAACTGGCGTGCGGGTGGTCAGCCGACCCAGAAGGGCAGGATGCGCAAGCCGAGGATCGGCCGGGTCCCCCTCTACGTGCTGCCCATCCTGCTGCCGCAACCCTCCATCCGGTCTGATCTTAGACTAGGAATGAACTCCATATGCCTAAGCCAAGCGACGAAATGAGCGGTCGGCCGGGCGGGCGGGGACTATGCCGGCCAGAGAGATGGGATGCGCAAGCGTGGATCGATAGGGTGGTAGGTGGGTTTAGGCACATCATCATATTTCTGTGTGCCAATGCCATTTTTATGGCTTGTAAACTCATACAATGGTCCCTCAAGCCTTCATGTGAAGTTTCATGGCAAGACGACTCATTTTCTATTTTTTTCAATTTTTGAAACTTTTTACGGTTCGAGATTTTTTAAAATTTTTTCGAAAGGAGTTTTGTCTCAAAACCTGGTAGACATGATCCTTGTATTTTTGTTGGCATGCACAAAAAACTTCAGCTAAAAACTCAAAGTGTACAAGATTTTGTGACCATTTGAAAAAAGTGTCCCCATTTCAGGCACTTTAATGGCTACTGGCAGCAAACCTGTAAAATCTCAAATGCCTTTTAATGGGGTGTGAGTTCTTGATGCTTAGATCGGGGAATGAACTTCGTATGCCAAAGTCAACCCACAAAACGAGCGTACGGGCGCTCAGCGGCCAGAGGGGTGGGATACACAAGCCGGGGATCAGCCGGGTCCCTCTTTGCGTGCTGTCGATCTTGCTACGCAACCCTCAGTCTGATCTAATCTTAGACTGGGAATGAACTCCGTATGCCTAAGCCAACCGACGAAACGAGTGGGCGGGCGGGCGGGCACTACGCCGGCCAGAGAGACGGGATGTGCAAGCCGTGGATCGATAATGTGATAGGTGGGTTTAGGGACATCTTGATATTTCTGCTTGCCAATGCCATTTTTTTTGCTTGTAAATTTATACAATGGTCCCTTAAGCCTTCACGTGAAGTTTCATGGCAAGACGACCTGTTTTTTATTTTTCACGATTTTTGAAACTTTTTATAGTTCGGGATTTTTTAAAATTTTTTCGGATGGATTTTTAGCCCCAAACGTGGTAGACGTGATCCTTGTATTTTTGTTGGCATGCACAAAACAATTCAGCTAAAAACCCGAAGTGTACAAGATTTTGTGACCATTTTAAAAAGTGTCCCCATTTCAGACACTTTAATGGCTACTGGTAGCAAACCCGTAAAATCTCAAATGCTGTTTAAGGGGGTGTGAGTTCTCGAGGTTTGATGAGGGATAGGGGGCCAATACAAGGGCCAAGTACCAGCACCCATCGCACATCATGTGCGCACACCCCCCGACCCCCCCGATCATTGGAATCCTAATGCCGCGGATCAGGTTCTCCGGTGATGCTCTGGCGATTGTTCCCCGACAAAGAAAAATGCGGCACCAGCACATGCCTGAGCCTAGCATTTGCTGCTGTAACCCTCGGTTTGGTCCGATCTTAGACTGGGAATGAACTCTATATGGTTAGACTGGGATGCGCAAGCCGTGGATAGATAGGGTGATAGGTGGGTTTAGGCACATCTTCATATTTTTGCTTGCCAATGCCATTTTTATGGCTTGTAAATTCATACAATGGTCCCTTAAGCCTTCACGTGAAGTTTCATGGCAAGACAACTCATTTTCTATTTTTCATGATTTTCAAAACTTTTTACGGTACAGGATTTTTTAAAATTCTTTTGAAAGGAGTTTTGGCTCCAAACTTTGAAGACATGATCCTTGTATTTTTTTTGGAATGCACAAAATAATTCAGCTAAAAACTCGAAGTGAACAAGATTTTGTGACCATTTGAAAAAAGTGTCCCCATTTCAGACACTTTAATGGCTACTGGCAGCAAACCTGTAAAATCCCAAATGCTCTTTAAGGGGGTGTGAGTTCTCATGGTTTGATGAGGGATAGGGGGCCAATATAAGGGCCAAGTACCAGCACCCATCGCACATCATGTGCGCACACCCCCCCCGACCCTACCGATCATCGGAACCTTGATGCCATCGATCAGGTTCTCTGATGATGCTCTGACGATGGTGTCCCGACGAAGAAAAATGTCACACCAGCACATGCCTAAGCCCATCATGTGCTGCCACAACCCTCGGTCTGATCTGATCTTAGACTGGGAATGAACTTCGTATGCTTAGACTGGGAATGAACTCCGTGTGCCTAAGTCAACCCACGAAACGAGCGTGCGGGCGCTCAACCGGTCAGAAGGGCGGGATGCACAACTCGGGGATCGACCGGGTCCCCCTCTACGTGCTATTGATCTTGCTACTGCAACCCTCAATTCGGTCTGATCTTAGACTGGGAATGAACTTCGTATGCCTAAGCCAACCGACGAAACGAGCGGACGGACGGGCGGGCACTACGTCGTTCAGAGAGACGGGATGTGCAAGCCGTGGATCGATAGGGTGGTAGGTGGGTTTAGGGACATCCTCATATTTCTATGTGCCAATGCTATTTTTATGGCTTGTGAATTCATACAATGGTCCATTAAGCCTTCACGTGAAGTTTCATGACAAGATGGCCCGTTTTCTATTTTTCACGATTTTTAAAAATTTTTGCAGTTCAAAATTTTTTAAAATTTTTTTGAAAGGAGTTTCGGCCCTAAACTTGGTAGACGTGATCCTTGTATTTTTGTTGGCATACACAAAAAAATTCAGCTAAAAACTCGAAGTGTACAAGATTTTCTGACCATTTCAGACATTTTAATGGCTACTAGAAGCAAACCTGTAAAATCTCAAATGTTCTTTAAGGGGGTGTGAGTTCTCGAGGTTTGATGAGGGATAGGGGGCAAATATAAGGGCCAAGTACCTGCACCCATCGCATATCATGTGCGTACACCCCCTGGCCCCCTCGATCGTCGGAACCTCAATGCCGTCGGTCAGGTTCTCCGGTGATGCTCCGGCGATGGTGCCCCGGTAAAGAAAAATACGGCACCAGCACATGATCGAGCCCAGCATGTGCTTCCAGAACCCTCGGTCCAGTCCGATCTTAGACTAGAAAGGAACTCCGTATGCCTAAGTCAACCCACGAAATGAGCGTGTGGGCACTCAGTCGGCCAGAGGGGCAGGATGCGCAAGCCGGGGATCGGTCGGGTCCCCCTCTGTGTACTGCCGATCGTGCTACTGCAACCCTCGCTCCGGTCTGATCTTAGACTGGGAATGAACTCCCTATGCCTAAGCCAACCGATGAAATGAGCGGGCAGACGCCGGGCGGGCACTACGCCGGCCAGGGAGACGGGATGCTCGATAGGGTGGTAGGTGGATTTAGGCACATCTTCATATTTCTACGTGCCAATGCCATTTTTATGCCTTGTAAATTCATACAATGGTCCCTTAAGCCTTCACATGAAGTTTCATGGCAAGACGACTCGTTTTCTATTTTTCACGATTTTTGAAACTTTTTGTGGTTCGGGATTTTTTAAAATTTTTTTGGAAGGATTTTTGGCCCCAAAATTGGTAGACCAGATCCTTGTATTTTTTTTGGCATGCACAAAACAATTCAGCTAAAAACTCGAAGTGTACAAGATTTTGTGAGCATTTGAAAAAAGTGTCCCTATTTCAGACACTTTAATTGCTACTGGCAGCAAACCTGTAAAATCTGAAATGCTTTTTAAGGGGGTGTGAGTTCTCGAGGTTTGATGAGGGATAGGGGCCAATATAAGGGCCAAGTACCAGCACCCATCGCACATCATGTGCGTACACCCCCCGGCCCCCCCGATCACCGGAACCCCAATGTCGTCGGTTAGGTTCTGCGACGATGCTCCGGCGATGGTGCCCCGGTGAAGAAAAATGCGGCACCAGCACATGCCTGTCCCTAGCATGTGCTACCGGAACCCTCGGTCCGATCCAATCTTACATTGGGAATGAACTCCGTATGCTTAGAGTGGGAATGAACTCTGTATGCCTAAGTCAACCCACGAAACGAGCGTGCAGGTGCTCAGTCGGCCAGAGGGGCGGGATGCGCAAGCCGAGGATCGGCCGGGTCCCCCTCTACGTGCTGCCGATCTTGCTACCGCAACCCTCGATCTGGTCCGATCTTAGATTGGGAATGAACTCCGTATGCCTAAGCGAACCGACGAAACGAGCGAGCAGCGGGCGAGCACTACGCCAGTTAAAGAGACAGGATGCGCAAGCCGTGGATCGATAGGGTGGTTGGTGGGTCGAAGTGTACAAGATTTTGTGCCCATTTAAAAAAAGTGTCCCCATTTCAGACACTTTAATGACTACTGGCAGCAAACCTGTAAAATCTCAAATCCTCTTTAAGGGGGTGGGAGTTCTCGAGGTTTGATGAGGGATAGGGGCCAATATAAGGGCCAAGTACCAGCACCCATCACACATCATGTGCGCACACCCCCCGGCCCCCCCGATCGCGCGCACCCCAATGCCACCGGTCAAGTTCTCCGGTGATGCTCCGACGATTGTGCCCCGACGAAGAAAAATACTACGTCGGGACAAGCCCGAGCCTAGTATGTGTTGCCGCAACCCTCAGTCCGGTCTGATCTTAGACTGGGAATGAACTCCGTATGCTTAGACTGGGAATGAACTCCGTATGCCTAAGTCAACACAAAACGAGCGTGTGGGCTTTCACCCGACTAGAGGGGTGGCATACGCAAGCCGGGGATCGGCTGGGTCCCCCTCTGCGTGCTGCCGATCCTGCTACCGTAACCCTCAATCTGGTCCATCATGTGCGTACATCCCCCCCGGCCCCCCCGATCATTGAAACCCCAATGCCACCGGTCTCTGATGATGCTTCGACGATGGTGCCCCGACGAAGAACAATGTGACACCAACACATGCCCGAGCCCAGCATGTGCTGCCGTAACCATCGGTCTGGTCCAATCTTGGACTGGGAATGAACTTCGTATGCCTAAGTCAACCCACGAAACAAGCTAGAGGGGTAGGATGCGCAAGCCGGGGATCGACCGTGTCCCCGTCTACGTGCTATCGATCCGGCTACCGCATCCCTCCATCTAGTCTGATCTTAGACTGGGAATGAACTCTGTATGCCTAACCCAATCGACAAAATGAGCAGGCGAGCGGGCGGGCGGGCACTACGCTGGCCAGAGAGACGAGATGCGCAAGCCGTGGATCGATAGGGTGGTAGGTGGGTTTAGGCACCTCTTCATATTTCTGCATGCCAATGCCATTTTTATGGCTTGTAAATTCATACAATGGTCCCTTAACCCTTCACGTGAAGTTTCATGGCAAGATGACTCGTTTTCTATTATTCATGATTTTCTAAACTTTTTACGGTTCGAGATTTTTTAAAATTTTTTCGAAAGGGGTTTTGGCCCCAAACTTGGTAGACGTGATCCTTGTATTTTTTTTGGCATGCATAAAAAAATTCAACTAAAATCTCAAATGCTCTTTAAGGGGTGTGAGTTCACGAGGTTTGATGAGGGATAGGGGGCCAATATAAGGGCCAAGTGCCAGCACCCATCGCACATCATGTGCGCACACCCCCTAGCCCCCCGATCGCCTGAATCCCAATGCCGTCAGTCAGGTTCTCCGACAATGCTCCGACGATGGTGCCCCGACGAAGAAAAATGTGGCACCAGCACATGCCTGAGCCCAGCATGTGCTACCATAACCCTCGGTCTGGTCCGATCTTAGACTGGGAATGAACTCCGTATGCTTAGACTAGGAATGAACTCCGTACGCTTGAGCCAACCCATGAAACGAGCGTGCGGGCCCTCAGCCGACCAGAGGGGCGGGATGCGGAAGCCAGGGATCGACCGGGTCCCCCTCTACATGCTTCCGATGCTGCTACTGCAACCTTCGGTCTGGTCCAATCTTCAACTGGGAATGAACTCCGTATGCCTAAGCCAACCGACGAAACGAGCGGGCAGGTGGGCGGCAGGCACTACGCCGGCCAAGAGGACGGGATGCGCAAGCCATGGATCGATAGGGTGGTAGGTGGGTTTAGGCACATCTTCATATTTCTGGGTGCCAATGCCATTTTTATGGCTTGTAAATTCATACAATGGTCCCTTGACCCTTCACGTGAGCTTTCATGGCAAGACGACTCGTTTTCTATTTTTCACGATTTTTGAAACTTTTTACGGTTCAGGATTTTTTAAAATTTTTTCGAAAGGAGTTTTGGCCCCAAACTTGGTAGACGTGATCCTTTTATTTTTGTTGGCATGCATAAAAAAATTCAGCTAAATACTCGAAGTGTACAAGATTTTGTGATCATTTGAAAAAAGTGTCACCATTTCAGACACTTTAATGGCTACTGGTAGGAAACCTGTAAAATCTCAAATGCTCTTTAAGGGGGTGTGAGTTCTCGAGGTTTGATGAGGGATATGGGGCCAATATAAGGGCCAAATACCAGCACCCATCGCACACCATGTGCGCACACTCCCCGGCCCCCCCGATAGCCCGAACCCCAATGCTACCGGTCAGGTTCTCTAGCCATGCTCCGACGATGCAAAGAAAAATACGGCACCAGCACATGCCCGAGCCCAGCACCAGCAAACCTCGGTCCGGTCTGATCTTAGACTGGGAATGAACACTATATGCTTAGACTGGGAATGAACTCCGTATGCCTAAGTCAACCCACGAAACGAGCGTGCGGGCGCTTAGCCGGCCAAAGGGGCGGGATGTGCAAGCCAGGGATTGGCCTGGTCCCCCTCTGCGTGCTACCGATCCTACTGCCATAACCTTCGATCCTGTCTGATCTTAGACTGGGAAGGAACTCCGTATGGCTAAGCCAATCGACGAAACGAGCGGGCGGACGGGCGGGCACTACGTCGGCCAGAGAGACGGGATGCGCAAGCCGTTGATCGATAGGGTGGTAGGTGGGTTTAGGCACATCTTCATATTTCTGTGTGCCATTACCATTTTTATGGCTTGTAAATTCATACAATGGTCTCTTAAGCCTTCACGTGAACTTCCATGGCAAGATGACTCGTTTTCTATTTTTCATGATTTTAAAAACTTTTTACGGTTCGGGATTTTTTAAAATTTTTTTGAAAGGAGTTTTGGCCCCAAACTTGGTAGACATGATACTTGTATTTTTTTTGGCATGCACAAAAAAATTCAGCTAAAAACTTGAAGTGTATAAGATTTTGTGACCATTTGAAAAAAATGTCCCCATTTTAGACACTTTAATGGCTACCGGCAGCAAACCTGTAAAATCTCAAATGCTCTTTAAGGGGGTGTGAGTTCTTGAGGTTTGATGAGAGATAGGGGGCCAATATAAGGGTCAAGTACCAGCACCCATCGCACGTCATGTGCGCAGAGCCCCCCGGCCCCCCCGATCGTCGGAACCCCAATGCTGCAAGTCAGATGGTTCGGCGATGCTCGGGCGATGGTGCCCCGACGAAGAAAAATGCGACACCAGCACATGCTCGAGTCTAACATGTGCTGCCGCAATCCTCGATCTAGTCTGATCTTAGACTGGGAATTAACTCTGTTTGCTTACATTGGGAATGAACTCCGTATGCCTAAGTCAACCAACGAAACGAGCGTACGGCAGTCAGCCAGCCAGATGGGCAGGATGAGCAAGCCGGGGATCGGCCGGGTCCCCCTCTGTGTGCTGTCGATCCTGCTGCCGCAACCCTTAGTTCGGTCTGATCTTAGACTGAGAATGAACTTCGTATGCCTAAGCCAATCGACGAAACGAACGGATGGACGGACGGGCGGGCACTACGCATGCCAGAGAGATGGGATGCACAAGCCGTGGATCAATAGGGTCATAGGTTGGCTTAGGCACATCTTCATATTTCTGCTTGCCAATGCCATTTTTATGGCTTTTAAATTCATACAATGGTCCTTTAAGCCTTCACGTGAAGTTTCATGGCAAGGCGACTCGTTCTCTATTTTTGACGATTTTGGAAACTTTCACGATTTCATGGCCCCAAACTTGGTAGACGTGATCCTTGTATTTTTGCTGGCATGCATAAAAAAATTCAGCTAAAAACTCAAAGTGTACAAGATTTTGTGACCATTTGAAAAAAGGGTCCCCATTTCAGACATTTTAATGGCTACTGGCCCCCCCGATCGTCGGAACCCTAATGCCGTCGGTCAGGTTCTCCGACGATGCTCCAACGATGGTGCCCCGACGAAGAAAACTACGGCACCAACACATGCCCGAGCCCAGCATGTACTGGCGCAACCCTCGGTTCGGTCTGATCTTAGACTGGGAATGAACTCCGTATGCTTAGACTGGGAATGAACTCCGTCTGCCTAAGTCAACACACGAAACGAGCGTGCGGATACTCAGTCGACCAGAGGGGCGAGATGCACAAGCTGGGGATCGGTCGGGTCTCCCTCTGCGTGATGCCGATCTTGCTGCTGCAACCTTTGGTCTGGTCTAATCTTAGACTGGGAATGAACTCTGAATACCTAAGCCAACCGACAAAACGAGCGGGTGGGCGGGCAGGCGGGCAGGCAGGCATTACGTCGGCCAGAGAGACGGGATGCGCAAGCTGTGAATCGATAAGGTGGTAGGTGGGTTTAGGCACATCTTCATATTTTTGTGTGCCAATGCCATTTTTATGCCTTGTAAATTCATACAATGGTCCTTTAAGCCTTCACGTGAAGTTTCATGGCAACATGAATCGTTTTCTATTTTTCACGATTTTCAAAACTTTTTACGGTTCGGGATTTTTTAAAATTTTTTTGAAAGGAGTTTTGACCCCAAACCTGGTAAACGTGATCCTTGTATTTTTGTTGGCATGCACAAAAAATTTAGCTAAAAACTCGAAGTGTACAAGATTTTGTGACCATTTGAAAAAAGTGTCCCCATTTCAGACATTTTAATGGCTATTGGCAGCAAACCTTTAAAATCTCAAATGCTCTTTAAGGGGGTGTGAGTTCTTGAGGTTTGATGAGGGATAGGGGGCCAATATAAGGGCCATGTACCAGCACCCATCGCACATCATGTGCTCTCACCCCCCTCGACCCTCCCGATCGTCGAAACCCCAATGCTGTCGGTCAGGTTCTCCGGTGATGCTCCGACGATGGTGCCCCGACGAAGAAAAATGTGGCACCAACACATGCCTGAGCCCAGCATGTGCTGCCGCAACCCTCAGTCCGATTCGATCTTAGACTGGGAATGAACTTCCTATGCTCAATCGGTCAGAGGGGCGGGATGCGTAAACCGAGGATCGACTGGGTCCCTCTCTACGTGCTACCATTCCTACTGCCACAACCCTCGATCTGGTCTGATCTTAGACTAGGAATGAACCTCGTATGCCTAAGCCAACCGATGAAACAAGCGAGAGGGCGGGCACTACGCCGGCCAGAGAGACGGGATGCGTAAGCCGTGGATCAATAGGGTGGTAGGTGGGTTTAGGCACATCTTCATATTTCTGCATGCCAATGCCATTTTTATGGCTTGTAAATTCATACAATGGTCCCTTAAGCATTCACGTGAAGTTTCATGGGCAAGATGACTCATTTTCTATTTTTCACGATTTTTAAAACTTTTTACGGTTCGAGATTTTTTAAAATTTTTTTGGAAGGAGCTTTGCCCCAAACTTGGTAGACATGATCCTTGTATTTTTTTTGGCATGCACAAAAAAATTCAGCTAAAAACTCGAAGTGTACAAGATTTTGTGACCATTTGAAAAAAGTGTCCCCATTTCAGACACTTTTATGGCTACTAGCAGCAAACCTATAAAATCTCAAATGCTGTTTAAGGGGGTGTGAGTTATTGAGGTTTGGTGAGGGATAGGGGGCCAATGTAAGGGCCAAGTACCAGCACCCATCATGTATCATGTGCGCACACCCCCCGACCCCCCCGATCGTTGGAACCCTAATGCCGTCGGTCAGGTTCTTCAGCGATGCTCCGACGATGATGCCCCGACGAAGAAAAATACGGCACCAACACATGCTCGAGCCCAGTATGTGTTGCCGTAACCCACGGTCTGGTATGATCTTAGATTGGGAATGAACTCCGTATGCTTAGACTGGGAATGAACTCCGTATGCCTAAGTCAACCCACAAAACGAGCGTGCGGGTGCTCAGCTGGCCAAAGGGGCGAGATGCGCAAGCCAGGGATCGATCGGGTCCCCCTCTGCATGCTGCTGATCTTGTTGCCACAACTCTCGACCTGGTTTGATCTTAGACTGGGAATGAACTCTGTATTCCTAAGCCAACCGATGAAACGAGCGGGCAGGCAGGCGGGCGGGCACTACGCCGAATAGAAAGACGGTATGCGAAGTTGTGGATCGATAGGGTGGTTGGTGGGTTTATGCCTATCTTCATATTTCTATGTGCCAATGCCATTTTTATGGCTTGTAAATTCATACAATGGTCCCTTAAGCCTTCACGTGAAGTTTCATGGCAAGACGACTCGTTCTCTATTTTTCACTATTTTTGAAACTTTTTACGATTCGAGATTTTTGAAAATTTTTTTGCAAGGAATTTTGGCCCAAAACCTGGTAGACGTGATCCTTGTATTTTTGTTGGCATGCACAAAAACATTCAGCTAAAAACTCGAAGTGTACAAGATTTTGTGACTATTTGAAAAATGTGTCCCCATTTCAGACACTTTAATGGCTACTGGCAGCAAACCTGTAAAATCTCAAATGCTCTTTAAAGGGGTGTGAGTTCTGAAGGTTTGATGAGGTATAGGGGGCCAATATAAGGGCCAAGTACCAGCACCCATTGCACATCATGTGCGCACACCCCCCGGCCCGCCCGATCGTTGGAACACCAATGCCACCGATCAGGTTCTCCGACAATGTTCCGGCGATGGTGCCCCGGTGAATAAAAATACGGCACCAGCACATGCCCGAGTCCTGCATGTGCTGTCGCAACCCTCGGTCCGATCTGATCTTAGACTGGGAATGAACTCCGTATGCCTAAGTCAACCCACGAAACGAACGTGCAGGCGGTCAGTCGGCCAAAGGGCGGGATCCACAAGCTGGGGATCGACCGGGTACCCCTCTGCGTGCTGCCGATCCTGCAGCCGCATTCCTTGGTCCGGTCTGATCTTAGACTGGGAATGAACTCCGTATGCCTAAACCAACTGACGAAACGAGCGGACGGGCGGGCGGGGAGGCACAGTTCTGGCCAGAGAGGCGGGATGCGCAAGCCGTGGATCGATAGGGTGGTAGGTGGGTTTAGGCACATCTTCATATTTCTGCTTGCCAATACCATTTTGTGGCTTGTAAATTCATACAATGGTCCCTTAAGCCTTCATGTGAAGTTTTATGGCAAGACAACTCCTTTTCTATTTTTCACGATTTTTGAAACTTTTTCGGTTTGGGATTTTTAAAAATTTTCCTGGATGGAGTTTTGGCCCAACACTTGGTAGACGTGATCCCTGTATTTTTTTTGGCATGCAAAAAAAAATTCAGCTAAAAACTTGAAGTGTACAAGATTTTGTGACCATTTGAAAAAAGTGTCCCCTTTTTAGACACATTAATGGATACTGGCAGCAAACCTGTAAAATCTCAAATGCTCTTTAAGGGGGTGTGAGTTATCGAGATTTGATGAGGGATAAGGGGCCAATATAAGGGCCAAGTACCAGCACCCATCACACATCATGTGCGCACACCCCCCCGGCCCCCCCGATCGCGCACACCCCAATGCCACCGGTCAGGTTCTCTGGTGATGCTCTGACGATTGTGCCCCGATGAAGAAAAATACGACGTCGGGACAAGCCCGAGCCAAGTATGTGTTGCCGTAACCCTCAGTCCGATCTGATCTTAGACTGGGAATGAACTCCGTATGCTTAGACTGGGAATGAACTCCGTATGCCCAAGCCAACACGAAACGAGCGTGCGGGCTTTCACCCGACTAGAGGGGCGGGATGCGCAAGTCAGGGATCGGCTGGGCCCCCTCTACGTGCTGCCAGTCCTGCTATCTTAACCCTCAGTCTGGTCCAATCTTAGACTGGAATGAACTCCGTATACCTAAGCCAACCGACGAAACAAGTGGGCCGAAGGGCGGGCGGGCACTACGACGGCCAGAGAGACGGGATGCGTAAGCCGTGGATCGATAGGGTGGTAGGTGGGTTTAGGCACATCTTCATATTTCTCAGTGCCAATACCATTTTTATGGCTTGTAAATTCATACAATGGTCCCTTAAGCCTTCTCGTGAAGTTTCATGGCAAGATGACTCATTTTCTATTTTTCACGATTTTCAAAACTTTTTGCAGTTCGGGATTTTTTAAAATTTTTTTGGTAGGAAATTTGGCCCCAAACTTGATAGACGTGATCCTTGTATTTTTGTTGGCATGCACAAAAAAATTCAGCTAAAAAGACGAAGTGTATAAGATTTTGTGACCATTTGAAAAAAGTGTCCCCATTTCAGACACTTTAATGGCTACTGGCAACAAACCTGTAAAATCTCAAATGCTCTTTAAGGGGGTGTGAGTTCTCGAGGTTTGATAAGGGATAAGGGGCCAATATAAGGCCCAACTACCAGCACCCATCGCACATCATGTGCGCACACCCCCCGGCCCCCTCGATCGTCGGAACACCAATACCGTCGGTCAGGTTCTCCGGCGATGCTCCGATGATGGAGCCGCGGCAAAGAAAAATGTGGCACCAGCACATGCCCGAGCCCAGCATGTGCTGCTGCAACCCTCTGTCAGGTCTGATCTTAGACAGGGAATGAACTCCGTATCCTCAGAATGGGAATGAACTCCGTATGCCTATGTCAACCCGCGAAAAGAGCGTGCGGGCGCTCAGCCGGCTCAGAGGGGTGGGATGCACAAGTCGAGGATCGGTCGGGTCCCCCTCTGCGTGCTACCGATCCGGCTGCCACAACCCTTGGTCTGGTCTGATCTTAGACTGGGAATGAACTCCGTATGCCTAAGCCAACCGACGAAACGAGCGGGCGGACGGGCGGGCGGGCGCCGGCCAGAGAGATGGGATGCACAAGCCGTGGATCGATAGGGTGGTAGGTGGGTTTAGGCACATCTTCATATTTCTGTGTGCCAATGCCATTTTTATGGCTTGTAAATTCATAAAATGGTCCCTTAAGCCTTCACGTGAAGTTTCATGGCAAGACGACTCGTTTTCTATTTTTCATGATTTTTGAAACTTTTTACGGTTCGGGATTTCTTAAAAATTTTTCGAAAGGAGTTTTGGCTTCAAACTTGGTAGACGTTATCCTTGTATTTTTGTTGGCATGCAAAAAAAAAATTCAGCTAAAAACTCGATGTGTACAAGATTTTGTGTCCATTTGAAAAAAGTGTCCCCATTTCAGACGCTTTAATTGCTACTGGCAGCAAACCTGTAAAATCTCAAACGCTCTTTAAGGGGGTGTGAGTTCTCGAGGTTTGAAGAGGGATAGGGGGCCAAGTACCAGCACCCATCGTACATCATGTGCACACACCCCCCGGCCCAATTTTAGACTGGGAATGAACTCCGTATGCCTAAGCCAACCGACGAAACGAGCGGACGGGCGGGGACTACGTCGGCCAGAGAGACGGGATGCGCAAGCCGTGGATCGATAGGGTGGTAGGTGAGTTTAGGCACATCTTCATATTTCTGTGTGCCAATGTTATTTTTATGGCTTGTAAATTCGTACAATGGTCCGTTAAGCCTTCACGTGAAGTTTCATGGCAAGACGACTCCTTTTCTATTTTTCATGATTTTTGAAACTTTTTACAGATCGGGATTTTTTAAAATTTTTTCGGAAGGAGTTTTGGGCCCAAACTTGGTAGACGTGATCCTTGTATTTTTTTTGGCATGCACAAAAAAATTCAGCTAAAAACTCAAAGTGTACAAGATTTTGTGACCATTTGAAAAAAGTGTCCCCATTTCAGACACTTTAATGGCTACTGGCAGCAAACCCGTAAAATCTCAAATGCTCTTTAAGGGGGTGTGAGTTCTCGAGGTTTGATGAGGGATAGGGGGCCAATATAAGGCCAAGTACCAGCACCCATCGCACATCATGTGCTCACACCCCCCCGGCCCCCTCTATCACCGGAACCCCAATGCCGTCGGTCAGGTTCTCCGGCGATGCTCTGGCGATGGTGCCCCGACGAAAAAAAATGTGGCACCAACACATGCCCGAGCCCAGCATGTGCCACCGCAACCCTCGGGTGGTCCGATCTTAAACTGGGAATGAACTCCATATGCTTAGACTGGGAATGAACTCCGTATGCCTAAGTCAACGCACGAAACGAGCGTGCGGGTGCTCAGTCGGCCAGAGGGACGGGATGCGCAAGCCGGGGATCGATCGGGTCCCCCTCTACGTGCTGTCAATCCTGCTGCCACAACCCTCGGTCTGGTCCTGTCTTAGACTGGGAATGAACTCCGTATGCCTAAGCGAACCTACGAAACGAGCGGACGGGCGGGCGGGCACTACGTCGGCCAAAGAGACGGGATGCAGAAGCCGTGGATCGGTAGGGTGGTAGGTGGGTTTAGGCACATCTTCATATTTCTATGTGCCAATGCCATTTTTATGGCTTGTAAATTCATACAATGGTCCCTTAAGCCTTCACGTGAAGTTTTATGGCAAGACGACTCATTTTCTATTTTTCACGATTTTATCAAACTTTTTGCGGTTCGGGATTTTTTAAAAATTTTTCAGAAGGAGTTTTGGCCCCAAACTTGGTAGACGTGATCATTGTATTTTTGTTCCCATGCACAAAAAAATTCAGCTAAAAACTTAAAGTGTACAAGATTTTGTGACCATTTGAAAAAAGTGTCCCATTTCAAACACTTTAATGGCTACTGGCAGCAAACCTGTAAAATCTCAAATGCTCTTTAAGGGGGTGTGAGTTCTTGAGGTTTGATGAGGGATAGGGGGCCAATCTAAGGGCCAAGTACCAGCACCCATCGCACATCATGTGCACACATCCCCCCGACGCCCTCGATCGTCGGAACCCAATACCGCCGGTCTGGTTCTCCGACGATGCACCGGCGATGGTGCCCCAATAAAGAAAAATGCGGCACCAACACTTGCCCGAGCCCAGCATGTGCTGTCGTAACCCTCAGTCCGGTCCGATCTTGGACTGGGAATGAACTCCGTATGCCAAAGTCAACCAACGAAACGAGCGTGCGGGTGCTCAGCCGGCCAGAGGGTGGGATGCGCAAGTCGAGGATCGACCGGGTCCCCCTTTGCGTGCTACTAATCCTGGTGCCGCAACCCTCGATCAGGTCTGATCTTAGACGGGGAATGAACTCCATAAGCCTAAACCGACCTACGAAACGAGCGGGCTGGTGGGCGGGCGGGCACTGCGCCGGCCAGAGAGACGCGATGCGCAAGCCGTAGATCGATAGGGTGGTAGGTGGGTTTAGGCACATCTTCATATTTCTACGTGCCAATGCCATTTTTATGGCTTGTAAATTCATACAATGGTCCCTTAAGCCTTCACGTGAAGTTTCATGGCATGACGACTCGTTTTCTATTTTTCACGTTTTACGAAATATTTTGCGGTTTGAGATTTTTTAAAATTTTTTTGGAAGGATTTTTGGCCCCAAACTTGGTAGACGTGATCCTTGTATTTTTGTTGGCATGCACAAAAAAATTCAGCTAAAAACTCAAAGTGTACAAGATTTTGTGACCATTTGACAAAAGTGTCCCCATTTCAGACACTTTAATGGCTACTGACAGCAAACCTGTAAAATCTTAAATGCTCTTTAAGGGGGTGTGAGTTCTCAAGGTTTGATGAGGTATAAGGGGCTAATATAAGGGCCAAGTACTAGCACCCATCGCACATCATGTGCGCACACACCCCCCCGACCCCCCCATCGCCAGAACCCCAATGTCGTCGGTCAGGTTATCCGACGATGGTGCCCCGGTGAAGAAAAATACGGCACCAACACATGCCCGAGCCTAGCATGTGCTGCCATAACCCTTGATCCGATCTGATCTTAGACTGGGAATGAACTCCGTATGCCTAAGTCAACCCATGAAACGTGCGTGCGGGTGCTCAGTCGGCCAGAGGGGCGGGATGCGCAAGCCGGGGATCGGCCGGGTCCCCCTCTGCATGCTGTCGATCCTGTTGTGCAACCCTCAGTTCGGTCTGATCTTAGACTGGGAATGAACTCCATATCCCTAAGCCAACCGACAAAACAAGCGGGCTGGCGGGCGGGCGGGCACTGCGGCAGCCAGAGAGACGGGATGCACAAGCCATGGATCGATAGGGTGGTAGGTGGGTTTGGGCACATCTTCATATTTCTGCATGCCAATGCCATTTTTATGGCTTGTAAATTCATACAATGGTCCCTTAAGCCTTCGCATGAAGTTTCATGGCAAGACAACTCATTTTCTATTTTTCACGATTTTTGAAACTTTTTGCGGTTCGGGTATTTTTTTAAATTTTTTCAGAAAGAGTTTTGGCCCCAAACTTTTTAGACGTGATCCTTGTATTTTTTTTGGCATGCACAAAAAAATTCAGCTAAAAACTCGAAGTGTACAAGATTTTGTGACCATTTGAAAAAAGTGTCCCCATTTTAGACACTTTAATGGCTACTGGCAGCAAACCTGTAAAATCTCAAATGCTCTTTAAGGGGGTGTGAGTTCTCAAGGTTTGATGAGGGATAAGGGGCCAATATAAGGGCCAAGTACCAGCACCCATCGCACATCATGTGCGCACACCCCGCCGGCCCCCCTGATCACCGGAACCCCAATGCCGTCGGTCAGGTTCTTCGGCGATGGTGCCCCGACGAAGAAAAATGAGCCACCAACACATGCCCGAGCCCAGCATGTGCTACCGTAACCTTCGCTCTGGTCTGATCTTAGACTGGGAATCAGCTCCATATGCTTAGAATGGGAATGAACTCCGTATGCCTAAGTTAACCTATGAAACGAGCGTGCGGGTGCTCAGCTGGCCAGAGGGGCGGGATGTGAAAGCAGAGGATCGGCTGGGTCCCCCTCTACGTGCTGTCGATCCTGCTGCCACAAACCTCAGTCTGGTCTGATCTTAGACTAGGAATGAACTCCGTATGCCTAAGCCAACCGACGAAATGAGCGGGGGGTAGGCGAGCGGGCACTACGCCGGCCATAGAGACGGAATGCGCAAGCTGTGGTTCGATAGGGTGGTAGGTGGGTTTAGACACATCTTCATATTTCTGCATGCCAATGCCATTTTTATGGCTTGTAAATTCATACAATGGTCCCTTAAGCCTTCACGTGAAGTTTCATGGCAAGACGACTCGTTTTCTATTTTTCACGATTTTCAAAACTTTTTACGGTTCGGGATTTTTTAAAATTTTTTTGGAACGAGTTTTGGCCCAAAACTTGGTAGACGTAATCCTTGCATTTTTGTTGGCATGCACAAAAAAAATCAGCTAAAAACTCGAAGTGTACAAGATTTTGTGACCATTTGAAAAAAGTGTCCCTAATTCAGAAACTTTAATGGCTACTGGCAGCAAACTTATAAAATCTCAAATGCTCTTTAAGGGGGTTTTAGTTCTCGAGGTTTAATGAGGGATAGAGGGCCAATATAAGGGCCAAATACCAGCACCCATCGCACATCATGTGCGTACACCCCCCGGCCCTTCGATCGCCGGAACCCCAATGCCGCCTATCAGGTTCTCCGACGATGCCTCGACGATGGTGCCCCAACGAAGAAAAATGCGATACCTGCACATCCCGAGCCCAGCATGTGCTACTGCAACCTTTGGTCCAGTCGGATCTTAGGCTGGGAACGAACTCCATATGCTTAGACTGGGAATGAACTCTGTATGCCTAAGTCAACCCATGAAACGAGCGTGCAGGTGCTCAATCGGCCAGAGGGGCGGGATATGCAAGTCGGGGATCGATGGGTCCCACTCTACGTGCTACCGATCCTGCTGCCGTAACCCTACGTCCGGTCCGATCTTAAACTGGGAATGAACTCCGTATGTCTAAGCCAACCAACGAAATTAGTGGGCGGGCGTGCGGGCACTAAGCCGACCAGAAAGACGGGATGCGTAAGCCGTGGATCGATAGGGTGGTAGCTGGGTTTAGGCACATCTTCATATTTCTGCATGCCAATGCCATTTTTATGGTGTGTAAATTGATTCAATGGTAGACGTGATCCTTGTATTTTTCTTGGCATGCACAAAAAAATTCAACTAAAAACTCGAAGTGTACAAGATTTTGTGACCATTTGAAAAAAGTGTCCCCATTTCAGACACTTTAATGGCTACTGGCAGCAAACCTGTAAAATCTCAAATGCTCTTTAAGGGGGTGTGAGTTCTCGAGGTTTGATGAGGGATAGGGGGCAATATAAGGGCCAAGTACCAGTACTCTATGCACATCATATGCGCACACCCCCCCCTGACCCCTCCGATCGCTTGAACCCCAATGCCGTCGATCAGGTGCTCCGACGATGGTGCCCCGACGAAGAAAAATGTGTCTCCAGCACATACCCGAGCCCAGCATGTTCTCCCACAACCCTCGATCTGGATTGATCTTAGACGGTGAATG
Source organism: Durio zibethinus (assembly GCF_002303985.1). The sequence continues at coordinate 5,524,913 of NW_019167849.1, read as the reverse complement.
AACTCCGTATGCTTAGACTGCGAATGAACTTCGTATGCCTAAGTCAACCCACGAAACGAGCGTGCGGGCGCTCAGCCGGCCAGAGGGGCGGGATGCGCAAGCCGGGGATCGGTCGGGTCCCCCTCTGCGTGCTGTCGATCCTACTGCTGCAACCCTTGATCTGGTCCAATCTTAGACTGGGAAAGAACTCTGTTTGCATAAGGCAACCGACGAAACGAGCGGGCGGGCAGGCGGGCGGGCACTACGTCGGCCAGAGAGACGGGATGCGCAAGCCCTGGTTCGATAGGGTGGTAGGTGGGTTTAGGCACTTCTTCATATTTCTGCATGCCAATGCCATTTTTATGGCTTGTAAATTCTTACAATGGTCCCTTAAGCCTTCACGTGAAGTTTCATGGCAAGACGACTCATTTTCTATTTTTCACGATTTTTGAAACTTTTTTTGGTTCAGGATTTTTTAAAATTTTTTCAGAACGAGTTTTGGCGCCGAACTTGGTAGACGTGATCCTTTTATTTTTGTTGGCATGTAAAAAAAAAATTCAGCTAAAAACTCGAACTGTACAAGTTCTTGTGACCATTTGAAAAAAGAGTCCCCATTTCAGGCACTTTAATGGCTACTGGCAGCAAACCTGTAAAATCTCAAACGCTCTTTAAGGGGAAGTGAGTTCTTGAGGTTTGATGAGGGATATGGGGCCAACAGAAGGGCCAAGTACCAGCACCAATCGCACATCATGTGCGCACACCCCCCCTCGGCTCCCCCGATCATCAGAACCCCAATGCCGTCGGTCATGTTCTCCGGTGACGCTCCGGTGATGGTGCCCCGACGAAGAAAAATGCGACACTAGCACATGCCCGAGCCCAGCATGTGCTGCCACAACCCTCAGTCTGGTCCGATCTTAGACTGGGAATGAACTGCGTATGCTTAGACTGGGAATGAACTCTGTATGCCTATGTCAACCCATGAAACGAGGGTGCCGGCGCTCAGCCGGCCAGGGGGCTGGGATGCGCAAGTCGGGGATCGACCGGGTCCCCCTCTATGTGCTGCCGATCCTACTGCCACAACCCTCGGTCTGATCCAATCTTAGACTGGGAATGAACTCTGTATGCCTAAGCCAACCGATGAAATTAGCGGGCGGGCGAGCGGGAGGGCACTACGTCGGCCAGAGAGACGGGATGCAGAAGCCGTGGATCGATAGGGTGGTAGGTGGGTTTAGGCATATCCTCATATTTCTGTGTGCCAATGCCATTTTTATTCCTTGTAAATTCATACATTGGTTCCTTAAGCCTTCACGTCAAGTTTCATGGCAAGATGACTCGTTTTCTATTTTTAACGATTTTTGAAACTTTTTGCGGTCCGAGATTTTTTTAAATTTTTCGGAAGGAGTTTTGGCCCCAAACTTGGTAGACGTGATCCTTGTATTTTTTTTGGCATGCACAAAAAAGTTCAGCTAAAAACTCAAAGTTTACAAGATTTTGTGACCATTTGAAAAAAGTGTCCCTATTTTAGACACTTTAATGGCTACTGGCAGCAAACCTGTAAAATCTCAAATGCTTTTTAAGGGGGTGTGAGTTCTCGAAGCTTGATGAGGGATAGGGGGGCAATATAAGGGCCAAGTACCAGCACCCATCGCACATCATGTGCCACACCCCCCCCCCGGCGCTCCCGATCGCCGGAATCCCAACGCCGCCGGTCAGGTTCTCTGACGATGCTCCGGTGATGGTGCCCCGACAAAGAAAAATGTGACACCAGCACATGCCCGAGCCCAGCATGTGCTACCACAACCCTCGATCCGATCTGATCTTAGACTGGGAATGAACTTTGTATGCCTAAGCCAACCGATGAAACGAGCGGGCGGGCAGGCGGGCCGGCACTACGTCAGCCAAAGAGACGGGATGCGCAAGCCATGGATCGATAGGGTGGTAGGTGGGTTTAGGCACATCTTCATATTTCTGCGTGCCAATGCCATTTTTATGACTTGTAAATTCATACAATATTCCCTTAAGTCTTCACGTGAAGTTTCATGGCAAGATGACTCGTTTTCTATTTTTCATGATTTTTGAAACTTTTAGCGGTTTGAGATTTTTTAAAATTTTTTTGGAAGGTTTTTTCACCCCAGACTAGGTAGTCATGATCCTTGTATTTTTGTTGGCATGCATAAAAAAATTCAGCTAAAAACTCGAAGTGTACAAGATTTTGTGACCATTTGAAAAAAGTGTCCCCATTTCAGACACTTTAATGGCTACTGGCAGCAAACCTGTAAAATCTCAAATGCTCTTTAAGGGGGTGTGAGTTCTCGAGGTTTGATGAGGGATAGGGGGCCAATATAAGGGCCAAGTACCAGCACCCATCACACATCATGCGCGAACACACACCTCCCGGCCCCCCCGATCGTCGGAACCCTAATTTCGTCGGCCAGGTTCTTCGACGATGCTCCGGTGATGGTGCCCCGACGAAGAAATATGCAGCACAAGCACATGCCCGAGCCTAGCATGTGCTGCCGTAACCCTCGGTCTGGTCCGATCTTAGACTGGGAATGAACTCCATATGCTTAGACTGGGAATGAACTCCGTATGCCTAAGTCAACCCATGAAACGAACGTGCGGGCGCTCAGTCGGCTAGAGGAGCGGGATGCATAAGTCGGGGATCAGTCGGGTCCCCCCCTGAGTGCTGTCGATCTTGCTGTCGCAACCCTCAGTCCAGTCTGATCTTAGACTGGCAATGAACTCCGTATGCCTAAGCCAACCGACGAAACGAGTAGGCGGGCAGGCGGGCGCTACGTCGGCTTGAGAGACGGGATGCGCAAGCCGTGGATCGATAGGGTGGTAGGTGGGTTTAGGCACATCTTCATATTTCTATGTGCCAATGCCATTTTTATGTCTTGTAAATTTGTACAATGGTCCCTTAAGCCTTCACGTGAACTTTCATGGCAAGATGACTTGTTTTCTATTTTTCACGATTTTTGAAACTTTTTACGGTCTGGGATTTTTTAAAATATTTTGGGAAGGATTTTTCACCCTAAACTTGGTAGACGTGATCCTTGTATTTTTTTTGGCATGCACAAAACAATTCAGCTAAAAACTCGAAGTGTACAAGGTTTTGTGACAATTTGAAAAAAGTGTCCGCATTTCAAACACTTTAATGGCTACTGGCAGCAAACCTGTAAAATCTCAAATGCTCTTTAAGGGGGTGTGAGTTCTCGAGGTTTGATGAGGGATAGGGGGCCAATATAAGGGCCATGTACCAGCACCCATCACACATCATGTGCGCACACCCACCCGACCCCACCGATCGTCGGAACCCCAATGCCGTAGCTCAGGTTCTCCGGTGATGCTCTGGCGATGGTGCCCCGACGAAGAAAAATACGGCACCAGCACATGGCCGAGCCCAGCATGTGCTACCGTAACCCTCGGTCCGGTCTGATCTTAGACTGGGAAAGGACTCCGTATGCTTAGACTGGGAATGAACTTCGTATGCCTAAGTTAACCCAAGAAACGAGCGTACGGGTGCTCAGCCGGCCAGAGGGGTAGGATGCACAAGCTGGGGATCGACCGAGTCCCCCTCTACGTGCTGCTGATCCTGCTGCCACAACCCTCAGTTTGGTCTGATCTTAGACTGGGAATGAACTCCGTATGCCTAAGGCAACCGAAGAAACGAGTGGGCGGGCAGGCACTACGCCGACCAGAGAGACGGGGTGCGCAAGCCGTGCATCGATAGGGTGGTAGTTGGGTTTAGGCACATCTTCATATTTCTACATGCCAATGCCATTTTTATGGCTTGTAAATTCATACAATGGTCTCTTAAGCCTTCACGTGAAGTTTCATGGCAAGACGACTCGTTTTCTATTTTTCATAATTTTAGAAATTTTTTACGGTTCGGGTTTTTTTAAAATTTTTCTGGGAAGGAGTTTTGGCCCCAAACTTGGTATACGTGATCCTTGTATTTTTGTTGGCATGCACAAAAACATTCAGCTAAAAACTCGAAGTGTACAATATTTTGTGACCATTTGAAAAAAGTGTCCCCATTTTAGACACTTTAATGGCTACGGGCAGCAAACCTGTAAAATCTCAAATGCTTTTTAAGGGCGTGTGAGTTCTCGAGGTTTGATGAGGGATAGGGGGCCAAGTACCAGCACCCATCGCACATCATGTGCACACACCCTCCGGCCCCCCCGATCGTCGGAACCCCAATGCCGCCAGTCAGGTTCTCCGGTGATGCTTCGGCGATGGTGCTCCGACTAAAAAAATACGACACTAACGCATGCCCGAGCCCAGCATGTGCTGCCACAATTGTCGGTCTGGTCTGATCTTAGACTGGGAATGAACTCCGTATGCTTAGACTGAGAATTAACTCTGTATGCCTAAGTCAACCCATGAAACGAGCGTGCGGGTGCTCAGCCGGGCGGGCACTACGCCGGCCAGAGAGACGGGATGCGCACGTCGTGGATCGATAGGGTGGTAGGTGGGTTTAGGCACATCTTCATATTTCTGTGTGCCAATGCCATTTTTATGGCTTGTAAATTCATACAATGGTCCCTTAGGCCTTCACGTGAAGTTTTATGGCAAGATGACTCGTTCTCTATTTTTCATGATTTTTTAAACTTTTTGCGGTTCGGGTTTTTTTTTAAATTTTTTCGGAAGGGGTTTTGGGCCCAAATTTGGTAGACGTGATCCTTGTATTTTTGTTGGCATGCACAAAAAAATTCAGCCAAAAACTCGAAGTGTACAAGATTTTGTGACCATTTGAAAAAAGTGTCCCTATTTCAGACACTTTAATGGCTACTGGTAGCAAACCTGTAAAATCTCAAATGCTCTTTAAGGGGGTGTGAGTTCTCGAGATTTGATGAGGGATAGGGGGCCAATATAAGGGCCAAGTACCAGCACCCATAGCACATCCTGTGCGCACACCCCCCCGGCCCCCCCGAGTCGTCGGAACCCCAATTGACGTCGGTCCAAGTTCTCACGACGATGGGCCCCGGGAGAAAATGCGGCATAAGCACATGCTCGAGCCCAAGCATGTGCTGCCGCAAACCCTTGGTCTGGTCCGATCTTAGACTGGGAAATGAAACTCTGTAATGCCTTAGACTGGGGAATGAACTATCTTGTATCCTAAGTCAACCCACGAAACGAGTGTCAGGGCGCTCAGTCGGCCAGAAGGGCAGGATGTGCAAGCCGGGGATCAACCGGGTCCCCCTCTACGTGCTACCAATCCTGCTGCCACAACCCTCGGTCTGGTCTGATCTTAGACTAGCAATGAACTCCATATGCCTAAGCCAACCGATGAAACGAGTGGGCAGGCGGGCGGGCACTACGCCGGCCAGAGAGGCGTGATGCGCAAGTCGTGGATCGATAGGGTGGTAGGTGGGTTTAGGCACATCTTCATATTTCTGTGTGCCAATGCCATTTTTATGTCTTGTAAATTCATACAATGGTCCCTTGAGCCTTCACGTGAAGTTTCATGGCAAGACGACTCGCTTTTTATTTTTCACAATTTTTCAAACTTTTTGTGGTTCAAGATTTTTTAAAATTTTTTTGGAAGGAGTTTTGGCTCCAAACTTGGCAGACATGATCCTTTTATTTTTGTTGGCATACACAAAAATATTCAGCTAAAAACTCAAAGTGTACATGATTTTGTGACCATTTGAGAAAAATGTCCCCATTTCAGACACTTTAATGGCTACAGGCAGCAAACCTGTAAAATCTCAAATGCTCTTTAAGGGGGTGTGAGTTCTTGAGGTTTGAAGAGGGATAGCAGGCCAATATAAGGGCCAAGTACCAGCACCCATCGCACATCATGTGCGCACACCCCCTCGGCCCACCCGATTGTCGGAACCCCAATGCCAGCGGTTAGGTTCTTCGGTGATGCTCTGGCGATGGTGACCCAGCGAAGAAAAATACAGCACCAACACATGCTCGAGCCCAGCATGTGCTGTCGTAACCCTCAGTCCAGTCCGATCTTAGACTGGGAATGAACTCCGTATGCCTAAGTCAGCCCACGAAACAAGCATGTGGGTGCTCAGTCAGCCAGAGGGGCGGGATGCGCAAGCCGGGGATCGACTGGGTCCCCCTCTACGTGCTGCCGATCCTACTACCGCAACCCTCCATCCGATCCGATCTTATACTGGGAATGAACTGCCCGTACGCCTTAAAGCCAACTGACCGAAATGAGCGAAGGGGCGGGTGGGCGGGCATACGCCGGCCAGAGAGAGCAGGATGCTGCGAGCCGTGGATCGATAGGGTGGGAGGTGTGTTTGGGCACATCTTCATATTTCTACGTGCCAATGCCATTTTTATGGCTTGTAAATTCATACAATGGTCCCTTAAGCCTTCACGTGAAGTTTCACGGCAAGACGACTCGTTTTCTATTTTTCATGATTTTCAAAACTTTTTGCGGTTCGATATTTTTTAAAATTTTTTCGGAAGGAGTTTTAGCCCCAAACTTGGTAGACGTGATCCTTGTATTTTTTTTGGCATGCACAAAAAACTTCAGCTAAAAACTCAAAGTGTACAAGATTTTGTGACCATTTGAAAAAAGTATCCCCATTTCAGACACTTTAATGGCTACTGGCAGCAAACATGTAAAATCTCAAATGCTCTTTAAGGGGGTGTGAGTTCTCGAAGTTTGATGAGGGATAGGAGGCCAATATAAGGGCCAAGTACCAGCACCCATCGCACATCATGTGCGCACACCCCCCCGGCCCCCCAATCGCTGGAACCCCAGTGCCGCTAGTCATGTTCTTTGACGATGCCCCGACGATGGTGCCCCAGCGAAGAAAAATTTGGCACCAACACATGCCTGTCCAGCATGTGCTGCCGCAACCTTGGGTCTGGTTCGATCTTAGCCTGGGAATGAACTCCGTATGCTTAGACTGGGAATGAACTCCGTATGCCTAAGTCAACCCACAAAACGAGTGTGCAGGTGCTCAGCCGGCCAGAATGTCGGGATGCGCAAGCCGGGGATCGATCGGGTCCCCCTCTACGTGTGGGTGATCTTACTGCTGCAACCCTCGGTCCGGTCCGATCTTAGAATGGGAATGAACTCCGTATGCCTAAGCCAACCGACGAAACGAGCAGGTGACCAGGTACTATACCGGCCAGAGAGACGGGGTGCCGTGGATCAATAGGGTGGTAGGTGGGTTTGGGCACATCTTCAAATTTCTGCGTGCCAATGCCATTTTTATGGCATGTAAATTCATACAATGGTCCCTTAAGCCTTCATGTGAAGTTTCATGGCAAGACGACTCGTTTTCTATTTTTCATAATTTTTAAAACTTTTTACGGTTCGGGATTTTTTAAAATTTTTTCGGAAGGAGTTTTGGCCCCAAACTTGATAGACGTGATCCTTGTATTTTTGTTGGCTTGCACAAAAAAATTCAGCTAAAAAATTTAATGGCTAGAAGTGTACAAGATTTTGTGACCATTTGAAAAAAGTGTCCCCATTTCAGACACTTTATTGGCTACTGACAGCAAACCTGTAAAATCTCAAATGCTCTTTAAGGGGGTGTGAGCTCTCAAGGTTTGATGAGGGATAGGGGGCCAATATAAGGGCCAAGTACCAGCACCCATCGCACATCATGTGTGCACACCCCCCCGGCCCCCCCGATCGTCGGAACCCCAATGCCGTCGATCAGGTTCTCCAACGATGCTCCGACGATGCTCCGACGATGGTACCCCGACAAAGAAAAATGCGACACCAACACATGCTCGAGCCCAGCATGTGCTGCCGCAACCCTCGGTCCGATCCGATCTTAGACTGGGAAAGAACTTCGTATGCTTAGACTGGGTATGAACTCCGTATGCCTAAGTCAACCCACGAGATGAGCGAGCGGGTGCTCAGTCGGCCAGAGGGCCAGGATGCGCAAGCTGAGGATCGATCGGGTCCCTTTCTACATGCTATCAATCCTACTGCTGCAACCCTCAATCGAATCAGATCTTAGACTGGGAATGAACTACATATGCCTAAGCCAACCAACGAAATGAGTGGGTGGGCAGGGACTTCGCCGGCCAGAGAGACGGGATGCGCAAGCCGTGGATCGATAGAGTTGTAGGTAGGTTTAGGCACATCTTCATATTTTTGTGTGCCAATGCCATTTTTATGGCTTGTAAATCATACAATGGTCTCTTTAAGCCTTCACGTGGAAATCAATGGCAAGACGGACTCATTTTCTAGTTTTCATTGATTTTTGAAAATTTTTTACGATTCGCGGATTTTTTAAAATTTTTTCGAGAAGAAGTTTTGGCCCCAAACTTGGTAGGCGGTGATCCTTGTATTTTTGTTGGCATGCACAAAAAAATTCAGCTAATAACTCGAAGTGTACAAGATTTTGTGACCATTTGAAAAAAGTGTCCCCATTTCAGACACTTTAATGGCTACTGACAGCCAACCTGTAAAATCTCAAATGCTCTTTAAGGGGGTGTGAGTTCTCGAGGTTTGATGAGGGATAAGGGGCCAATATAAGGGCCAAGTACCAGCACCCATCGCACATAATGTGCGCACACCCCTCCGACCCCCCCGATCGTCGGAACCCCAATTCCGTCGATCAGGTTCTTCGGTGATGCTCCGGCGATAGTGCCCCGATGAAGAAAAATATGGCACCAACACATTCCCGAGCCCAGCATGTGCTGCCACAACCCTCGGTCTGGTCCGATCTTAGACTGGGAATGAACTCCGTATGCTTAAGTCAACCCATGAAATGAGCATGCGGGTGCTCAACCAACCAAAGGGCCGGGATGCGCAAACCGGGGATCGATCGGGTCCCCCTCTGCATGCTGCCGATCTTGATGTGGCAACCCTCGATCCAGTCTAATCTTAGATTGGGAATGAACTCCGTATGCCTAAGCCAATCGATGAAACGAGCGGGCGGGCGGGCAGGCGAGCACTATGCCGGCTAGGGAGACGGGATGGGCAAGCCGTGGATCGATAGGGTGGTAGGTGGGTTTAGGCACATCTTCATATTTCTATGTACCAATGCCATTTTTATGGCATGTAAATTCATACAGTGGTCCCTTAAGCCTTCACATGAAGTTTCATGGCAAGACGACTCGTTTTCTATTTTTCATGATTTTTGAAACTTTTTACGGTTCAGGATTTTTTAAAATTTTTTCAGAAGGAGTTTTGGCCCCAAACTTGGTAGACGTGATCCTTTATTTTTGTTGGCATGCACAAAAAATTCAGCTAAAAACTCAAAGTGTACAAGATTTTGTGACCATTTGAAAAAAGTGTCCCCATTCTAGACACTTTAATGGCGACTGGCAGTAAACCTGTAAAATCTCAAATGCTCTTTAAGGGGGTGTGAGTTCTCGAGGTTTGATGAGGGATAGGGGGCCAATATAAGGGCCAGGTACCAGTACCCATCACACATCATGTGCTTACACCCCCCCGGCCCCCCCGATCACCGGAACCCTAATGTCGCCGTTCAGGTTCTCCAGCGATGCTCCGACGATGGTGGCTCGACGAACATAAATGCTGCACCAACACGTGCCCGAGCCCAGCATGTGCTGCCGCAACCCTCGGTCTGGTCCGATCTTAGACTGGGAATGAACTCCGTATGCTTAGACTGAGAATGAACTCCGTATGCCTAAGTCAACCAACGAAACGAGCGTGCGGGTGCTCAGCCGGCCAGAGGGGCGAGATGTGCAAGTCAGGGATCGGTCGGGTCCCCCTCTGCCTGCTGCCGCAACCCTCGGTCCGATCTGATCTTAGACTGGGAATGAACTCCGTATGCCTAAGCCAACCAACGAAACGAGTGGGCGGGCGGGCAGGCACTACGTCAGTCAGAGAGACGGGATGCGCAAGCCGTAGTTTGATAGGGTGGTAGGTGGGTTTAGGCACGTCTTCATATTTCTACGTGCCAATGCCATTTTTATGGCTTGTAAATTCATACAATGGTCCCCTAAGCCTTCACGTGAAGTTTCATGGCAAGACGACTCATTTTCTATTTTTCAAGATTTTTTAAACATTTTACGGTTCGAGATGTGTGAAAATTTTTTCGGAAGGGGTTTTGGCCCCAAACTTGGTAGACGTGATCCTTGTAATTTTGTTGGCATGCACAAAACAATTCAGCTAAAAACTCGAAGTGTACAAGATTTTATGACCATTTGAAAAAATTGTCCCCATTTCAGAGACTTTAATGGCTATTGGCAACAAACCTGTAAAATCTCAAATGCTCTTTAAGGGGGTGTGAGTTCTTGAGGTTTGATGAGGGATAGGGGGCCAATATAAGGGCCAAGTACCAGCACCCATCGCACCTCATGTGCGCACACCCCCTGGCCCCCCCATCGCCGGAACCCCAATGTCGTCGGTTAGGTTCTCCGGTGATGCTCTGACGATGGTGCCCCGGCGAAGAAAAATGCGGCACCAGCACATACCCGAGCCCAGCATTTGCTACCGCAACCCTCGGTCCCATCCGATCTTAGACTGGGAATGAACTTCGTATGCTTAGACTAGGAATGAACTCCGTATGCCTAAGTCAACCCACAAAATGTGCGAGCGGGTGCTCAGCCGGCCAGAGGGGCGGGATGCCCAAGTCGAGGATCAACTGGGTCCCCCTCTGCGTGCTGCCAATCCTGCTACTACAACCCTCGATCTGGTCTGATCTTAGACTGGGAATGAACTCCGTATGCCTAAGCCAACTGACGAAACGAGCGGGCGGACGGGTGGGCGGGCACTACGTTGGCCAGAGAGGCGGGATGCGCAAGCCGTGGATCGATAGGGTGGTAGGTGGGTTTAGACACATCTTCATATTTGTACGTGCCAATGCCATTTTTATGGCTTGTAAATTCATACAATGGTCGCTTAAGACTTCACGTTAAGTTTTATGGCAAGACGACTCGTTTTCTATTTTTCACGATTTTTGAAACTTTTTACGGTTCGAGATTTTTTAAAATTTTTTCGGAAGGAGTTTTGGCCCCAAACCTGGTAGACATGATCCTTGTATTTTTCTTGGCATGCACAAAAAATTCAGCTAAAAACTCGACGTTTACAAGATCTTGTGACCATTTGAAAAAAGTGTGCCCATTTAAGACACTTTAATGGCTACTGGCAGCAAACTTGTAAAATCTCAAATGCTCTTTAAGGAGGTGTGAGTTCTTGAGGTTTGATGAGAGATAGGGGGCCAATATAAGGGCCAAGTACCAACACTCTTTGCACATCATGTGCGCACACCCCCCCCGGCCCCCCCGATCGTCGGAACCCCAATGCCACCGGTCAGGTTCTCCGACGATGCTCCGGCGATGGTGGCCCAACGAAGAAAAATGCGACACCAGCACATGCCCGAGCCCAGGATGTGCTGCCGCAAGCCTTGGTCCGGTTCGATCTTAGACTGGGAATGAACTCCGTATGCTTAGACTGGGAATGAACTTCGAATGCCAAAGTCAACCCACGAAACCAGCGTGCGAGCACTTAGCCGGCCAGAAGGGCGGGATACCAAAGTGGGTTTAGGCACTTCTTCATATTTCTATGTGTCAATGCCATTTTTATGGCTTGTAAATTCATACAATGGTCCCTTAAGCCTTCACCTGAAGTTTTATGGCAAGACGACTCATTTTCTATTTTTCATGATTTTTGAAACTTTTTGCGGTTCGGGATTTTTTAAAATCTTTTCGGAAGGGGTTTTCACCCCAAACTTTCTAGACGCGGTCCCTGTATTTTTGTTGGCATGCATAAAAAAAGTCAGCCAAAAACTCGATAGGGTGATCCTTGTATTTTTGTTGGCCCCAAACTTGATAGACGTGATCCTTGTATTTTTGTTGGCTTGCACAAAAAAATTCAGCTAAAAAATTTAATAGCTAGAAGTGTACAAGATTTTGTGACCATTTGAAAAAAGTGTCCCCATTTCAGACACTACAATGGCTATTGGCAGCAAACCTGTAAAATCTCAAATGCTCTTTAAAGGGGTGTGAGTTCTCAAGGTTTGATGCGGGATAGCGAGGCAATATAAGGGCCAAGTACCAGCACCCATCGCACATCATGTGTGCACACCGCCCCAGCCCCCCCGATCGTAGGAACCCCAATGCCGTCGATCAAGTTCTTTGACGATGCTCCCGTAATGGTGCCCCGTCGAACAAAAATGTGGCACCAACACATGCCCGAGCCTAGCATGTGGTGTTGCAACCCTTGGTCTGGTCTGATCTTAGACTGGGAATGAACTCCGTATGCCTAAGTTAACCCACGAAACGAGCGTACGGGTGCTCAACCGGCCAGAGGGAAGGGATGCGCAATCCGAGGATCGATCGGGTCCCCCTCTACATGCTATCAATCCTGCTATCGCAACCATCGATTCGGTCTGATCTTAGACTAGGAATGAACTCTGTATGCCTAAGCCAACCGATGAAACGAGCGGGCGGGCGAGCGAACGGGTCGGCACTACCCCGGCCAAAGAGACGGGACACGTAAGCCGTGGATCGATAGGGTGGTAGGTGGGTTTAGGCACATCATCATATTTCTGCATGCCAATGCCATTTTTATGGCTTGTAAATTTAAACAATGGTCCCTTAAGCCTTCAAGTGAAGTTTCGTGGCAAGACGACTCGTTTTCTATTTTTCATGATTTTTGAAACTTTTTACGGTTCAGGATTTTTTAAAATTTTTTCAGAAGGAGTTTTTGCCCCAAACTTGGTAGACGTGATCCTAGTATTTTTGTTGGCATGCACAAAAACATTTAGCTAAAAACTCAAAGTGTAAGATTTTGTGACCATTTGAAAAAAGTGTCCCCATTTCAGACACTTTAATGCCTACTAGCAGAAAACCTATAAAATCTCAAATGCTCTTTAAGGGGGTGTCAGTTCTCGAGGTTTGATGAGGGATAGGGGACCAATATAAGGGCCAAGTATGGGCACTCATCGCACATCATGTGCGCACACCCTCCCGGCCCCCCTGATCGTCGGAACCCCAATGTCGCCGATTAGGTTCTCCGACGATGCTTCGGCGATGCTCCGACGATGGTGCCCCAACGAAGAAAAATGTGGCACCAACACATGCTCGAGCCCAGCATGTGCTATCGTAACCCTCGGTCTGGTCTGATCTTAGACTGGGAATGAACTCCGTATGCTTAGACTGGGAATGAACTCCATATGCGTAAGTCAACCCACGAAATGAGCGTGCGGGTGCTCAGTCGGCCAGAGGGGTGGGATGCGTAAGCTGGGGATCGGCCGGGTCCCCCTCTGCGTGCTGCCGATCCTACTGCCATAACCCTCGGTCCAGTCTGATTTTAGACTGGGAATGAACTCCGTATCCCTAAGCCAACCGATGAAACAAGCGGGTGGGCGGGCGGGCGGGCACTACGCCGACCAGAGAGACGGGATAGGGGGCCAATATAAGGGCCAAGTACCAGCACCCATCACACATCATGTGCGCACACCCCCCCGGTCCCCCCGATCACCGAAACCTCAATGCCGCCGGTCAGGTTCTCCGACGATGGTGCCCCAGCGAAGAAAAATGTGGCACCAACACATGCCTGACCCAGCATGTGCTGCCACAACCGTCGGTCCAGTCTGATCTTAGACTTGGAATGAACTCCATATGCTTAGACTGGGAATGAACTCCGTATGCCTAAGTCAACCCACGAAACGAGCGTGTGGGTGCTCTGCCAGCCAGAAGGGCGGGATGCGCAAGCCAGGGATCGGCTGGGTCCCCATATGCGTGGTGCCGATCCTGCTACCGCAACCTTCGATCCGGTTTGATCTTAGACTGGGAATGAACCCTGAATGCCTAAGCCAACCGATGAAACGAGTGGACGGGCGGGCGGGCGGGTACTACGCTAGCCATAGAGACGTGATGCGAAAGCCGTGGATCGATAGGGTGGTAGGTGGGTTTAGGCACATCTTCATATTTTGGTGTGCCAATGCCATTTTTACGGCTTGTAAATTCATACAATGGTCCCTTAAGCCTTCAAATTTAAGTTTCATGGCAGACGACTCGTTTTCTATTTTCACGATTTTTTGAAACTTTCACGGTTCGGGATTTTTTTAAAATTTTTCAGAAGGAGTTTTGGCCCCAACTGGTAAATGTGATCCTTGTATTTTTTTTGGCATGCACAAAAAAATTCAGCTAGAAACTCGAAGTGTACAAGATTTTGTGACCATTTGAAAAAAGTGTCCCCATTTTAGACACTTTAATGGCTACTGGCAGCAAACCTATAAAATCTCAAATGCTCTTTAAGGGGGTGTGACTTCTCGAGGATTGATGCGGGATAGGGGACCAATATAAGGGCCAAGTACCAGCACCCATCGCACATCATGTGCGCACACCCCCCCGGCCCCCCCGATCTTCGAAACCTCAATACCGCCAGTCAGGTTCTCCGATGATGCTCCGACGATGGTGCCCCGGTGAAGAAAAATGTAGCGCCAACACATGCTCGAGCCCAGCATGTGCTGTCGTAACCCTCGGTCTAATCCGATCTTAGACTGGGAATGAACTCCGTATGCTTAGACTGGGAATGAACTCTGTATGCCTAAGTCAACCCACGAAACAAGCGTGCGGGTGCTCAGCTGGCCAGAGGGGCGGGATGCGCAAGCCGGGGATCGACCGGGTCCCCCTCTGCATGCTGCCGCAACCCTCGGTCCGGTTTGATCATCGACTGGGAATGAACTCCGTATGCCTCAGCCAACCGACGAAACGAGGGGGCGGGCGAGCGGGCGGGCACTACGCCGGCCAGAGAGGGTGGTAGGTGGGTTTAGGCACATCTTCATATTTTTGCATGCCAATGCCATTTTTTTGGCTTGTAAATTCATACAATGGTCCCTTAAGCCTTCACGTGAAGTTTCATGACAGGACGACTCGTTTTCTATTTTTCACGGTTTTTGAAACTTTTTAAGGTTTGGGATTTTTT
>NW_019167849.1:5480791-5509092 GCF_002303985.1 Durio zibethinus | reverse complement strand
AAATACAAGGATCACTTCTACAAAAAGTTTGGGCCAAAACTCTTTCCAAACAAATTTAAAAAATCCTGAACCGCAAAAAGTTTCAAATCATTGAAAAATAAAAAACGAGTCGTCTTGCCATGGAAACTTCATGTGAAGGCTTAAGGACCATTGTATGAATTTAAAAACCATAAAAATGGAAATTGGAATGCAGAAATATAAAGATGTGCCTAAACCCACCTACCACCCTATCGATCCATGGCTTGCGCATCCCCTCTCTGGCCATGTAGTGCTCGTCCGCCCGCCCGCCTGCTCTTTTCGTCGGTTGGCTAGCATATGAAGTTAATTCCCAGTCTAAGATCAGACCAGATCGAGGTTGCAGTAGCAAGATTGGCAGCATGCAGAAAGGACCCAGCCGATCCCCGGCTTGCGCATCCTGCCCCTCTGCCCGACTGACCGCCCGCACGCTCGTTTCATGGGTTGACTTAGGCATATGGAGTTTATTCCTAGTCTAAGATCGAAACTAGACCAAGGGTTTATGGCAGCATATGCTGGGCTCGAGCATTGCTGGTGCTGCATTTTTTCTTCACCCGGGCACCATCGCGAAAGCATCGTCGGAGAACCTAACCGACGACATCGGGGTTTCGTGATCGTGTGGCCGGGGGGGTGTGCGCACATATGTGCGATGGGTGCTGGTACTTGGCCCTTATATTGGCCCCCTATCCCTCATCAAACCTTCAGAACTCACACCCCATTAAAGAGCATTTGAGATTTTACAGGTTTGCTGCCAGTAGCAATTAAAGTGTCTTGAAATGGGGACACTTTTTTCAAATGGTCACAAAATCTTGTACACTTCGAGTTTTTAGCTGAAGTTTTTCTGCATGCCAACAAAAATTACAAGATCACATCTACCAAGTTTGGGGCCAAAAGTTCTTCCGAAAAAATTTTAAAAAATCCCAAACTACAAAAAGGTTGACTTAGGCATATGAAGTTCATTCCAGTCTAAGCATACGGAGTTCATTCCTAGTCTAAGATCGGACTAGACCGAGGGTTACGGTAGCACCATGCTGGACTCGGGCATGTGCTGGTGCTGCATTTTTCTCACCGGGGCACCATCATCGGAGCATCGCCGGAGAACCTGACGGGCGGCATTGGGGTTCCGGTGATCGAGGGGGTCGAGGGGTGTGCGCACATGATGTGTGATGGTGCTGGTACTTGGCCCTTATACTGGCCCCTATCTTCTCATCTAAACCTTGAAGAACTCACACCCTCTTCAAAAGCATTTGAGATTTTTATAGGTTTTGCTGCCCGCAGCAGCCACTAAAGTGTCTTGAAATGGGGGACACTTTTTTTCAATTGGTCACAAAAATCTTATACAGCTTCGAGTTTTTTAGCTGAGATTTTTTTGTGCATGCCAAACAAAAATACAATGATCTACCAAAGTTTGGTGGCCAAAAATCCTTCCGAAAAAAATTTAAAAAATCCTCGACCACAAAAAGTTTCAAAAATCGTGAAAAATAGAAAACGAGTCATCTTGCCTTGAAACTTCACGTGAAGCTTAAGGGACCATTGTATGAATTTACATGCATAAAAATGGCATTGACATGTAGAAAATATGAAGATGTGCCTAAACCCACCTACCACCCTATTGATTCACAGCTTGCACATCCCGTCTCTCTGGTCGGTGTAGCGCTTGCCCGCCTGCCCACTCGCTCGTTTCGTCGGTTGGCTTTGGCATACGGAGTTCATTCCTAGTCTAAGATTGGACCAGACTGAGGGTTGTGGCAGCAGGATTGGCAGCACGCAGAGCGAAACCTAACCGATCCCCAGCTTGCGCATCCCGCCCCTCTAGCCGGTTGAGCACGCCCGCACGCTTGTTTTGTGGGTTAACTTAGGCATACGGAGTTCATTCCGAGTCTAAGCATATGGAGTTCATTCCAAGTCTAAGATCAGACCGGACCGAGGGTTGCGACAGCACATGCTGCGCTCGGGTATGTGCTGGTGACACATTTTTCTTTGCCGAGGCACCATCATCGAAGCATCGCCGGAGAAACTAACCGGCGGCATTGGGGTTCCGACGATCGGGGGGGTGTGCGTACATGATGTGCGATGGGTGCTGGTACTTGACCGTTATATTGGCCTCCTATCCCTCATCAAACCTCAAGAACTCACACCCCCTTAAAGAGCATTTGAGATTTTACAGGTTTGCTGCCAGTAGCCATTAAAGTGTCTGAAATGGGGACACTTTTTTCAAATGGTCACAAAACCTTGTACACTTCAAGTTTTTAGTTGAATTTTTTTGTGCATACCAAAAAAAATGCAAGGATCAAGTCTACCAAGTTTGGGGCAAAAAATCCTTCCGAAAAAATTCCCGAACCATAAAAAGTTTCGAAAATCATGAAAATAGAAAACGAGTCATCTTGCCATGAAACTTCACGTGAACACTTAAGGGACCATTGTATGAATTTACAAGCCAAAAAAATGGCATTGGCATGCAGAAATATGAAGATGTGTCTAAACCCACCTACCACCCTATCGATCCACGGCTTGTACATCCCGTCTTTCTGGCCGGCAGAGTGCCCCCCCGCCCGCTCGCTTGTTTTGTTGGTTGGCTTAGGCATATGGAGTTCATTCCCAATCTAAGATCAGACCGGATCGAGGGTTGCGGTAGTAGGATCAGCAGCACATAGAGGGGGACCCAGCCAATCCCTGGCTTGCGCATCTCACCCCTCTGGCCGACTGAGCGCCCGCACGCTCGTTTCGTTGGTTGACTTGGGCATACGGAGTTCATTCCCAGTCTAACCATACGGAGTTCATCAAAATCTAAGATCGGACCAGACCGCGGGTTGCGACAGCACATGCTGGGCTCTGGCATGTGTTGGTGCCACATTTTTCTTCGCCGGAGAACCTGACCAGCGGCATTGGGTTCCGACGATCGGGGGGCCGAGGTGTGTGCGCACATGATGTAGGATGGGTGCTGGTACGTGGCCATTATATTGGCCCCCTATCCCCCATCAAACCTCGAGAACTTACACCCCCTTAAAGGGCATTTGAGATTTTGCAGGTTTGCTGCCAGTAGCCATTAAAGTGTCTGAAATGGGGACACTTTTCTCAAATTGTCACAAAATCTTGTACACTTTGAGTTTTAAGCTGAATTTTTTTGTGCAAGCCAACAAAAATACAAGGATCACGTCTACCAAGTTTGGGGCCAAACCTCTTCCGAAAAAATTTTAAAAAATCTCGAACCGTAAAAAGTTTAGAAAATCATGAAAAATAGAAAACGAGTCGTCTTGCCATGAAATTTCATGTGAAGGCTTAAGGGAACATTGTATGAATTTACAAGCCATGAAAATGGCAATAGCACGTAGAAATATGACGATGTGCCTAAACCCACCTACCACCCTATTGATCCACGACTTGCGCATCCCGTCTCTCTGACCGACGTAGTGCCCGCCCGCCTGCCTGCCCGCTCGTTTCGTCGGTTGGCTTAGGCATACAGAGTTCATTCTTAGTCTAAGATCACACTAGACTGAGGGTTGCAGCAGTAGGATCGGTAGCATGCAGAGAGGGACCTGACCGATCCCTGGTTTGCGCATCCCGCCCCTTTGGCCGACTGAGCGCCCGCACGCTCGTTTCGTCGGTTGACTTAGGCATACGGAGTTCATTCCCAGTCTAACCATACGGAGTTCATTCTCAGTCTAAGATCAGACTGGACCGTGGGTTACGACAGCACATGCTGGGCTCGGGCACGTGCTGGTGCCACATTTTTCTTTGCCGGGACCCCATCGCCTGAGCATTGCCAAAGAACTTGACAGGCGGCATTGGGGTTCCGACGATCGGGGGGGCCGAGGGGGGTGTGTGCACATGATGTGCGATGGGTGCTGGTAGTTGGCCCTTATATTGGCCCCCATCCCTCATTAAACCTCGAGAACTCACACCCCCTTAAAGAGTTTTTGAGATTTTGCAGGTTTGCTGCCACTAGCCATTAAAGCATCTAAAATGGGGACACTTTTTTCAAATGGTCACAAAATCTTGTACACTTCGAGTTTCTAGCTGAATTTTTTTGTGCATGCCAACAAAAATTCAAGGATCAAGTCTACCAAGTTTGGGGCCAAAACTCCTTCCGAAAAAATTTAAAAAAATTTTAAAAAATCTCAAAAATCGTAAAAAATAGAAAACGAGTTATCTTGCCCTGAAACTTCACGTGAAGGCTTAAGGGACCATTGTATGAATTTACAAGCCATAAAAATGGCATTGGCACGTAGAAATATGAAGATGTGCCTAAACCCACCTACCACCCTATCGATCCACGGCTTACGCATCCCGTCTCTCTGGCCGGTGTAGTGCCCGCCCGTTCGCTCGTTTCGTCAGTTGGCTTAGGCATACGGAGTTCATTCCCAGTATAAGATCAAACCAGACTAAGGGTTGTGGCAGCAGGATCGCTAGCACATAGAGGGGGACCCGACCGATCCCTGGCTTACGCATCTGGCCCCTCTGGCCGATTGAGCGCTCGCACGCCCGTTTCGTGGGTTGACTTAGGCATACGGAGTTCATTCCCAATCTAAGCTTACGGAGTTCATTCCCAGTCTAAGATCGAACTAGATTGAGGGTTGTGGCAGCACATGCTGGGCTCAGGCATGTGCTGGTGTCGCATTTTTCTTCGCTGGGGCACCATCACCGGAGCATCGTCGGAGAACCTGACTGGCGGCATTGGGGTTCTGACGATCGGGGGGGCCGGGGGCATTTGCGCACATGATGTGCGATGGGTGCTGGTACTGGGCCCTTATATTGGCCCCCTATCCCTCATCAAACCTCGAGAACTCACACCCCCTTAAAGAGCAATTGAGATTTTACAGGTTTACTGCCAGTAGCTATTAAAATGTCTGAAATGGGGACACTTTTTTCAAATGGTCACAAAATCTTGTACACTTCGAGTTTTTAGCTGAATTTTTTTGTGCAAGCCAAATAAAATACAAGGATCGTGTCTTCCAAGTTTGGGGCCAAAGCTCCTTCCAAAAAAATTTTAAAAAATCTTGAACCGTAAAATGTTTCAAAAATCGTGAAAAATAGAAAACGAGTCGTCTTGCCTTGAAACTTCACGTGAAGGCTTAACGGACCATTGTATGAATTTGCAAGCCATAAAAATGGCATTGGCATGTAGAAATATGAAGATGTGCCTAAACCCACCTACCACCCTATCGATCCACGGCTTGCGTATCCCGTCTCTCTGGCCGACGTTGTGCCCGCCCGTCCGCCCGCCTGCTCATTTCGTCGTTCGGCTTAGGCATACGGAGTTCATTCCAAGTCTAAGATCGGATTGGACCGGGGTTTACGGCAACAGGATTGGTAGCACGCAGAGGGGGACCTGACTGATCCTCGGCTTGCGTATCCCGCCCCTCTGGCCGGCTGAGCGCCCGTAAGCTCATTTCATGGGTTAACTTAGGCATACGGAGTTCATTCCCAGTCTAAGCATACGGAGTTCTTTCCCATTCTAAGATCAGACCAGACCGAGGGTTACAACAGCACATGCTGGGGTCAGGCATGTGCTGGTGCCGCATTTTTCTTCGTCGAGGCACCATCACCGAAGAATCACCGGAGAACCTGACCAACGACATTGGGGTTTCGACGATCGGGGGGGCCGGGGGGTGGTGTGCACACATGAAGTGCGATGGGTGCTGGTACTGTGCCCTTATATTGGCCCCCTATCCCTCATCAAATCTTGAGAACTCACACCCCCTTAAAGAGCATTTGAGATTTTACAGGTTTGTTACCAGTAGCCATTAAAGTGTCTGAAATGGGGACACTTTTTTCAAATGGTCACAAAATCTTGTACACTTCGACTTTTTAGCTGAATTTTTTTGTGCGCGCCAACAAAAATACAAGGATCACGTATACCAATTTTGGGGCCAAAACTCTTTCCAAAAAAATTTAAAAAAATCTCGAGCCGCAAAAAGTTTCAAAAATCGTGAAAAATAGAAAACGAGTCATCTTGCCATGAAACTTCACGTGAAGGCTTAAGGGACCACTGTATGGATTTACAAGCCATAAAAATGGCATTGGCAAGTAGAAATATGAAGATGTGTTTAAACCCACCTACCACCCTATCGATCAACGGCTTGCGTATCCCATCTCTCTGGCTGGCGTAGTGCTCGCCTATCGGCCCACCTGCTCGTTTCGTCGGTTGGCTTAGGCATACGGAGTTCATTCCAGTCTAAGATCAGACCGGGTCAAGGGTTGAGGCAGTAGGATCGGCAGCACACAGAGGGGGACCTGGTCGATCCCTGGCTTGTGCATCCCACTCCTCTGGCTGGCTGAGCAGCCGCACGCTCGTTTCGTGGGTTAACTTAGGCATACGGAGTTCATTCCCAATCTAAGCATACGGAGTTCATTTTGAATCTATGATCGGACTGGACTAAGGGTTGCGGTAGCACATGCTGGGCTTGGGCATGTGTTGGTGCCACATTTTTCTTCATCGGGGCACCATCTTCGGAGCATCGTCGGAGAACCTGACCGACGGCATTGGGGTTCCGACAATCAGGGGGGCCGGGGGGGTGTGCGCACATGATGTGCGATGGGTGCTAGTACTTGGCCCTTATATTGGCCCCCTATCCCTCATCAAACCTCGAGAACTCACACCCCCTTAAAAAGCATTTGAGATTTTACAGGTTTGCTGCCAGTAGCCATTAAAATGTCTTAAATGGGGACATTTTTTTCAAATGGTCACAAAATCTTGTACACTTCGAGTTTTTGGTTGAATTTTTTTGTGCATGCCAATAAAAATACAAGGATCACGTCTACCAAGTTTGGGCCCAAAACTCCTTCCAAAAAAAGTTTAAAAAATCTCGAACCGTAAAAAGTTTCAAAAATCGTGAAAAATAGAAAACGAGTGGTCTTGCCATGAAACTTCACGTGAAGGCTTAAGGGACCACTGTATGAATTTACAAGCCATAAAAATGGCATTGGCATGCAGAAATATAAAGATGTGCCTAAACCCACCTACCACCATATCGATCCACGGCTTACGCATCCCGTCTCTCTGGCCGACGTAGTGCCCGCCGCCTAATTTCGTCGGTTGGCTTAGGCATACGGAGTTCATTCCCAGACTAAGATCAAACCAGACCGAGGGTTGCGGCAACAGGATTGGCAGCACACAGAGGGGGACCCGACCGATCCCCGGCTTGTGCATCCTACCCCTCTGGCCGACTGACCACCCGCATGCTCGATTCATGGGTTGACTTAGGCATACAGAGTTCATTCCCAGTCTAAGCAGATGGAGTTCATTCCTAGTATAAGATCAGACCAGACCGAGGGTTGCGGTAGCACACGCTGTGCTCAGGCATGTGTTCGTGTCGCATTTTTCTTCGTCGAGGCACCATCGCCGGAGCATCACCGGAGATCCTAATCGGCAGCATTGGGGTTCCGACAATCGGGGGGGTGTGCGCACATGATGTGCGATGGGTGCTGGTACTTGGCCCTTATATTGGCCCCCTATCCCGCATCAAACCTCGAGAACTTACACCCCCTTAAAGAGCATTTGAGATTTTATAGGTTTGCTGCCGGTAGCCATTAAAGTGTCTGAAATGGGGACACTTTTTTCAAATGGTCACAAAATCTCGTACACTTCGAGTTTTTAGCTGAATGTTTTTGTGCATGCCAACAAAAACACAACGATCACGTCTACCAAGTTTGGGGCCAAAACTCCTTCCCAAAAAATTTTAAAACATCCCGAACCGTAAAAAGTTTTAAAAATTGTGAAAAATAGAAAACGAGTCGTCTTGCCATGAAACTTCACGTGAAGGCTTAAGGGACCATTGTATGAATTTACAAGCCATAAAAATGGCATTGGCACATAGAAATATGAAGATGTGCCTAAACCCACCTCCCACCCTATCGATCCACGGCTTGCGCATCCCGTCTCTCTGGTCGACGTAGTGCCCGCCCGTCCACCCGCCTGGTCATTTCATCGGTTGTCTTAGGCATACGAAGTTCATTCCTCGTCTAAGATCGGACCGGATCGAGGGTTGCAGCCGTAAGATCAGTAGCACGTAGAGGGGGACTCAGCCGATCCCCTCTGGCCGGCTGAGCACCCACACGCTCGTTTCGTAGGTTGACTTAGGCATACGGAGTTCATTCCCAGTCTAAGCATACGGAGTTCATTCCCAGTCTAAGATCAGACCGGACTAAGGGTTGTGGCAACACATGCTGGGTTCGGGCATGTGTTGGTGCCGTATTTTTCTTCATCGGGGCACCATCGTCAGAGAACCTGACAGGTGCCATTGGGGTTCCGACGATCGGGGGGCTGGGGGTGGTGTACGCACATGATGTGCGATGGGTGTTGGTACTTGGCCCTTTTATTGGTCTCGTATCCCTCATTATCCCTCATCAAACCTCGAAAACTCACACCCCCTTAAAGAGCATTTGAGATTTTACAGGTTTGCTGCCAGTAGCCATTAAAGTGTCTGTAATGGGGACACTTTTTTCAAATAGTCACAAAATCTTGTACAATTCGAGTTTTTAGCTGAAATTTTTTGTGCAAGCCAACAAAAATACAAGGATCACATCTGCCAAGTTTGGGTGAAAACTCCTTTTGAAAAAATTTTAAAAAATCTCGAACCGCAAAAAGTTTTGAAAAACATGAAAAATAGAAAACGAGTCGTCTTGCCATGAAACTTCACGTGAAGGCTTAAGGGACCATTGTATGAATTTACAAGCCATAAAAATCACACTAGCACGTAGAAATATGAAGATGTGCCTAAACCCACCTACCACCCTATCGATCCACGACTTTCGCATCCCATCTCTCTGGCCGGCGTAGTGCCCGCCCGCTCGTTTCGTCGGTTGGCCTAGGCATACGGAGTTCATTCCCAGCCTAAGATCGGATCGGACTGAGGGTTGCGGCAGCAGGATCGACAGCTCGCAGAGGGGGACCCAATCGATACCCGACTTGCGCATCCCTCCCCTCAGGCCGGTTGAGCACCCGCACGCTCGTTTCATGGGTTGACTTAGGCATATGGAGTTCATTCCCAATCTAAGCATACGAAGTTCATTCCCAGTCTAAGATCGGATCAGATCGAAGATTGCAGGAGCACATGCTAGGCTCTGGCCGGATCGGTGGCACAGAAAGGAGGACCCGATCGATCCCCAACTTGCGCATCTTGCCCCTCTGGCCGGTTGAGCACCCACACGCTCGTTTCGTGGGTTGACTTAGGCATACGGAGTTCATTCCCAGTCAAAGCATACGGAGTTCATTCCCAATCTAAGATCAGACCGGACCGAGGGTTGGGGCAGCACATCCTGGGCTCGGGCATGTGTTGGTGCCACATTTTTCTTTGTCGGGGCACCATCGCCGGAGCATCGCCGTAGAACCTGACCGACGGCATTAGGGTTCTAGCGATCGGGGGGGTCGGGGGGGTGTGCGCACATGATGTACGATGGGTGCTAGTACTTGGCCCTTATATTGGCCCACTATCCCTCATCAAACCTCGAGAACTCGCACCCCCTTAAAAAGCATTTGAGATTTTATAAGTTTGCTGCCAGTAGCCATTAAAGTGTCTGAAATGGGTACACTTTTTTCAAATGGTCACAAAATCTTGTACACTTCGAGTTTTTAGCTGAATTTTTTTGTGCATGCCAACAAAAATACATGGATCACGTCTACCATGTTTGGGGCCAAAAATCCTTCCAAAAAAATTTTAAAAAACCCTGAACCGTGAAAAGTTTCAAAAATCATGAAAAATAGAAAACGAGTCGTCTTGCAATGAAACTTCACGTGAAGGCTTAAGCGACCATTGTATGAATTTACAAGGCATAAAACTGGCATTGGCATGCAGAAATATGATGATGTGCCTAAACCCACCTACCACCCTATCGATCCACGGCTTGCAGATCACGTCTCTCTGGCCGGCGTAGTACCCGCCCGCCCGCCCGTCCGCTCGTTTCATCGGTTGGCTTAGGCATACGGAGTTCCTTCCCTGTCTAAGATGAGACCAGACCGAGGGTTGCGGCAGTAGGATCCGCAGCCGGCAGAGGGGGACCTGGCTGATCCCCGGCTTACGCATCCCGCCCCTTTGGCCGGCTGAGCATCCGCACGCCCGTTTCGTGGGTTGACTTAGGCATACGGAGTTCATTCCCAGTATAAGATCGGACTGGACCGAGGGTTACGACAGCACATGCTAGGCTCGAGCATGTGTTGGTGCTGCATTTTTCTTTGTTGGGGCACCATCGTCGGAGCATCATCGGAGAACCTGATCGGTTGCATTGGGGTTCCGGTGATCGGAGGGGCCGGGGGGTGTACGCACATGATGTGCGGTGGGTACTGGTACTTGGCCCTTATATTGGCCCCCTATCCCTCATCAAACCTCTAGAACTCACACCCCCTTAAAGAGCATTTGAGATTTTACAGGTTTGCTGCCAGTAGCCATTAAAGTTTCTAAAATGGGGACACTTTTTTCAAATGGTCACAAAATCTTATACACTTCGAGTTTCTGGCTGAATTTTTTTGTGCATGCCAACAAAAGTACAAGGATTACATCTACCAAGTTTGGGGCCAAAACTCCTTCCGAAAAAATTTTAAAAAATCCCGAACCGTGAAAAGTTTCAAAAATCGTGAAAAATAGAGAACGGGTCGTCTTGCCATGAAACTTCATGTGAAGGCCTAAGGGACCATTGTATGAATTTACAAGCCGTAAAAATGGCACTGCACACAAAAATATGAAGATGTACCTAAACCCACATACCACCCTATCGATCCACAGCTTGCGCATCACGTCTCTCTGGCCGACGTAGTACCTGCCCGCCCGCCCGTCTGCTCGTTTCATCGGTTGGCTTAGGCTTACGGGGTTCATTCCCAGTCTAAGATCAGATTGGATCGAGAGTTACGGCAGTAGGATCGGCACCATGCATAGGGGGACCCGATCGATCCTGGCTTGCACATCCCACCCCGCTGGCCGGCTGAGCACCCAAACGCTCGTTTCGTGGGTTGACTTAGGCATACGTCATTCCCAGTCTAAGCATACGGAGTTCATTCCAAGTCTAAGATCAGACTGGATCGATGGATACGACAGCACATGCCGGGCTCAGGCACGTGTTGGTGCCACATTTTTCTTCGTCAGGGTACCATTGTCGGAGAACCTGGCCGACGGAATTGGGGTTCCGACGATCGGGGGGGCCGGGGGGGTGTGCGCACATGATGTGTGATGGGTGCTGGTACTTGGCCCTTATATTGGCCCCCTATCCCTTATCAAACCTTGAGAACTCACACCCCGTTAAAGAGCATTTGAGATTTTACAGGTTTGCTGCTAGTAGCCATTAAAGTGTCTGAAATGGGGACATTTTTTTCAAATGGTCACAAAATCTTGTACACTTCGAGTTTTTAGCTGAATTTTTTTGTGCATGCCAACAAAAATACAAGGATCACATCTACTAAGTTTGGGGCCAAAAATCCTTCCGAAAAAAGTTTAAAAAATTCCAAACCACAAAAAGTTTTGAAAATCATGAAAAATAAAAAACGAGTCGTCTTGCCATGAAACTTCACGTGAAGGCTTAAGGGACCATTGTATGAATTTACAAGCCATAAAAATGACATTGGCAGACAGAAATATGAAGATGTGCCTAAACCCACCTACCACCCTATCGATCCACAACTTGCTCATCCCCTCTCTCTGGCCGACATAGTGCCCGCCCGAGCGCCCACCCGCTCGTTTCGTCGGTTGGCTTAGGCATACGGAGTTCATTCCCAGCCTAAGATCAGATCGGACTGAGGGTTGTGGTAGCAGGATCGGCAGCACGCAGAGGGGGACCCGACCGATCCCCGACTTGCGCATCCTGCCTCTCTGGCCGACTGAGCACCCGCACGCTCGTTTCGTGGGTTGACTTATGCATACGGAGTTCATTCCTAGTCTAAGCATACAGAGTTCATTCCCCGTCTATAATCAGACCGGACCGAGGGTTGCGACAGCACGTGTTGGGCTCAGGCATGTGTTGGTGCCTAATTTTTCTTCGTCGGGGCACAATCGTCGGAGCATCGCCAGAGAACCTGATCGGCGATATTGAGGTTTCGACGATCGGGAGGGTCGGGGGGTGTGCGCACATGATGTGCGATGAGTGCTGGTACTTGGCCCTTATATCGGCCCCCTATCCCTTATCAAACCTCGAGAACTCACACCCCCTTAAAGAGCATTTTAGATTTTACAGGTTTCCTGCCAGTAGCCATTAAAGTGTCTGAAATGGGGACACTTTTTTCAAATGGTCACAAAATCTTGTAAACTTCGAGTTTTTAGCTGAATTTTTTTGTGCATGCCAAAAAAAATACAAGGATCACGTCTACCAAGTTTGGCACCAAAAATCCTTCCAAAAAAATTTTAAAAAATCCCGAATCGTAAAAAGGTTTGAAAATCGTGAAAAATAGAAAATGAGTCGTCTTGCCATGAAACTTCACGTGAAGGCTTAAGGGACCATTGTATGAACTTACAAGTCATAAAAATGGCATTGGCATGCAGAAATATGAAGATGTGCCTAAACCCACCTACCACCCTATCGATCCACGGCTTGCGCATCCCGTCTCTCTGGCTAGCGTAGTGTCCGCCCGCCCGCCCGCTCGTTTCATCGGTTGGCTTAGGCATACGGAGGTCATTCCCAATCTAAGATCGGATCAAACTGAGGGTTACGACAGCAGGATCGATAGCACACAGAGGAGGACCTGGTCGATCCTCGACTTACGCATCCCGCCCCTCTCGCCGACTGAGCACCCGCACGCTCGTTTCATGGGTTGACTTAGGCATACGGAGTTCATTCCCAGTATAAGATCAGACTGGACCGAGGGTTGTGGTAGCACATGCTGGCCTCAGGCATGTGCTGGTTTCGCATTTTTTTTCGTCAGGGCACCATCGACGGAGCATCGCCAGAGAACCTGACCGACGGCATTGGGATTCCGACGATCGGGGGGGCCGGGGGGTGTGCGCACATGATGTGTGGTGGGTGCTGGTACTTGGCCCTTATATTGGCCCTCTATCCCTCATCAAACCTTGAGAACTCACACCCCCTTAAAGAGCATTGGAGATTTTACAGGTTTGCTGTCAGCAGCAATTAAAGTGTCTGAAATGGGGACACTTTTTTCAAATGGACACAAAAGCTTGTACACATCGAGGTTTTAGCTGAATTTTTTTGTGCATGCCAACAAAAATACAAGGATAACGTCTACCAAGTTTGAAGCTAAAACTCCTTCTGAAAAAATTTTAAGAAATCCCGAACCGTAAAAAGTTTTGAAAATCGTGAAAAATAGAAAACAAGTCATCTTGCCATGAAACTTCACGTGATGGCTTAAGGGACCATTGTATGAATTTCCATGCCATAAAAATGGCATTGGCTTGTAGAAATATGAAGATGTACCTACACCCACCTACCACCCTATCGATCCACGGCTTGTGCATCCCATCTCTCTGGCCGGCGTAGTGCCCGCCTGCCCGTTCATTTTGTCGATTGGCTTAGGCATACGAAATTCATTCCTAGTCTAAGATCAGCCCAGACTGAGGGTTGCGGTAGCAGGATCGGCAGCACGCAAAGGGGGACCCGGTCGATCCCCGGCTTGCACATCCCACCCCTCTGGCCGGCTGAGCGCCCGCACGCTCGTTTCGTGGGTTGACTTAGGCATACTGAGTTCATTCCCAGTCTAAGCATATAGAGTTCATTCCCAGTCTAGGATCAAACCAGACCGAGGGTTATGGCAGAACATGCTGGGCTCGGGCATGTCCTGGTGTCATATTTTTCTTCATTGGGGCACCATCGTCGGAGCACCACAGGAGAACCTGACCGGTGGCATTGGGGTTCCGACGATCGGGGGGGCCTGGGGGGTGTGCGCATATGATCTGCGATGGGTGCTGGTACTTGGCCCTTATATTGGCCCCCTATCCCTCATCAAACCTCGAGAACTCACACCCCCTTAAAGAGCATTTGAGATTTTACAGGTTTGCTGCCAGTAGCCATTAAGGTGTCTGAAATGGGGACACTTTTTTAAAATGGTCACAAAATCTTGTACACTTTGAGTTCTTAGCTGAATATTTTTGTGCATGCCAACAAAAATACAAGGATCACTTCTACAAAGTTTGGGGCCAAAACTCTTTCCAAACAAATTTAAAAAAATCCTGAACCGCAAAAAGTTTTAAAAATCATGAAAAATAAAAAACGAGTCGTCTTGCCATGGAACTTCATGTGAAGGCTTAAGGGACCATTGTATGAATTTAAAAACCATAAAAATGGAATTGGAATGCAGAAATATAAAGATGTGCCTAAACCCACCTACCACCCTATCGATCCATGGCTTGCGCATCCCCTCTCTGGCCGATGTAGTGCTCGTCCGCCCGCCCGCCTGCTCTTTTCGTCGGTTGGCTTAGGCATATGAAGTTAATTCCCAGTCTAAGATCAGACCAGATCGAGGGTTGCAGTAGCAAGATTGGCAGCATGCAGAAAGGGACCCAGCCGATCCCCGGCTTGCGCATCCTGCCCCTCTGCCCGACTGACCGCCCGCACGCTCGTTTCATGGGTTGACTTAGGCATATGGAGTTTATTCCTAGTCTAAGATCGAACTAGACCAAGGGTTATGGCAGCATATGCTGGGCTCGAGCATGTGCTGGTGCTGCATTTTTCTTCACCGGGGCACCATCGTCGAAGCATCGTCGGAGAACCTAACCGACGACATCGGGGTTTCGGTGATCGGTGTGGCCGGGGGGGTGTGCGCACATGATGTGCGATGGGTGCTGGTACTTGGCCCTTATATTGGCCCCCTATCCCTCATCAAACCTTCAGAACTCACACCCCATTAAAGAGCATTTGAGATTTTACAGGTTTGCTGCCAGTAGCAATTAAAGTGTCTGAAATGGGGACACTTTTTTCAAATGGTCACAAAATCTTGTACACTTCGAGTTTTTAGCTGAAGTTTTTTCTGCATGCCAACAAAAATTACAAGGATCACATCTACCAAGTTTGGGGCCAAAAGTTCTTCCGAAAAAATTTTAAAAAATCCCAAACTACAAAAAGGTTTGACTTAGGCATATGAAGTTCATTCCAGTCTAAGCATACGGAGTTCATTCCTAGTCTAAGATCGGACTAGACCGAGGGTTACGGTAGCACATGCTGGACTCGGGCATGTGCTGGTGCTGCATTTTTCTTCACCGGGGCACCATCATCGGAGCATCGCCGGAGAACCTGACGGGCGGCATTGGGGTTCCGGTGATCGAGGGGGTCGAGGGGTGTGCGCACATGATGTGTGATGGTGCTGGTACTTGGCCCTTATACTGGCCCCCTATCTCTCATCAAACCTTGAAAACTCACACCCTCTTAAAGAGCATTTGAGATTTTATAGGTTTGCTGCCAGCAGCCACTAAAGTGTCTGAAATGGGGACACTTTTTTCAATTGGTCACAAAATCTTATACACTTCGAGTTTTTAGCTGAATTTTTTTGTGCATGCCAACAAAAATACAAGGATCTACCAAGTTTGGTGCCAAAAATCCTTCCGAAAAAATTTTAAAAAATCTCGACCACAAAAAGTTTCAAAAATCGTGAAAAATAGAAAACGAGTCATCTTGCCTTGAAACTTCACGTGAAGGCTTAAGGGACCATTGTATGAATTTACATGCCATAAAAATGGCATTGACATGTAGAAATATGAAGATGTGCCTAAACCCACCTACCACCCTATTGATTCACAGCTTGCACATCCCGTCTCTCTGGTCGGTGTAGCGCTTGCCCGCCTGCCCACTCGCTCGTTTCGTCGGTTGGCTTTGGCATACGGAGTTCATTCCTAGTCTAAGATTCGACCAGACTGAGGGTTGTGGCAGCAGGATTGGCAGCACGCAGAGCGAAACCTAACCGATCCCTAGCTTGCGCATCCCGCCCCTCTAGCCGGTTGAGCACGCCCGCACGCTTGTTTTGTGGGTTAACTTAGGCATACGGAGTTCATTCCGAGTCTAAGCATATGGAGTTCATTCCCAGTCTAAGATCAGACCGGACCGAGGGTTGCGACAGCACATGCTGCGCTCGGGTATGTGCTGGTGACACATTTTTCTTTGCCGAGGCACCATCATCGAAGCATCGCCGGAGAAACTAACCGGCGGCATTGGGTTCCGACGATCGGGGGGTGTGCGTACATGATGTGCGATGGGTGCTGGTACTTGACCGTTATATTGGCCTCCTATCCCTCATCAAACCTCAAGAACTCACACCCCCTTAAAGAGCATTTGAGATTTTACAGGTTTGCTGCCAGTAGCCATTAAAGTGTCTGAAATGGGGACACTTTTTCAAATGGTCACAAAACCTTGTACACTTCAAGTTTTTAGTTGAATTTTTTGTGCATACCAAAAAAAATGCAAGGATCAAGTCTACCAAGTTTGGGGCAAAAAATCCTTCCGAAAAAATTCCCGAACCATAAAAAGTTTCGAAAATCATGAAAATAGAAAACGAGTCATCTTGCCATGAAACTTCACGTGAACACTTAAGGGACCATTGTATGAATTTACAAGCCAAAAAAATGGCATTGGCATGCAGAAATATGAAGATGTGTCTAAACCCACCTACCACCCTATCGATCCACGGCTTGTACATCCCGTCTTTCTGGCCGGCGGAGTGCCCCCCCGCCCGCTCGCTTGTTTTGTTGGTTGGCTTAGGCATATGGAGTTCATTCCCAATCTAAGATCAGACCGGATCGAGGGTTGCGGTAGTAGGATCAGCAGCACATAGAGGGGGACCCAGCCAATCCCTGGCTTGCGCATCTCACCCCTCTGGCCGATTGAGCGCCCGCACGCTCGTTTCGTTGGTTGACTTGGGCATACGGAGTTCATTCCCAGTCTAACCATACGGAGTTCATTCAAAATCTAAGATCGGACCAGACCGCGGGTTGCGACAGCACATGCTGGGCTCTGGCATGTGTTGGTGCCACATTTTTCTTCGCCGGAGAACCTGACCAGCGGCATTGGGTTCCGACGATCGGGGGGGCCGAGGTGTGTGCGCACATGATGTAGGATGGGTGCTGGTACGTGGCCATTATATTGGCCCCCTATCCCCCATCAAACCTCGAGAACTTACACCCCCTTAAAGGGCATTTGAGATTTTGCAGGTTTGCTGCCAGTAGCCATTAAAGTGTCTGAAATGGGGACACTTTTCTCAAATTGTCACAAAATCTTGTACACTTCGAGTTTTAAGCTGAATTTTTTTGTGCAAGCCAACAAAAATACAAGGATCACGTCTACTAAGTTTGGGGCCAAACCTCTTCCGAAAAAATTTTAAAAAATCTCGAACCATAAAAAGTTTTGAAAATCGTAAAAAATAAAAAACGAGTCGTCTTGCCATGAAACTTCACGTGAAGGCTTAAGGGACCATTGTATGAATTTACAAGCCATAAAAATGGCATTGGCACACAAAAATATGAAGATGTTCCTAAACCCACCTACACCCTATCGATCCACGACTTGCTCATCCCGTCTCTTTGGCCGGCGTAGTGCCCGCCCGCCCGCCCACCCGCTCGTTTCGTCGGTTGGCTTAGGCATACGGAGTTCATTCCCAGTCTAAGATCAGACCGAACTGAGGGTTGTCGTAGCAGGATCGACAGCACGTAGAGGGGGACCCGACCGATCCCCGACTTGTGCATCCCGCCCCTCTGGCCGACTGAGCACCCGCACGCTCATTTCGTGGGTTGACTTATGCATACGGAGTTCATTCCCAGTCTAAGCATACGGAGTTCCTTCCCAGTCTATGATCGGATCAGACCGAGGGTTGCGACAGCACGTGCTGGGCTCGGGCATGTGTTGGTGCTGCATTTTTCTTCGTCGGGGCACCATCGTCGGAGCATCGCCGGAGAAGCTGATCGGCGACATTGGGGTTCCGACGATCGGGAGGGCCGGGGGGTGTGCGCACATGATGTGCAATGACTGCCCATACTTGGCCCTTATATTGGCCCCTTATCCCTCATCAAACCTCGAGAACTTACACCCCCTTAAAGAGCATTTGAGATTTTATAGGTTTGCTGTCAGTAGCCATGAAAGTGTCTCAAAATGGGGACACTTTTTTCAAATGGTCACAAATTCTTGTACACTTCGAGTTTTTAGCTGAATTTTTTTGTGCATACCAACAAAAATACAAAGATCACGTCTACCAAGTTTGGAGCCAAAACTCCTTCCAAAAAAATTTTAAAAAATCTCGAACCATAAAAAAGTTTGGAAAATCATGAAAAATAGAAAACGAGTCGTCTTGCCATGAAACTTCACGAGAAGGCTTAAGGGACCATTGTATGAATTTACAAGCCATAAAAATGGCATTGGCATGCAAAAATATGAAGATGTACCTAAACCCACTTGCCACCCTATCGATCCACGGCTTGTGCATCCCGTCTCTCTGGCCGGCGTAGTTTTCGCCCGCCCGCCCGTCCGCTCATTTCGTCGGTTGGCTTAGGCATACGGAGTTCATTCCCAGTCTAAGATCGGACCTGGCTGAGGGTTGCGGCAGCAAGATCGGCAGCACGCAGAGGGGGACCCGACCGATCCCCGACTTGCGCATCCTGCCCCTCTGGCCGGCTGAGCATCCGCACGCTCATTTCATGGGTTGACTTAGGCAAACGGAGTTCATTCCCAGTCTAAGCATACGGAGTTCCTTCCCAGTCTAACATCAGACCAGACTGAGTGGTACGACAGCATATGCTAGGCTCGAGCATGTGTTGGTGCCACATTTTTCTTCGTCGGGGCACCATCACCGGAGAACCTGATTGGCGGCATTGGGGTTTCGACGATCGGGGGGGCCGGGGGGTGTGCGCACATGATGTGTGATGAGTGCTGGTACTTGGCCCTTATATTGGCCCCCTATCCCTCATCAAACCTTAAGAACTCACACCCCCTTAAAGAGCATTTGAGATTTTATAGGTTTGCTGCCAGTAGGCTTTAAAGTGTTTGAAATGGGGACACTTTTTTCAAATGGTCGCAAAATCTTTTACACTTTGAGTTTTTAGCTGATTTTTTTTGTGCATGCCAACAAAAGTACAAGCATCACATCTACCAAGTTTGGGGCCAAAAATCCTTCTGAAAAAATTTTAAAAAATCCCGAACCGTAAAAAGTTTTGAGAATCGTGAAAAATAGAAAACAAGTCGTCTTGCCATGAAACTTCACGTGAAGGCTTAAGGAACCATTGTATAAATTTACAAGCCATAAAAATGGCATCGGCATGCAGAAATATGAAGATGTGCCTAAATCCACCCACCAGCCTATCGATCCACGACTTGTGCACCCCGTCTCTCTGGCCGATGTAGTGCCCGCCTGCCTGCCCGCCTGATCGTTTCGTCGGTTGGCTTAGGCATACGGAGTTCATTCCCAGGCTAAGATTGAACCGGACTGAGGGTCGCAGCAGTAGGATCAACAGCACGTAGAGGGGGACCCGATCGAACCCCGGCTTACGCATCCCGCCCCTCTGGCCGACTGAGCACCCGCACGCTCGTTTCGTGGGTTGACATAGGCATACGGAGTTCATTCCCTATCTAAGCATACGGAGTTCACTCCCAATCTAAGATCGGATCGGATCGAGGGTTGCGGTAGCACATGCTGGGCTCGGGCATGTGTTGGTGCCGCATTTTTCTTCGTTGGGGCACCATCATCGGAGCATCACCGGAGAACCTGACCGGCGGCGTTGGGGTTCCGACGATCGGGGGGACAGGGGATGTGCACACATGATGTGCAATGGGTGCTGGTACTTGCCCTTATATTGGCCCCCTATCCCTCATCAAACCTCGAGAACTCACACCCTCTTAAAGAGCATTTGAGATTTTACAGGTTTCCTGTCAGTAGCCATTAAAGAGTCTGAAATGGGGACACTTTTTTCAAACGGTCGCAAAATCTTGTGCACTTCGAGTTTTTAGTTGAATTTTTTTGAGCACGCCAACAAAAATACAAGGATCACGTCTACCAAGTTTGGGGCCAAACTCCTTCCGAAAAAATTTAAAAACATCTCGAACCGCAAAAACTTTCAAAAGTCGTGAAAAATAGAAAACGAGTCGTCTTGCCATGAAACTTCACATGAGGGCTTAATGGACCATTGTATGAATTTACAAGCCATAAAAATGGCATTGGCATGCAGAAATATGAAGATGTGCCTAAACCCATCTACCACCCTATCGATCCACGGCATGTGCATCCCGTCTCTCTGGCTGACGTAGTGCTCGCCCGCCCGCCCACCCACTCGTTTCATCGGTTGGCTTAGGCATACGGAGTTCATTCCTGGTCTAAGATCGGATTGGACTAAGGGTTGCAGTAGCAGGATCGGCAGCATGCAGAGGGGGACCCGGTTGATCACCTGCTTATGCATCCCGCCCCTCTTGTCGGTTGAGCACTCGCATGCTTGTTTCACGGGTCGACTTAGGCATACGGAGTTCATTCCCAGTCTAAACATACGGAGTTCATTCCCAGTCTAAGATCGACCGAACCGAGGGTTGTGGCGGCACATGCTGGGCTTGGGCATGCGTTGGAGCCACATTTTTGTTCGTCGGGGCACCATCGTCGGAGCATCACCGGAGAACCTGACCGACGGCATTAGGGTTTCAGCGATCAGGGGGGCTGGGGGGGTGTGTGCACATGATGTGCGATGGGTGCTGGTACTTGGCTCTTATATTGGCCCCCTGTCCCTCGTCAAACCTCGAGAACTCACACCCCCTTAAAGAGCATTTGAGATTTTATAGGTTTGCTGTCAGTAGCCATTAAAGTGTCTGAAATCTGGACATTTTTTTCAAATGGTCACAAAATCTTGTACATTTCGAGTTTTTAGCTGAAATTTTTTTTGTGCATGCCAAAAAAAATACAAGGATCATGTCTACCAAGTTTGGGGCCAAAAATCCTTCCAAAAAAATTTTAAAAAATCCCGAACCGCAAAACGTTTCGAAAATCATGAAAAATAGAAAACGAGTCGTCTTGCCATGAAACTTCACTTGAAGGCTTAAGGGACCATTGTATGAATTTACAAGCCATAAAAATGGCATTGGCATGCAAAAATATGAAGATGTGCCTAAGCCCACCTACCACCCTATCGATCCACGGCTTGCGCATCACGTCTGTCTGGTCGACGTAGTGCCCGGCCACTCGTTTCGTCGGTTGGCTTAGGCATATGGAGTTCATTCCCAGTCTAAGATTGGACCGGATCGAGGGTTGCGACAGCAGGATTGGCAGCACGTAGAGAGGGACCCAGCCAATCTCCGGGTTGCGCATCTCGCCCCTCTGACTGGCTGAGCACCCGCACGCTCGTTTCGTGGGTTGACTTAGGCATACGGAGTTCATTCCCAATCTAAGCATACAGATTTCATTCCCAGTCTAAGATCAGAATGGACCGAGGGTTGTGGCAGAACATGCTGGGCACGGGCATGTGTTGGTGCCGTATTTTTCTTCGTCGGGGCACCATCGCCGGAGAACCTGACCGGTGGGATTGGGGTTCTGAAGATCGGGGGGGCGGGGGGTGTGTGCACATGATGTGCGATGGGTGCAGGTACTTGGCCCTTATATTGGTCCCCTATCTCTCATCAAACCTTGAGAACTCACACCCCCTTAAAGAGCATTTGAGATTTTACAGGTTTGCTGCTAGTAGTCATTAAGTGTCTGAAATGGGGACACTTTTTTCAAATGGTCACAAAATCTTGTACACTTCGAGTTTATAGCTGAATTTTTTTATGCATACCAATAAAAATACAAGGATCACGTCTACCAAGTTTGGGGTCAAAACTCCTTCCGAAAAAATTTTAAAAAATCTCAAACTATAAAAAGTTTCAAAAATCTTGAAAAATAGAAAACGAGTTGTCTTGCCATGAAACTTCACGTGAAGGCTTAAGGGACCATTGTGTGATTTTACAAGCCATAAAAATGGCATTGGCATGCTGAAATATGAAGATGTGCCTAAACCCACCTACCACCCTATCGATCCATGGCTTGCGCATCCAGTCGCTCTGGCCAGCGTAGTGCCCGCCCGCCCACCCGCCCTCGTTTCATCGGTTGGCTTAGGCATACGGAGTTCATTCCCAGTCTAAGATCAGATCGGACCGAGGGTTGTGGCAGTAGGATCACAGGATGCAGAAGGGGACCCGATCGATCCCTAGCTTGCACAGCCCGCCCCTCTGGCCGGTTGAGCACCCGCATGCTCGTTTCGTGGGTTGACTTAGGCATACGGAGTTCATTCCCAGCCTAAGATCAGACTAGCTCGAGGGTTGCGGCAGCACACACTGGGCTCGGGCATGTGTTGGTGTCGTATTTTTCTTCACCGGGGCACTATCGTCGGTGAACCTGACCGACGGCATTGGGGTTTCGGCAATCAAAGGGGCCGGGGGGTGCGCACATGATGTGCGATGGGTGCTGGTATTGGCCCTTATCTTGCCATGAAACTTCACATGAGGGCTTAATGGATCATTGTATGAATTTACAAGCCATAAAAATGGCATTGGCATGCTGAAATATGAAGATGTGCCTAAACCCACCTACCACCCTATCGATCCACGGCTTGCGCATCCCGTCTCTCAGGCTTGCGTAGTGCCCGCCCGCCCGCTCGTTTTGTCTGTTGGCTTAGGCATACAGGGTTCATTCCCAGTCTAAGATCAGACTGGACAGAGGGTTACGGTAGCAGGATCGATGGCATGTGTTGGTGCCACATTTTTCTTCACCGGGGCACCATCGCCGAAGCATCGTCGGAGAACCTGACCAGCGGCATTGGGGTTCCGGGGATCGGGGGTAGGGGGTGTGCGC
Source organism: Durio zibethinus (assembly GCF_002303985.1). The sequence goes on along the minus strand of NW_019167849.1, from coordinate 5,486,369 downwards.
ACATGATGTGCGATGGGTGCTGGTACTTGGCCGTTATATTGGCCCCCTATCCCTCATCAAACCTCGAGAACTCACACCCCCTTAAAGAGCATTTGAGATTTTACAGGTTTGCTGCCAGTAGCCATTAAAGTGTCTGAATTGGGGACACTTTTTTCAAATGGTTACAAAATCTTGTACACTTCGAGTTTTTAGCTGAAAGTTTTTGTGCATGCCAAGAAAAATACAAGGACCACGTCTACCAAGTTTGGGGCCAAAACTCCTTCCGAATAAATTTTAAAAAATCTCGAACCGTAAAAAGTTTCAAAAATTATGAAAAATAGAAAACGAGTCCTCTTGCCATGGAACTTCACGTGAAGGCTTAAGGGACCATTGTATGAATTTACAAGCCATAAAAATGGCATTGGCACACAAAAATATGAAGATGTGCCTAAACCCACCTACCTCCCTATCGATTCACGGCTTACGCATCCCGTCTCTCTGGCCGACGTAGTGCCCGCCCGCCCGCCTGCCCGCTCGTTTCGTCAGTTGGCTTAGGCATACGGAGTTCATTCCCAGTCTAACATCAAACTTAACCGAGGGTTGCGGTAGCAGGATCGGCAGCACACAGAGGGGGACCCGACCGATCCCCGGCTTACGCATCCCGCCCCTCTGGCCAGCTGAGCACCTGCACACTCGTTTCATGGGTTGACTTAGGCATACGGAGTTCATTCCCAGTCTAAGCATACGGAGTTCATTCTCAGCTTAAGATCGGATCGAGCCGAGGGTTACGACAGCAATGCTGAGCTCGGGCACGTGTTGGTGCCACATTTTTCTTCGTCGGGGCACCATCGCCGGGGCATCGTCGGAGAACTTGACCGGTGGCGTTGAGGTTCCGGTGATCGGGGGGGCTGGGGGGTGTGCGCACATGATGTGCAATGGGTGCTGGTACTTGGCCTTTATATTTTCCCCCTATCCCTTATCAAGCCTCAAGAACTAACACCCCCTTAAAGAGCATTTGAGATTTTACAGGTTTGTTGCAAGTAGCCATTAAAGTGTCTTAAATGGGGACACTTTTTTCAAATGGTCACAAAATCTTGTACACTTCGAGTTTTTAGCTGAATTTTTTTGTTCATGCCAACAAAAATAAAAGGATCACGTCTACCAAGTTTGGGGCCAAAACTCCTTCCAAAAAAATTTTAAAAAATCTTGAACCGCAAAAGGTTTCAAAAATCGTGAAAAATAGAAAACAAGTCGTCTTGCCATGAAAGTTCACGTGAAGGCTTAAGGGACAATTGTATGAATTTACAAGCCATAAAAATGGCATTGGCATGCAGAAATATGAAGCTATGCCTAAACCCACCTACCACCCTATCGATCCACGGCTTACGCATCCCGTCTCTCTGGCTGACGTAGTGCTCGTTGGCCTGCCCACCCTCTCGTTTCATGGGTTGGCTTAAGAATACGGAGTTCCTTCCCAGTCTAAGATCAAACCGGATCGAGGGTTGTGGTAGCAGGATTTGTAGCATACAGAGGGGGACCCGACCGATCCCCGGCTTGCACATCTCACCCCTCTGGCTGGTTGAGCACCCGCACGCTTGTTTCGTGGGTTGACTTAGGCATACGGAGTTCATTCCCAGTCTAAGCATACGGAGTTCATTCCTAGTTTAAGATCAGACTGGATCAATGGTTGCGGCAGCACATGCTTGGCTCGGGCATGTGTTGGCACCGTATTTTTCTTCGCCAGGGCACCATCACCGGAGAACCTGACCGACGGCATTGGGGTTCCGAAGATCGGGGGGGCCGGGGGGGTGTGCGCTCATGATGTGCGATGGGTGCTGGCACTAGGTGCTTACATTGGCCCCCTATCCCTCATCAAACCTCAAGAACTCACACCCCCTAAAAAAGCATTTAATTTTACAGGTTTGTTGCAAGTAGCCATTAAAGTGTCTTAAATGGGGACACTTTTTTCAAATGGTCACAAAATCTTGTACACTTCGAGTTTTTAGCCGAATTTTTTTGTACATGCCAACAAAAATAAAAGGATCACGTCTACCAAGTTTGGGGCCAAAACTCCGTCCAAAAAAATTTTTAAAAATCTTGAACCGCAAAAAGTTTCAAAAATCGTGCAAAATAGAAAACAAGTCGTCTTGCCATGAAAGTTCACGTGAAGGCTTAAGGGACAATTGTATTAATTTACAAGCCATAAAAATGGCATTGGCATGCAGAAATATGAAGATGTGCCTAAACCCACCTACCATCCTATCGATCGACGGCTTGCGCATCCCGTCTCTCTGGCCGGCATAGTGCCCGCCTGCCCGTCCTTCTGCTCGTTTCATCGGTTGGCTTAGGCATGCGATGTTCATTCCCAGTCTAAGATCAAACCAGATCGAGGGTTGCAGCAGTAGGATCGGTAGCACGCAGAAGGTGACTGGCCGATCCCTGACTTGCGCATCTCGCCCCTCTGGCCGGTTAAGCACCCGCACGCTCGTTCTACGGGTTGACTTAGGCATACGGAGTTCATTCCCAGTCTAAGCATACGGATTTCATTCCCAGTCTAAGATCAAACCGGACCGAGGGTTGCGATAGCACATGCTGGGCTCGGGCATGTGCTGGTGTTGTATTTTTCTTCGTCAGGGCACCATCGTCGGAGCATCGCCGGAGAACCTGACCGGTGGCATTGGGGTTCCGATGATCGGGGGGCCGCGGGGGGTGTGCACACATGATGTGCAATGGGTACTGGTAGGTGGCCCTTATATTGGCCCCCTATCCCTAATCAAACCTTGAGAACTCACACCCCCTTAAAAAGCATTTGAGATTTTACAGGTTTGCTGCCAGTAGCCATTAAAGTGTTTGAAATGGGGACACTTTTTTCAAATGGTCACAAAATCTTGTACACTTCGAGCTTTTAGCTGAATTTTTTTGTGCATGCCAACAAAAATAGAAGCCTCACATCTACCAAGCGTGGGGCCAAAACTCCTTTCGAACCGTTAAAATTTTTAAAAATCGTGAAAAATAGAAAACGAGTCGTCTTGCCATGAAACTTCACGCGAAGGCTTAAAGGAGCATTGTATGAATTTACAAGCCATAAAAATGGTATTGGCAAGCAAAAATATGAAGATGTGCCTAAACCCACCTACCACCCTATCGGTCCACGGCTTGCACATTCCCATCTCTCTGGCTGGCGTAGTGCCCGCCTGCCCGCCCGCCCACTCATTTCGTCGGTTGGCTTAGGCATACGGAGTTCATTCCCAGCCTAAGATTAGATCGGACCAAGGGTTGCGGTAGTAGGATCGACAGCACACAGAGCGGGACCCGACCGATCCCTGGCTTACGCATCCTGCCTCTCTGGCCGGTTGAGTGCCCGCACACTCATTTCGTGGGTTAACTTAGGCATACGGAGTTCATTGCTAGTCTAAGCATATGGAGTTCATTCCCATTCTAAGATCGGAGGTTGTGCGCACATGATGTGCGATGGGTGCTAGTACTTGGCCCTTACATTGGCCTTCTATCCCTCATCAAACCTTGAAACTCACACCCCCTTAAAGAGCATTTGAGATTTTACAGGTTTGCTGCCAGTAGCCATTAAAGTGTCTGAAATGGGGACACTTTTTTCAAATGGTCACAAAATCTTGTACACTTCGAGTTTTTAGCTGAATTGTTTTGTACATGCCAACAAAAATACAAGGATCACGTCTGCCAGGTTTATGGCGAAAACTCCTTCCGAAAAAATTTTAAAAAATCTCGAACCGTAAAAAGTTTCTAAAATCATGAAAAATAGAAAATGAGTCGTCTTGCCATGAAACTTTACGTGAAGGCTTAAGGGACCATTGTATGAATTTACAAGCCATAAAAATTTCATTGGCACACAGAAATATAAAGATGTGCCTCAACCCACCTACCACCCTATCGATCCACGGCTTGCGCATCCCGTCTCTCTGGCCGACGTAGTGCCCGCCTGCCCGCCCGCACGCTCATTTCGTCGGTTGGCTTACGCATACGGAGTTCATTCCCAGTCTAAGATCTAACCGAATTGAGGGTTACTGCAGCAGGATTGGCAGCACACAGAGGGGGACCCGGTCGATCCCCAGCTTATGCATCCCGCCCCTCTGGCTGACTGAGCGCCCGCACGCTCATTTTGTGGGTTGACTTAGGCATACGGAGTTCATTCCCAGTCTAAAATTGGACCGGACCGAGGGTTACGGTAGCAGATGCTGGGCTCCGGCATGTGCTGGTGCCACTTTTTTCTTCGTCGGGGCACCATCACCGGAGCATCACCAGAGAACCTGACCGACAGCATTGGGGTTACAACGATCGAGGGGGCCGGGGCGGTGTGCGCACATGATGTGCGATGGGTGCTGGTACATGGCCCTTATATTGGCCCCTTATCCCTCCTCAAACCTCGAGAACTCACACCTCCTTAAAGAGCATTTGAGATTTTACAAGTTTGCTGCCAGTAGCCATTAAAGTATCTAAAATGGGGACACTTTTTTCAAATGGTCACAAAATCTTGTACACTTCGAGTTTTTAGCTGAATTTTTTTGTGCACGCTAACAAAAATACAAGGATCATGTCTACCAAGTTTGGGGCCAAAAATCCTTCTGAAAAAATTTTAAAAAATCTTGAACCGCAAAAAGTTTTGAAAATCGTGAAAAATAGAAAACGACTCGTCTTGCCATGAAACTTCACGTGAAGGCTTAAGGGACCATTGTATGAATTTACAAGCCATAAAAATGGCATTGGCACACAGAAATATGAAGATGTGCCTAAACCCACCTACCACCCTATCGATCCACGGCTTGCGCATCCCGTCTCTCTGGCCGGCGTAGTGCCCGCCCGCCCGCCAGGCTGCTCATTTCATCTTTTGGCTTAGGCATACGGAGTTCATTCCCAGTCTAAGATCAGACCGGACTGAGGGTTGGGGCAGTAGGATTGGCAGCATGCAGAGGGGGCCCAGGCTGATCCCCGACTTACGAATCCCACCCCTTTGGCCGACTGAGCGCCCGCTCGCTCGTTTCATGGGTTGACTTAGGCATACGGAGTTCATTCCCAGTCTAAGCATACGGAGTACATTCCCAGTCTAAGCATACAGAGTTCATTCCCAGTCTAAGATCAAATCAGACCGAGGGTTGCGACAGCACATCCTGGGCTCGGGCATGTGCTGGTGTTGCATTTTTCTTCGTCGGGGCACCATCGTCGGAGAACCTGGCCGACGGCATTAAGGTTTCGGCGATCGGGGGGGTTGGGGGGTGTGCGCACATGATGTGTGATGGGTGCTGGTACTTGGCCCTTATATTGGCCCCCTATCCCTCATCAAACCTCGAGAACTCACACCCCCTTAAGGAGCATTTGAGATTTTACAGGTTTGCTGCCAGTAGCCATTAAAGTGTCTGAAATGGGGACACTTTTTTCAAATGGTCACAAAATCTTGTACACTTCGAGTTTTTAGCTGAATTTTTTTGTGCATGCCAACAAAAATACAAGGATCACATCTACCAAGTTTATGGGCAAAACTCCTCCCGAAAAAATTTTAAAAAATTTGGAATCGTAAAAGTTTCAAAAATTGTGAAAAAGAGAAAATGAGTCGTCTTGCCGTGAAACT
>NW_019167849.1:5448938-5479791 GCF_002303985.1 Durio zibethinus | reverse complement strand
TTAGGCACATCTTCATATTTCTGTGTGCCAATGCCATTTTTATGTCTTGTAAATTCATACAATGGTCCTTTAAGCCTTCACGTGAAGTTTCATGGCGAGACGACTCGTTTTCTATTTTTTACTATTTTCCAAACCTTTTACAGTTTGGGATTTTTAAAAATTTTTCGGACGAAGTTTTGGCCCCAAACTTGGTAGACGTGATCCTTGTATTTTTTTTGGCATGCACAAAAAAATTCAACTAAGAACTCGAATTGTACAAGATTTTGTAACCATTTGAAAAAAAGTGTCTCCATTTCAGACACTTTAATGGCTACTGGCAGCAAACCTGTAAAATCTCAAATGCTCTTAAAGGGGGTTTGAGTTCTCGAGGTTTGATGAGGGATAGGGGTCAATATAAAGGCCAAGTACCAGCACGCATCACACATCATGTGCGCACACCACCCCCGGCCCCCCCGATCGCCGGAACCCCAATACCGTCGGTCAGGTTTTCTGACGATGGTGCCCCGACGAAGAAAAATGCGGCACCAGCACATGCCCGAGTCTAGCATGTGCTGTCGCAACCCTCGGTCCGATCCGATCTTAGACTGGGAATGAACTTCATATGCTTAGACTGGGAATGAACTCCGTATGCCTAAGTCAACCCATGAAACGAGCTTGCAGACGCTCAGTCGGCCAGAGGGGCGAAAAGCGCAAGCCAGAGATCGGCCGGGTCCCTCTCTGCGTGCTATCGATCCTACTGCCACGACCCTCGATCTGGTCTGATCTTAGACTGGGAATGAACTCCGTATGCCTAAGCCAACCGACAAAACGAGCGGGTGGGCGGGCGAGCGGGCACTACGCCGGCTAGAGAGGCGGGATGCGCAAGCCGAGGATCGATAGGGTGGTAGGTGGGTTTGGGCACATCTTCATATTGATGCATGCCAATGCCATTTTTATGGCTTGTAAATTCATACAATGTCCCTTAAGGATTCACGTGAAGGTTCAAGGCAAGACAACTCGTTTTTTATTTTTCATGATTTTCTACACTTTTTACGGTTCGGGATTTTTTAAAATTTTTTCAGATGGAGTTTTGGCCCCGAACCTGGTAGATGTGATCCTTGTATTTTTGTCGGCATGCACAAAACAAATCAGCCAAAAACTCGAAGTGTACAAGATTTTTTGACCATTTGAAAAAAGTGTCCCCATTTTAGGCACTTTAATGGCTATGGTAGCAAACCTGTAAAATCTCAAATGCTCTTTAAGGGGGTGTGAGTGCTCGAGGTTTGATGAGGGATAGGGGACCAATATAAGGGCCAAGTACCAGCACCCCCCTCACACATTTTGTGCGCACACCCCCCTCGGCCCCCCCGATCGTCGGAACTCTAACGCCATCGGTCAGGTTCACCGGTGATGCTCCAGTGATGGTGCCTCGACGAAGAAAAATGTGACACCAGCACATGCCCGAGCCCAGCATGTTCTGTCGCAACCCTCGGACCGGTCCGATCTTACACTGGGAATGAACTCTGTATGCCTAAGTCAACCCACGAAACAATTGTACGGGTGCTCAGCCGGCCAGAGGGGTGGGATACACAAACTGGGAATCGACCGGGTCCCCCTCTGCGTGCTGCCAATCCTGCTGCTGCAACCCTCGGTCTGGTTTAGGCACATCTTCTTATTTCTGTGTGCCAATCCCATTTTTATGGCTTGTAAATTCATACAATGGTCCCTTAAGCCTTCACGTGAAGTTTCATGGCAAGACGACTCGTTTTCTATTTTTCATGATTTTTGAAACTTTTTGCGCTTCGGGATTTTTGAAAATTTTTTCGGAAGGAGTTTTGGCCTCAAAATTTTTTAGACGTGATCCTTGTATTTTTGTTGGCATGCACAAAAAAATCAGTAAAAACTCAAAGTTGTACATGATTTTCTGACCATTGAAAAAAGTGTCCCCGTTTCAGGACACTTTAATGGCCTACTGAGCCAAACCTGTAAAATGTCAACTGCTCTTAAGGGGGTGTGAGTTTCAAGGTTTGATGAGGGTAGGGGGCCAATATTAAGGGCCAAGTAACCAGCACCCATCGCACATTATGTGCGCACACCCCCCGGCCCCCCCCGATCACCGAAACCCCAATTGCCGCCTGGAGTTCAGGTGCTCCGACGTGGTGCCCCGAGACGAAGAAAATTATGGCACCAACACATGCCCGAGCCCAGACTGTGCTACCGAACACCCGTTGGTCTTGGTCCGATCTAGACTGGGAATGAATTTCGTATGCCTAAGCGGAATCGACGAAACGCAGCTGGCGGTCGGGGCGGGCGGGCACTACGGTCGGCCTGAGAGACGGGATGCGCAAGCAGTAGATCGATAGGGTGGTAGGTGAGTTTAGGTACATCTTCATATTTCTATGTGCCAATGCCATTTTTATGGCTTGTAAATTCATACAATGGTCCCTTAAGCCCTCACGTGAAGTTTCATGGCAAGATGACTTGTTTTCTATTTTTCAGGATTTTTGAAACTTTTTAAGGTTCAGGATTTTTTAAAATTTTTTCAAAAGGATTTTTGGCCCCAAACTTGGTAAACATGATCCCTGTATTTTTGTTGGCATGCACAAAAAAATTCAGCTAAAAACTCGAAGTGTACAAGATTTTGTGACCAATTGAAAAAAGTGTCCCCATTTCAGACACTTTAATGGCTACTGGCAGCAAGCCTGTAAAACTCAAAAGCTCTTTAAGGGGGTGTGAGTTCTCATGGTTTGATGAGAGATAGGGGGCCAATATAAGGGCCAAGTACCAGCACCCATCGCACATCATGTGCGCACACCCCCCGGCCCCCCCGATCGTCGGAACCTCAATGCCGTCGGTCGGGTTCTCCGGCGATGGTGCCCTGACGAAGAAAAATGCGGCACCAGCACATGCCCGAGCACAGCATGTGCTGCCGCAACCCTCGGTCCGGTCTGATCTTAGACTGGGAATGAACTCTGTATGCTTAGACTGGGAAGGAACTCCGTATGCGTAAGTCAACCCATGAAACGAGTGTGCGGGCGCTCAACCGGCTAGAGGGGCGTGATGTGCAAGCCTGGGATCGGTCGGGTCCCCCTCTGCGTGCTGCCGATGCTGCTGCCGCAACCCTCGGTTTGGTCTAATCTTAGATTGGGAATGAACTCTGTATGCCTACGCCAATCGATGAAATGAGTGGGCGGGTGGGGGGCACTACGTCGGCCAGAGAGACTGGATTTGCAAGCCGTGGATCGATAGGGTCGTAGGTGGGTTTAGGCACATATTCATATTTTTGTGTGCCAATGCCATTTTTATGGCTTGTAAATTCATACACTGGTCCTTTAAGCCTTCACATGAAGTTTCATGGCAAGATGACTCATTTTCTATTTTTCACGATTTTTGAAACTTTTTACGGTTCGAGATTTTTTAAAATTTTTTCGGAAAATGTTTTGGCCACTTGGTAGACTGATCCTTGTATTTTTTTTGCATGCCACAAAAAATTCAGGCGCTAAAAACTGAAGGTACAAGAATTTTGACCATTTTAAAAAGTATCCCAATCAGACACTTTAATGCTACTGCAGCAACCTGTAAAATCTCAAATTCTTTTAAGAGGGATGCATTTCTCGAGGTTTGATAGGGATGGGCCAATATAAGGCCAAGTCACAGCACCATCGCACATCATGTGCGCACAACCCCCACCCGGCCCTCGATATCGAACCCAATGCCGTCGCACCAGTTCTCTGCCGAGCTCCAGCGCATGGTGCCCCATCGAATGTGGCACCAGCACCCTCTACGTGCTTCGCCAGATCCTGCTGCGGCCAACCCTTCGGTGCATCTGATTCTTAGACTGGGAGAACTCCGTATTCCTAAGCCAGCTGACGAAACGACCGGGCAGGTGGGCGGGCGCTACGCCGGCCAAAGAGACGAGATGCGCAAGCCGTGGATCGATAGGGTGGTAGGTGGGTTTAGGCACATCTTCATAGTTCTGCATGCCAATGCCATTTTTTTGGCTAGTAAATTCATACAATGGTCTCTTAAGCCTTCACGTGAAGTTTCATGGCAAGACGACTCGTTTTCTTTTTTTCATGATTTTCAAAACTTTTTGCGGTTTCAAGATTTTTTTAAAACTTTTTTTGGAAGGAGTTTTGGCCCCAAACCTGGTTGAGGTGATCCTTGTAATTTTCTTGGCATGCACAAAAAAATTCAGCTAAAAACTCGAAGTGTACAAGATTTTGTGACCATTTGAAAAAAGTGTCCCCATTTCAGACACTTTAATGGCTACTGGCAGCAAACCTGTAAAATCTCAAATGCTCTTTAAGGGGGAGTGAGTTCTCAAGGTTTGATGAGGGATAGGGGGCCAATATAGGGGCCAAGTACCAGCATCCATCGCACATCTTGTGCGCACACCCCCCAGCCCCCCGTTGACCGGAACCCCAATGTCGCCGGTTAGGTTCTCCGACGATGCTCTGGCGATGGTGCCCCGATGAAGAAAAATGTGGCACCAGCAAATGCTCGTGCCCAGCATGTGCTACCGCAACCCTCGGTCTGGTCCGATCTTAGACTGGGAATGAACTCCGTATGCTTAGACTAGGAATGAACTTCATATGCCTAAGTCAACCCATGAAACGAGCGTGCGGGCGCTCAGCCGGCCTAAGGGGCGGGTTGCGCAAGCCAGGGATCGACCGGGTCCCCCTCTCCGTGCTGTCAATCCTGCTACCGCAACCCTCAGTCCGGTCATGATCTTAGACTAGGAATGAACTCCGTATGCCTAAGCCAACTGACGAAACGAGCGGGCGGGCGGGCGGGCACTACGCCGGCCAAAGGGACGGGATGCGAAAGCCGTGGATCGATAGGGTGGTTGGTGGGTTTAGGCACATCTTCATATTTCTATGCGCCAATGCCATTTTTATGGCTTGTAAATTCATACAATGGTCCCTTAAGCCTTCATGTGAAGTTTCATGGCAAGACGAATCGTTTTCTATTTTTCACGATTTTCAAAACGTTTTATGGTTCGGGATTTTTTAAAAATTTTTCGGAAGGATTTTTGGCTCCAAACTAGGTAGACGTGATCCTTGTATTTTTTTTGGCATGCACAAAAAAAATCAGCTAAAAACTCAAAGTGTACAACATTTTGTGAGCATTTGAAAAAAGTTTCCCCATTTCAGACACTTTAATGGTGACTGGCAGCAAACCTGTAAAATCTCAAATGCTCTTTAAGGGGGTGTGAGTTCTCGAGGTTTGAAGAGGGATAGGGGGCCAATATAAGGGCCAAGTACCAGCACCCATCGCACATCATGTGCGCACACCCCCCACCCGGCCCCCCAATTATCGGAACCCCAATGCCGCCGGTCAGGTTCTCCGGTGATGCTCCGACGATGGTGCCTCGGTGAAGAAAAATGCAGCACCAGCACATGCTCGAGCTCAGCATGTGCTGCCACAACCCTCGATCTGGTCCAATCTTAGACTGGGAATGAACTTCGTATGCTTAGACTGAGAATGAACTCCGTATGCCTAAGTCAACCCACGAAACGAGCGTGCGGGCGCTCAGCCGGCCAGAGGGGCAGGATGCACAAGCTGGGGATCGATCGGGTCCCCCTCTGCATGCTGCTGATCCTGCTGCTGCAACCCTCAGTCTAGTATGATCTTAGACTGGGAATGAACTCCGTATGCCTAAGCCAACCGATGAAATGAGCGGGCGGGCGGGCGGGCGGACGTGAACTACGTCGGCCAAAGAGACGGGCTACGCAAGCCGTGGATCGATAGGGTGGTAGGTGGGTTTAGGCACATCTTCTTATTTCTACATGCCAATGCCATTTTTATGGCTTGTAAATTCATACAATGGTCCCTTAAGCCTTCACGTGAAGTTTCATGGCAAGACGACTCGTTTTCTATTTTTCACGATTTTTGAAGCTTTCTGCGGTTAGGGATTTTTTAAAATATTTTCGGAAGGAGTTTTGGCCCCAAACTTTTTAGACGTGATCCTTGTATTTTTGTTGGCATGCACAAAAAAATGCAGCTAAAAACTCGAAGCGTACAAATTTTGTGACCATTTGAAAAAAGTGTCACCAATTCAGACACTTTAATGGCTACTGCAGCAAACCTGTAAAATCTCAAATGCTCTTTAAAGGGGTGTGAGTTCTCGAGGTTCGATGAGGGATAGGGGGCCAATATAAGGGCCAAATACCAGCACCCATCACACATCATGTGCGCACACCCCCCCGACCCCCTCGATCGCTCAACCCCAATGACGCTGGTCAGGTTCTCTGATGATGCTCCGATGATGGTGCCCCGATGAAGAAAAATGCGGCACCAGCACATGCCCAAGACCAGCATGTGCTGCTGCAACCCTCGATCTGGTCTGATCTTAGACTGGGAACGAACTTCGTATGCTTAGACTGGGAATGAACTCTGTATGCCTAAGTCAACCCACGAAACGAGCGTGCAGGCGCTCAGCCGGCCAGAGGGACGGGATGCGCAAGTCGAGGATCGACCGGGTCCTCCACTGTATGTTGCCGATCTTGCTGCCACAACCCTTGATCCAATTCAATCTTAGACTGGGAATGAACTCCGTACGCCTAAGCCAATCGACGAAACGAGCTGGTGGGCGGACGGGCGAGCAGGAACTACGCCGACCAGAGAGACGGGATGCGCAAGTTGTGGATCGATAGGGTGGTAGGTGGGTTTAGGCACATCTTCATATTTCTACATGCCAATGCCATTTTTATGGCTTGTAAATTCATACAATGGTCCCTTAAGCCTTCATGTGAAGTTTCATGGCAGGACAACTAGTTTTCTATTTTTCACGATTTTGAAAACTTTTTACGGTTCGGGATTTTTTAAAATTTTTTCGAAAGGGGGTTTGGTCCCAAACTTGTTATACATGATCCTTGTATTTTTGTTGTCATGCACAAAACAATTCAGCTAAAAACTCGAAGTGTACAAGATTTTGTGACCATTTGAAAAAAGTGTCCCCATTTAAGACACTTTAATGGCTATTGGCAGCAAACCTGTAAAATCTCAAATGCTCTTTAAGGGGGTGTGAGTTCTCGAGGTTTGATTAGGGATAGGTTGCCAATATAAGGGTCAAGTACCAGCACCCGTTGCACATCATGTGCCCACACCCCCCCCGACCCCCTCAATCACCGGAACCCTGATGCCGTCGGTCAGGTTCTCCGGCGATGCTCCGACGATGGTACACCAACGAAGAAAAATGTGGCACCAGCACATGCCCGAGCCCAGCATGTGCTGCCGCAACCCACGGTCTGGTCTGATCTTAGACTGGGAATGAACTCCATATGCTTAGACGGGCAATGATCTCCGTATGCCTAAGTCAACCCACGAAATGAGCGTGCGGGCGCTCAACCGGCCAGAGGGGCGGGATGCGCAAGTCGGGGATCGACAGAGTCCCCCTCTGGGTGCTGTCGATCCTGCTGCCACAACCCTTAGTCTGATCTGATCTTAGATAGGGAATGAACTCTATATGCCTAAGCCAACCGACGAAATGAACGGGCGGGCGGGTAGGCGGTCACTACGCCGGCCAGAGAGGCGGGATGCGCAAGCCGTGGATCGATAGGGTGGTAGGTGGGTTTAGGCACATCTTCATATTTCTGCATGCCAATGCCATTTTTATGGCTTGTAAATTCATACAATGGTCCCTTAAGCCTTCACGTGAAGTTTCATGGCAAGACGATTCGTTTTCTATTTTTCACGATTTTCAAAACTTTTTATGGTTCAGGAATTTTTAAAATTGTTTTCGAAGGAGTTTTGGCCCCAAACTTGGTAGACGTGATCCCTGTATTTTTTTTGGCATGCACAAAAAAATTCAGCTAAAAACTCAAACTGTACAAGATTTTGTGACAATTTGAAAAAAGTGTCCCAATTTCAAACACTTTAATGGCTACTGGCAGCAAACCTGTAAAATCTGAAATGCTCTTTAAGGGGTGTGAGTTCTCGAGGTTTGATGAGGGATAGGGGGCCAATATAAGGGCCAAGTACCAGCACCCATCACTAATCATGTGCGCATACACCCCGGCCCCCCCGATCATCGGAACCCCAATGCCGCCGGTCAGGTTCTCCGACGATGGTGCCCCGATAAAGAAAAATGCGGCATCAGCACATGCCCGAGCCCAGCATGTGCTGCCGCAACCCTTGGTCTGATCCGATCTTAGACCAAAAATGAACTCCATATGCTTAGACTGGGAACTCCATAAGCCTTCACGTGAAGTTTCATGGCAAGACGACTCGTTTTCTATTTTTCACGATTTTCAAAACTTTTTATGGTTCAGGATTTTTTAAAATTGTTTTCGAAGGAGTTTGGCACCAAACATGGTAGACGTGATCCTTGTATTTTTGTTGGCATGCACAAAAAAATTCAGCTAAAAACTCAAAGTGTACAAGATTTTGTGACCATTTGAAAAAAGTGTCCACATTTCAGACACTTTAATGTCTACTGGCAGCAAACCTGTAAAATCGCAAATGCTCTTTAAGGGGGTGTGAGTTCTCGAGGTTTGATGAGGGATAGGGGGCCAATATAAGGGCCAAGTACCAGCTCCCATCGCACATCATGTGCGCACACCCCCCGGCCCCCCCGATCGCCGGAACACCAATACCACCGGTCAGGTTCTCTGGCGATGCTTCGGCAATGGTGCCTCGATGAAGAAAAATGTGGCTCCAGCACATGCCCGAGCCCAGCATGTGCTACCATAACCCTAGGTCCAGTCTGATCCTAGACTGGGAATGAACTCCATATGCCTAAGCCAACCGACGAAACGAGTGGGTGGGCGGGAGGGCACTACGCCGGCCAGAGAGACGGGATGCGCAAGCCGTGGATCAATAGGGTGGTAGGTGGGTTTAGGCACATCTTCATATTTCTGCATGCCAATCCCATTTTTATGGCTTGTAAATTCATACAATGGTCCCTTAAGCCTTCACGTGAAGTTTCATGGCAAGACGACCCGTTTTTTATTTTTCATGATTTTTAAAACTTTTCACGGTTCGGGATTTTTTAAAATTTTTTCGGAAGGAGTTTTCACCCCAAACTTGGTAGACCTGATCCTTGTATTTTTTTTTGCATGCACAAAAAACTTCACCTAAAAAATCAAAGTGTACAAGATTTTGTGACCGTTTGAAAAAAGTGTCCCCATTTCAGACACTTTAATGGCTACAGGCAGCAAACCTGTAAAATCTCAAATGCTCTTTAAGGGGGTGTGAGTTCTCGAGGTTTGATGAGGGATAGGGGGCCAATAGAAGAGCCAGGTACCAGCACCCATCCCACATTATGTGCGCACACCCCCTCCGGCCCCCCCGATCGTCGGAACCCCAATGCCGCCGGTCAGGTTCTTCGGTGATGCTCCGGTGATGGTGCCCCGGCGAAGAAAAATACGGCACCAGCACATGCCTGAGCCCAGCATGTGTTGCCGTAACCCTCGATCCGGTCCAATCTTAGACTGGGAATGAACTCCGTATGCCTAAGTCAACCCACGAAACGAGCGTGCGGGCGGGCACCACGTCGGCCAGAGAGACAGGATGCGCAAGCCGTGGATCGATAGCGTGGTAGGTGGGTTTAGGCACATCTTCATATTTCTACATGCCAATGCCATTTTTATGGCTGGTAAATTCATACAATGGTCCCTTAATCCTTCACGTGAAGTTTCATGGCAAGACGACTCGTTTTCTATTTTTCATGATTTTTGAAACTTTTTGCGGTTCGAGATTTTTTAAAATTTTTTCAGAGGGAGTTTTTGCCCGAAACTTGGTAGACATGATCCTTGTATTTTTGTTGGTGTGCACAAAACAATTCAGCTAAAAACTCAAAGTGTACAAGATTTTGTGACCATTTCAAAAAAGTGTCCCCATTTTAGTCACTTTAATGGCTACTGGCAGCAAACCTATAAAATCTCAAATGCTTTTTAAGGGGGTGTGAGTTCTCGAGGTTTGATGAGGGATAGGGGGCCAATATAAGGCCCAAGCACCAGCACCCATCGCATATCATGTTCCCACACCCCCCCGGCTCCCCCGATCGTTAGAACCCCAATGCCGTCGGTCAGGTTCTCCGATGATGTTGCCCCGACGAAGAAAAATGCGACACCAGCACATGCCCAGGCCAAACATGTGCTGCCGCAACCCTCGGTCCAGTCCGATCTTAGACTAGGAATGAACTCCATATGCTTAGACTGGGAATGAGCTCCGTATGCCTAAGTTAACCCACGAAACGAGCGTGCGGGCGCTCAGCCGGCCAGAGGGGTGGGATGCGTAATTCGAGGATCGATCAGGTCCCCCTCTGAGTGCTACCGATCCTGCTATCGCAACCCTCAGTCTGGTCCAATCTTAGACTGGGAATGAACTCCGTATGCCTAAGCCAACCGACGAAACGAGTAGGCGGGCGGGTGGGCGGGCACTACGCCGGCCAGAGAGACGGGATGTGCAAGCCGTTGATCGATAGGGTGGTAGGTGGGTTTAGGCACATCTTCTTATTTCTATGTGCCAATCCCATTTTTATGGCTTGTAAATTCATACAATGGTCCCTTAAGCCTTCACGTGAAGTTTCATGGCAGGACGACTCGTTTTTTATTTTTCATGATTTTTAAAACTTTTTGCGGTTCCAGATTTTTAAAATTTTCTCAAAAGGAGTTTCCCCCCGAACCTGGTAGACATGATCCTTGTATTTTCTTTGGCATGCACAAAAAAATTCAGCTAAAAACTCAAAGTGTACAAGATTTTGTGACCATTTGAAAAAAGTGTCCCCATTTCAGACACTTTAATGGCTACTGGCAGCAAACCTGTAAAATCTCAAATGCTCTTTAAGGGTGTGTGAGTTGTCTAGGTTTGATGAGGGATAGGGGGCCAATATAAGGGCTAAGTACCAGTACCCACTACACATCATGTACGCACACCCCCCCCGGCCCCCTCGATCATCGAAACCCCAATGTCATCGATCAGGTTCTCCGGGGATGCTCCGACGATGGTGCCCCGACAAAAAAAAATACGGCACCAGCACATGCCTGGGCCCAGCATTTGCTGCCATAATCCTCGATCCAGTCTAATCCGATCATAGATTGGGAATGAACTTCGAATGCTTAGACTGGGAATGAACTCCGTATGCCTAAGTCAACCCATGAAACGAGTGTGCGAGCGCTCAGCCGGCTAGAGGGTGGGATGCGCAAGTCGAGGATTGGTCGGATCATTGTCTCCGTGCTACCAATCCTGCTACCGCAACCCTCGATCTGACCCGATCTTAGATTGGAATGAACTCCGTATGCCTAAGCCAGCCAACGAAATGAGGGGCAGGCGTGCGGGCGGCACCACACCGGCCAGAGAGACGGGATGCGCAAGCCATGGATCGATAGGGTGGTAGGTGGGTTTAGGCATAGCTTCATATTTCTGCATGCCAATGCCATTTTTATGGCTTGTAAATTCATACAATGGTACCTTAAGCCTTCATGTGAAGTTTCATGGCAGGACGACTCGTTTTCTATTTTTCATGATTTTTGAAACTTTTTACGATTTGGAATTTTTTTAAAATTTTTTTGGAAGGATTTTTGGCCCCAAGCTTGGTAGACGTGATCTCTGTATTTTTGTTGGCATGCACAAAAAAATTCAGCTAAAAACTCGAAGTGTACAAGATTTTGTGACCATTTGAAAAAAGTGTCCCCATTTCAGACACTTTAATGGCTACTGGCAGCAAACCTGTAAAATCTCAAATGCTTTTTAAGGGGGTGTGAGTTCTCTAGGTTTGATGAGGGATAAGGGGCCAATAAAAGGGGCAAGTACCAGTACCCATTGCACATCATGTGCGCACACCCCCCGGCCCCCTCGATTGCCGGAACCCCAATGCCGTCGTTCAGGTTGTCCGGCGATGCTCCGACGATGGTGCCCCGACGAAGAAAAATGCGACACCAGCACATGCCCGAGCCCAGCATGAGCTGCCACAACCCTCGGTCTGGTCCGATCTTGGACTGGGAATGAACTCCGTATGCCTAAGTCAAACTACGAAACGAGCGTGCGGGCACTCAGTCGGCTAGAGGGGCGGGATGTGCAAGCCGGGGATCGGTTGGGTCCCCCTTTGCATGCTGTCGATCCTACTGCCGCAACACTAGGTCTGGTCTGATCTTAGACTGGGAATGAACTCCGTATGCTTAAGCCAACCGATGAAACAAGGGGGCGAGCGGGTGGGCACAATGTCGGCCAGAGAGACGGGATGCGCAAGCCGTGGATCGATAGGGTGGTAGGTGGGTTTAGGCACATCTTCATATTTCTATGTGCCAATGCTATTTTTATGGCTTGTAAATTCATACAATGGTCCCTTAAGCCTTCACGTGAAGTTTCATGGCAAGAGGACTCGTTTTCTATTTTTCACGATTTTCAAAACTTTTTACGGTTCGGGATTTTTTAAAATTTTTTCGGAAGGGGTTTTGGCTCCAAACTTGGTAGACGTAATCCTTGTATTTTTTTTGCCCTGCACAAAAAAATTCAGCTAAAAACTCCAAGTGTACAAGATTTTGTGACCATTTGAAAAAAGTATCCCCATTTCAGACTCTTTAATGGCTACTGGTAGCAAACCTGTAAAATCTCAAATGCTCTTTGAGGGGGTGTGAGTTCTCAAGGTTTGATGAGGGATAGGGGGCCAATATAAGGGCCAAGTACCAGCACCCATCACACATCATTTGCACACACCCCCCCGTGGCCTCCCCAATCGTCGGAGCCCCAATGCCGCCGATCAGGTTCTCCGACGATGCTCTAGCGATGGTGCCCCAGCGAAGAATAATGCGGCACCAGCAAATGCCCGAGCCCAGCATGTGCTGCCGCAACCCTCGGTCCGGTCTGATGTTAGACTGGGAATGAACTCCGTATGCCTAAGCCAACCGATGAGACGAACGGGCGGGCAGGCGGGTGCGAACTGCGTTGGTTAGAGAGACGAAATGCGCAGGCCGTGGATCGATAGGGTGGTAGGTGGGTTTAGGCACATCTTTAGATTTCTACGTGCCAATGCCATTTTTATGCCTCGTGAACTCATACGATGGTCCCTTAAGCCTTCACGTGAAGTTTCATGGCAAGACGACTCATTTTCTATTTTTCATGATTTTTGAAACTTTTTGGGTTCGGGATTTTTTAAAATTTTTTCGGAAGGATTTTTGGCCCCAAACTTGGTAGACATGATCCTTGTATTTTTGTTGGCATGCACAAAAAATTTCAGCTAAAAACTCAAAGTGTACAAGATTTTGTGACCATTTGAAAAAAATGTCCCCATTTCAAACACTTTAATGGCTACTGGCAGCAAACCTATAAAATCTTAGATGCTCTTTAAGGGGTGTGAGTTCTCGAGGTTTGATGAGGGATAGGGGGCCAATATAAGGGCCAACTATCGGCACCCATCGTACATCATGTGCGCACACCCCCCGGCCCCCTCTATCGCCGGAACCCCAATGCCGTCGGTCAGGTTCTCCGACGATGCTTCGGCGATGGTGCCCCGACGAAGAAAAATGCGGCACCAGCACATGCCCAACCAAGCATGTGCTATCGCAACCCTCGGTTCGGTCCAATCTTAGGCTGGGAATGAACTCCGTATGCTTAGATTGGGAATGAACTTCGTATGCCTAAGTCAACCTACGAAACGAGCGTGCGGGCGCTCAGCCGGCCAGAGGGGCGGCATGCACAAGCCGGGGATCGACCGGGTCCCCCTTTGCGTGCTGCTGATCCTGCTACCGCAACCCTCAGTCTGGTCCAATCTTAGATTGGGAATGAACTCTATATGCCTAGGCCAACTGACGAAATGAGCGGGCGGGCGAGCGAGCCGGCACTATGTCGGCCAGAAAGACGGGATGCGCAAGCCGTGGATCGATAGGGTTGTAGGTGGGTTTAGGCACATCTTCATATTTTTGTGTGCCATGCCATTTTTATGGGTTGTAAATTCATACAATGGTCCCTTAAGCCTTCACGTGAAGTTTCATGGCAAGACGACTCGTTTTCTTTTTTTCATGATTTTCGAAATTTTTTGTGGTTCAGGATTTTTTAAAATTTTTTTGGAAGGAGTTTTGGCCCCAAACTTGGTAGACGTGATCCTTGTATTTTTTTTGGCATGCATAAAAAAATTCAGCTAAAAACTCGAAGTGTAAAAGATTTGGTGACCATTTGAAAAAAATGTCTCCATTTCAGACAATTTAATGGCTACTGGTAGCAAACATGTAAAATCTTAAATGCTCTTTAAGGGGGTGTGAGTTCTCAAGGTTTGATGAGGGATAGGGGGCCAATATAAGGGCCAAGTACTGGCAGCCATCACACATCATGTGCGCACACCCCCCCGACCCCCCTGATCGCAGGAGCAGCAATGCTGTCGGTCAAGTTCTCCGGCGATGCTCCAGCGATGGTGCCCCGACGAAGAAAAATGCGGCACCAGCACATGCCTAGCCAAGCATATGCTACCGTAACCCTCGGTTCGGTCTGATCTTAGGCTGGGAATGAACTCCGTATGCTTAGACTGGGAATGAACTTAGTATGCCTAAGTCAAGCCACGAAACGAGCGTGCGGGTGCTCAGCGGCTAGAGGGGCTAGATGCGCAAGCCGGGGATCGGCCGGGTCCCCCTCTACGTGCCGCTGATCCTGCTACTGTAACCCTCAGTCTGGTCCGATCTTAGACTGGGAATGAACTTCATATGCCTAGGCCAACCGACAAAACGAGCGTGCCGACAAGCAGGCGAGCACTACGCCGGTCAGAGAGACGGGATGCACAAGCCGTGGATCGATAGGGTGGTAGGTGGGTTTAGGCACATCTTCATATTTCTACATGCTTATGCCTTTTTTATTTCTTGTAAATTCATACAATGGTCCCTTAAGCCTTCACATGAAGTTTCATGGCAAGACGACTCGTTTTCTATTTTTCATGATTTTGGAAACTTTTTGCGGTTTGACATTTTTTAAAATTTTTTTGGAAGGCTTTTTGGCCCCAAACTAGGTAGACGTGATCCTTATATTTTTGTTGGCATGCACAAAAAAATTCAGCTAAAAACTCGATGTGTACAAGATTTTGTGACCATTTGAAAAAAATGTCCCAATTTCAGACACTTTAATGGCTACTGGTAGCAAACCTGTAAAATCTCAAATGCTCTTTAAGGGGGTGTGAGTTCTTGAGGTTTGATGAGGGATAGGGGGCCAATATAAGGGCCAAGTACCAGCACCCATCGCACATCATGTGCGCACACCCCCTGGCCCCCCGATCGTCGGAACCCCAATGCCGCCGTTCATGTTCTCCGGGGATGCTCCGGCCATGGTGCCCCGACGAAGAAAAATGTAGCACCAGCACATGCCCGAGCCCAGCATGTGCTGGCGCAACCCTCGTTCCGGTCTGATCTTAGACTGGGAATGAACTCCATATGCTTAGACTAGGAATGAACTCCGTATGCCTAAGTCAACCCATGAAACGAGTGTGCGGGTGCTCAACCGGCCAGAGGGACGGGATGCGCAAGCCGGGGATAGGCCGAGTCCCCCTCCGCGTGCTGCCGATCCTGCTGCCGCATCCCTTGGTCTAGTCTGATCTTATACTGGGAATGAACTCCGTAATCCTATGCCAACCGACAAAATGAGCGGGTGGGCAGGCGGGCACTACGTCGGCCAGAGAGACGGGATGCATAAGCAGTGGATCGATAGGGTGGTAGGTGGGTTTAGGCACATCTTCATATTTCTACGTGCCAATGTCTTTTTTATGGCTTGAAAATTCATACAATGGTCCTTTAAGCCTTCACGTGAAGTTTCGTGGCAGTACGACTCGTTTTCTATTTTTCATGATTTTCAAAACTTTTTACGGTTTGGGATTTTTTAAAATTTTTTCGGAAGGCTTTTTGGCCCCAAACTTGGTAGACGTGATCCTAGTATTTTTGTTGGCACGTAAAAAAAAATTCAGCTAAAAACTTGAAGTGTACAAGATTTTGTGACCATTTGAAAAAGTGTACCCATTTCAGACACTTTAATGGCTATTGGCAGCAAACCTGTAAAATCTCAAATGCTCTTTAAAGGGGTGTGAGTTCTCGAGGTTTGATGAGGGATAAGGGGCCAATATAAGGGCCAAGTACCAGCACCCATCGCACATCATGTGCGCACAACCCCCCCGATCGCTGGAACCCCAATGCCGCCGGTCAGGTTCTCCGGTGATGCTCCGGCGATGGTGCCCCGACGAAGAAAAATACGGCACTAGCACATGCCCGATCCCAGCATGTGCTGCCGCATCCCTCGGTCCGGTCCGATCTTAGACTGGGAATGAACTCCGTATGCCTAAGTCAACCCATGAAACGAGCGTGCGGGCGCTCAGCCGACTAGAGGGGCGGGATGCGCAAGCCAGGTATCGACCGGGTCCCCCTCTACGTGCTGCCAATCCAGCTGCTGCAACCCTCGGTCTGGTATGATCTTAGAATGAGAACGAACTCCGTATGCCTAAGCCAACCAACGAAACGAGCAGGCGGGCGGGCTGGCGGGCACTATGTCGGCCAGAGAGACGGGGTGCACAAGTCGTGGATCGATAGGGTGGTAGGTGGGTTTAGGCACATCTTCATATTTCTGCATGCCAATGCCATTTTTATGGCTTGTAAATTCTTACAATGGTCCCTTAAGCCTTCACGTGAAGTTTCATGGCAAGATGACTCGCTTTATATTTTTCATGATTTTTGAAACTTTTTGCAGTTCGAGATTTTTGAAAATTTTTTCGGAAGGAGTTTTGGCCCCAAGGTTCTCTTGCGATGGTGCCCCGACAAAGAAAAATGCGGCACCAGCACATGCACCAGCCCAAGATGTCCGGCTGTAACCCTCGGTCCGGTCCGATCTTAGACTAGGAATGAACTTCGTATGCCTAAGTCAACCCACGAAATTAGCGTGCAGGCTTTCAGCCAGCCAGAGGGGCGGGATGCGAAAGCCAGGGATCGATCGGGTCACCCTCTGCGTGCTGTCGATCCTGCTGCCGTTACCCTCGATCCAATCCAATCTTAGACTAGGAATAAACTCCGTATGCCTAAGCCAACCGATGAAACGAGCGGGCAGGCGGGCGGGCAGGCACTATGTCGGCCAGAGAGACGGGATGCGCAAGTCGTGGAACGATAGGGTGGTAGGTGGGTTTTTTAAAATTTTTTTAGGAGGATTTTTGGTCCCAAACTTGGTCGATGTGATCCTTGTATTTTTGTTGGCATGTACAAAAAAATTCAGTTAAAAACTCGAAGTGTACAAGATTTTGTGACCATTTGAAAAAGTGTCCCCATTTCGGACACTTTAATGGCTACTGGCAACAAACTTGTAAAATCTCAAATGCTCTTTAAGGGGGTGTGAGTTCTTGAGGTTTGATGAGGGATAGGGAGCCAATATAAGGGCCAAGTACCAGCACCCATCACACATCATGTGCGCACACCCCCCCGGCTCCCCGATCGTCGGAACCCCAATGTCGTCGGTCAGGTTCTCCGCTGAAGCTCCGACGATGGTGCCCCGACAAGAAAAATGCGGCACCAACACATGCCCGAGCCCAGCATGTGCTGCTGTAACCCTCGGTCTGGTCTGATCTTAGACTGGGAATGAACTCCGTATGCTTAGACTGGGAATGAACTCTGTATGCTTAAGTCAACCCACGAAACGAGCGTGCGAGCGCTCAGCTAGCTAGAGGGGCGGGATGCGTAAGCCGGGGATCGACTGGGTCCCCCTCTACGTGCTGTCGATCCTACTGCCGTAACCCTCGGTCCGATTCGATCTTAGACTGGGAATGAACTCTGTATGCCTAAGCCAACCGACGAAACAAGCGGGCGGGCGGGTCGGCGGGCACTACGTCGGCCAGAGAGACAGGATGCGCAAGCCGTGGATCGATAGGGTGGTAGGTGGGCGGGCAGGCGGGCGGGCACTACACCGACCAGAGAGACTGGATGCGCAAGCCGTGGATCGATCGGGTGGTAGGTGGGTTTAGGCACATCTTTATATTTCTGCATGCCAATGCCATTTTTATGGCTTGTAAATTCATACAATGGTCCCTAAAGCCTTCACGTGAAGTTTCATGGCAAGACGACTCGTTTTCTATTTTTCAAGATTTTTGAAACCTTTTGTGGTTCGGGATTTTTTTTAATTTTTTTTCAAAAGGATTTTTGGCTCCAAACTTGGTAGATGTGATCCTTGTATTTTTGTTGGCATGCACAAAAAAATTCAGCTAAAAACTCGAAGTGTACAAGATTTTGTGACCATTTGAAAAAAGTGTCCCCATTTCAGACACTTTAATGGCTACTGGCAGCAAACTTGTAAAATCTCAAATGCTCTTTAAGGGGGTGTGTGTTCTCAAGGTTTGATGAGGGATAGGGGCCCAATATAAGGGCCAAGTACCAGCACCCATCGCACATCATGTGCGCACACCCCCCCGGCCCCCCGATCGTCGGAACCCCAATGCCATCGGTTAGGTTCTCCGACGATGCTCTGGCGATGGTGCCTCGGCGAAGAAAAATGTGAGCACCAGCACATGCCTGAGCCCGGCATGTGCTATCGCAACGCTCGGTCCGGTCTGATCTTAGACTGGGAATGAACTCCGTATGCTTAGACTGGGGATGAACTCTGTTTGCCTAAGTCAACCCACGAAACGGGTGTGCGGCGCTCAATCGGCCAGAGGGGCGGGATGCGCAAGCCAGGGATCGACCGGGTCCCCCACTGTGCGCTGCCACAACCCTCGATCTGGTCTGATCTTAGACTGGGAATGAACTCCATATACCTAAGCCAACCGACGAAACGAGCGGGCGGGCGGGCAGGCGGGTGGGCTTTACGCCGGTCAGAGTGGCGGGATGCGCAAGCCGTAGATCGATAGGGTGGTAGGTGGGTTTAGGTACATCTTCATATTTTTCCATGCCAATGCCATTTTTATGGCTTGTAAATTCATACAATGGTCCCTTAAGCCTTCACGTGAAGTTTTATGGCAAGACGACTCGTTTTCTATTTTTCACGATTTTCAAAAATTTTTATGGTTCGAGATTTTTCAAAATTTTTTCAGAAGGAGTTTTGGCCCCAAACTTGGTAGACGTGATCCTTGTATTTTTGTTGGCATGCACAAAACAATTCAGCTAAAACTCAAAGTGTACAAGATTTTGTGACCATTTGAAAAAAGTGTCCCCATTTCAGACACTTTAATGGCTACTGGCAGCAAACCTGTAAAATCTCAAATGCTCTTTAAGGGGGTGTGAGTTCTCGAGGTTTCATGAGGGATAGGGGGCCAATATAAGGGCCAAGTTCCAGCACCCATTGCACATCATGTGCGTGCACCACCCCGGCCCCCCGATCGCCGGAACCCCAATACTGCCAGTCAGGTTCTCCGACGATGGTGCCCCGATGAAGAAAAATATGG
Organism: Durio zibethinus; assembly: GCF_002303985.1. The sequence goes on along the minus strand of NW_019167849.1, from coordinate 5,460,485 downwards.
CACCAGCACATGCCCGAGCCCAGCATGTGCTACCGCAACCCTCGGTCTGGTCCGATCTTAGACTGGGAATGAACTTCGTATGCGTAAGTCAACCCACAAAACGAGCATGCAGGCGCTCAGCCAGCCAGAGGGGCAGGATACGCAAGCCGGGGATTGGTCGGGTCCCCCTCTGCGTGCTATCGATCCTGCTACCGCAACCCTTGGTCTGATTTGATCCTAGACTGGTAATGAACTCTGTATGCCTAAGCCAACCGACAAAACGAGCGGGCGGGTGGGCGGGGGGCACTACGTCGATGAGAGAGGCGGGATGCGCAAGCCGTGGATCGATGGGGTGGTAGGTGGGTTTAGGCACATCTTCATATTTCTGCATGCCTAATGCCATTTTTATGGCTTGTAAATTCGTACAATGGTCCCTTAATCCTTCACGTGAAGTTTCATGGCAAGACGACTCGTTTTCTATTTTTTACGATTTTTAAAACTTTTTACGGTTCAGGATTTTTTAAAATTTTTTTGGAAGGAGTTTTGGCCCTGAACTTGGTAGACAAGATCGCTTTCTTTTTGTTGGCATGCACAAAAAAATTCAGCTAAAAACTCAAAGTGTACAAGATTTTGTGACCATTTGAAAAAAATGTCCCCATTTTAGAGACTTTAATGGCTACTGGCAGCAAACTTGTAAAATCTCAAATGCTCTTTAAGGGGGTGTGAGTTCTCAAGGTTTGATGAGGGATAGGGGGCCAATATAAGGGTGAAGTACCTGCACCCATCGCACATCATGTGCACACACCCCCCGGCCCCCCGATCGTCGGAACCCCAATGCCGTCGATCAGGTTCTCCGACGATGCTCCGGTGATGGTGCCCCAACGAAGAAAAATGTGGCACCAGCACATGCCCGACCCCAGCATGTGCTGCCACAACCCTCGGTCTGATCTGATCTTAGACTGGGAATGAACTCCGTATGCTTTGACTGGGAATGAACTCCATATGCCTAAGTCAACCCACGAAACGAGCGTGCAGGCGCTCAGCCGTCCAAAGCGATAGGATGCGCAGGTCGAGGATTGGTCAGGTCCCCCTCTGCATACTGTGAATCCTGCTGCTGCAACCCTCAGTTTGATCCGATCTTAGACAGGGAATGAACTCCGTATGCCTAAGCCAACCGACGAAACGAACGGGCGGGCAGGCTGGCGGGCACTACGTCGGCCAGAGAGATGAGATGCGCAACCCATGGATCGATAGGGTGATAGGTGGGTTTTTCCACATCTTCATATTTCTGGATGCCAATGCCATTTTTATGGCTTGTAAATTCATACAATGGTCCTTTAAGCCTTCACGTGAAGTTTCATGGCAAGACGACTCGTTTTCTATTTTTCATGATTTTTGAAACTTTTTATGGTTCAGGATTTTTTAAAATTTTTTCGGAAGGAGTTTTTGCCCCAAACATCGTAGACGTGATCCTTGTGTTTTTGTTGGCATGCACAAAAAAAATCAGCTAAAAGCTCAAAGTGTACAAGATTTTGTGACCATTTGAAAAAAGTGTCCCCATTTCAGGCACTTTAATGGCTACTGGCAACAAACTTGTAAAATCTCAAATACTTTTTAAGGGGGTGTGAGTTCTCGATTTTTGATGAGGGATAGGGGAATATATAAGGGCCAAGTACCAGCACCCATTGCACATCATGTGCGCACACCCCCCCGGCCCCCCCGATCGTGGAACCCCAATTCTGCCGGTCGGGTTCTTCGGCGATGATGCCCCAACGAAGAAAAATGCAGCACCAGCACATGCCCGAGCCTAGCATGTGCCACTGCAACACTCGGTCTGGTCTGATCTTAATTGGGAATGAACTCCGTATGCTTAGACTGGGAATGAACTTTGTATGCATAAGTCAACCCACAAAACGAGCATGCGGGGCGCTCAGTCGGCCAAAGGGGCGGGATGCGTAAGTCGGGGATCGGTCGGGTCCCCCTCTGCGTGCTGTCGATCTTGCTGCCGCAACCCTCGGTCCGGTCCGGTCTTAGACTGGGAATGAACTCCCTATGCCTAAGCCAACTGATGAAACGAGCGGGCAAGCAGGCGGGCACTACGCCGGCAAGAGAGACGGGATGCGCAAGCCGTGGATCGATAGGGTGGTAGGTGCGTTTAGGCACATCTTCATATTTCTATGTGCCAATGCCATTTTTATGGCTTGTAAATTCATACAATGGTCCTTTTAGCCTTCACGTGAAGTTTCATGGCAAGACGACTCGTTTTCTATTTTTCATGATTTTTAAAATATTTTACGGTTCATGATTTTTGAAAATTTTTTCAGAAGGAGTTTTTGCCCCAAACTTGGTAGACATGATACTTGTATTTTTGTTCGCATGCACAAAAAAATTCAGCCAAAAACTCGAAGTGTACAAGATTTTGTGACCATTTGAGAAAAGTGTCCCCATTTCGAGACACTTTATTGGCTACTGGCAGCAAACCTATAAAATCTCAAATGCTCTTTAAGGGGGTGTGAGTTCTCGAGGTTTGATGAGGGATAGGGGGCCAATATAAGGGCCAAGTACCAGCACCCATCGCACATCATGTGCGCACACCCCCCGGCCCCTCCGATCGTCGGAACCCTAATGCCGTCGATCAGGTTCTTCGATGATGCTTCGACGATGGTGCCCTGGCAAAGAAAAAAGTGACACCAGCACATGCTCGAGCCTAGCATGTGCTGTCGCAACCCTTGGTCCGATCTGATCTTAGACTGGGAATGAACTTTGTATGTTTAAACTAGGAATGAACTCCATATGCCTAAGTCAACCCATGAAACGAGTGTGCGGGCGCTCAGCCGGCCAGAGGGGCGAGATGCGCAAGCTAGGGATCGATCGGGTCCCCCTCTACGTGGTGCCAATCCTGCTACTGCAACCCTCAGTCCGGTCTGATCTTAGACTGGGAATGAATTTTTTTAGTAGGAGTTTTGGCCCCAAACTTGGTAGATGTGATCCTTGTATTTTTGTTTGCTTGCTCTAAAAAATTAAGCTAAAAAGTCAAAGTGTACAAGATTTTGTGACCATTTGAAAAAAGTGTCCCCATTTCATACACTTTAATGGCTACTGGTAGCAAACCTGTAAAATCTCAAATGCTCTTTAAGGGGGGGTGTGTTCTTGAGGTTTGATGAGGGATAGGGGGCCAATATATAAGGGCCAAGTGCCAGCACCCATCGCACATCATGTGCGCACACCCCCGCCGGCCCACCCGATCGCTAGAACCCCAATACCGCCGGTCAGGTTCTCCGACAATGCTTCGACGATGGTGCCCCGACGAAGAAAAATGCTGCACCAACACATGCCCGAGCCCAGCATGAGCTGTCGCAACCCTCGGTCTAGTCCGATGTTAGACTGGGAATGAACTCCGTATGCCTAAGCCAACTGAAGAAACGAGTCGGCGGATGGGAAGGCGAGCACTATGCCGGCAAGAGAGACGGGATGTGCAAGCCATGGATCGATAGGTTGGTAGGTGGGTTTAGGCACATCTTCATATTTCTGCATGCCAATGCCATTTTTATGGCTTGTAAATTCATACAATGGTCCCTTAAGCCTTCACGTCAAGTTTCATGGCAAGACGACTCGTTTTCTATTTTTCACGAATTTTGAAACTTTTTACGGTTTGGGATTTGTTAAAATTTTTTCGAAAAGAGTTTTGGTCCCAAACTTGGTAGACATGATCCTTGTATTTTTGTTAGCATGCACAAAAAAATTCAGCTAAAAACTTGAAGTGTACAAGATTTTGTGACCATTTGAAAAAAGAGTCCCCATTTTAGACACTTTAATGGCTACTGGCAGCAAACCTGTAAAATCTCAAATGCTCTTTCAGGGGGTTTGTGTTCTCGAGGTTTGATGAGGGATAGGGGGCCAATATAAGGAACAAGTACCAGCACCCATCGCACATCATGTACGCAAACCCCCCGACCCCCCCGATCGCTGGAACCCCAATGCCGTCGGTTAGGTTCTCCGACGATGCTCCGGCCATGGTCCCTCGGCGAAGAAAAATATGGCACCAGCACATGCCCGAGCCCAGCATGTGCTGCCACAACCCTTGGTCCGGTCTGATCTTAGACTGGGAATGAACTCTGTATGCCTAGACTGGGAATGAACTCCGTATGCCTAGGTCAACCCATGAAATGAGCGTAGGGGCGCTCAGCCGACCAGAGGCACGAGATACGCAAGTCGGGGATCGGCTGGGTCCCCCTCTGCGTGCTGCAAATCCTGCTGCTGCAACCTTCAGCCCAGTCTGATCTTAGACTGGGAATGAACTCCATATGCCTAAGCCAACCGACGAAATGAGCGGGCGGGCGGGCAGGCGGGCACTACGTCGGCCAGAGAGACGGGATGCGCAAGCCGTGGATCGATAGGGTGGTAGGTGGGTTTAGGCATATCTTCATATTTCTGCGTGCCAATGCCATTTTTATGGCTTGTAAATTCATACAACGGTCCCTTAAGCCTTCACGTGAAGTTTCATGGCAAGACGACTCGTTTTCTATTTTTCACGATTTTCGAAACTTTTTACGATTCAGGATTTTTTAAAATTTTTTTGAAAAGAGTTTTTGCGCCAAACTTGGTAGACGTGATCCTTGTATTTTTTTTGGCATGCACAAAAAAATTCTGCTAAAAACTTGAAGTGTACAAGATTTTGTGACCATTTGAAAAAAGTTTCCCCATTTTAGACACTTTAATGGCTACTGGCAGCAAACCTGTAAAATCTCAAATGCTCTTTAAGGGGGTGTGTGTTCTCGAGGTTTAATGAGGGATAGGGGGCCAATATAAGGGCCAAGTACCAGCACCCATCACACATCATGAGCGTACACCCCCCAGCCCCCTCGATCGTCGGAACCCCAATACCGCCGGTCAGGTTCTCCAGCAATGCTCCGGCGATGGTGCCCCGACGAAGAAAAATGCAGCACCAGCACATGCCCGAGCCCAGCATGTGCTGTCGCAACCCTCGGTCCAGTCCGATCTTAGACTGGGAATGAACTCCGTATGCTTAGATTGGGAATGAACACCGTATGCCTAAGTCAACCCACGAAACGAGCGTGCGGGCACTCAGCCGACCGGAGGGGCGGGATGGGCAAGCCGGGGGTCAATCGGGTCCCCCTCTGCGTGCTACTGATCCTACTTCCGTAATCCTCGGGTCTGGTCTGATCTTAGACTGGGAATGAACTCCGTATTCCTAAGCCAACCGACGACACGAGTGGGCGAGCGGGCGGGCGGGCACTACACCGGCCAGAGAGACGGGATGCGCAAGCCGTGGATCGATAGGGTGGTAGGTGGGTTTAGGCATATCTTCATATTTCTGCGTGCCAATGCCATTTTTATGGCTTGTAAATTCATACAACGGTCCCTTAAGCCTTCACGTGAAGTTTCATGGCAAGACGACTCGTTTTCTATTTTTCACGATTTTTGAAACTTTTTACGATTCAGGATTTTTTAAAATTTTTTTGAAAAGAGTTTTTGCCCCAAACTTGGTAGACGTGATCCTTGTATTTTTGTTGGCATGCACAAAAAAATTTTGCTAAAAACTTGAAGTGTACAAGATTTTGTGACCATTTGAAAAAAGTTTCCCCATTTTAGACACTTTAATGGCTACTGGCAGCAAACCTGTAAAATCTCAAATGCAATTTTAAGGGGTGTGAGTTCTCGAGGTTTGATGAGGGATAGGGGGCCAATATAAGGGCCAAGTACCAGAACCCATCGCACATCATGTGCGCACACCCCCCCGGCCCCCGCGATCGCCGGAACCTTAATGCCGTCGGTCAGGTTCTCTGGTGATGCTCCGACGATGGTGCCCCGGTGAAGAAAAAAGTGACACCAGCACATGCTCGAGCCTAGCATGTGCTGCCGTAACCCTTGGTCCAATCCAATCTTAGACTGGGAATGAACTCCATATGCTTAGACTGCAAATGAACTCCGTATGCCTAAGTCAACCCACGAAACGAGCGTGCGGGCGCTCGGCCAGCCAGAGGGGTGAGATGCGCAAGCTGGGGATCGACCGGGTCCCCCTCTGCGAGCTGCCGATCCTGCTACCGTAACCCTCGGTCTGGTTCGATCTTAGATTGGGAATGAACTCTGTATCCTAAACCAACCGACGAAACGAGCGGGTGGGCGGGGCGGGCGGGCACTACACCGACCAGAGAGACTGGATGCGCAAGCCGTGGATCGATCGGGTGGTTGGTGGGTTTAGGCACATCTTATTATTTCTGCATGCCAATGCCATTTTTATGGCTTGTAAATTCATACAATGGTCCTGTAAGCCTTCACATGAAGTTTCATGGCGAGACGACTCGTTTTCCATTTTTCACAATTTTTGAAACTTTATGCGGTTCGGGATTTTTTAAAATGTTTTCAAAAGGAGTTTTGGCCCCAAAATTGGTAGACACGATCCTTGTATTTTTGTTGGCATGCACAAAAAAATTCAGCTAAAAACTCGAAGTGTACAAGATTTTGTGACCATTTGAAAAAAGTGTCCCCATTTCAGACACTTTAATGGCTACTGGCAGCAAACCTGTAAAATCTCAAATGCTCGCTAAGGGGGTGTGAGTTCTCGAGGTTTGATGAGGGCTAGGGGGCCAATATAAGGGCCATGTACCAGCACTCATCGAACATCATATGCGCACATTGATCGCACATCATATGCGCACACCCCTCCGGCCCCCCCGATCGTCGGAACCCTAATGCCGTCGATCAGGTTCTCCGGTGATGCTCTGGCGATGGTGCCCCGATGAAAAAAAAAGTGACACCAGCACATGCCCGATCCGAGCATGTGCTACCGCAATGCTTGGTCCAATCCGATCTTAGACTGGGAATGAACTCCGTATGCCTAAGTCAACCCACGAAATAGGCGTGCGGGTGCTCAGCCGGCCAGAGGGGCGAGATGCGCAAGCTGGGGATCGACCGGGTCCCCCTCTACGTGCTGCCAATCCTGCTACCGCAACCCTCAGTCTGGTCTGATCTTAGACTGGGAATGAACTCTGTATCATAAGCCAACTGATGAAACGAGCGGGCGGGCAGGCGGGTGGGCACTACACCGACCAGAGAGACTGGATACGCAAGCCGTGGATCGATCGGGTGGTAGGTGGGTTTAGGCACATCTTATTATTTCTGTATGCCAATGCCATTTTTATGGCTTGTAAATTCATACAATGGTCCCTTAAGCCTTCACGTGAAGTTTCATGGCAAGACGACTCGTTTTTTATTTTTCACGATTTTTGAAACTTTTTGCGGTTCGAGATTTTTTAAAATTTTTTCGAAAGGATTTTTGGCCCCAAACTTGGTAGACGTGATCCTTGTATTTTTGTTGGCACGCACAAAAAAGTTCAGCTAAAAACTCGAAGTGTACAAGATTTTGTGACCATTTGAAAAAAGTGTCTCCATTTCAGACACATTAATGGCTACTGGCAGCAAACCTGTAAAATCTCAAATGCTCTTTAAGGGGGTGTGAGTTTTCGAGTTTTGATGAGGGCTAGGGGGCCAATATAAGGGCCAAGTACTAGCACCCATCACACATCATGTGCGCACCCCCCCCGACCCCCTCGATCGTCGGAACCCAAATGCCGTCGGTCAAGTTCTCTGTCGATGCTCCGACGATGGCACCCTGATGAAGAAAAATGCGGCACCAGCAAATGCTCGAGCCCAACATGTGCTATCGTAACCCTCGGTCTGATTCGATCTTAGACTGGGAATGAACTCCGTATGCCTAAGTTAACCCACGAAATGAGCGTACGGGCGCTCAGTCGGCCAGAGGGGCGGGATGCGCAAGCCGGGGATAGATCGGGTCCCCCTTTGTGTGCTGCCGCTCCTGCTGCCGTAACCCTCGGTCTGGTCCAATCTTACACTGGGAATGAACTCCGTATACCTAAGCCAACTGATGAAACAAGTGGGCACTACATTGGCCAGAGAGACGGGATCGTAAGCCATGGATCAATAGGGTGGTAGGTGGGTTTAGCCACATCTTCATAATTCTGTGTGCCAATGCCATTTTTATGGCATGTAAATCCAATGGTCCCTTAAGCCTTCACGTGAAGTTTAATGGCAAGACGACTCATTTTCTATTTTTCATGATTTTGGAAACTTTTTGCGGTTTGGGATTTTTTAAAATTTTTTCGGAAGGAGTTTTGGCCCCAAACTTGGTAGACGTGATCCTTGTATTTTTGTTGGCATGCACAAAAACATTCAGCTAAAAACTCGAAGTGTACAAGATTTTTTGACCATTTGAAAAAAATGTCCTCATTTCAGACACATTAATGGCTACTGGCAGCAAACCGGTAAAATCTCAAATGCTCTTTAAGTGGGTGTGAGTTCTCGAGGTTTGACGAAGGATAGGGGGCCAATATAAGGGCCAAGTACCAGCACTCATCTCACATCATGTGCGCACACCCCCCGGCCCTCCGATCGTCGAAATGCCAATGCCGTCGATCAGGTTCTTCGGTGATGCTCCGGCAATGGTGCCCCGGTGAAGAAAAATACGGCACCAACACATGCTCGAGCCCAACATGTGCTATCGCAACCCTCGGTCCGATCCGATCTTAGACTAGGAATGAACTCCGTGTGCTTAGATTGGGAATGAACTCTGTATGCCTAAGTCAACCCACGAAACGAGCGTGCGAGCGCTCAGCCGGCCAAAGGGACTAGATGTGCAAGCCGAGGATCGGTCGGTCCCCCGCTGCGTGCTACCGATCCTACTGTCGCAACCCTCGGTCCGGTCTGATCTTAGACTGGGAATGAACTCCCAACGCCATTTTTATGGCTTGTAAATTCATACAATCGTCCCTTGAGCCTTCACGTGAAGTTTCAAGGCAAGACGACTCGTTTTCTATTTTTCATGATTTTGGAAACTTTTTGCGGTTCAGAATTTTTTAAAATTTTTTTGAAAGGAGTTTTGGCCCTTAACTTGGTAGACAGGATCCTTGTATTTTTGTTGGCATGCACAAAAAAATTCAGCTAAAAACTCGAAGTGTACAAGATTTTGTGACCATTTGAAAAAAGTGTCCCCATTTCAGACACTTTAATGGCTACTAGCAACAAACCTGTAAAATCTCAAATGCTCTTTAAGTGAGTGTGAGTTCTCGAGGTTTGATGAGGGATAGGGGGCCAATATAAGGGCCAAGCACCAGCACCCATCGCACATCACGTGCGCACACACCTCCGGCCCCCCCGATCGCCGAAACCCCAATGCCGCCGGTCAGGTTCTTCGGCGATGCTCCGGCGATGGTGCCCCGGCAAAGAAAAATGTGGCACCAGTGCATGCCCGAGCCCAGCATATGCTACCGCAACCCTTGATCCTGTCTAATCTTAGACTGGGAATGAACTTTGTATGCTTAGACTGCGAATGAACTCCGTATGCCTAAATCAACCCACGAAACGAACGTATGGAAGCTCAGCCGGCTAGAGGGGTGGGCTGCGCAAGCCGGGGATCGATCGGGTCCCCTTCTATGTGCTCTTGATCCTGCTACCTCAACCCTCGGTCCGATCCACTCTTAGACTGGGAATGAACTCCGTATGCGTAAGCCAACCGACGAAACAAGCAGGCGGGCGGGCGGGCGAGCACTATGCCGGCCAGAGAGGCGGGATCCGTAAGCTGTGGATCGATAGGGTGGTAGGTGGGTTTAGGCATATCTTCATATTTCTACAGGCCAATGCCATTTTTATGGCTTTTAAATTCATACAATGGTCCCTTAAGCCTTCACGTGAAGTTTCATGGCAAGGCAACTTGTTTTCTATTTTTCATGATTTTCAAAACTTTTAGAGATTCGGGTTTTTTTAAAATTCTTTCGGAAGGAGTTTTGATCCCAAACTTGGTAGACGTGATCTTTGTATTTTTGTTGGCATGCAAAAAAAAATTCAGCTAAAAACTCAAATTGTACAAGATTTTGTGACCATTTGAAAAAATTGTCCCCATTTCAGACACTTTAATGGCTACTGGCAGCAAACCTGTAAAATCTCAAATGCTCTTTAAGGGGGTGTGAGTTCTCAAGGTTTGATGAGGGATAAGGGGCCAATATAAGGTCCAAGTACCAGTATCCATCACACATCATGGGCGCACACCCCCTCGATCGCCACAACCCTAATGCTGTCGGTCAGGTTCTCCGGCGATGCTCCGGCGATAGTGCCCCAGCGAAGAAAAATGCGGCACCAACACATGCCCGAGCCCAGCATGTGTTGTCGCAACCCTTGGTCTGATCCAATCTTAGACTGGGAATGAACTCCATCTACTTAGACTGGAATGAACTCCGTATGCCTAAGTCAAACCCACAAAACGAGCGTGCGGGCGCTCAACCGACCAGAGGGGGCATGATGCGCAAGCCAGGGATCGGTCGGGTACCCCTCTGCGTGCTACCGTTCCTGCTGCCGCAACCCTCGATTCAGTCTGATCTTAGACTAGGAATGAACTCCGTATGCCTAAGCCAACCGACGAAACGAGCAGGCGGGCGGTTGTGTTACTACGTCGGCCAGAGAGGCGGGATGCGCAAGCCATGGATCGATAAGGTGGTAGGTGGGTCTAAGCACATCTTCATATTTCTACGTGCCAATGCCATTTTTATGGCTTGTAAATTCATACAATGGTGCCTTAAGCGTTCATGTGAAGTTTCATGACAACACGACTCGTTTTCTATTTTTCACGATTTCTAAAACTTTTTAGGGCTCGGGATTTTTTAAAATTTTTTCGGAAGGAGTTTTGGCCCCAAACTTGGTAGACGTGACATGCCAACAAAAATACAAGGATCACATCTACCAAGTTTTGGCCCCAAACTTGGTAGACGTGATCCTTGTACTTTTGTTGGCATGCACACAAAAATTCAGCTAAAAACTCGAAGTGTACAAGATTTTGTGACCATTCGAAAAAAGTGTCCCCATTTCAAACACTTTAATGGCTACTGGCAGCAAACCTATAAAATCCCAAATGCTCTTTAAGGGAGCGTGAGTTCTTGAGGTTTGATATGGGATAGGGGACCAATATAAGGGCCAACTACCAGCACCCGTCACACATCATGTGCGCACACCCCCCCGACCCCTCCAATCACCGGAACCCCAATGCCGCCAGTCAGGTTCTCCGGTGATGCTCCGACGATGGTGCCCCGACAAAGAAAAATGTAGCACCAGCACATGCCTGAGCCCAACATGTGCTGTCGCAATCCTCGATCCGGTTCGATCTTAGACTGGGAATGAACTCTGTATGCTTTGACTGGGAATGAACTCCGTATGCCTAAATCCACCCATGAAACTAGCGTGCGGGCGCTCAGCCGGCTAGAGGGGCGGGATGCGCAAGTCAGGGATCGACCAGGTCCCCTCTACGTGCTGTCGATTCTGCTGTCGCAATCTTCGGTCTCGTCCGATCTTAGACTATGAATGAACTCTGTATGCCTAAGCCAACTGACGAAAAGAACGGGCGGCGGGCGGCACCACACCGGCCAGAGAGATGGGATACGCAAGCTGTGTAGATCGATAGGGTGGTAGGTGGGTTTAGGCACATCTTCATATTTCTGCATGCCAATGCCATTTGTATGGCTTGTAAACTCATACAACGGTCCC
>NW_019167849.1:5424105-5447938 GCF_002303985.1 Durio zibethinus | reverse complement strand
GCTCAGCCGGCCAAAGGGGGGCGTGATCCTTGGTAGACGTGATCCTTGTGTTTTTGTTGGCATGCACAAAAAAATTTGGCTAAAAAATCAAAGTGTACAAGATTTTGTGACCATTTGGAAAAAGTGTCCCTATTTCAGACACTTTAATGGCTACTGGCAGCAAACCTGTAAAATCTCAAATGCTCTTTAAGGGGGTGTTAGTTCTTGAGGTTTGATGAGGGATAGGAGGCCAATATAAGGGCCAAGTACCAGCAGCCATCGCACATCATGTGCACACACCCCCTGGCCCCCCCGATCGCCGAAACCCCAATGCCGCTGGTCAGGTTCTACGGCGATACTCCGATGATGGTCCCCCGACGAAGAAAAATGTGGCACCAGCACATGCCCGAGCCCAGCATGTGCTGCCGCAACCCTTGATCCAGTCCAATCTTAGACTGGGAATGAACTCCGTGTGCTTAGACTAGGAATGAACTCCGTATGCCTAAGTTAACCCACGAAATGAGCGTACAGGCGCTCAGCTAGCCAGAGGGGCGGGATGCGCAAGCCGGGGACGATCACGGTCTCCTCTATTGCTGCGATCCTACTAGCCACAACCCTCGATCCGGTGATCTTAGACTGGAATAGAACCCATATACCTAGCCAACGATGAACGGAGCGGGCGGCGGGCGGGCACTACTTGGCCAGAAGACGAGATCACCGAGCCGTGGATCGATAGGGTGGTAGTTGGTTTTATGGTATATCTTAATATTTCTACTCTAATGCATTTTTAAATGGCTTGTAAATCCATACAATGGAGCCTAAGCCTTCATCATGCAGTTTCATGGCAAACGACTCCGTTTTCTATTTGTTACGATTTTTCAAACTTTTCTGTGGTTCATGATTTGTGTAAAAATTGTTTCAGAAGGAGTTTTGGCCCAAACTTGGTAGATGTGATCCGTTGTATTTTTTTTGGCATGCACAAAAAATTTTTAGCTAAAATCTCGAAGTGTACAAGATTTTGTGACCATTTGAAAAAAGTGTCCCCCTTCAGACACTTTATAATTGGCTACTAGTAGCAAACCTTTAAAACTCAAATGCCTCTTCTAAGGGGGTGTGAGTTCCTCGAGGTTGGATGAGGGACAGGGGGCCAATATAAGGGCTTCAAGTAGACAAGCACCCATCGCACAGTCATGTGCGCACACCCCCTCGGCCCCTCGATGTCAGAAACCATAAATTCCTGTCGGTCAGGTTCCCGACAATTGCTCCTGCGATGATGCCGCTGGCGAAGAAAAAATGCAGCACAGCACATGCCCGGAGCCCACATGTGGCTGCTGTAACCCCTTGGTTCAATTCGATCCCAGACTGGGAATGAACTCTGTTATGCTTAGACTGGGGAATGGAACTCCAATAATGCCTAGTCAACTCCATCGAGATGAGCGTGCGGGCGCTCAGTCGGCTAGAGGGGCGGGATGCGCAAGCCGGGGATCGGCCAGGTACCCCTCTGCATGCTGCTGTAACCCTCAATCTGGTCCGATCTTAGACTAGGAATGAACTCCGTATGCCTAAGCCAACCGATGAAATGAGCAGGCGAGTGGGCGAACGGGCGGGCACTACGTCAGCCAGAAAGATGGGATGCGCAAGCAGTGGATCGATAGGGTGGTAGGTGGGTTTAGGCACATCTTCATATTTCTGTGTGCCAATGCCATTTTTATGGTTCGGGATTTTTTAAAATTTTTTGGAAGAAGTTTTGGCCCCAAACTTGGTAGACGTGATCCTTGTATTTTTGTTGTCATGCACAAAAAAATTCAGCTAAAACCTCGAAGTGTACAAGATTTTCTGACCATTTGAAAAAAGTGTCCCCATTTCAGACACTTTAACAGCTACTGGCAGCAAACCTGTAAAATCTCAAATGCTCTTTAAAGGGGTGTGAGTTCTCGAGGTTTGATGAGGGATAGGGGGCCAATATAAGGGCCAAGTACCAGCACCCATCGCACATCATGTGCGCACACCCCCCGGCCCCCCGATGGCCGTAACCCCAATGCCATCGGTCAGGTTCTCCGACGATGCTCTGGTGATGGTGCCCAGGCGAAGAAAAATACGGTACCAGCACATGCCCGAGCCTAGCATGTGCTACCGCAACCCTCGGTCTGGTCCGATATTGGACTGGGAATGAACTCCGTATGCTTAGATTGTGAATGAACTCCGTATGCCTAAGTCAACCCACGAAACGAGCGTGCGGGCGCTCAGTCGGCCAGAGGGGCGGGATACGCAAGTCGGGGTCGGCTGGGTTCCTCTTTGCATGCTGTCGATCCTGCTATCGTAACCCTCAGTCCGGTCCGATCTTAGACTGGTAATGAACTCCGTATGCCTAATCCAATGGACAAAACGAGCGGGCAGGCGGGCACTATGCCGGCCAGCGAGACGGAATGCACAAGCCGTGGATCGATAGGGTGGTAGGTGGGTTTAGGCACATCTTCATATTTCTGCATGCCAATGCTATTTTTATGGCTTGTAAATTCATACAATGGTCCCTTAAGCCTTCACGTGAAGTTTCATGGCAAGACGACTCGTTTTCTATTTCTCACGATTTTTGAAACTTTTTACGGTTCGAGATTTTTTAAAATTTTTTCGTAAGGAGTTTTGGCTAAAACCTAAGTAGACGTGATCCTTGTATTGTTGTTGTCTTGCATAAAAAAAGTCAGCTAAAAATTCGAAGTGTACAAGATTTTGTGAGCATTTGAAAAAAGTGTCCCCATTTCAGACACTTTAATGGCTACTGGCAGCAAACCTGTAAAATCACAAATGCTCTTTAAGGGTGTGTGAGTTCTCGAGGTTTGATGAGGGATAGGGGGCCAATATAAGGGCCAAGTACCAGCACCCATCACACATCATGTGCGCACACTGCCCCCAGCCCCCCCGGTCGACGGAACCTCAATTCCACCGGTCAGGTTCCCCGGCGATGCTCCAACGATGGTGCCGCGATGAAGAAAAATGCCCGAGCCCAGCATGTGCTATCGTAACCCTCGGTCCGATCCAATCATAGACTGGGAATGAACTCTGTATGCTTCGACTGGGAATGAACTCCATATGCCTAAGTCAACCCATGAAACGAGCGTGCGGGCGCTCAGCCGGCCAGAGGGGCGGGATGTGCAAGCCGGGGATCGATCGGGTCCCCCTCTGCGTGCTACCGATCCTGCTGCCACAACCCTCGGTCCGGTCTGATCTTAGACTGGGAATGAACTCCGTATGCCTAAGCCAACCGACGAAACGAGCAGGCGAGCGGGTGAGCGGGTGGGCGGGCACCACGTCGACCAGAGAGACGGGATGCGCAAGCCGTGGATCGATAGGGTGGTAAGTGGGTTTAGGCACATCTTCATATTTCTACATGCCAATGCCATTTTTATGGCATGTAAATTCATACATTGGTCCTTAAGCCTTCACGTGAAGTTTCATGGCAAGACTGACTCGTTTTCTATTTTTCAATGATTTTTGAAACTTTTTATGGATCGAGATTTTTTAAAATTTTTTCGTAAGGAGTTTTGGCTAAAACCTTGGTAGACGAGATCCTTGTATTTTTGTTGGCATGCACAAAAAAATTTAGCTAAAAACTCGAAGTGTACAAGATTTTGTGACCATTTGAAAAAAATGTCCCCAATTGCAGACACTTTAATGGCTACTGGCAGCAAACCTGTAAAATTTCAAATGCTCTTTAAGGGGGCGTGAGTTCTTGGGGTTTGATGAGGGATAGGGGGCCAATATAAGGGCCAGGTACCAGTACCCATCACACATCATGTGCGCACACCCCCCGACCCCGACGATCACCGGAACCCTAATACCGCTGGTCAGGTTCTCCGACGATGGTGACCCGATGAAGAAAAATGCGACACCAGCACATGCCCGAGCCTAGCATGTTCTGTCGCAACCCTCGGTCCAGTTTGATCTTAGACTAGGAATGAACTTTGTATGCTTAGACTGGGAATGAACTCCGTATGCCTAAGTCAACTCACGAAACGAGCGTGCGGGCGCTCAACCGGCCAGAGGGCGGGATGCGCAAGCCAGGGATCGGTCGGGTCCCCCCCGTGTCTTGCCGATCCTGCTACCGCAACCCTTGGTCTACTCCGATCTTAGACTGGGAATGAACTCCGTATGCCTAAGCTATCCGACGAAAAGAGCGGGCGGGCGGGCACTATGCCGGCCAGAGAGACGGGATGCGCAAGCCATGGATCGATAGGGTGGTAGGTGGGTTTAGGCACATCTTCATATTTCTACGTCCCAATGCCATTTTTATGGCTTGTAAATTCATGCAATGGTCCCTTAAGCCTTCACGTGAAGTTTCATGGCAGGACGACTCCTTTTCTGTTTTTCATGATTTTTGAAACTTTTTACGGTTCGGCATTTTTTTTAATTTTTTCAGAAGGGTTTTGGCCCTAAACTTGGTAGACGTGATCCTTGTATTTTTGTTGGCATGCACAAAAAAATTCAGCCGAAAACTCGAAGTGTACAAGATTTTGTGACCATTTGAAAAAAGTGTCCCCATTTCAGACACTTTGATGGCCACTGGCAGCAAACCAGTACAATCTCAAATGCTCTTTAAGGGGGTGTGAGTTCTCGATGTTTGATGTCGGATAGGGGGCCAATATAATGGCCAAGTACCAGCACCCTTCATACATCATTTGCGCACACCCACCCGGCCCCCCTGATCGTCGGAACCCCAATGTCGTCGGTCAGGTTCTCCGGTGATGCTACGGTGATAGTGCCCCGGTGAAGAGAAATGCGGCACCATCATATGCCCGAGCCCAGCATGTGCTGCCGCAACCCTCGGTCTGGTCGGATCTTAGACTGGCAATGAACTCTGTATGCTTAGACTGGTAATGAACTCCATATGCCTAAGTCAACCCACGAAACGAGCATGCAGGTGCACAGCCGGCCAGAGGGGCGGGATGCGCAACCCGGGGATCAATCGGGTCCCCCTCTTTGTGCTGCTGATCTGGCTACCACAACCCTCAGTCCTGTCTAATCTTAGACTAAGAATGAACTCCGTATGCCTAAGCCAACCGACGAAACGAGCGGGTGGGCAGGTGGGCGGGCACTACGCCGGCCAGAGACGGGATGCGCAAGCCATGGATCGATAGGGTGGTAGGTGGATTTAGGTACATCTTCATATTTCTGCATGCCAATGCCATTTTTATGGCTTGTAAATTCATACAATGGTCCCTTAAGCCTTCACGTGAAGTTTCATGGCAAGACGACTCGTTTTTTATTTTTCACGATTTTTGAAACTTTTTTGAGGTTCGAGATTTTTTAAAATTTTTTAGAAGGAGTTTTGGCCCCAAACCTGGTAGACGTGATCCTTGTATTTTTGTTGGCTTGCACAAAAAATTCAGCTAAAAACTCGAAGTGTACAAGATTTTGTGACCATTTGAAAAAAGTGTCCCCATTTCAGACATTTTAATGGCTACTGGCAGCAAACCTCTAAAATCTCAAATGCTCTTTAAGGGGGTGCGAGTTCTCAAGGTTTGATGAGGGATAGGGGGCCAATATAAGGGCCAAGTACCAGCACCCATCACACATCATGTGCGCACACCCCCCGGCCCCCCCGATCGCCGGAACCCCAATGCCGTCGGTCAGGTTCTCCGGCGATGCTCCGGTGATAGTGCCCCGACGAAGAAAAATGCGGCACCAGCACATGCCCGAGCCCAGCATGTGCTGTCGTAACCCTCGGTCTGGTCCGATCTTAGACTGGCAATGAACTCTGTATGCTTAGACTGGTAATGAACTCCATATGCCTAAGTCAACCCACGAAACGAGCGTGCGGATGCTCAGTCGGCCAGAGGGGCGAGATGCGTAACCCGGGGATCGGTTGGGTCCCCCTCTGTGTGCTGCTGATCCAGCTATCGCAACCCTCAATCTGGTCTGATCTTAGACTAAAAATGAACTCTGTATGCCTAAGCCAACCGACGAAACGAGCGGGCGGGCGACGAACGGGCAATACGCCGGCCAGAGACGGGATGCGCAAGCTGTGGATCGATAAGGTGATATTTGGGTTTAGGCACATCTTCATATTTTTGTGTGCCAATGCCATTTTTATGGCTTGTAAATTCACACAATGGTCTCTTAAGCCTTCACGTGAAGTTTCATGGCAAGACGACTCATTTTTTATTTTTCATGATTTTTGAAACTTTTTACGGTTCGGGATTTTTTAAAATTTTTTCGAATGGAGTTTTGGCCCCAAACCTGGTAGACGTGATCCTTGTATTTTTGTTGTCTTGCACAAAACAATTCAGCTAAAAACTCGAAGTGTACAAGATTTTGTGACCATTTGGAAAAATTGTCCCCATTTCAGACACTTTAATGGCTATTGGCAGCAAACCTGTAAAATCTCAAATGCTCTTTAAGGGGGTGTGAGTTCTCGACATTTGATGAGGGATAGGCGGCCAATATAAGGGCCATGTACCAGCAGCCATCGCACATCTTGTGCCATACCCCCCGGCCCCCCGATCGTCGGAACCCCAATGACACCGGTCAGGTTCTCCGGTGATGCTCCAACGATGGTGCCCCGGTGAAGAAAATGCGGCACCAGCACATGCCTGAGCCAAGCATGTGCTGCCACAACCCTCGGTCTGGTTCGATCTTAGACAAGCAATGAACTCCGTATGCTTCGACTAGGAATGAACTCCGTATGCCAAAGTCAACCCACGAAACAAGCGTGCGGGCGCTCAGCTGGCCAGAGGGGCGGGATGCGCAAGCCGGGGATCGACCGGGTCCCCCTCTATGTGCTGTCGATCCTACTGCTGCAACCCTTGTTTTGGTGTGATCTTAGACTGGGAATGAACTCCGTATGCCTAAGCCAACCGACGAAACGAGCAGGCGGACGGGCCGGCACTACGTCGGCTAGAGAGATGGGATGCGTAAGCCGTGGATCGATAGGGTGGTAGGTGGGTTTAGGCACATCTTCATATTTCTGCATGCCAATGCCATTTTTATAGCTTGTAAATTCATACAATGGTCCCTTAAGCCTTCACGTGAAGTTTCATGGCAAGACGACTCATTTTCTATTTTTCAAGATTTTTGAAACTTTTTGCGGTTCGGGATTTTTTAAAATTTTTTCAAAAGGAGTTTTGCCCGAAACTTGGTAGACGTGATCCTTGTATTTTTGTAGGCATGCACAAAAAAATTCAGCTAAAAACTCGATGTGTACAAGATTTTGTAACCATTTGAAAAAAGTGTCCCCATTTCAGACACTTTAATAGCTACTGGCAGCAAACCTGTAAAATCTCAAATGCTCATTAAGGGGGTGTGAGTTCTAGAGGTTTGATGAGGGATAGAGGGCCAATATAAGGGCCAAGTACCAGCACCCATCGCACATCATGTGCGCACACCCCCCGGTCCCCCTGATCGTCGGAACCCTAATGCCCCCGATCAGGTTCTCCGACGATCCTTCGATGATGGTGCCCCGACGAAGAAAAATGTGGTACTAGCATATGCCCGAGCCCAGCATGTGCTACCACAACCCTCGGTCTGGTCTGATCTTAGACTGGGAATGAACTCCATATGCTTAGACTGGGAATGAACTCCATATGCCTAAGTCAACCCATGAAACTAGCATACGGGCGGTCAACCGGCCAGAGGGATGGGATGCGCAAGCCGGGGATCGACCGGGTCCTCTTTTACGTGCTACAGATCATGCTACCGCAACACTCAGTCTGGTCTGATCTTAGATTGGGAATGAACTCCGTATGCCTTAACCAACCAACGAAACGAGCGAGCGGGCAGGCGGGCGGGCACTACGCTGGCCAGAGAGACGGGATGCGCAAGTCATGGATTGATGGGTGGTAGGTGGGTTTAGGCACATCTTCATATTTCTATGCTCCAATACCATTTTTATGGCTTCTAAATTCATACAATGGTCCCTTAAGCCTTCACATGAAGTTTCATGCCAAGACGACTCATTTTTTATTTTTCAAAATTTTTGAAACTTTTTGGGGTTCGTGATTTTTTAAAATTTTTTCCGAAGGAGTTTTGACCCAAACTTGGTAGACGTGATCCTTGTATTTTTTTGGCATGCACAAAAAATTCAGCTAAAAACTCGAAGTGTACAAGTTTTTGTGACCATTTGAAAAAAGTGTCCCCATTTCAGACACTTTAATGGCTACTGGCAGCAAACCTCTAAATCTCAAATGCTCTTTAGGGGGTGTGAGTTCTCAAGGTTTGATGAGGGATAGGGGGCCAATATAAGGGCTAAGTACCAACACCCATCACACATCATGTGCGCACACCCCCCGACCCCCCCGATCGTCGGAACCCCAATGCCGTCGATCAGGTTCTCCGGTGATGCTCCGATGATAGTGCCCCTGTGAAGAAAAATATGACACCAGCACATGCCCGAGCCTAGCATCTGCTGCCGTAACCCTCAATCCGATCTGATCTTATACTGGGAATGAACTCTGTATGCCTAAGTCAATCGACGAAATGAGCTAACGGGCGGGCGGACGGGCGGGCACCACGCTGGCCAGAGAGACAGGATGAGCAAGCAGGGGATCAGTCGGGTCCCCCTCTATGTGCTGCCGATCCTGCTGCCGCAACCCTTGATCCGGTCCGATCTTAGACTGGGAATGAACTCTGTATGCCTAAGCCAACCGACGAAACGAGCGGGCGGGCGGGCGGGCGGGCACTACGTCGACTAGAGAGACGGGATGCGCAAGCCGTGGATCGATAGTGTGGTAGGTGGGTTTGGGCACATCTTCATATTTCTACGTACCAATGCCATTTTTATGGCTTGTAAATTCATACAATGGTCCCTTAAGCCTTCACGTGAAGTTTCATGGCAAGACGACTCGTTTTCTATTTTCACGATTTTCAAAATTTTTGCGGTTCGAGACTTTTTAAAATTTTTTCAGAAGGAGTTTTGGCCCCAAACTTGGTAGACGTGATCCTTGTATTCTTGTTGGCTTGCACAAAAACATTCAGCTAAAAAGTCAAAGTGTACAAGATTTTGTGACCATTTGAAAAAAGTGTCCCCATTTCAGACACTTTAATGGCTACTGGTAGCAAACCTGTAAAATCTCAAATGCTCTTTAAGGGGGTGTGAGTTCTCGAGGTTTGATGAGGGATAGGGGACCAATATAAGGGCCAAGTACCAACACCCATCGCACATCATGTGCGCACACCCCCCGGCCCCCCCGATCGATGGAGCCCCAATACCGTTAGTGAGGTTCTTCGATGATGCTCCGACGATGGTGCCTCGGTTAAGAAAAATACGGCTCCAACACATGCCCGAGCCCAGCATGTGCTGCTGCAACCCTCGATCCAGTCTGATCTTAGACTGGGAATGCACTCTGTATGCTTAGACTGGGAATGAACTTCGTATGCCTAAGTCAACCCACAAAACGAGCGTGCGGGTGCTCAGCCGACCAGAGTTATGGGATGCTCAACCCGAGGATCGACTAGGTCCCCCTCTGTGTGCTGCTGATCCGGCTATCGTAACCCTCGATTCGGTCTGATCTTAGACTAAGAATGAACTTCGTATGCCTAAGCCAACCGACGAAACGAGCGGGTGGGCGGGCGGGCGGGCACTACGTCGGCTAGAGAGACGGGATGCGCAAGCCGTGGATCGATAGGGTGGTAGGTGGGTTTAGGCACATCTTCATATTTCTATGTGCCAATGCCATTTTTATGGCTTGTAAATTCATACAATGGTTCCTTAAGCCTTCACGTGAAGTTTCATGGCAAGACAACTCGTTTTCTATTTTTCATGATTTTTGAAACTTTTTGCGGTTCGGGATTTTTTAAAATTTTTTCGGAAGGAGTTTTGGCCCCAAACTTGGTAGACGTGATCCTTGTTTTTTTGTTGCCATGCATAAAAAAATTAAGCTGAAAACTCGAAGTGTAAAGGATTTTGTGACCATTTGAAAAAAGTGTCCCCATTTCAGACACTTTAGTGGCTACTGGCAGCAAACCTGTAAAATCTCAAATGCTCTTTAAGGGGGTGTGAGTTCTCAAGGTTTGATGAGGGATAGGGGGCCAATATAAGGGCCAAGTACCAGCACCCATCGCACATCATGTGCGCACACCCCCCGGCCCCCTGATCGACGGAACCCCAATACCGTCGGCCAGGTTCTTCGGTGATGCTCCGACGATGGTGCCCTGGTGAAGAAAAATACGGCACCAGCACATGCCCGAGCCCAGCATGTGCTGTTGCATGCCTTGGTCTGGTTCGATCTCAGACTGGGAATGAACTTCGTATGCTTAGACTGGGAATGAACTCGTATGCCTAAGTCAACCCATGAATCGAGCGTGCGACCGCTCAGCCGGCCAGAGGGCGGGATGCGCAAGCCAGGGATCGGTCGGGTCCCCCTCTGTGTACTGCCGATCCTACTACTGCAACCCTTGGTCTGGTCCAATCTTAGACTGGGAATGAACTCCGTATGCCTAAGCCAACCGACGAAACGAACGGGCGGGCGGGCACTACGTCGGCCAGAGAGACGGGATGCGCAAGCCGTGGATCGATAGGTGGTAGGTGCGTTTAGGCACATCTTCATATTTCTGCGTGCCAATGCCATTTTTATGACTTGTAAATTCATACAATGGTCCCTTAAGCCTTCACGTGAAGTTTCATGGCAAGACGACTCGTTTTCTATTTTTCACGATTTTCAAAACTTTTTACGGTTTGGGATTTTTTTAAATTTTTTCGGAAGGAGTTTTGGCCCCAAACTTGGTAAACATGATCCTTGTATTTTTTTTGGCATGCACAAAAAAATTCAGCTAAAAACTCGAAGTGTACAAGATTTTGTGACCATTTGAAAAATTTGTCTCCATTTTAGACACTTTAATGGCTACTAGCAGCAAACCTGTAAAATCTCAAATGGTCTTTAAGGGGGTGTGAGTTCTCAAGGTTTGATGAGGGATAGGGGGATATTATACGGGTTAAGTACCAGCACCCATCGCACATCATGTGCGCACACCCCCAGCCCCCCGATCGTCGGAACCCCAATGCTGTAGGTCAGGTTCTCCGGCGATGCTCCGGTGAAGGTGCCCTGACGAAGAAAAAAGTGGCACCAGCACATGCCCGAGCCCAGCAAGTGCTGTTGAAACCCTCGGTCCAATCCAATCTTAGACTGGGAATGAACTTCGTATGCCTAAGTCAACCCACGAAAGGAGCGTGCGGGCGCTCAGCCGGCCAGAGGGGCGGGATGCGCAAGCCAGGGATCGGTCGGGTCCCCCTCTGCGTGCTGCCGATCCTGCTGCCGCAACCCTCAGTCTGGTCCGATCTTAGACTTGGAATGAACTCCGTATGCCTAAGCCAACCGACGAAATGAGCGGGCGGACGGGCGGGCAGGCACTATACCGGCCAGAGAGACGGGATGCGCAAGCCATGTATCGATAGGGTGGTAGGTGCGTTTAGGCACATCTTCATATTTCTATGTGCCAATGCCATTTTTATGCCTTGTAAATTCATACAATGGTCCCTTAAGCCTTCACGTGCAGTTTCATGGCAAGACGACTCGTTTTCTATTTTTCACGATTTTCAAAACTTTTTGCGGTTTGAGATTTTTTAAAATTTTTTCGAAAGGGGTTTTGGCCCCAAACTTGGTAGACGTGATCTTTGTATTTTTATTGGCATGCACAAAAAAATTCAGCTAAAAACTCAAAGTCTATAAGATTTTGTGACCATTTGAAAAAAGTGTCCCCATTTTAGACACTTTAACAGCTACTGGCAGCAAACCTGTAAAATCTCAAATGCTTTTTAAGGGGGTGTGAGTTCTCAAGGTTTGATGAGGGATAGAGGGATAATATAGGGGCCAAGTACCAGCACCCATCGTACATCATGTGCGCACACCCTTTTCGGCCCCCCGATCACCGGAAACCCAATGTCGCAGGTCAGGTTCTCCGGCGATGCTCCGGCGATGGTGCCCCAGTGAAGAAAAATGTGGCACCAGCACATGCCCGAGCCTAGCATGTGCTGTCGCAACCCTTGATCCGATCCGATCTTAGACTAGGAATGAACTCCGTATGCCTAAGTCAACCCATGAAACGTGCGTGCGGCGCTCAGCCGGCCAGAGGGGTGGGATGCGCAAACCGGGGATCGACCGGGTCCCCCTCTGCGTGCTGCCAATCCTGCTGCCGCAACCCTTGATCCGATCTGATCTTAGACTGGGAATGAACTCCGTATGCCTAAGCCAACTGACGAAATGAGCGGGCAGGTGGGCGGGCACTACGCCGGCCAGAAAGACGGGATGTGTAAGCCGTGGATCGATAGGGTGGTAGGGGGTTTAGGCACATCTTCATATTTCTACGTGCCAATGCCATTTTTATGGCTTGTAAATTCATACAGTGGTCCCTTTAGCCTTCACTTGAAGTTTCATGGCAAGACGACTCGTTTTCTATTTTTCACGATTTTTGAAACTTTTTACGGTTCAAAATTTTTTAAAATTTTTTCGGAAGGAGTTTTGTCCCCAAACTTGGTAGACGTGATCCTTGTATTTTTTTGGCATGCACAAAAAAATTCAGCTAAAAATTCGAAGTGTACAAGATTTTGTGACCATTTGAAAAAAGTGTCCCCATTTTAGACACTTTAATGGCTACTGGAAACAAACCCATAAAATCTCAAATGCTCTTTAAGGGGTTGTGAATTCTCGAGGTTTGATGAGGGATTGGGGCCGAATATAATGGCCAAGTAGCAGCACCCATCGCACATCATGTGCGCACACCCCCCCGATCGCCGGAACCCCAATGCTACCGGTCAGGTCCTCCGGTGATGCTCCGACGATGGTGCCCCGACGAAGAAAATGCGACACCAGCACATGCCCGAGCCCAGCTTGTGCTGCCGCAACCCTCGATTCGGTCCGATCTTAGACTGGGAATGAACTCCGTATGCTTAGACTGGGAAGGAACTCCGTATGCCTAAGTCAACCCACGAAATGAGCGTGCGGGCGCTCAGTCGGCCATAGTGGCGGGATGCAGAAGTTGGGGATCGATTGGGTCCCCCTCTGCGTACTGTCGATCCTGCTGCTGCAACCCTCGATCGGGTCTAATCTTAGACTTGGAATGAACTTCGTATGCCTAAGCCAACCGACGAAACGAGCGGGTGGGCGGGCGGGCACTACGCCAGCCAGAGAGACGGGATGCGCAAGCCGTGGATCGATAGGGTGGTAGGTAGGTTTAGGAACATCTTCATATTTCTACATGCCAATGCCATTTTTATAGCTTGTAAATTCATACAATGGTCCCTTAAGCCTTCACGTGAAGTTTCATGGCAAGACGACTCGTTTTCTATTTTTCATGATTTTTGAAACAATTTTGTGGTTCGGGATTTTTTAAAATTTTTTCGGATGGAGTTTTGGCCCCAAATTTGGTAGACGTGATCCTTGTATTTTTTTTGGCATGCACAAAAAAATTCAGCAAAAATCTCGAAGTGTAGAATATTTTGTGACCATTTGAAAAAAGTGTCCCCATTTCAGACACTTTAACGGCTACTGGCAGCAAACCTGTAAAATCTCAAATGCTCTTTAAGGGGGTGTGAGTTCTCAAGGTTTGATGAGGGATAGGGGGCCAATATCAGGGCCAAGTACCAGCACCCATCGCACATCGTGTTGCGTACAACCCCCCGTCCCCCGAACACCAGAACCCCAATAACCGTCGGTCAGGTTCTCCGGCAATGCTCTGGCGATGCTGCCCAGCGAAGAAAAATGTGGCACCAGCACATGCCCGAGCCCAGCATGTGCTGTCGTAACCTCAGTCCGGTCTGAATCTTAGACTGTGAATGAACTCCGTATGCCTAAGTCAACCCACGAAACGAGCGTACGGGCGCTCAGCCGGCCAGAGTGGCATAAAAAAATTTAGCTAAAAACTCGAAGTGTACAAGATTCTGTGACCATTTGAAAAAAGAGTCCCCATTTTAGACACTTTAATGGCTACTGGCAGCAAACCTGTAAAATCTCAAAATGCTCTTTAAGGGGGTGTGAGTTCTCGAGGTTTGATGAGGGATAGGGGGCCAATATAAGGGCCAAGTACCAGCACCCATTGCACATTATGTGCGCACACCCCCTCGCACCCCCGATCGCCTGAACCCCAATGCTGTCGGTCAGGTTCTCCAGTGATGCACCGATGATGGTGCCCCGATGAAGAAAAATGGGGCACCAGCACATGCCGTAGCCCAGCATGTGCAACCGCAACCCTCGGTCTGGTCCGGTCTTAGACTGGGAATGAACTCCGTATGCCTAAGTCAACTCACCAAACGAGCGTGCGGGCGCTCAGCTAGCCAGAGGGGCGGGATGCGCAAGCCGAGGATCGGTCGGGTCCCCCTCTGCATGCTGCAGATCCTGCTACCGCATCCCTCGGTCTGGTTCGATCTTAGACTGGGAATTCCCTCCGTATGCCTAAGCCAACCGACGAAATGAGCGGGCGGGCGGGCGGGCACTACGTCGGCCAAAGAGACGAGATGCGCAAGCCATGGAACGATAGGGTGGTAGGTGGGTTTAGGCACATCTTCATATTTCTACGTGCCAATGCCATTTTTATGGCTTGTAAATTCATACAGTGGTCCCTTAAGCCTTCACGTGAAGTTTCATGGCAAGACGACTCGTTTTCTATTTTTCACGATTTTTGAAAATTTTTGCGTTTCAGGATTTTTTAAAATTTTTTTGAAAGAAGTTTTGGCCCAAAACTTGGTAGACGTGATCCTTGTATTTTTTTTGGTATGCACAAAAAAATTCAGCTAAAAACTTGAAGTGTACAAGATTTTGTAACCATTTGAAAAAAGTGTCCCCATTTCAGACACTTTAACGGCTACTGGCAGCAAACCTGTAAAATCTTAAATGCTCTTTAAGGGGGTGGAAGTTCTCAAGGTTTGATGAGGGATAGGGGGCCAATATAAGGGCCAAGTACCAGCACCCATCACACATCGTGTGCGTACAACCCCCCCGTCCCCCCGAACACCAGAACCCCAATACCGTCGGTCAGGTTCTCCGGCAATGCTCTGGCGATGCTGCCCCAGCGATGAAAAATGTGGCACCAGCACATGTCCGAGCCCAGCATGTGCTGTCGCAACCCTTGGTCCGATCCGATCTTAGACTGGGAATGAACTTCGCATGCTTAGACTGGGAATGAACTCCTTATGCCTAAGTTAACCCACGAAAGAAGCGTACGGGCGTTCAGCCGGCCAGAGGGACGGGATGCGCAAGCCGGGGATCGATCGGGTCCCCCTCTGCATGCTACCGATCCTGTTGCTGCAACCCTCAGTTCGTTTCGATCTTAGACTGGGAATGAACTCCGTCTGCCTAAGCCAACCAATGAAACGAGCGGGCGGACGGGCGTGCGGGCACTACGCCGGCCAGAGAGACGAGATGCGCAAGCCGTGGATCGATAGGGTGGTAGGTGGGTTTAGGCATATCTTCATATTTCTGCATGCCAATGCCATTTTTATGGCTTGAAAATTCATACAATGGTCCCTTAAGCCTTCATGTCAAGTTTCATGGCAAGGCGACTCGTTTTCTATTTTTCATGATTTTCAAAACTTGTTGCTGTTCGGGATTTTTTAAAATATTTTTGGAAGGTGTTTTTAGCCAAACTTGGTAGACATGATCCTTGTATTTTTGTTGGCATGCACAAAAAAATTCAGCTAAAAACTCAAAGTGTACAAGATTTTGTGACCAATTGAAAAAAATGTCCCCATTTCAGACACTTTACTGGCTACTGGCAGCAAACCTGTAAAATCTCAAATGCTCTTTAAGGGGGTGTGAGTTCTTGAGGTTTGATGAGGGATCGGGGGCCAATGTAATGGCCAAGTACTAGCACCCATCGCACATCATGTGTGCACACCCCCCGGCCCCTCCGATCGCCGAAACCCCAATACCGTCGGTCAGGTTCTCCGACGATGCTTCGGCGATGGTGCCCCGGTGATGAAAAATGTGGCATGAGCACATGCCCGAGCCCAGCATGT
Source organism: Durio zibethinus (assembly GCF_002303985.1). The sequence continues at coordinate 5,432,022 of NW_019167849.1, read as the reverse complement.
GTTGCTGTAACCATCATTTTGTCTGATCTTAGACTGGGAATGAACTCCGTATGCCTAAGTCAACCGACGAAATGAGCATGCGGGCGTTCAGTCGGCCAGAGGGGCGGGATGCGTAAGTCGGGGATCTGCCAGGTCCCACTCTGCATGCTACTGATCCTACTGCCGCAACCCTCGATCCGTTCTGATCTTAGACTGGGAATTAACTCCGTATGCCTAATCCAACTGACGAAACGAGCGGACGGGCGGACGTACGGGCAGTACGTCGGCCAGAGACACGGGATACGTAAGCCGTGGATCGATAGGGTGGTAGGTGGGTTTAGGCACATCGATAGGGCTTGTAAATTATTACAATGGTCCCTTAAGCCTTCACGTGAAGTTTCATGGCAAGACGACTCGTTTTCTATTTTTCATGATTTTTGAAACTTTTTATGATTCAAGATTTTTTAAAATTTTTTTGGAAGGAGTTTTAACCCCAAACCTGGTAGACGTGATCCTTGTATTTTTGTTGGCATGCAAAAAAAAATTTAGCAAAAAACATGAGGTGTACAAGATTTTGTGACCATTTGAAAAAAGTGTCCCCATTTCAGACACTTTAATGGCTACTGGCAGCAAACCTGTGAAATCTCAAATTCTCTTTAAGGGGGTTGAGTTCTCAAGGTTTGATGAGGGATAGGGGGCCAATATAAGGGCCAAGTACCAGCACCCATCGCACATCATGTGCGCACACCCCCCGGCCCCCCTAATCGTCGGAACCCCAATGCCGTCGGTCAGGTTCTCCGGTGATGGTACCCCGGCGAAGAAAAATATGGCACCAGCACATGCCCGAGCCAAGCAGGTGTTGTCGTAACCCTCTGTCTGATCCGATCTTAGACTGGGAATGAACTCCGTATGCAGGCCAAGTACCAACACCCATCGTACATCATGTGCGCACACCCCCCCGACCCTCAGATCGTCGGAACCACAACGCCGCCGGTCAGGTTCTCTTGCGATGCTCCAGCGATGGTACCTCAATGAAGAAATATGTGGCACCAGCACATGCGTGAGCCCAGCAAGTGCTATCGCAACCCTCAGTCTGGTCCGATCTTAGACTAGGAATAAACTCCGTATGCCTAAGTCAACCCACAAAATGAGTGTGCGGGCGCTCAGCCGGCCAGAGGGGCGGGATGCACAATCGGGGATCGATCGGGTCCCCCTCTGCGTGCTGCCAATCCTGCTACTGCAACCCTCAGTCTGGTCTGATCTTAGACTGGGAATGAACTCCGTATGCCTAAGCCAATCGATGAAACGATCGGGCGGGCGAGTGGGCGGGCACTACGTTGGCCAGAGAGATGGGATGCGTAAGCCGTGGATCGATATGGTGGTAGGTGGGTTTAGGCACACCTTCTTATTTCTACGTGCCAATGCCATTTTTATGGCTTGTAAATTCATACAATGATCCCTTAAGCCTTCGCGTGAAGTTTCATGGCAAGACGACTCGTTTTCTATTTTTCATGATTTTTGAAACTTTTTATGATTCAAGATTTTTTAAAATTTTTTTGGAAGGAGTTTTAACCCCAAACCTGGTAGACGTGATCCTTGTATTTTTGTTGGCATGCAAAAAAAAATTTAGCAAAAAACATGAGGTGTACAAGATTTTGTGACCATTTGAAAAAAGTGTCCCCATTTCAGACACTTTAATGGCTACTGGCAGCAAACCTGTGAAATCTCAAATTCTCTTTAAGGGGGTTGAGTTCTCAAGGTTTGATGAGGGATAGGGGGCCAATATAAGGGCCAAGTACCAGCACCCATCGCACATCATGTGCGCACACCCCCCGGCCCCCCTAATCGTCGGAACCCCAATGCCGTCGGTCAGGTTCTCCGGTGATGGTACCCCGGCGAAGAAAAATATGGCACCAGCACATGCCCGAGCCAAGCAGGTGTTGTCGTAACCCTCTGTCTGATCCGATCTTAGACTGGGAATGAACTCCGTATGCAGGCCAAGTACCAACACCCATCGTACATCATGTGCGCACACCCCCCCGACCCTCAGATCGTCGGAACCACAACGCCGCCGGTCAGGTTCTCTTGCGATGCTCCAGCGATGGTACCTCAATGAAGAAATATGTGGCACCAGCACATGCGTGAGCCCAGCAAGTGCTATCGCAACCCTCAGTCTGGTCCGATCTTAGACTAGGAATAAACTCCGTATGCCTAAGTCAACCCACAAAATGAGTGTGCGGGCGCTCAGCCGGCCAGAGGGGCGGGATGCACAATCGGGGATCGATCGGGTCCCCCTCTGCGTGCTGCCAATCCTGCTACTGCAACCCTCAGTCTGGTCTGATCTTAGACTGGGAATGAACTCCGTATGCCTAAGCCAATCGATGAAACGATCGGGCGGGCGAGTGGGCGGGCACTACGTTGGCCAGAGAGATGGGATGCGTAAGCCGTGGATCGATATGGTGGTAGGTGGGTTTAGGCACACCTTCTTATTTCTACGTGCCAATGCCATTTTTATGGCTTGTAAATTCATACAATGATCCCTTAAGCCTTCGCGTGAAGTTTCATGGCAAGACGACTCGTTTCTATTTTCATGATTTTTGAAACTTTTTACGGTTCAAGATTTTTTAAAAATTTTTTTGAAAGGAGTATTACTCCAAACTTGGTAGACGTGATCCTTGTATTTTTGTTGGCATGCAGAAAAAAATTTAGCAAAAAACACGAAGTGTACAAGATTTTATGACCATTTGAAAAAAGTGTCCCCATTTCAGACACTTTAATGGCTACTGGCAGCAAACCTGTGAAATCTCAAATTCTCTTTAAGGGGGTGTGAGTTCTCGAGGTTTGATGAGGGATAGGGGGCCAATATAAGGGCCAAGTACCAGCTCCCATCGCATATCATGTGCGCACACCCCCCGGCCCCCCGACCGTCGTAACCCCAATGCCATCGGTCAGGTTCTCCTCCGATGCTCCGACGATGGTGCCCCAGCGAAGAAAAGGGTGGCACCAGCACATGCCCGAGCCCAGCATGTGCTGCCGCAAGCCTCAGTCTGGTCTGATCTTCGACTGGGAAAGAACTCCGTATGCCTAAGTCAACCTACGAAACAAGGAAGCACGCGTTCAGCCGGCCAGAGGGGCGAGATGCACAAGCCGGGGATCGATCGGGTCCCCCTCTGTGTGCTGCCGACCCTATTGGCACATCCCTTGGTCCGGTCCAATCTTAGACTGGAAATGAACTCCATATGGCTAAGCCAACTGACGAAACGAGCGGGCGGGCGGGCACTACGTCGGCTAGAAAGACGGGATGCGCAAGCCATGGATCGATAGGGTGGTAGGTGGGTTTAGGCACATCTTCATATTTCTGTGTGCCAATGCCTTTTTTATGGCTTGTAAATTCATACAATGGTCCTTTAGGCCTTCATGTGAAGTTTCACAACAAGATGACTCGTTCTCTATTTTTCACGATTTTTGAAACTTTTTGCAGTTCAGGATTTTTTAAAATTTTTTCGAAAGGAGTTTTGGCAACAAACTTGGTAGACGTGAACCTTCTATTTTTTTTGGCATGCAAAAAAAATTCAGCTAAAAACTCGAGATGTACAAGATTTTGTGACCATTTGAAAAAAGTGTCCCCATTTTAGACACTTTAATGGCTACTGGCAGCAAACCTGTAAAATCTCAAATGCTCTTTTAGGGGGGTGTGAGTTCTCGAGGTTTGATGAGGGATAGGGCACCAATATAAGGGCCAAGTACCAACACCCATCGCACATCATGTGCGCACACCCCCCTGGCCCCCTCGATCGTCGGAACCCCAATGCCGCCGGTCAGGTTCTCCGGCGATGGTGCCCTGACGAAGAAAAATGCGGCACCAGCACATGCCCGAGCCTAGCATGTGCTGCCGCAACCCTCGATCTGGTCCGATCTTAGACTGGGAATGAACTCCATATGCTTAGACTGGGAATGAGCTCCATATCCCTAAGTCAACCAACGAAACGAGCATACGGGCACTCAGCCGGCCAGAGGGGATCGGCCGGGTCCCCCACTGTGTGCTATCGATCCTACTGCCATAACCCTCGATCTGGTCTGATCTTAGACTAGGAATGAACTCCGTAAGACTAAGCCAACCGACGAAACGAGCGGGCGGTCGGGCGGGCACTACGTCGGCCAAAGAGACGGGATGCGCAAGCCGTGGATCGATAAGGTGGTAGGTGGGTTTAGGCACATCTTAATATTTCTCCATGGCAATGCCATTTTTATGGCTTGTAAATTCATACAATGGTCCATTAAACCTTCATGCGAAGTTTCGTGGCAAGACGACTCATTTTTTATTTTTCACGATTTTCAAAACTTTTTATGTTTTGGGATTTTTTAAAATTTTTCTGAAGGATTTTTGGCCCGAAACTTGGTAGTTGTGATCCTTGTATTTTTTTGGGCATGCACAAAAAAATTCAGCTAAAAAATCGAAGTGTACAAGATTTTGTGACCATTTGAAAAAAATGTCCCAATTTCTGACACTTTAATGGCTACTGGAAGCAAACCTGTAAAATCTCAAATGCTTTTTAAGGGGGTGTGAGTTCTCGAGCTTTGATGAGGGATGGGGGAGAAATATAAGGGCCACGTACCAGCAACCATCGCAGATCATGTGCGCAAACCACCCCCCGGCCTCCCCGATCATCGAAACCCAAATGCTGCAGGTTAGGTTCTCCGGTGATGCTCCGACGATGGTGCCCCAATGAAGAAAAATACGGCACCAGCACATGCCCAAGCCCAGCATTTGCTACCGTAACCCTCTGTCCGGTTCGATCATAGACTGGGAATGAACTCCGTATGCTTAGACTGGGAATGAACTCCGTACGCCTAATTGAAACCACGAAATGAGCATGCCGACGCTCAGTCGGCTAGAGGGGTGGGATGCGTAAGTCGAGGATCGACCGGGTCCCCCTCTACGTGCTATCGATCCTGCTGCCGCAACCCTCGGTCTGGTCTGATCTTAGACTGGGAATGAACTCCGTAAGCCTAAGCCAACTGATGAAACGAGCAGGAGGGTGGGCGGGCGGGCGGGCACTACGCTGGCCAGAGAAACGGGATGCGCAAGCCGTGGATCGATATGGTGGTAGGTGGGTTTAGGCACATCTTCATATTTCTATGTGCCAATACCATTTTTATGGCTTGTAAATTCATACAATGTTCCCTAAGCCTTCATGTGAAGTTTCATGGCAAGACGACTCGTTTTCTATTTTTCATGATTTTTGAAACTTTTTACGGTTCAGGATTTTTTTAAAATTTTTTCGGAAGGAGTTTTGGCCCCAAACTTGGTAGACGTGATCCTTGTATTTTTTTTGGCATGCACAAAACAATTCAGCTAAAAACTCGAAGTGTACAAGATTTTGTGACCATTTGAAAAAAGTGTCCCCATTTCAGACACTTTAATGGCTACTGGTAGCAAACCTGTAAAATCTCAAATGCTTTTTAAGGGGGTGTGAGTTCTAGAGGTTTGATGAGGGATAGGGGGCCAATATAAGGGCCAAGTCCCATCACCCATCGCACATTATGTGCGCACACCCCCTGGCCCCCCTGATCGTCGGAACCCAAATGCCGCTGGTCAGGTTCTTCGGCGATGCTCCGGTGATGGTGTGCCGATCAAGAAAAATACGGCATCAGACATGCCCGTGCCCAGCATGTGCTGTTGTAACCCTCGGTCCGATCCGATCTTAGACTGGGAATGAACTCCGTATGCTTAGACTAGGAATGAACTCCGTATGCCTAATTCAACCCACGAAAGGAGCGTGCGGGTGCTCAGCCGACCAGAGGGGCGGCATGCGCAAGCCGGGGATCGGCTGGTCCCCCTCTATGTGCTGCCAATACTACTATCGCAAACCTCAGTTTGGTCTGATCATAGACTGGGAATGAACTCCGTATGCCTAAGCCAACAGACGAAACGATCGAGCGGCGGACGGGCGGGCGGGCACTACGCCGGCCAGAGAGACGGGTTACGCAAGCCGTGGATCGTTAGGGTGGTAGGTGCGTTTTGGCACATCATCATATTTCTATGAGCCAATGCCATTTTTATGGCTTGTAAATTCATACAATGGTCCCTTAAGCCTTCACGTGAAGTTTCATGGCAAGACGACTCGTTTTCTATTTTTCACAATTTTTGAAACTTTTTACGGTTTGGGATTTTTTAAAATTTTTTCGGAAGGAGTTTTAGCCCCAAACTTGGTAGACGTGATCCTTGTATTTTTGTTGGCATGCACAAAACAATTCAGCTAAAAACTTGAAATGTAAAAGATTTTGTGACCATTTGAAAAAAGTGTCCGCATTTCAGACACTATAATGGCTACTGGCAGCAAACCTGTAAAATCTCAAATTCTCTTTAAGGGGGTGTGAGTTCTCGAGGTTTGATGAGGGATAGGGGGCAATATAAGGGCCAAGTACCAGCACCCATCACACATCATGTGCGCACACCCCCCGGCCCCTCGATCGTCGGAACCCCAATGCCGTCGGTCAGGTTCTCCGACGATGCTCCTCAATGGCGCCCCGGCAAAGAAAAATACGGCACCAGCACATGCTCGAGCCCAGCATGTGCTGCCACAACCCTCGGTCCGGTCTGATCCTAGACTGGGAATGAACTCCGTATGCCTAAGTCAACCCACGAAATAAGCGTACAGGCGCTCAACCGGCTAGACGGGCGGGATGCGTAAGTCGGGGATCGGCCGGGTCCCCCTCTACGTGCTGCTGATCCTCCTGTCGCAACCCTCAGTTGGTCTAACCTTAGACTGGGAATGAACTCCATCTACCTAAGCCAACCGACGAAACGAGCGGGCGGGCGGGCACTACGCCGGCCAGAGAGACGGGATGCGCAAGCCGTGGATCGATAGGGTGGTTGGTGGGTTTAGGCACATCTTCATAATTTTTGTGTGCCAATGCATTTTTATGGCTTGTAAATTGATACAATGGTCCCTTAAGCCTTCACGTGAAGTTTCATGGCAAGACGACTCGTTTTCTATTTTTCATGATTTTTGAAACTTTTTGCGGTTCAAGATTTTTTAAAATTTTTTTGGAAGGAGTTTTCACCCCAAACTTGGTAGACGTGATCCCTGTATTTTTTTTGGCACGCATAAAAAAAGTCAGCCAAAAACTGGAAGTGTACAAGATTTTGTGACCTTTTGAAAAAAGTGTCTCCATTTCAGACACTTTAATGGCTACTGGCAGCAAACCTGTAAAATGTCCAAATGCTCTTTAAGGGGGTGTGAGTTCTCCGAGGTTTGGATGAGGGATAGGGGGCTATTAAGGCCCAGAGCCAGACCATCACACTCAAATGAACGCACACCACACCCGATTGTTAGAACCCCAATGCCGCCGGTAAGGTTCCTCCGGTGATGCTCTGACGATGCTCCGACGATGGTGCCCCGACGAAGAAAAATACAGCACAGCACATGCCCGGCCAGCATGTGCTGTCGTAACCTCGGTTCGTCTGATCTTAGACTGGAATGAACTCCGTATCCTTAGAACTGGGAAGACTCATATGCCTAATCAACCCGAAACGAGTGTGCGGGCGCTCAGCCGACCAGAAGGGTGGGATGCGCAAGCTAGGGATCGGCTGGGTCCCCCTCTGCGTGCTACCGATCCTGCTGCCACAATCATTGATCCAGTCTGATCTTAGACTGGGAATGAACTCCGTATGCCTCAATTGCCGGAACCCCAATGCCACCAGTCAGGTTCTCCTGCGATGACGACGATGGTGGCCCGACGAAGAAAAATGCGGCACTAGCACATGCCCGAGCCCAGCATGTGCTGTCGCAACCCCCGGTCTGGTTCGATCGTAGACTGGGAATGAACTTCATATGTTAGACTGGGAATGAACTCCGTATGCCTAAGTCAACCACGAAAAGAGCGTGCGGGCGCTTAGCCTGCCAGAGGGGCAGGAAGCGCAAGCGAGGATCG
>NW_019167849.1:5310813-5423105 GCF_002303985.1 Durio zibethinus | reverse complement strand
AGCTGGGGATCGACCGGGTCCCCCTCTGCGTGCTACCAATCCTACTGCCGTAACCCTCAGTCTGGTTCGATCTTAGACTGGGAATGAACTCTGTATCCTAAGCCAACCGACGAAACGAGCGGGTGGGCGGGCACTACACCGGCCAGAAAGACTGGATGCGCAAGCCGTGGATCGATCGGGTGGTTCGTGGGTTTAGGCACATCTTATTATTTCTGCATGCCAATGCCATTTTTATGGCTTGTAAATTCATACAATGGTCCTGTAAGCCTTCACGTGAAGTTTCATGGCGAGACGACTCGTTTCCATTTTTCACAATTTTTGAAACTTTATGCGGTTCGGGATTTTTTAAAATGTTTTCAAAAGGAGTTTTGGCCCCAAAATTGGTAGACATGATCCTTGTATTTTTGTTGGCATGCACAAAAAAATTCAGCTAAAAACTCGAAGTGTACAAGATTTTGTGACCATTTGAAAAAAGTGTCCCCATTTCAGACACTTTAATGGCTACTGGCAGCAAACCTGTAAAATCTCAAATGCTCGCTAAGGGGGTGTGAGTTCTCGAGGTTTGATGAGGGCTAGGGGGCCAATATAAGGGCCATTTACCAGCACTCATCGAACATCATATGCGCACATTGATCGCACATCATATGCGCACACCCCTCCGGCCCCCCCGATCGTCGGAACCCTAATGCCGTCGATCAGGTTCTCCGGTGATGCTCCGGCAATGGTGCCCCGATGAAAAAAAAAGTGACACCAGCACATGCCCGATCCGAGCATGTGCTACCGCAACGCTTGGTCCAATCCGATCTTAGACTAGGAATGAACTCCATATGCTTAGACTGGGAATGAACTCCGTATGCCTAAGTCAACCCACGAAATGGGCGTGCGGGTGCTCAGCCGGCCAGAGGGGCGAGATGCGCAAGCTGGGGATCGACCGGGTCCCCTCTGCGTGCTGCCAATCCTGCTACCGCAACCCTCAGTCTGGTCCGATCTTAGACTGGGAATGAACTCTGTATCATAAGCCAACTGATGAAACGAGCGGGCGGGCAGGCGGGCGGGCACTACACCGACCAGAGAGACTGGATGCGCAAGCCGTGGATCGATCGGGTGGTAGGTGGGTTTAGGCACATCTTATTATTTCTGCATGCCAATGCCATTTTTATGGCTTGTAAATTCATACAATGGTCCCTTAAGCCTTCACGTGAAGTTTCATGGCAAGACGACTCGTTTTTTATTTTTCACGATTTTTGAAACTTTTTGCGGTTCGAGATTTTTTAAAATTTTTTCGAAAGGATTTTTGGCCCCAAACTTGGTAGACGTGATCCTTGTATTTTTGTTGGCACGCACAAAAAAGTTCAGCTAAAAACTCGAAGTGTACAAGATTTTGTGACCATTTGAAAAAAGTGTCTCCATTTCAGACACATTAATGGCTACTGGCAGCAAACCTGTAAAATCTCAAATGCTCTTTAAGGGGGTGTGAGTTTTATAGTTTTGATGAGGGCTAGGGGGCCAATATAAGGGCCAAGTACTAGCACCCATCACACATCATGTGCGCACCCCCCCTGACCCCCTCGATCGTCGGAACCCAAATGCCGTCGGTCAAGTTCTCTGTCGATGCTCCGACGATGGCACCCCGATGAAGAAAAATGCGGCACCAGCAAATGCTCGAGCCCAACATGTGCTGTCGTAACCCTCGGTCTGATTCGATCTTAGACTGGGAATGAACTCCGTATGCCTAAGTTAACCCACGAAATGAGCGTACGGGCGCTCAGTCGGCCAGAGGGGCGGGATGCGCAAGCCGGGGATCGATCGGGTCCCCCTTTGTGTGCTGCCGCTCCTGCTGCCGTAACCCTCGGTCTGGTCCAATCTTACACTGGGAATGAACTCCGTATACCTAAGCCAACTGATGAAACAAGTGGGCACTACGTCGGCCAGAGAGACGGGATCGTAAGCCATGGATCGATAGGGTGGTAGGTGGGTTTAGCCACATCTTCATAATTCTGTGTGCCAATGCCATTTTTATGGCGTGTAAATCCAATGGTCCCTTAAGCCTTCACGTGAAGTTTAATGGCAAGACGACTCATTTTCTATTTTTCATGATTTTGGAAACTTTTTGCGGTTTGGGATTTTTTAAAATTTTTTCGGAAGGAGTTTTGGCCCCAAACTTGGTAGACGTGATCCTTGTATTTTTGTTGGCATGCACAAAAACATTCAGCTAAAAACTCGAAGTGTACAAGATTTTGTGACCATTTGAAAAAAGTGTCCTCATTTCAGACACATTAATGGCTACTGGCAGCAAACCGGTAAAATCTCAAATGCTCTTTAAGGGGGTGTGAGTTCTCGAGGTTTGATGAAGGATAGGGGGCCAATATAAGGGCCAAGTACCAGCACTCATCTCACATCATGTGCGCACACCCCCCGGCCCTTCGATCGTCGAAATGCCAATGCCGTCGATCAGGTTCTTCGGTGATGCTCCGGCAATGGTGCCCCGGTGAAGAAAAATACGGCACCAACACATGCTCGAGCCCAACATGTGCTATCACAACCCTCGGTCCGATCCGATCTTAGACTAGGAATGAACTCCGTATGCTTAGATTGGGAATGAACTCTGTATGCCTAAGTCAACCCACGAAACGAGCGTGCGAGCGCTCAGCCGGCCAAAGGGACTGGATGTGCAAGCCGAGGATCGGTCGGTCCCCCGCTGCGTGCTACCGATCCTGCTGTCGCAACCCTCGGTCCGGTCTGATCTTAGACTGGGAATGAACTCCCAACGCCATTTTTATGGCTTGTAAATTCATACAATGGAAACTTTTTGCGGTTCAGAATTTTTTAAAATTTTTTTGAAAAGAGTTTTGGCCCTTAACTTGGTAGACAGGATCCTTGTATTTTTGTTGGCATGCACAAAAAAATTCAGCTAAAAACTCGAAGTGTACAAGATTTTGTGACCATTTGAAAAAGTGTCCCATTTCAAGACACTTTAATGGCTACTAGCCAACAAACCTGTAAAATCTCAAATGCTCTTTAAGCGAGTGTGAGTTCTCGAGGTTTGATGAGGGATAGGGGGCCAATATAAGGGCCAAGCACCAGCACCCATCGCACATCATGTGCGCACACACCTCCGGCCCCCCCGATCGCCGAAACCCCAATGCCGCCGGTCAGGTTCTTCGGCGATGCTCCGGCGATGGTGCCCCGGCAAAGAAAAATGTGGCACCAGTGCATGCCCGAGCCCAGCATATGCTACCGCAACCCTTGATCCTGTCTAATCTTAGACTGGGAATGAACTTTGTATGCTTAGACTGCGAATGAACTCCGTATGCCTAAATCAACCCACGAAACGAACGTATGGAAGCTCAGCCGGCTAGAGGGGTGGGCTGCGCAAGCCGGGGATCGATCGGGTCCCCTTCTATGTGCTGTTGATCCTGCTACCTCAACCCTCGGTCCGGTCCACTCTTAGACTGGGAATGAACTCCGTATGCGTAAGCCAACCGACGAAACAAGCAGGCGGGCGGGCGGGCGAGCACTATGCCGGCCAGAGAGGCGGGATGCGTAAGCTGTGGATCGATAGGGTGGTAGGTGGGTTTAGGCATATCTTCATATTTCTACATGCCAATGCCATTTTTATGGCTTTTAAATTCATACAATGGTCCCTTAAGCCTTCACGTGAAGTTTCATGGCAAGGCAACTCGTTTTCTATTTTTCACGATTTTCAAAACTTTTAGAGATTCGGGTTTTTTTAAAATTCTTTCGGAAGGAGTTTTGATCCCAAACTTGGTAGACGTGATCTTTGTATTTTTGTTGGCATGCAGAAAAAAATTCAGCTAAAAACTCAAATTGTACAAGATTTTGTGACCATTTGAAAAAATTGTCCCCATTTCAGACACTTTAATGGCTACTGGCAGCAAACCTGTAAAATCTCAAATGCTCTTTAAGGGGGTGTGAGTTCTCAAGGTTTGATGAGGGATAAGGGGCCAATATAAGGTCCAAGTACCAGTATCCATCACACATCATGGGTGCACACCCCCTCGATCGCCACAACCCTAATGCTGTCGGTCAGGTTCTCCGGCGATGCTCCGACGATAGTGCCCCAGCGAAGAAAAATGCGGCACCAACACATGCCCGAGCCCAGCATGTGTTGTCGTAACCCTTGGTCCGATCCAATCTTAGACTGGGAATGAACTCCATCTACTTAGACTGGGAATGAACTCCGTATGCCTAAGTCAACCCACAAAACGAGCGTGCGGGCGCTCAACCGACCAGAGGGGCATGATGCGCAAGCCAGGGATCGGTCGGGTACCCCTCTGCGTGCTACCGATCCTGCTGCCGCAACCCTCGATTCAGTCTGATCTTAGACTAGGAATGAACTCCGTATGCCTAAGCCAACCGACGAAACGAGCAGGCGGGCGGTTGGGTACTACGTCGGCCAGAGAGGCGGGATGCGCAAGCCATGGATCGATAAGGTGGTAGGTGGGTCTAAGCACATCTTCATATTTCTACGTGCCAATGCCATTTTTATGGCTTGTAAATTCATACAATGGTGCCTTAAGCCTTCACGTGAAGTTTCATGACAACACGACTCGTTTTCTATTTTTCACGATTTCTGAAACTTTTTAGGGCTCGGGATTTTTTAAAATTTTTTCGGAAGGAGTTTTGGCCCCAAACTTGGTAGACGTGACATGCCAACAAAAATACAAGGATCACATCTACCAAGTTTTGGCCCCAAACTTGGTAGACGTGATCCTTGTACTTTTGTTGGCATGCACACAAAAATTCAGCTAAAAACTCGAAGTGTACAAGATTTTGTGACCATTCGAAAAAAGTGTCCCCATTTCAAACACTTTAATGGCTACTGGCAGCAAACCTATAAAATCCCAAATGCTCTTTAAGGGAGCGTGAGTTCTTGAGGTTTGATATGGGATAGGGGACCAATATAAGGGCCAACTACCAGCACCCGTCACACATCATGTGCGCACACCCCCCCGACCCCTCCAATCACCGGAACCCCAATGCCGCCAGTCAGGTTCTCCGGTGATGCTCCGACGATGGTGCCCCGACGAAGAAAAATGTAGCACCAGCACATGCCTGAGCCCAACATGTGCTGTCGCAATCCTCGATCCGGTTCGATCTTAGACTGGGAATGAACTCTGTATGCTTTGACTGGGAATGAACTCCGTATGCCTAAATCCACCCATGAAACTAGCGTGCGGGCGCTCAGCCGGCTAGAGGGGCGGGATGCGCAAGTCAGGGATCGACCAGGTCCCCCTCTACGTGCTGTCGATTCTGCTGTCGCAATCTTCGGTCTCGTCCGATCTTAGACTATGAATGAACTCTGTATGCCTAAGCCAACTGACGAAAAGAACGGGCGGGCGGGCGGGCACCACACCGGCCAGAGAGATGGGATACGCAAGCTGTGGATCGATAGGGTGGTAGGTGGGTTTAGGCACATCTTCATATTTCTGCATGCCAATGCCATTTGTATGGCTTGTAAACTCATACAACGGTCCCTTAAGCCTTCACGTGAAGTTTCATGGCAAGACGAATCATTTTCTATTTTTCACGATTTTCAAAACTTTTTGCGGTTTAGGATTTTTTAAAATTTTTTCGGAAGGAGTTTTAGCCCCAAACTTGGTAGACGTGATCCTTGTATTTTTTTTGGCATGCACAAAAAAATTCAAATAAAAACTCGAAGTGTACAAGATTTTGTGACCATTTAAAAAAAGTGTCCCCATTTCAGACACTTTAATGGCTACCGGCGGCAAACCTGTAAAATTTAAAATGCTCTTTAAGGGGGTGTGAGTTCTCGAGGTTTGATGAGGGATAGGGAGCCAATATAAGGGCCAAGTACCAGTAACCATCGCACATCATGTGCGTGCACCCCCCGACCCCCCCGATCGCTGGAACCCTAATGCCGTCGGTCAGGTTCTCCAGCGATGATCCGATGATGGTGCCCCGACGAAGAAAAATGCAGCACCAGCACATGCCCGAGCCCAGCATGTGCTGTCGCAACCCTCGGTCCGGTCTGATCTTAGACTGGGAATGAACTCCGTATGCTTAGACTGGGAATGAACTCCGTATGCCTAAGTCAACCCACGAAATGAGCGTGTGGGCACTCAGCCGGCCGGAGGGGCGGGATGCGCAAGTCGAGGATCGACTGGGTCCCCTTTTACGTGCTGCCGAACCTACTACCACGACCCTCGATCCGCTTCTATCATAGACTAGGAATGAACTCTGTATAACTAAGCCAAACGATGAAACGAGCGGGCAGGCGAGCGGATGGGCACTATGTCGGCCAGAGAGGTGGGATGAGCAAGCCGTGGATCGATAGGGTGGTAGGTGGGTTTAGGCACATCTTCATATTGCTGTGTGCCAATGCCATTTTTATGGCTTGTAAATTCATACAATGGTCCCTTAAGCCTTCACGTGAAGTTTCATGGCAAGACGACTCATTTTCTATTTTTCACGATTTTAAAACTTTTTACGGTTCAAGATTTTGTGACCATTTGAAAAAAGTGTCCCCATTCAAACACTTTAATGGCTACTGGCAGCAAACCTGTAAAATCTCAAATGCTCTTTAAGGGGGTGTGAGTTCTCGAGGTTTGATGAGGGATAGGGGACCAATATAAGGGCCAAGTACCAGCACCCATCGCACATCATGTGCGCACACCCCCTGGGCCCCCCGATCGTCGGAACCCCAATGCCGTCGGTCAGGTTCTCTGATGATGCTTCGGCGATGGTGCCCCAACGAAGAAAAATGCGGCACCAGCACATGCCCGAGCCCAGCATGTGCTGTCGTAACCCTCGGTCCGATCCGATCTTAGACTGGGAATGAACTCCGTATGCTTAAACTAGGAATGAACTCCGCATGCCTAAGTCAATCCATGAAACGAGCGTGCGGGCACTCAGTCGGCCAGAGGGGTGAGATGCGCAAGTCAGGGATCGGCTGGGTCCCCCTCTGCGTGCTGTCGATCTTACTGTCGTGACTCTCAGTCTGGTCTGATCTTAGACTGGCAATGATCTCCGTATGCCTAAGCCAACCGACAAAATGAATGGGCAGGCGGGCGGGCGGGCACTACGCCGGCCAGAGAGATGGGATGCGCAAGCCGTGGATCGATAGGGTGGTAGGTGGGTTTAGGCACATCTTCATCTTTCTACGTGCCAATGGCATTTTTATGGCTTGTAAATTCATACAATGGTCCCTTAAGCCTTCACGTGAAGTTTCATGGCAAGACGACTCGTTTTCTGTTTTTCATGATTTTCAAAACTTTTTACGGTTCGGGATTTTTTAAAATTTTTTAGGAAGGATTTTTGGCCCCAAACTTGGTAGACGTGATCCTTGTATTTTTGTTGGCATGCACAAAAAAATTCAGCTAAAAACTCGAAGTGTACAAGACTTTGTGACCATTTGAAAAAAGTGTCCCCATTTCAGACACTTTAATTGCTACTAGCAGCAAACCTGTATGCTTAGATTGGGAATGAACTCTGTATGCCTAAGTCAACCCACGCAATGAGCGTGCGGGTGCTTAGTCACCCAAAGGGGCAGGATGCGCAAGCCGGGGATCGATCGAATCCCACTCAACGTGCTGTCGATCCTGCTACTGTAACCCTTAGTCCGGTCTGATCTTAGACTGGGAATGAACTCCGTATGCCTAAGCCAATCGACGAAACGAGCGGGTGGGTGGGCGGGCGGGCAGTACGCTGGCCAGAGAAGCGGGATGCACAAGCTATGGATCGATAGGGTGATAGGTGGGTTTAGGCACATCTTCATGTTTTCTGCATGTCAATGCCATTTTTATGGCTTGTAAAATCATATAATGGTCCCTTAAGCCTTAACGTGAAGTTTCATGGCTAGATGACTCGTTTTCTATTTTTCACAATTTTTGAAACTTTTTACGATTCGGGATTTTTTAAAATTTTTTCGGAAGGAGTTTTGGCCCCAAACTTCGTAGACGTGATCCTTGTATTTTTGTTGGCATGCACAAAAAAATTCATCTAAAAACTCAAAGTGTACAATTTTTTGTGACCATTTGAAAAAAGTGTCCCCATTTCAGACACTTTAATGGCTACTGGCAGCAAACCTGTAAAATCTCAAATGCTCTTTAAGGGGGTGTGAGTTCTCAAGGTTTGATGAGGGATAGGGGGCCAACATAAGGGCCAAGTACCAGCATCCATCGCACATCATGTGCGCCCATCCCCCCTGGCCCCCCCGATCGCCTGAACCCTAATGCCGCCGGTCAGGTTCTCCGGTGATGCTCCGACGATGGTGCCCCGACGAAGAAAAATACGGCACCAGCACATGCACGAGGCCAGCATGTGCTGCTGCAACCCTCGGTCCGATCCGATCTTGGACTGGGAACGAACTCCGTATGCTTAGACTGGGAATGAACTCCGTATGCCTAAGTCAACCCACGGAACGAGCGTGCGAGCGCTCAGCCGGCTAGAGAGGCGGGATGCGCAAGCCGTGGATCGATAGGGTGGTAGGTGGGTTTAGGCACATCTTCATATTTCTGCATGCCAATGCCATTTTTATGGCTTGTAAATTCATACAATGGTGCCTTAAGCCTTCACGTGAAGTTTCATGGCAAGGTGACTCGTTTTCTATTTTTCATGATTTTTGAAACTTTTACGGTTCGGGATTTTTTAAAATTTTTTCGGAAGGGGTTTTCACCCCAAACTTGGTAGACGTGATCCTTGTATTTTTGTTGGCATGAACAAAAAAACTCAGCTAAAAACTCGAAGTGTACAAGATTTTGTGACTATTTGAAAAAAGTGTCCCCATTTTAGACACTTTAACGGCTACTGGCAGCAAACCTGTAAAATCTCAAATGCTCTTTAAGGGATAGGGGCCAATATAAGGGCCAAGTACCAGCACCCATCACACATCATGTGCGCACACCCCGACACCCTCGATCGCCGAACCCCAATGCCGCCGGTCAGGTTCTCCGGTGATGCTCCGACGATCGTGCCCCGACGGAGAGAAATACGGCACCAAAACATGCCCAAGCCCAGCATGTGCTGGTGCAACCCTCAGTCTGGTCCGATCATAGACTGGGAATTAACTTTGTATGCTTAGACTGGGAATGAACTTCGTATGCCTAAGTCAACCCACGAAACGAGCGTGCGTGCGCTCAGTCGACCAGAGGGGCGGGATGCGCAAGCCGGGGATCGGTTGAGTCCGCCTGTGTGCTACTGGTCCTGCTGCCACAACCTTTAGTCCGATCAGATCTTAGACTGGGAATGAACTCCGTATGCCTAAGCCAACCGACGAAACGAGCGGGCAGGCGGGCGGGCACTACGCCATCTAGAGAGACGGGATGCGCAAGCCGTGGATCGATAGGGTGGTAGGTGGGTTTAGGCACATCTTCATATTTCTGCATGCCAATGCCATTTTTATAGCTTATGAATTCATACAATGGTCCCTTAAGCCTTCACGTGAAGTTTCATGGTAAGATGACTCGTTTTTTATTTTTCACGATTTTTGAAACTTTTCACGGTTCGAGATTTTTTAAAATTTATTTGGAAGAAGTTTTGGCCCCAAACATGGTAGACGTGATCCTTGTATTTTTTTTGGCATGCACAAAAAAATTCAGCTAAAAACTCAAAGTGTACAAGATTTTGTGACCATTTGAAAAAAGTGTCCCCATTTTAGACACTTTAATGGCTACTGGCAGCAAACCTTTAAAATCTCAAATGCTCTTTAAGTGGGTGTGAGTTCTCAAGGTTTGATGAGGGATAGGGGGCCAATATAAAAGCCAAGTACCAGCACCCATCGCACATCATGTGCGCACACCCGCCCGGCCCCCTCGATCGTCGGAACCCCAATGCTACCGGTCAGGTTCTCTGGTGATGCTCCGGCGATGGTGCCCCGACGAAGAAAAATGTGACAACAGCACATGCCCGAGCCCAACATGTGCTGTCGCAACCCTCGGTCCGATTTGATCTTAGATTGGGAATGAACTCCGTATGCTTAGACTGGGAATGAACTTCGTATGCCTAAGTCAACCCACAAAACGAGCGTCCGGGCCGCTCAGCCTGCTAGAGGGGCAGGATGGGCAAGTCGGGGATCGGTCGGGTCCCTCTCTGCGTGCTACTGATCCTGCTGCCACAACCCTTGGTCCGATCCGGTCTTAGACTGGGAATGAACTCAGTATGCCTAAGCCAACCGACGAAATGACCGGGCGGGCAGGCGGGCGGGCACTACATCGGCCAAAGTGACGGGATGCGCAAGCCGTGGATCGATAGGGTGGTTGGTGGGTTTAGGCACATTGTCATATTTCTGCATGCCAATTCCATTTTTATGGCTTGTAAATTCATACCATGGTGCCTTAAGCCTTCACGTGAACTTTCATGGCAAGACGACTCGTTTTCTATTTTTCATGATTTTTGAAACTTTTTGCGGTTCAAGATTTTTTAAAATTTTTTCGGTCGGAGTTTTGTCCCCAAACTTGGTAGACGTGATCCTTGTATTTTTATTGGTGTGCACAAAAAAATTCAGCTAAAAAATCGAAGTGTACAAGATTTTGTAACCATTTGCAAAAAGTGTCCCCAATTCAGACACTTTAATGGCTACAGCAGCAAACCTGTAAAATCCCAAATGCTCTTTAAGGGGGTGTGAGTTCTCGAGGTTTGATGAGGGATAGGGGGCCAATATAAGGGCCAAGTACCAGCACCCATCGCACATCATGTGCGCACACCCCCCCTGGCCCCCCCGATCATCGGAACCCCAATTCCGCCGGTTAGGTTCTCCGGTGATGCTCCGACGATGGTGCCCCGACAAAGAAAAATGTGGCACGAACACATGCCCGAGACCAGCATGTGCTGCTGCAACCCTCGGTCCGGTCCAATCTTAGACTAGGAATGAACTCCGTATGCTTAGACTGGGAATGAACTCCATATGCCTAAGTCAACCCACGAAATTAGCGTGCAGGCGCTCAGCTGGCCAGAGTGGCAGGATGCACAAATCAGGGATCGATCAGGTTCCCTTCTGCATGCTGTCGATCTTACTGCCGCAACCCTCAGTTCAGTCCGATCTTAGACTGGGAAAGAACTGCATATGCCTAAGCCAACCGACGAAACGAGCGGGCAGGCGGGCGGGCACTACGCCATCTAGAGAGACGGGATGCGCAAGCCGTGGATCGATAGGGTGGTAGGTGGGTTTAGGCACATCTTCATATTTCTACGTGCCAATGCCATTCTTATAGCTTGTAAATTCATACAATGGTCCCTTAAGCCTTCACGTGAAGTTGCATGGCAAGACGACCCGTTTTTTTTTTTCATGATTTTTGAAACTTTTTGCTGTTCGGGATTTTTTAAAATTTTTTCGGAAGGATTTTTGGCCCCAAACTTGGTAGACATGATCCTTGTATTTTGTTGGCATTCACAAAAAAATTCAGCTAAACACTCGAAGTGTACAAGATTTTGCGACCATTTGAAAAAAGTGTCCCCATTTCAGACACTTTAATGGCTACTGGCAGCAAACCTGTAAAATCTCAAATGCTCTTTAAGGGGGTGTGAGTTCTCAAGGTTTGATGAGGGATAGGGGCCCAATATAAGGGCCAAGTACCAGCACCCATCTCACATCATGTGCGCACACCCCCTCGGGCCCCCGATCGCCGGAACCCCAATGCCACCGGTCAAGTTCTCCGGCGATGCTCTGACAATGGTGCCCCGACGAAGAAAAATGCGGCACCAGCACATGCCCGAGCCCAGCATGTGCTATCGCAATCCTGGGTCCGGTCCGATCTTAGATTGGGAATGAACTCTGTATGCCTTAGTCAACCCACGAAACGAGCGTGCGGGCACTAAGCCGACCAGAGGGGCGGGATGCGCAAGCCGGGGATCAACTGGGTCCCTCTCTACGTGCTACTGATCCTGCTGCCGCAACCCTCAGTTCGGTCCGATCTTAGACTGGGAATGAACTCCGTATGCTTAGACTGGGAATGAACTCCGTATGTCTAAGTCAACCCACGAAACGAGCATACGACCGCTCATCCGGCCAGAGGGGCGAGATTCGCAAGCCGGGGATCGACCGGGTCCCCCTCTGCTTGCTGGAGATGCTGCTACTGGAAACCTCTTAGTCCGATCTGATCTTACAATAGGAATGAACTCCGTATGCCTAAGCCAACCGACGAAACGAGCGGGCGGGCAGGCGGGCACTACAGCGACCAGAAAGACGGGATGCGCAAGCCATGGATCGATATGGTGGTAGGTGGGTTTAGTCACATCTTTATATTTTTGTGTGTGAATGCCACTTTTATATTTTGTAAATTCATACAATGGTCCCTTAAAACTTCACGTGAAGTTTCATGGCAAGACGACTCGTTTTTTAATTTTCACGATTTTTGAAACTTTTTGTGGTTTGGGATTTTTTAAAATTTTTTTAGAAGGATTTTTAGGCCCAAACTTGGTATACACGATCCCCGTATTTTTTTTGGCTTGCACAAAAAAATTCAGCTAAAAAACTCGAAGTGTACAAGATTTTGTGACCATTTGAAAAAAGTGTCGCCATTTCAGACACTTTAATGGCTACAGGTAGCAAACCTGTAAAATCTCAAATGCTCTTTAAGGGGGTGTGAATTCTCGAGGTTTGATGAGGGATAAGGGGCCAATATAAGGGCCAAGTACCAGCACCCATCGCACATCATGTGCGCACACCACACCTTGGCCCCCCATCGTCGGAACCCCAATGCCGCCGGTCAGGTTCTCCGACGATGCTCCGATGATGGTGGCCCGACGAAGAAAAATGTGGCACCAGGACATGCCCGAGCCCAGCATGTGCTGCCGCAACCCTTGGTCCAGTCCGATCTTAGACTGGAAATGAACTCCGTATGCTTAGACTGGGAATGAACTCCATATGCCTAAGTCAACCCATGAAACGAGCGTGTGGGTGCACAGCCGGCGAGAGGGGTGGGATGCGAAAGCCGGGGATCGATCGGGTCCCCTTCTATGTGCTGCCGATCCTATTGCTGTAACCCTCAGTCCGGTCTGATCTTAGACTAGGAATGAACTCCGTATGCCTAAGCCAACCGACGAAACAATCGGGCAGGCGGGCGGGCACTACGTCGGCCAGAGAGACGGGATGCGCAAGCCTTGGATCGGTAGGGTGGCAGGTGGGTTTAGGCACATCTTCATATTTCTGCCTGCCAATGCCATTTTTATGGCTTGTAAATTCATACAATGGTCCCTTAAGCCTTCACGTGAAGTTTCATGGCAAGACGACTCGTTTTCTATTTTTCACGATTTTCAAAACTTTTTACGGTTCAGGATTTTTTAAAATTTTTTTGGAAGGGGTTTTGGCACCAAACTTGGTGGACGTGATCCTTGTATTTTTGTTGGCATGCATAAAAAAATTCACCTAAAAACTTGAACTGTACAAGATTTTGGGACCATTTGAAAAAAGTGACCCCATTTCAGACACTTTAATGGCTACTGGCAGCGAACCTGTAAAATCTCAAATGCTCTTTAAGGGGGTGTGAGTTCTCAAGGTTTGATGAGGGATAGAGGGCCAATATAAGGGACAAGTACCAGCACCCATTGCACATCATGTACGCACACCCCCCCGAACCCCCGATCATCGGAACCCCAATACCGTCGGTCAGGTTCTCCGACGATGCTCCGACGATGGTGCCTCGACAAAGAAAAATGTGGCACCAGCACATGCCCAAGCCTAGCATGTGCTGCCGCAACCTTCGGTCTGGTCTGATCTTAGACTGGGAATGAACTCTGTATGCTTAGATTGGGAATGAACTCCGTATGCCTAAGTCAACCCATGAAACGAGCGTGCGGGCGCTCATCCGGCCAGAGAGGCGGGATGCGCAAGCCAGGGATCGGTCGGGTCCCCCGCTGCATGCTACTGATCCTACTACCACAACCCTCAGTCCGGTCCAATCTTAGACTGGGAATGAACTCCGTATGCCTAAGCCAACCGACGAAACAAGCGAGCGGGCGGGCGAGCATTATGCCGGCCAGAGAGACGGGATGCGCAAGCCGTGGATCGATCGGGTGGTAGGTGGGTTTAGGCACATCTTCATATTTCTGCATGCCAATGCCATTTTTATGGCTTGTAAATTCATAAAATGGTCCCTTGAGCCTTCACGTGAAGTTTCATGGCAAGACGACTAGTTTTCTATTCTTCATGATTTTTGAAAATTTTTGCCGTTCGGGATTTTTTAAAATTTTTTCGAAGGTGTTTTGGCCCCAATCTTGGTAGTCATGATCCTTGTATTTTTATTGGCACGCAAAAAAAAAATTCAGCTAAAAACTCGAAGTGTACAAGATTTTGTGACCATTTGAAAAAAGTGTCCCGATTTCAGACACTTTAATGGCTACTGACAGCAAACCTGTAAAATCTCAAATGCTCTTTAAGGGGGTGTGAGTTCCCGAGGTTTGATGAGGGATAAGGGGCCAATATAAGGGCCAAGTACCAGCACCCATCGCACATCATGTGCGCACACCCCCCCTCGACCCCCCGATCACCGGAACCCTAATGCTGTCGGTCAGGTTCTCCGATGATGCTCCGACGATGGTGCCCCGGTAAAGAAAAATGCGGCACCAGCACATGCCCGAGCCCAGCATGTGTTGCCGTAACCCTTGGTCCGGTCTGATCTTAAACTGGGAATGAACTCTGTATGCTTAGACTACGTATGAACTCCGTAGGACTAAGTCAACCCATGAAACGAGAGTGCAGGCGCTCAGCAGGCCAGAGGGGCGGGATGCGCAAGCCGGGGATCGATAGGGTGGTAGGTGGGTTTAGGCACATCTTCATATTTTTGTGTGCCAATGCCATTTTTATGGCTTGTAAATTCATACAATGTTCCCTTAAGCCTTCACGTGAAGTTTCATGGCAAGACGACTAGTTTTCTATTTTTCACGATTTTTAAAACTTTTTGCGGTTCAAGATTTTTTAAAATTTTTTTGGAAGGATATTTGGCCCCAAACCTGGTAGACGTGATCCTTGTAATTTTGTTGGCATGCACAAAAAAATTCAGCTAGAAACTCGAAGTGTACAAGATTTTGTGACCATTCGAAAAAAGTGTTCCCATTTCAGACACTTTAATGGCTACTGGTAGCAAACCTGGAAAATCTCAAACGCTCTTTAAGGGGGAGTGAGTTCTCGAGGTTTGATGAGGGATAAGGGGCCAATATATGGGCCAAGTACCAGCACCCATCGCACATCATGTGCGCACATCCCCCAGGCCCCCCCGATCGCCAGAACCCAATGCCGCCGGTCAGGTTCTCCGATGATGCTCCGACGATGGTGCCCCGACGAAGAAAAATGCAGCACAAGCACATGCCCATGCCCAGCATGTGCTATCGGAACCCTCGGTCCGGTCCGATCTTAGATTGGGAATGAACTCCGTATGCTTAGACTGGGAATGAACTCCGTAGGACTAAGTCAACCCATGAAACGAGAGTGCAGGCGCTCAGCAGGCCAGAGGGGCGGGATGCGCAAGCCGGGGATCGATCGGGTCCCCCTCTGTGTGCTGTTGATCCTACTGCCACAACCCTCGGTCTGATCTGATCTTAGACTGGGAATGAACTCTGTATTCCTAAGCCAACCGATGAAACGAGCGGGCGGGGGCGGGCATTACGCCGGCCAGAGAGACGGGATGCGCAAGTCGTGGATCGATAGGGTGGTAGGTGGGTTTAGGCACAACTTCATATTTCTACGTGCCAATGCCATTTTTATGGCTTGTAAATTCATACAATGGTCCCTTAAGCCTTCATGCGAAGTTTCATGGCAAGATGACTTGTTTTCTATTTTTCACGATTTTCAAAACTTTTTACAGTTTGAGATTTTTTAAAATTTTTTCAGAAGGAGTTTTGGCCCCAAACTTGGTAGACATGATCCTTGTATTTTTGTTGGCATGTACAAAAAAATTCAGCTAAAAACTCGAACTGTACAAGATTTTGTGACCATTTGAAAAAAGTATCCCCATTTCAGACACTTTAATGGCTATTGGCAGCAAACCTGTAAAATCTCAAATGCTCTTTAAGGGGGTGTGAGTTCTCAAGGTTTGATGAGGGATAGGGGGCCAATATAAAGGCCAAGTACCAGCACCCATCGCACATCATATGCGCACACCCCCCGGCCCCCCCGATCGTCGGAACCCTAATGTCGCCGGTTAGGTTCCCCGTATGCCTAAGCCAACCGACGAAACGGGCGGGTGGGCGGGCGGGCACTACGCCGGCCAGAGAGACGGGATGCGCAAGCCATGGATCGATAGGTTTGTCGGTGGGTTTAGGCACATCTTCATATTATCTGCGTGCCAATGCTATTTTTATGGCTTGTTAATTCATACAATGGTCCCTTAAGCCTTCACGTGAAGTTTAATGGCGAGACGACTCGTTTTCTATTTTTCATGATTTTCAAAACTTTTGGCGGTTTGGAATGTTTTAAAATTTTTTTGGAAGGGGTTTTGGCCCCTAGCTTGGTAGACGTGATCCTTGTATTTTTGTTGGCATGCACAAAAACATTCAGCTAAAAACTCGAAGTGTACATGATTTTGTGACCATTTGAAAAAAGTGTCCCCATTTCAGACACTTTAATGGCTACTGGCAGCAAACCTGTAAAATCTCAAATGCCTTTAAGGGTGTGTGAGTTCTCGAGGTTTGATGAGGGATAGGGGGCCAATTAGGGCAAGTACCCGGCACCCCATCGCACATATTGTGCGCAACACCCCCACCGCCCCCCGATCGTCGGAACCCAATGCCGCCCGGTCAGCTTCTCCGGTGATGCTCCAGCGATGGTGCCCCGACGAAGAAAAAATGAGGCACAGCACATGCCGGGCCCAGCATGTGCTATCGCAACCCTCGGTCTGGTTCGATCTTAGATTGGGAATGAACTCCGTATGCTTAGACTGGGAATGAACTCCGTAGGACTAAGTTAACCCATGAAACGAGAGTGCAAGCGCTCAGCAGGCCAGAGGGGCGCGATGCGCTAAGCCGGGGATCGATCGAGTCCCCCTCTGGGTGCTGCCGATCCTACTGCCACAACCCTCAGTCCGATCCGATCTTAGACTGGGAATGAACTCTGTATGATTAAGCCAACCGACGAAATGAGCAAGCGGGCGTGGCGGGCATAACGCCGGCCAGACTGATGGGATGCACAAGCCGAGGATCGATAGGGTGGTAGGTGGGTTTAGGCACATCATCATATTTCTGTGTGCCAATGGCATTTTTATGGCTTGTAAATTCATACAATGGTCCCTTGAGCCTTCACGTGAAGTTTCAAGGCAAGACGACTCGTTTTCTATTTTTCACGATTTTTGAAACTTTTTACGGTTTTGAATTTTTTAAAATTTTTTTAGAAGGATTTTTCACCCCAAACTTGGTAGACGTGATCCTTGTATTTTTTTTGGCATGCAAAAAAAAATTCAGCTAAAAACTCGAAGTTTACAAGATTTTGTGACCATTTGAAAAAAGTGTCCCCATTTCAGACACTTTAATGGCTACTGGCAGCAAACCTGTAAAATCTCAAATGCTCTTTAAAGGGGTGTGAGTTCTTGAGGTTTGATGAGGAATAGGGGGCCAATATAAGGGCTAAGTACCAGCACCCATCGCACATCATGTGCGCACACCCCCCGGCCCCCTCGATCGTCGGAACCCCAATGTCAACGGTCAGGTTCTCCGGCGATGCTCCGGCGATAGTGCCTCGATGAAGAAAAATGCAGCACCAGCACATGCCCAAGCCCAACATGTGCTGCCGTAACCCTCGGTCCGGTCCGAACTTAGACTGGGAATGAACTCCGTATGCTTAGGCTGGGAATGAACTCCGTATGCCTTTAGTCAACCCACGAAAGGAGCGTACGGGTGCTCAGTCGGCCAGAGGGGCGGGATGCGCAAGCCAGAGATCGGTCGGGTCCCCATATGCATGCTACCGATCCTGCTGCCGCAACCCTCAGTCTGATCTAATCTTAGACTGGGAATGAACTCCGTATGCCTAAGCCAACCGACGAAATGAACGAGCAGGCGGGCGGGCGGGCACTACGCCGGCCAGAGAGACGGGATGCGCAAGCGTGGATCGATAGGGTGGAAGGTGGGTTTAGGCACATCTTCATATTTTACATACCAATGCCATTTTTATGGCTTGTAAATTCGTACAATGGTCCCTTAAGCCTTCACGTGAAGTTTCATGGCAAGACGACTCATTTTCTATTTTTCATGATTTTTTAAACTTTTTACGGTTCGGGATTTTTTTAAATTTTTTCAGAAGGAGTTTTGGCCCCACACTTGGTAGACGTGATCCTTGTATTTTTTTTGGCATGCACAAAAAAATTCAGCTAAAAACTCGAAGTGTACAAGATTTTGTGACCATTTGAAAAAAGTGTCCCCATTTCAGACACTTTAATGGCTACTAGCAGCAAACCTGTAAAATCTGACATGCTCTCTAAGGGGGTGTGAGTTCTTGAAATTTGATGAGGGATTGGGGGCCAATATAAGGGCCAAGTACCAGCACCCATGGCACATCATGTGTGCACACCCCCCGGCCCCCCGATCGCCGAAACCCCATTGCCGCCGGTCAGGTTCTCCGACGATGCTCTGGCGATGGTGTCCCGACGAAGAAAAATACGGCACCAGCACATGCCTGAGCCCAGCATGTGCTGCCATAACCCTCGGTCCGGTCCAATCTTAGACTGGGAATGAACTCCGTATGCTTAGACTGGGATTGAACTCTGTATGCCTAAGTCAACCCACGAAACAAACGTGCGGGCGCTCAGCCGGCTAGAGGGGCGAGATGCGCAAGCCGAGGATCGACCGGGTCCCCTCTGCGTGCTGCCGATCCTGCTACCATAACCCTTGGTCCGGTCTGATCTTAGACTGGGAATGAACTCCGTATGCCTAAGCCAACCGACGAAACGAGCGGGCGGGCGGGCGGGAGGGCACTACGCCGGCCAGAGAGGCGGGATGCGCAAGCCGTGGATCGATAGGGTGGTAGGTACGTTTGGGCACATCTTCATATCTCTACGTGCCAATGCCATTTTTATGGCTTGTAAATTCATACAATGGTCCTTAAGCCTTCACGTGAAGTTTCATGGCAAGATGACTCGTTTTCTATTTTTCACGATTTTTGAAACTTTTTACGGTTTGAGATTTTTTAAAATTTTTTCGGAAGGATTTTTGGCCCCGAACTTGGTAGTCGTGATCCTTGTATTTTTGTTGGCATGCACAAAAAAATTCAGCCCAAAACTCGAAGTGTACAAGATTTTGTGACCATTTGAAAAAAGTTTCCCCATTTCAGACACTTTAATGGCTACTGGCAGCAAACCTGTAAAATCTCAAATGCTCTTTAAGGGGTGTGAGTTCTCGAGGTTTGATGAGGGATAGGAGGCCAATATAAGGGCCAAGTACCAGCACCCATCACACATCATGTGCGCATACCCACCCCAGCCCCCCCGATCGCCGGAACCCCAATGCCGCCGGTAAGGTTCTCCGACGATGCTCCAGCGATGGTGCCCCAGCAAAGACAAAATGCGGCACCAGCATATGCTCGAGCCCAGCATGTGCTACCGTAACCCCCGATCTAGTCCGATCTTAGACTGGGAATGAACTCCGTATCTTAGACTAAGAATGGACTCTGTATGCCTAAGTCAACCCACGAAATGAGCATGCGGGCGCTCAGTCGGCCAGAGGGGCGGGACGTGCAAGCCGGGGATCGGTCGGGTCCCCCTCTGCATGCTGCCGATCCTGCTGCCACAACCCTCCGTCCGGTCAGATCTTAGACTGGGAATGAACCGACGAAACGAGCGGGCGGGCGGGCGGGCACTACGTCAGCCAGAGAAACGGGATACGCAAGCCGTAGATCGATAGGGTGGTAGGTGGGTTTAGGCACACCTTCATATTTCTACATGCCAATGCCATTTTTATTGCCTGTAAATTCATACAATGGTCCCTTAAGCCTTCACGTGAAGTTTCATGGCAAGACGACTCGTTTTCTATTTTTCATGATTTTCAGAACGTTTTGTGGTTGGGATTTTTTAAAACTTTTTCGAAAGGAGTTTTGGCCCCAAACTTGGTAGTCGTGATCCTTGTATTTTTGTTGGCATGCAAAAAAAATTCAGCTAAAAACTCAAAGTGTACAAGATTTTGTGACCATTTGAAAAATGTATCCCTATTTCAGACACTTTAATGGCTACTGGCAGCAAACCTGTAAAATCTCAAATGCTCTTTAGGAGGTGTGAGTTCTCGAGGTTTGATGAGGGATAGGGGGCCAATATAAGGGCCAAGTACCAGTACCCACCGCGCATCTTGTGCGTACACCCCCCGCCCCCCCGATCGTTGGAACCCCAATGTCGCCGGTCAGGTTCTCCAGCGATGCTCCAGCAATGGCACCCCGGCAAAGAAAAATGTAGCACCAGCACATGCCCGAGCCCAGCATGTGCTATCGCAACCCTCGGTCCAATCTTTGATTGGGAATGAACTCCGTATGCTTAGACTGGGAATGAACTCCGTATGCCTAAGTCAACTCACGAAACGAGCGTACGAGCGCTCAGTCGGCCAGAGGGGCGGGATGCGCAAGCCCGGGTTCGATCGGTCCCCTTCTGTGTGCTACTGATCCTACTGTCGCAACCCTCGGTATGGTCTGATCTTAGACTGGGAATGAACTCCGTATGCCTAAGCCAACCGATGAAACGAGCGGGCGGGCGGGCGGGCACTACGTCGGCCAGAGAGACGGGATGCGTAAGCCATGAATCGATAGAGTGGTATGTGGGTTTACGCACATCTTTATATTTTTTGCATGCCAATGCCATTTTTATGGCTTGTAAATTCATACAATGGTCCCTTAAGCCATGACGTGAAGTTTCGTGGCAAGAGGACTTCTTTTCTATTTTTCATGATTTTTGAAACTTTTTTTGGTTCGGGATTTTTTAAAATTTTTTTGGAAAGAGTTTTGGCCCCAAACTTGGTAGACGTGATCCTTGTATTTTTATTGGCATGCACAAAAAAATTCAACTAGAAACTCGAAGTGTACAAGATTTTGTGAGAATTTGCCTCGGAAGGAGTTTTGGCCCCAAACTTAGTAGTCGTGATCCTTGTATTTTTCTCACAAAAAAACTCAAAGTGTACAAGATTTTGTGACCATTTGAAAAAGGTGTCCCCATTTCAGACACTTTCATGGCTACTGGCAGCAAACTTGTAAAATCTTAAATGCCCTTTAAGGGGGTGTGAGTTCTCGAGGTTTGATAAGGGATAGGGGGCTAATATAAGGGCCAAGTACCAGCACACACCGCACATCATGTACGCACACCCACCCAGCCCCCCCGATCATCGAAACCCCAATGCCGCCGGTCAGGTTCTCCGGTGATGCTCCGATGATGGTGCCCTGACAAAAAAAAATACGACACCAGCACACAGCTGAGCCTAGCATGTGCTACCGCAACCCTCGGTCTGATTTGATCTTAGACTGGCAATGAACTCTGTATGCTTAGACTGGGAATGAACTCCGTATGCCTAAGTCAACCCACAAAACGAGCGTGCGGGTACTCAGTCGGCCAGAGGGGCGGGATACTCAAGCCGGGGATCGATCGGGTCCTCCTCTGCGTGCTGTCAATCCTACTGTCGCAACCCTCAGTTCGGTCTAATCTTAGACTGGGAATGAACTCCGTATGCCTAAGCCAAACGACGAAACGAGCGGGCGGGCACTACGCCGGCCAGAGAGACGGGATGTGCAAGCCGTGGATCGATAGGGTGGTAGGTGGGTTTAGGCACATCTTCATATTTCTGTGTGCCAATGCCATTTTTATGGCTTGTAAATTCATACAATGGTCCCTTAAGCCTTGACCTGAAGTTTCATGGCAAGACGACTCGTTTTCTATTTTTCATGATTTTTGAAACTTTTTGCGGTTTGGGATTTTTTTAAATTTTTTCAAAAGGAGTTCTGGGCCCAAACTTGGTAGACATGATCCTTGTATTTTTTTTGGCATGCACAAAAAAATTCAGCTAAAAATTCGAAGTGTACAAGATTTTGTGACCATTTGAAAAAAGTGTCCCCATTTCAGACACTTTAATGGCTACTGGCAGCAAACCTGTAAAATCTCAAATGCTCGTTAAGGGGGTGTGAGTTCTCGAGGTTTGGTGAGGGATAGGGGGCCAATATAAGGGCCAAGTATTAGTACCCATCGCACATCATGTGTGCACACCCCTCTCGGCCCCCCTAATCGCCTGAACCCCAATGCCGTCGGTCAGGTTCTCCGGCGATGGTGCCCCAGCGAAGAAAAATGTAGCACCAGCACATGCCCGAGCCCAGCATGTGCTGTCGCAACCCTCGATCCATTCTGATCTTAGACTGGGAATGAACTTCGTATGCTTAGACTGGGAATGATCTCCGTATGCCTAAGTCAACCCACGAAACGAGCGTGCGGGCGCTCAACCGGCCAGAGGGGCGGGATGCGCAAGCCGGGGATCGGCCGAGTCCCCCTCTGTGTGTTGCTGATCTTGCTGTCGCAACCCTCGGTCTGGTCTGATCTTAGACTGGGAATGAACTCCATATGCCTAAGCCAATCGATGAAAGGAGCGGGCGGGTGGGCGGACGGGCACTACGTCAGTCAGAGAAGCGGGATGCGCAAGCCGTGGATCGATAGGGTGGTAGGTGGGTTTAGGCACATCGTCATATTTCTACGTGCCAATGAAATTTTTATTGCTTGTAAATTCATACAATGGTCCCCTAAGCCTTCACGTGAAGTTTCATGGCACGACGACTCGTTTTCTATTTTTCATGATTTTTAAAACTTTTTACGGTTCTGGATTTTTTAAAATTTTTTCGGAAGAAGTTTTGGCCCCAAACATGGTAGACAAGATCCTTGTATTTTTTTTGGCATGCACAAAAAAATTCAGCTAAAAACTCAAAATGTACAAGATTTTGTGACCATTTGAAAAAAATGTCCCCATTTCAGACACTTTAATGGCTACTATCAGCAAACCTGTAAAATCTAAAATGCTCTTTAAGGGGGTGTGAGTTCTCGAGGTTTGATGAGGGATAGGGGGCCAATATAAGGGCCAAGTACCAGCACCCATTGCACATCATGTGCGCACACCCCCTGGCCCCCCCGATCGTCGGAACCCCAATGCCACCGGTTAAGTTCTCCGACGATGCTCCGATGATGGTGCCCCGACGAAGAAAAATGTGACACCAACACATGCCCGAGCCTAGCATTTGCTGTCGCAACCCTTGGTTCGGTCCGATCTTAGACTGGGAATGAACTCCGTATGCCTAAGCCAACCGACGAAACGAGCGGGCGGCCGGGCGATCGGGCGGGCACTACGTCGGCCAGAGAGACGGGATGTGTAAGCCGTGTATCGATAAGGTGGTAGGTGGTTTTAGGCACATCTTCATATTTCTGCATGCCAATGCCATTTTTATGGCTTGTAAATTCATACAATGGTCCCTTAAGCCTTCACGTGGAGTTTCATGGCAAGACGACTTGTGTTCTATTTTTCACGATTTTTGAAACTTTTTAAGGTTCGGGATTTTTTAAAATTTTTTTGAAAGTATTTTTGGCCCCAACTTTGGTAGACGTGATCCTTGTATTTTTTTTGGCATGCACAAAAAAATTCAGCTAAAAACTCAAAGTGTACAAGATTTTGTGACCATTTGAAAAAAATGTCCCCATTTCAGACACTTTAATGGCTACTATCAGCAAACCTGTAAAATCTAAAATGCTCTTTAAGGGGGTGTGAGTTCTCGAGGTTTGATGAGGGATAGGGGGCCAATATAAGGGCCAAGTAGCAGCACCCATTGCACATCATGTGCGCACACCCCCTGGCCCCCTCAATCGTCGGAACCCCAATGCCACCGATCAGGTTCTCCGACGATGCTCCGACGATGCTGCCTCGATGAAGAAAAATGTGGCACCAGCACATGCCTGAGCCCAGCATGTGCTGCCACGACCCTCGGTCCGGTCCGATCTGAGACTGGGAATGAACTCTATATGCCTAAGCCAACCGACGAAACGAGCGGGCGGGCGGGTCGGCGGGCACTACGCCGGCCAGAGAGACGAGATGCGCAAGTCGTGGATCGATAGGCTGGTCAGTGGGTTTAGGCACATCTTCATATTTCTGTGTGCCAATGCCATTACAATGGTCCCTTAAGCCTTCACGTGAAGTTTCATGGCAAGTGGACTCGTTTTCTATTTTTCACGAATTTTGAAACTTTTTGCCGTTCGGGATTTTTTTTAATTTTTTCGGAAGGAGTTTTGGCCCCAAACTTGGTAGCCGTGATCCTAGTATTTTTGGTGGCATGCACAAAAAAATTCGGCTAAAAAGTCGAAGTGTATAAGATTTTATGAGCATTTGAAAAAAGTGTCCCCATTTCAGACACTTTAATGGCTACTGGCAGCAAACCTGTAAAATCTCAAATGCTTTTTAAGGGGGTGTGAGTTCTCGAGGTTTGATGAGGGATAGGGGGCCAATATAATGGCCAAGTACCAGCACCCATCGCACATCATGTGTGCACACCCCCTGGCCCCCCCAATCGTCGGAACCCCAATGCCGTCGGTCAGGTTCTCCGGTGATGCCCTGGCGATGGTGCCCGACGAAGAAAAATGCGGCACCAGCACATGCCCGAGCCCAGCATGTGCTGCTGCAACCCTCGGTCCGGTCTGATCTTAGAATGGGAATGAACTCCGTACGCCTAAGTCAACCCACGAAACGAGCGTGCGGGCGCTCAACCGGCCAAAGGGGGGCGGGATGTGCAAGCCAGGGAGCGATCGGGTCCCCCTCTGCTTGCTGTCGATCCTGCTACTGCAACCCTTGGTCTGGTCCGATCTTAGACTGGGAATGAACTCTGTATGCCTAAGCCAACCGACAAAATGAGCGGGCGGGTGGGCGGGCACTACGCCGGCTAGAGAGATGGGATGCCCAAGCCATGGATCGATAGGGTGGTAGGTTGGTTTAGGCACATCTTCATATTTCTGCATGCCAATGCCATTTTTATGTCTTGTAAATTCATACAATGGTCCTTTAAGCCTTCACGTAAAGTTTAATGGCAAGACGACTCGTTTTCTATTTTTCACGATTTTCAAAACTTTTTGTGGTTCGAGATTTTTTAAAATATTTTCAGAAGGAGTTTTGGCCCCAAACTTGGTAGACGTGATCCTTGTATTTTTGTTGGCATGCAAAAAAAAATTCAGCTAAAAAGTCGAAGTGTACAAGATTTTGTAACCATTTGAAACAAGTGTCCCCATTTCAGACACTTTAATGGCTACTGGCAGCAAACCTGTAAAATCTTAAAGGCACTTTAAGGGGGTGTGAGTTCTCGAGGTTTGATGAGGGATAGGGGGCCAATATAAGGGCCAAGTACCAGCATCCATCGCACATCATGTGCGCACACCCCCCCGATCGTCGGAACCCCCATGCCGTCAGTCAGGTTCTCCGACGATGCTCCAGCGATGGTGCCCCGACGAAGAAAAATGTAGCACCAGCACATGCCCGAGCCCAGCATGTCATGTCGCAACCCTCGGTCCGGTCCGATCTTAGACTGGGAATGAACTCCGTATGCTTAGACTGGGAATGAACTCCGTATGCCTAAGTCAACCCACGAAACGAGCGTGCAGGCGCCCGACCAGCCAGAGGGGCGGGATACACAAGCTGGGGATCGACCGGGTCCCCCTCTGCGTACTGCCGATCCTATTGTCGTAACCCTCAGTCTGGTCTAATCTTAGACTGGGAATGAACTCCATATGCCTAAGCCAACTGACGAAACGAGTGGGAGGGCGGGTGGGCGGGCACCACGCCGGCCAGAGAGACGGGATGCGCAAGCCGTGGATCGATAGGGTGGTAGTTGGGTTTAGGCACATCTTCATATTTTGATGCGCCAATGCCATTTTTATGGCTTCTAAATTCATACAATGGTCCCTTAAGCCTTCACGTGAAGTTTCATGGCAAGACGACTCCTTTTCTATTTTTCACGATTTTTAAAACTTTTTGCGGTTAAGGATTTTTTAAAATTTTTTCAGAAGGGGTTTTGGCCCCAAACTTAATAGATGTGATCCTTGTATTTTTGTTGGCATGCCCAAAAAAATTCAGCTAAAAACTCAAAGTGTACAAGATTTTGTGACCATTTGAAAGAAGTGTCCCCATTTCAGACACTTTAATGGCTACTGGCACCAAACCTGTAAAATCTCAAATGCTCTTTAAGGGGGTGTGAGTTCTGGAGGTTTGATGAGGGACAGGGGGCCAATGTAAGGGCCGAGTACCAGAACCCATTGCACATCATGTGCGCACACCCCCCGGCCCCCCAATCGTCGGAACCCCAATGCCTCCGGTCAAGTTCTCTGGCGATGCTCCGACGATGGTGCCTCGACGAAGAAAAATACGACACCAGCAAATGCCTGAGCCCAACATGTGCTGTCGCAACCCTTGGTCCAGTCCGATCTTAGACTGGGAATGAACTCCGTAAGCTTAGACTGGGAATGAACTCCGTATGCCTAAGTTAAGCCACAAAATGAGCGTGTAGGCGCTCAGCCGGCCAGAGGGGCGGGATGCCCTAGCTGGGGATAGACCGGGTCCCCCTTTACGTGCTGCCGATCCTGCTACCGTAACCCTCAGTCTGATCCAATCTTAGACTAGGAATGAACTCTGTATGCCTAAGCCAACCGACAAAACGAGCGAGCAGACGGGCCGACAGGCACTACGTCGAGCAGAGAGACAGGATGCGCAAGCCGTGGATCGATAGGGTGGTAGTTGGGTTTAGGTACATCTTCATATTTCTACGTGCCAATGCCATTTTTATGGCTTGCAAATCCATACAATGGTCCCTTAAGCCTTCACGTGAAGTTTCATGGCAAGACGACTCGTTTTCTATTTTTCATGATTTTCTAAACTTTTTACGGTTCGGGATTTTTTAAAATTTTTTCAAAAGGGGTTTTAGTCCCAAGCTTGGTAGACGTGATCCTTGTATTTTTGTTGGCATGCACAAAAAAATTTAGCTAAAAAATTGAAGTGTACAAGATTTTGTGACCATTTGAAAAAAGTGTCCCTATTTCAGACACTTTAATGGCTACTGGCAGCAAACCTGTAAAATCTCAAATGCTCTTTAAGGGGGTGTTAGTTCTTGAGGTTTGATGAGGGATAGGGGGCCAATATAAGGGCCAAGTACCAGCACCCATCGCACATCATGTGCACACACCCCCTGGCCCCCCCGATCGCCGAAACCCCAATGCCGCTGGTCAGGTTCGACTGCGATACTCCGATAATGGTGCCCCGACGAAGAAAAATGTGGCACCAGCACATGCCCGAGCCCAGCATGTGCTGCCGCAACCCTCGGTCTAGTGCAATCTTAGACTGGGAATGAACTCCGTGTGCTTAGACTAGGAATGAACTCCGTATGCCTAAGTCAATCCACGAAACGAGCGTACAGGTGCTCCGCTAGCCAGAAGGGCGGGATGCGCAAGCCGGGGACTGATCGGGTCCCCTTCTATGTGCTGCCAGTCCTACTGCCACAACCCTCGATCCGGTCCGATCTTAGACTGGGAATGAACTCCATATACCTAAGCCAACCGATGAAACGAGTGGACGGGCGGGCGGGCACTATGTCGGCCAGAGAGACGAGATGCACGAGCCGTGGATCGATAGGGTGGTAGGTTGGTTTAGGTATATCTTAATATTTCTACATGCTAATGCCATTTTTATGGCTTGTAAATTCATACAATGGTCCCTTAAGCCTTCACGTGAGGTTTCATGGCAAGACGACTCGTTTTCTATTTGTTACGATTTTTGAAACTTTTTGTGGTTTGGGATTTTTTTAAAATTTTTTCAGAAGGATTTTTGGCCCCAAACTTGGTAGACGTGATCGTTGTATTTTTGTTGGCATGCATAAAAAATTTCAGCTAAAATCTCGAAGTGTACAAGATTTTCTGACCATTTGAAAAAAGTGTCCCCATTTCAGACACTTTAATGGCTACTGGTAGCAAACCTGTAAAATCTCAAATGCTATTTAAGGGGGTGTGAGTTCTCGAGGTTTGACGAGGGATAGGGGGCCAATATAAGGGCCAAATACCAGCACCCATCGCACATCATGTGCGCACACCCCACCCGGCCCCCCGATTGTCGGAACCCCAATGCTTTCGGTCAGGTTCTCCGGCGATGCTCCGACGATGGTGCCCCAGCGAGAAAAATATGGCACCAGCACTGCCTGAGCCCAGCATGTGCTGCCGCAACCCTCGATCCAATCTGATCTTTGACTGGGAATGAACTTCATATGCCTAAGTCAACCCACGAAACGAGCGTCCGGGCGCTCAGCCGGCTAGAGGGGTGGGATGGGTAAGTCGGGGATCGACCGGGTCACCCTCTGCGTGTTGTCGATCCTGCTATCGCATCCCTCAGTCTGATCCAATCTTAGACTGGGAATGAACTCCGTATGCCTAAGCCAATTGATGAAACGAGCGGGCGGGCGGCGGGCACTACGCCGGCCAGAGAGACAGGATGCGCAAGCCGTGGATCGATAGGGTGGTAGTGGGTTTAGGCACATCTTCATATTTCTGCATGCCAATGCCATTTTTATGGCTTGTAAATTCATACAATGGTCTCTTAAGCCTTCACGTGAAGTTTCATGGCAAGACGACTCATTTTCTATTTTTCATGATTTTTGAAACTTTTTACGATTCAGGATTTTTTAAAATTTTTTCAGAAGGGGTTTTGGCTGCAAACTTGGTAGATGTGATCCTTGTATTTTTGTTGGCTTGCACAAAAAATTCAGCTAAAAACTCGAAGTGTACAAGATTTTGTGACCATTTCAAAAAAGTGTCCCCATTTCAGACAGTTTAATGGCTACTGGCAGCAAACCTATAAAATCTCAAATGCTCTTTCAGGGGGTGTGAGTTCTCGAGGTTTGATGAGGGATAGGGGGCCAATATAAGGGCCATGTACCAGCACCCATCGCACATCATGTGCGCACCCCCCGACCCCCTCGATCGTTGGAACCCTAATGCCACCGGTCAGGTTCTCCGACGATGCTCCGACGGTGGTGCCTTGGCGAAGAAAAATATGATACCAGCACATTCCCAAGCCCAGCATGTGGTACCGCAACCCTCGGTCCGATCTGATCTTAGACTGGGAATGAACTTCGTATGCCTAAGTCAACCCACGAAACGAGCGTGCGGGCGCTCAGCCGACCAGAGGGGTGGGATACGTAAGCCGCGAATTGGCTGGGTCCCCCTTTGCGTGCTGCCGATCTTGCTGTCGCAACCCTTGGTCCAATCCAATCTTAGACTGGGAATGACTCCGTATGCCTAAGCCAACCGAAGAAACGAGCGGGCGGGAGGGTCGGCGGGCACTACGTCGGCCAGAGAGACGGGATTCGTAAGCCATGGATCGATAGGGTGGTAGTTGGGTTTAGGCACATCTTCATATTTCTGCATGCCAATGCCATTTTTATAGCTTGTAAATTCATACAATGGTCGCTTAAGCGTTCACGTGAAGTTTCATGGCAAGGTGACTGATTTTCTATTTTTCACGATTTTTGGAACTTTTTGTGGTTCGGGATTTTTTAAAATTTTTTTCGAACGATTTTTGGCCCCAAACTTGGTAGACGTGATCCTTGTATTTTTGTTGGCATGCCCAAAAACATTCAGCTAAAAACTCGAAGTGTACAAGATTTTGTGACCATTTTAAAAAAGTGTCCCCATTTCAGATACTTTAATGGCTACTGGCAACAAACCTGTAAAATCTCAAATGCTCTTTAAGGGGGTGTGAGTTCTTGAGGTTTGATGAGGGATAGAGGGCCAATATAAGGGCCAAGTACCAGCACCCATCACAAATCATGTGCACACACACCCCCTGCCCCTCCGATCGTTGGAACCCTAATGCCGCCGGTTAAGTTCTCCGACGATGCTAAGGCGATGGTGCCCCGGCGAAGAAAAATGTGGAACCAGCACATGCCCGAGCCCAGCATGTGCTACCGTAACCCTCGGTCTGGTTCGATCTTAGACTGGGAATGAACTCCGTATGCCTAAGTCAACCCACGAAACGAGCCTGCGGGCGCTCAGTCGGCCAGAAGGGTGGGATGCGCAAGCTGGAGATCGACCGGGTCCGTCTCTGCGTGCTACCGATCCTGCTGCCACAACTCTTGGTCCGATCCAAACTTAGACTGGGAATGAACTCCGTATGCCAAAGCCAACCAACGAAACGAGCGAGCGGGAGGGCGGGTGGGCACTACGTCAGCCAGAGAGACGGGATGCGCAAGCTGTGGATCGATAGGGTGGTGGGTGGGTTTAGGCACATCTTCATATTTCTGCATGCCATTCCAATTTTTATCCCTTGTAAATTCATACAATGATCCCTTAAGCCTTCACGTGAAGTTTCATGGCAAGACGACTCGTTTTCTATTTTTCATGATTTTTGAAACTTTTTGCGGTTCAGGTTTTTTCAAATTTTTTCGGAAGGTGTTTTGGCCCCAAACTTAGTATACGTGATCCTTGTATTTTTGTTGGCATGCATAAAAGAATTCAGCTAGAAACTGGAAGTGTACAATATTTTGTGACCATTTGAAAGAAGTGTCCCCATTTCAGACACTTTAATTGCTACTGGCAGCAAACCTGTAAAATCTCAAATGGTCTTTAAGGGGGTGTGAGTTCTCGAGGTTTGATGAGGGATAGGGGGCCAATATAAGGGCCAAGTACCAGCACCCATCGCACATCATGTGCGCACACCCCCCGGCCCCCCGATCACCGGAACCCCAATGCCACCGGTCGGGTTCTCTGATGATGCTCCGGCAACAGTGACTCGGTGAAGAAAAATGCGGCACCAGCACATGCTCGAGCCCAGCATGTGCTGTCGCAACCCTCGGTCTGGTCAGATCTTAGTCTGGGAATGAACTCCGTATGCTTAGGCTGGGAATGAACTCCATATGCCTACGTCGACCCATGAAATGAGTGTGCGGGCACTCAGCCGGCCAGAGGGGCCGGATGCGCAAGTCGGGGATCGGTCAACTCC
Source organism: Durio zibethinus (assembly GCF_002303985.1). Next base: position 5,392,187 of record NW_019167849.1, on the reverse strand, counting down.
CCCTCTGCGTGCTGCCAATCTTTCGACCGCAACCCTCGATCCAGTCTGATCTTAGACCGGGAATGAACTCCGTATGCGTAAGCCAATCGACGAAACGAGCGGGTGGGCGGGTAGGCGGGCGGGCACTACGCCGACCAGAGAGACGGGATGCGCAATCCGTGGATCGATAGGGTGGTAGGTGGGTTTAAGCACATCTTCATATTTCTATCTGTCGATCCCATTTTTATGCCTTGTAAATTCACACAATGGTCCCTTATGCCTTCACGTGAAGTTTCATGGCAAGACGACTCGTTTTCTATTTTTCATGATTTTGAAAACTTTTTACGGTTCAGGATTTTTTAAAATTTTTTTGGAAGGCGTTTTGGCCCCAAACCTGGTAGACATGATCCTTGTATTTTGTTGGCATGCACAAAAAAATTCAGCTAAAAACTCGAAGTGTACAAGATTTTGTGACCATTTGAAAAAAGTGTCCCCATTTCAGACACTTTAATGGCTACTGGCAGCAAACCTGTAAAATCTCAAATGCTCTTTAAGGGGGTGTGAATCCTCGAGGTTTGATGAGGGATAGGGGGCCAATATAAGGGCCAAGTACCAGCACCCATCACACATCATGTGCGCACACCCCCCGGCCCCCCCGATCGTCGGAACCCCAATGCCGTCTGTCAGGTTCTCCGACGATGGTGCCTCGGCGAAGAAAAATGCGGCACCAGCACATGCCCAAGCCTAGCATGTGCTGTCGTAACCCTCGGTCCGATCCGATCTTAGACTGGGAATGAACTCCGCATGCCTAAGTCAACCCACAAAACGAGCGTGCAGGTGCTCAACCGGCCAGAGGGGCAGGATGCGCAAGCAGGGGATCGACCGGGTCCCCCTCTGCGTGCTGCCAGTCCTGCTACCACAACCCTCGATCTGGTCCGATCTTAGACTGGGAATAAACACCGTATGCCTAAGCCAACCGATGAAACGAGCGGGCGGGCAGTACGTCGGCCAGAGAGACGGGATGCGCAAGTCGTGGATCGATAGGGTGGTAGGTGGCTTTAGGCACATCTTCATATTTCTACATGCCAATGCCATTTTTATGGCTTGTAAATTCATACAATGGTCCATTAAGCCTTCACGTGAAGTTTTATGGCAAGACGACTCGTTTTCTATTTTTCACAATTTTCAAAACTTTTTGTGGTTCAGGATTTTTTAAAATTTTTTCGGAAAGAGTTTTCGCCCCAAACCTGGTAGACGTGATCCTTGTATTTTTTTTGGCATGCACAAAAAAAGTCAGCTAAAAACTCGAAGTGTACAAGATTTTGTTACCATTTGAAAAAAGTGTCCCCATTTCAGACACTTTAATGGCTACTGGCAGCAAACCTGTAAAATCTCAAATGGTCTTTAAGGGGGTGTGAGTTCTCGAGGTTTGATGAGGGATAGGGGGCCAATATAAGGGCCAAGTAGCAGCGCCCATCGCACATTATGTGCGCACACCCCTCGACCCCCCCAATCATCGAAACCCCAATGCCGTCGGTCAGGTTCTCCGGTGATGCTCCGACGATGGTGCCCCGGCGAAGAAAAATGCGGCACCAGCGCATGCCCGAGCCTACCATGTGCTGTCGCAACCCTCGGTCTGGTCCGATCTTAGACTGAGAATCAACTCCGTATGGTTAAACTGGGAATGAACCTCGTATGCCTAAGTCAACCCACGAAACGAGCGTGCGGGCGCTCAATCGGCCAGAAGGGCGGGATGCGCAAGTCGGGGATCGACCGGGTCCCCCTCTATGTGCTGTCGATCCTGCTACTACAACCCTCAATCTGGTCCAATCTTAGACTGGGAATGAAGTTCGTATGCCAAAGCCAACCGATGAAACGAGCGGACGGGCAGGCGGGCGGGCAGGCAATACGTCGACCAGAGAGACAGGATGCGCAAGCCGTGGATCGATAGGGTGGTAGGTGGGTTTAGGCACATCTTCATATTTCTGTGTGCCAATGCCATTTTTATGGCTTGTAAATTCATACAATTGTCCCTTAAGCCTTCACGTGAAGTTTCATGGCAAGACGACTCATTTTCTATTTTTCAAGATTTTTGAAACTTTTTGTGGCTCGAGATTTTTTAAAATTTTTTCAGAAGGAGTTTTGGCCCCAAACTTGGAAGACATGATCCTTGTATTTTTGTTGGCATGCACAAAAAAATTCAGCTAAAAACTCGAAGTGCACAAGATTTTGTGACCATTTGAAAAAAGTGTCCCTATTTCAGACACTTTAATGGCTACTGGCAGCAAACCTGTAAAATCTCAAATGCTCTTTAAGGGGGTGTGAGTTCTCGAGGTTTGATGAAAGATGGGGGGCCAATATAAGGGCCAAGTACCGGCACCCATCACACATCAGGTGCGCACACCCCCCCGGCCCCCCCGATCGTCGAAACCCCAATGCCGTCGGTCAGGTTCTCTGACGATGCTCCGGCGATGGTGCCCCTTCGAAGAAAAATGCGGCACCAGCACATGCCCGAGCCCAGCATGTGCTGTCGCAATCCTCAGTCCGGTCCAATCTTAGACTGGGAATTAACTCCGTATGCCTAAGTCAACCCACAAAACGAGTGTACGGGCGCTCAGCCGGCTAGAGGGGAGGATGCGCAAGCCGGGGATCGGTCGGGTCCCCCTCTACGTGCTGCCGATTCTTCTACCGCAACCCTCAGTCTGCTCTGATCTTATACTGGGAATGAACTCCGTATGCCTAAGCCAACCGACGAAACGAGCGGGCGGGCGGGCGGGCGGGCATTATGCCAGCCAGAGAGACAGGATGCGCAAGCCGTGGATCGATAGGGTGGTAGGTGGGTTTAGGCACATCTTCATATTTCTGCATGCCAATGCCATTTTTATGGCTTGTAAATTCATAAAATGGTCCCTTAAGCCTTCACGTGAAGTTTCATGGCAAGACGACTTGTTTTCTATTTTTCAAGATTTTCGAAACTTTTTGGGGTCAGGATTTTTTAAAATTTTTTTGAAAGAAGTTTTTGGCCCAAACTTGGTAGATGTGATCCTTGTACTTTTCTTGGCATGCAAAAAAAAAATCAGCTAAAAACTCAAAGTGTACAAGATTTTGTGACCATTTGAAAAACGTGTCCCCATTTCAGACACTTTAATGCCTACTGGCAGCAAACTTGTAAAATCTCAAATGCGCTTTAAGGGGGTGTGAGTTCGCAAGGTTTGATGAGGGATAGGGGACCAATATAAGGGCCAAGAACCAGCACCCATTGCACATCATGTGCGCACACCCCTCCCGGCGAAGAGAGACGGGATGCGCAAGCCGTGGATCGATAGGGTGGTAGGTGGGTTTAGGCACATCTTCATATTTCTGCGTGTCAATGCCATTTTTATGGCTTGTAAATTTATACGATGGTCCCTTAAGCCTTCACGTGAAGTTCCATGGCAAGACGACTCATTTTTTATTTTTCACGATTTTTGAAACTTTTTGCGGTTAAGGATTTTTTAAAACTTTTTTGGAAGGAGTTTTGGACCCAAAAGTACAAGATTTTGTGACCATTTGAAAAGAGTGTCTCGATTTCAGACACTTTAATGGCTACTGGCAGCAAACCTTGTAAAATCTCAAATGCTCTTTAAGGGGGTGTGATTCTCAGGTTTGATTGACGGGATAGGGGCCAATATAAGGGCCAGTACTAGCACCATCCCACATCATGCGCGCACACCCCCCCGGCCCCCCCGATCGCCGGAACCCCAGGGCCGCCTGTCAGGTTCTTTGGGATGCTCTGGCGATGGTGCCCCGACGAAGAAAAATGTGCCACCAGCACATGCCCGAGCCCAGCATCTGCTGCCATAACCCTCAGTCCGATCCGATCTTAGACTGGGAATGAACTCCGTATGCTTAGATTGGGAATGATCTCCAATGCCTAAGTCAACCCACAAAATGAGTGTGCGGGCGTTCAGCCGACTAGAGGGGTGGGATGCGCAAGCCAGGAATCGATCGGGTCACCCTCTGTGTGCTGTCGATCCTACTGCCACAACCCTCAGTCTGATCCGATCGTAGACTGGGAATGAACTCCGTATGCCTAGGCCAACCAACGAAACGAGTGGGCGGGCGGGCACTACGTCGGCCAGAGAGATGGGAGCGCAAGCCATGGATCGATGGGTGGTAGGTGGGTTTAGGCACATCTTCATATTTCTGCATGCCAATGCCATTTTTATGACTTGTAAATTCATACGATGGTCCCTTAAGCCTTCACGTGAGGTTTCATGGCAAGATGACTCATTTTCTATTTTTCACAATTTTTGAAAATTTTTGTGGTTCAGGATTTTTTAAAATTTTTTTGAAAGGAGTTTTAGACCCAAACTTGTTAACCGTGATCCTTTTATTTTTGTTGACATGCATAAAAAAACTCAGCTAAAAACTCGAAGTGTACAAGATTTTGTGACCATTTGAAAAAAGTGTCCCCATTTCAGACACTTTAATGACTACTGGCAGCAAACCTATAAAATCTCAAATGCTCTTTAAGGGGGTGAGAGTTCTCGAGGTTTGATGAGGGACAGGGGGCCAATATAAGGGCCAAGTACCAGCACCCATCGCCCATCATGTGCGCACACCCCCCGGCCCCCCGATCATCGAAATTTAAATGTCGTCGGTCAGATTCTTCGGCGATGCTCTGACAATGCTACCCCGGGGAAGAAAAATATGACACCAGCACATGCCTGAGCCTAGCATGTGCTGCCGTAACCCTCGGTCTTGTCCAATCTTAGATTGGGAATGAACTTCGTATGCTTAGACTGCGAATGAACTCCGTATGCCTGAGTGAACCCATGAAACAAGCATGCGGGCGTTCGACCGGCCAGAGGGGCAGGATGCGTAAGCCGGGGATCGACCGGGTCCCCCTCTGCATGCTACCAATCCTGCTATTACAACCTTCAGTTTGGTCTGATCTTAGACTGGGAATGAACTCCGTATGCCTAAGCCAATCGACAAAATGAGCGGGCGGGAGGGCGGGCGGGCACTACGCCGGCCAGAGAGACGGGATGCGCAAGCCGTGGATCGATAGGATAGTAGGTGGGTTTCAGCACATCTTCATATTTCTGCATGCCAATGCCATTTTTATGGCTTGTAAATTCATACAATGGTCCCTTAAGCCTTCACGTGAAGTTTCATGGCAAGACGACTCGTTTTCTATTTTTCACGATTTTCAAAACTTTTTACGGTTTGGGATTTTTTTAAATTTTTTCGGAAGGATTTTTGGCCCCAAACTTGGTAAACATGATCCTTGTATTTTTTTTAGCATGCACAAAAAAATTCAGCTAAAAACTCGAAGTGTACAAGATTTTGTGACCATTTGAAAATTTTGTCTCCATTTTAGACACTTTAATGGCTACTAGCAGCAAACCTGTAAAATCTCAAATGGTCTTTAAGGGGGTGTGAGTTCTCAAGGTTTGATGAGGGATAGGGGGATATTATACGGGTTAAGTACCAGCACCCATCGCACATCATGTGCGCACACCCCAGCCCCCCGATCGTCGGAACCCCAATGCTGTAGGTCAGGTTCTCCGGCGATGCTCTGTGAAGGTGCCCTGATGAAGAAAAAGTGGCACCAGCACATGCCCGAGCCCAGCAAGTGCTGTTGAAACCCTCGGTCCAATCCAATCTTAGACTGGGAATGAACTTCGTATGCCTAAGTCAACCCACGAAAGGAGCGTGCGGGCGCTCAGCCGGCCAGAGGGGCGGGATGCGCAAGCCAGGGATCGGTCGGGTCCCCTCTGCGTGCTGCCGATCCTGCTGCCGCAACCCTCAGTCTGGTCCGATCTTAGACTTGGAATGAACTCCGTATGCCTAAGCCAACCGACGAAATGAGCGGGCGGACGGGCGGGCAGGCACTATACCGGCCAGAGAGATAGGATGCGCAAGCCATGTATCGATAGGGTGGTAGGTGCGTTTAGGCACATCTTCATATTTCTATGTGCTAATGCCATTTTTATGCCTTGTAAATTCCTACAATGGTCCCTTAAGCCTTCACGTGCAGTTTCATGGCAAGACGACTCGTTTTCTATTTTTCACGATTTTCAAAACTTTTTGCGGTTTGAGATTTTTTAAAATTTTTTCGAAAGGGGTTTTGGCCCCAAACTTGGTAGACGTGATCTTTGTATTTTTATTGGCATGCACAAAAAAATTCAGCTAAAAACTCGAAGTCTACAAGATTTTGTGACCATTTGAAAAAGTGTCCCCATTTTAGACACTTTAACAGCTACTGGCAGCAAACCTGTAAAATCTCAAATGCTTTTTAAGGGGGTGTGAGTTCTCCAGGTTTGATGAGGGATAGAGGGATAATATAGGGGCCAAGTACCAGCACCCATCGTACATCATGTGCGCACACCCTCCCGGCCCCCCGATCACCGGGACCCCAATGTCGCAGGTCAGGTTCTCCGGCGATGCTCCGGCGATGGTGCCCCAGTGAAGAAAAATGTGGCACCAGCACATGCCCGAGCCTAGCATGTGCTGTCGCAACCCACGATCCGATCCGATCTTAGACTAGGAATGAACTCCGTATGCCTAAGTCAACCCATGAAACGTGCGTGCGGCGCTCAGTCGGCCAGAGGGGTGGGATGCGCAAGCCGGGGATCGACCGGGTCCCCCTCTGCGTGCTGCCGATCCTGCTACCGCAACCTTTGATCCGATCTGATCTTAGACTGGGAATGAACTCCATATGCCTAAGCCAACTAACGAAACGAGCGGGCAGGCGGGCGGGCACTACGTCGGCCAGAGAGACGGGATGTGTAAGCCGTGGGTCGATAGGGTGGTAGGGGGTTTAGGCACATCTTCATATTTCTATGTGCCAATGCCATTTTTATGGCTTGTAAATTCATACAGTGGTCCCTTAAGCCTTCACTTGAGGTTTCATGGCAAGACGACTCGTTTTCTATTTTTCACGATTTTTGAAACTTTTTACGGTTCAAAATTTTTTTAAATTTTTTCGGAAGGAGTTTTTGTCCCCAAACTTGGTAGACGTGATCCTTGTATTTTTTTGGCATGCACAAAAAATTCAGCCAAAAATTCGAAGTGTACAAGATTTTGTGACCATTTGAAAAAGTGTCCCCATTTTAGACACTTTAATGGCTACTGGAAACAAACCCATAAAATCTCAAATGCTCTTTAAGGGGTTGTGAATTCTCGAGGTTTGATGAGGGATTGGGGGCGAATATAATGGCCAAGTAGCAGCACCCATCGCACATCATGTGCGCACACCCCCCCCCGATCGCCGGAACCACCCAATGCTACCGGTCAGGTCCTCCGTGATGCCCGACGATGGTTGCCCCGACGAAGAAATATGCGACAGCCAGCACATGCCGCAACCCAGCTTTGTGCTGCCGCAACCCTCGATTCGGTCCGATGCTTAGACTGGGAATGAACTCCCGTATGCCTAAAGTCAACCCACGAAATGAGCGTGCGGGCCGCTCAGTCGGCCATAGTGGCGGGATGCCAGAAGTTGGGATCGGTTGGGTCCCCTCTGCGTACTGTCGATCCTGCTGCTTGCAACCCTCGATCGGGGTCTAATCTAGACTTGGAATGACTTCGTATGCCTAAGCAACCGATGAAACGAGCGGTGGACGGGCAGGCACTACGCCAGCCAGAGAGACGGGAATGCGCCAAGCCCGTGGATCGATAGGGTGGTAGGTAGGTTAGGACATCTTCATATTTCTATCATGCCAATGCCATTTTTATAGCTTGTAAATTCATACAATGGTCCCTTAAGCCTTCACGTGAAGTTTCATGGCAAGACGACTTGTTTTCTATTTTTCATGATTTTTGAAACAATTTTGTGGTTCGGGATTTTTTAAAATTTTTTCGGATGGAGTTTTGGCCCCAAATTTGGTAGACGTGATCCTTGTATTTTTTTTGGCATGCACAAAAAAATTCAGCAAAAATCTCGAAGTGTAGAATATTTTGTGACCATTTGAAAAAAGTGTCCCCATTTCAGACACTTTAACGGCTACTGGCAGCAAACCTGTAAAATCTCAAATGCTCTTTAAGGGGGTGTGAGTTCTCAAGGTTTGATGAGGGATAGGGGGCCAATATCAGGGCCAAGTACCAGCACCCATCGCACATCGTGTGCGTACAACCCCCCCGTCCCCCCGAACACCAGAACCCCAATACTGTCGGTCAGGTTCTCCGGCAATGCTCTGGCGATGCTGCCCCAGCGAAGAAAAATGTGGCACCAGCACATGCCCGAGCCCAGCATGTGCTGTCGTAACCCTCAGTCCGGTCTGATCTTAGACTGCGAATGAACTCCGTATGCCTAAGTCAACCCACGAAACGAGCGTACGGGCGCTCAGCCGGCCAGAGTGGCATAAAAAAATTCAGCTAAAAACTCGAAGTGTACAAGATTCTGTGACCATTTGAAAAAAGAGTCCCCATTTTAGACACTTTAATGGCTACTGGCAGCAAACCTGTAAAATCTCAAAATGCTCTTTAAGGGGGTGTGAGTTCTCGAGGTTTGATGAGGGATAGGGGGCCAATATAAGGGCCAAGTACCAGCACCCATTGCACATTATGTGCGCACACCCCCTCGCACCCCCCATCGCCTGAACCCCAATGCCGTCGATCAGGTTCTCCGGTGATGCACCGATGATGGTGCCCCGGTGAAGAAAATGGGCACCAGCACATTGCCGAGCCCAGCATGTCTACCGCAACTCGTCTGGTCCGGTCTTGTGAGGGATGAACTCCGTAACTAAGTCCCACCAAACAAGCGTGGGGGTCAGACTAGGCAGAGGAGCGAATGCAGTAAGCGAAGATCGGGTGAGTTCCACGCTGCAAGCTGGATCTGCTACGCATCTCGGTCCGGTTCGATTTAGACTGGGAATGACCCATGCCTAAGCACGCGAGAAATGACGGAGCGGCGCGGCATCTACGTGCAAGCCGGAGACGAGTGCCAGCCGACGATAGGGTGGTAGGTGGTCTTTGGCACATCTTCATATTTCTACGTGCCAATGCCATTGTTTATGGCTTTGTAAATTCATACAATTGTCCCTTAAGCCTTCACGTGAAGTTTTCATGGCAAGACGACCTTATTTTCTATTTTTCATGATTTTCAAAACTTTTTTGCGGCGGAGATTTTTTAAAATTTTTTGAAAGAAGTTTTGGCCCAAAACTTGGTAGACGTGATCCTTGTATTTTTTTTGGTATGCACAAAAAAATTCAGCTAAAAACTTGAAGTGTACAAGATTTTGTAACCATTTGAAAAAAGTGTCCCCATTTCAGACACTTTAACGGCTACTGGCAGCAAACCTGTAAAATCTTAAATGCTCTTTAAGGGGGTGGAAGTTCTCAAGGTTTGATGAGGGATAGGGGGCCAATATAAGGGCCAAGTACCAGCACCCATCACACATCATGTGCGCACACCCCCCAGCCCCTCCGATCGTCGGAACCCAATGCCATCGGTCAGGTTCTCCGACGATGCTCCAGCGATGGTGCCCCAGCGATGAAAAATGTGGCACCAGCACATGCCCGAGCCCAGCATGTGCTGTCGCAACCCTCGGTCCGATCCGATCTTAGACTGGGAATGAACTTCGCATGCTTAGACTGGGAATGAACTCCGTATGCCTAAGTTAACCCACGAAAGAAGCGTACGGGCGTTCAGCCCGCCAGAGGGACGGGATACGCAAGCCGGGGATCGATCGGGTCCCCCTCTGCATGCTACCGATCCTGTTGCTGCAACCCTCAGTTCGTTCCGATCTTAGACTGGGAATGAACTCTGTCTGCCTAAGCCAACCAATGAAACGAGCGGGCGGGCGGGCGGGCGGGCGTGCGGGCACTACGCCGACCAGAGAGACGGGATGCGCAAGCCGTGGATCGATAGGGTGGTAGGTGGGTTTAGGCATATCTTCATATTTCTGCGTGCCAATGCCATTTTTATGGCTTGAAAATTCATACAATGGTCCCTTAAGCCTTCATGTCAAGTTTCATGGCAAGGCGACTCGTTTTCTATTTTTCATGATTTTCAAAACTTGTTGCTATTCGGGATTTTTTAAAATTTTTTTGGAAGGTGTTTTTAGCCAAACTTGGTAGACATGATCCTTGTATTTTTGTTGGCATGCACAAAAAAATTCAGCTAAAAACTCAAAGTGTACAAGATTTTGTGACCAATTGAAAAAAATGTCCCCATTTCAGACACTTTACTGGCTACTGGCAGCAAACCTGTAAAATCTCAAATGCTCTTTAAGGGGGTGTGAGTTCTTGAGGTTTGATGAGGGATAGGGGGCCAATGTAATGGCCAAGTACTAGCACCCATCGCACATCATGTGTGCACACCCCCCGGCCCCTCCGATCGCCGAAACCCCAATACCGTCGTCAGGTTCTCCGACGATGCTTCCGGCGATGGTGCCCCGGTGATGAAAAATGTGGCACCAGCACATGCCCGAGCCCAGCATGTGTTGCTGTAACCATCGTTTCGGTCTGATCTTAGACTGGGAATGAACTCCGTATGCCTAAGTCAACCGACGAAATGAGCATGCGGGCGTTCAGTCGGCCAGAGGGGCGGGATGCGCAAGTCGGGGCATCGCCAGGTCCCCCTCTGCATGCTACTGATCCTACTACCGCAACCCTCGATCCGTTCTGATCTTAGACTGAGAATTAATTCCGTATGCCTAATCCAACTGACGAAACGAGCGGACGGGCGGACGTACGGGCAGTACGTCGGCCAGAGACACGGGATACGTAAGCCGTGGATCGATAGGGTGGTAGGTGGGTTTAGGCACATCGATAGGGCTTGTAAATTATTACAATGGTCCCTTAAGCCTTCACGTGAAGTTTCATGGCAAGACGACTCGTTTTCTATTTTTCATGATTTTTGAAACTTTTTATGATTCAAGATTTTTTAAAATTTTTTTGGAAGGAGTTTTAGCCCCAAACCTGGTAGACGTGATCCTTGTATTTTTGTTGGCATGCAGAAAAAAATTCAGCAAAAAACACGAGGTGTACAAGATTTTGTGACCATTTGAAAAAGTGTCCCCATTTCAGACACTTTAATGGCTACTGGCAGCAAACCTGTGAAATCTCAAATTCTCTTTAAGGGGGTGTGAGTTCTCAAGGTTTGATGAGGGATAGGGGGCCAATATAAGGGCCAAGTACCAGCACCCATCGCACATCATGTGCGCACACCCCCCGGCCCCCCAATCGTCGGAACCCCAATGCCGTCGGTCAGGTTCTCCGGTGATGGTGCCCCGGTGAAGAAAAATATGGCACCAGCACATGCCCGAGCCAAGCAGGTGCTGCCGTAACCCTCGTCCGATCCGATCTTAGACTGGGAATGAACTCTGTATGCGGGCCAAGTACCAACACCCATCGTACATCATGTGCGCACACCCCCCCGACCCCCAGATCGTCGGAACCACAATGCCGTCGGTCAGGTTCTCTTGCGATGCTCCAGCGATGGTACCTCGGTGAAGAAATATGTGGCACCAGCACATGCGTGAGCCCAGCAAGTGCTACCGCAACCCTCGGTCCGGTCCGATCTTAGACTAGGAATGAACTCCGTATGCCTAAGTCAACCCACGGAACGAGTGTGCGAGCGCTCAGCCGGCCAGAGGGGCGAGATGCGCAACTGGGGATCGATCGGGTCCCCCTCTGTGTGCTGCCAATCCTGCTGCTGCAACCCTCAGTCCGGTCTGATCTTAGACTGGGAATGAACTCTGTATGCCTAAGCCAACCGATGAAACGATCGGGCGGGCGGGTGGGCGGGCACTACGTTGGCCAGAGAGATGGGATGCGTAAGCCGTGGATCGATATGGTGGTAGGTGGGTTTAGGCACATCTTCTTATTTCTACGTGCCAATGCCATTTTTATGGCTTGTAAATTCATACAATGATCCCTTAAGCCTTCGCGTGAAGTTTCATGGCAAGACGACTCGTTTTCTATTTTTCATGATTTTTGAAACTTTTTACGGTTCAAGATTTTTTAAAATTTTTTTGAAAGGAGTATTAGCCCCAAACTTGGTAGACGTGATCCTTGTATTTTTGTTGGCATGCAGAAAAAAATTTAGCAAAAAACACGAAGTGTACAAGATTTTATGACCATTTGAAAAAAGTGTCCCCATTTCAGACACTTTAATGGCTACTGGCAGCAAACCTGTGAAATCTCAAATTCTCTTTAAGGGGGTGTGAGTTCTCGAGGTTTGATGAGGGATAGGGGGCCAATATAAGGGCCAAGTACCAGCACCCATCGCACATCATGGGCGCACACCCCCCGACCCCCCGACCGTCGTAACCCCAATGCCGTCGGTCAGGTTCTCCTGCGACGCTTCGATGATGGTGCCCCAGCAAAGAAAAAAGTGGCACCAGCACATGCCCGAGCCCAGCATGTGCTTGCTGCATACCCTCAATTCTGGTTTGATTCTCGACTGGGAATGAACTCCCGTATGCCTAAGTCAACCTACGAACAAGGAAGCACGCGCTTCAGGCCAGCCAGAGGGGCGAGATGCACAACCGGGGATCGATCGGGTCCCCCTCTGCGTGCTGCCTGACCCTGCTTGGCAACATCCCCTCAGTCCGGATCCAATCTTAGCTGGAAATGAACTCCATATGGCTAAGCCAAACTGACGAAACGATGCGGGCGGGCCGGGCACTACGTCGGCTAGAAAGACGGGATGCGCAAGCCATGGATCGATAGGGTGGTAGGTGGGTTTAGGCACATCTTCATATTTCTGTGTGCCAATGCCTTTTTTATGGCTTGTAAATTCATACAATGGTCCTTTAAGCCTTCATGTGAAGTTTCACAACAAGACGACTCGTTTCTCTATTTTTCACGATTTTTGAAACTTTTTGCAGTTCAGGATTTTTTAAAATTTTTTCGAAAGGAGTTTTGGCAACAAACTTGGTAGACGTGAACCTTCTATTTTTTTTGGCATGCAAAAAAAAATTCAGCTAAAAACTCGAGATGTACAAGATTTTGTGACCATTTGAAAAAAGTGTCCCCATTTTAGACACTTTAATGGCTACTGGCAGCAAACCTGTAAAATCTCAAATGCTCTTTAGGGGGTGTGAGTTCTCGAGGTTTGATGAGGGATAGGGCACCAATATAAGGGCCAAGTACCAACACCCATCGCACATCATGTGCGCACACCCCCCTGGCCCCCTCGATCGTCGGAACCCCAATGCCGCCGGTCAGGTTCTCCGGCGATGGTGCCCCGACGAAGAAAAATGCGGCACCAGCACATGCCCGAGCCTAGCATGTGCTACCGCAACCCTCGATCTGGTCCGATCTTAGACTGGGAATGAACTCCATATGCTTAGACTGGGAATGAGCTCCATATCCCTAAGTCAACCAACGAAACGAGCATACGGGCACTCAGCCGGCCAGAGGGGATCGGCCGGGTCCCCCACTGTGTGCTGTCGATCCTGCTGCCACAACCCTCGATCTGGTCTGATCTTAGACTGGGAATGAACTCTGTAAGACTAAGCCAACCGACGAAACGAGCGGGCGGCCGGGCGGGCACTACGCCGGCCAAAGAGACGGGATGCGCAAGCCGTGGATCGATAAGGTGGTAGGTGGGTTTAGGCACATCTTAATATTTCTCCATGGCAATGCCATTTTTATGGCTTGTAAATTCATACAATGGTCCATTAAACCTTCACGTGAAGTTTCGTGGCAAGACGACTCGTTTTTTATTTTTCACGATTTTCAAAACTTTTTACGTTTTGGGATTTTTTAAAATTTTTTCTGAAGGATTTTTGGCCCGAAACTTGGTAGACGTGATCCTTGTATTTTTTTTGGCATGCACAAAAAAATTCAGCTAAAAAATCGAAGTGTACAAGATTTTGTGACCATTTGAAAAAAATGTCCCAATTTCTGACACTTTAATGGCTACTGGAAGCAAACCTGTAAAATCTCAAATGCTTTTTAAGGGGGTGTGAGTTCTCGAGCTTTGATGAGGGATGGGGGAGAAATATAAGGGCCACGTACCAGCAACCATCGCAGATCATGTGCGCAAACCACCCCCCGGCCCCCCCGATCATCGAAACCCAAATGCTGCAGGTTAGGTTCTCCGGTGATGCTCCGACGATGGTGCCCCAATGAAGAAAAATACGGCACCAGCACATGCCCAAGCCCAGCATTTGCTACCGTAACCCTCTGTCCGGTTCGATCATAGACTGGGAATGAACTCCGTATGCTTAGACTGGGAATGAACTCCGTACGCCTAATTGAAACCACGAAACGAGCGTGCCGACGCTCAGTCGGCTAGAGGGGTGGGATGCGTAAGCCGAGGATCGACCGGGTCCCCCTCTACGTGCTATCGATCCTGCTGCCACAACCCTCGGTCTGGTCTGATCTTAGACTGGGAATGAACTCCGTATGCCTAAGCCAACCGATGAAACGAGCAGGAGGGTGGACGGGCGGGCAGGCACTACGCTGGCCAGAGAAACGGGATGCGCAAGCCGTGGATCGATATGGTGGTAGGTGGGTTTAGGCACATCTTCATATTTCTATGTGCCAATACCATTTTTATGGCTTGTAAATTCATACAATGTTCCCTTAAGCCTTCATGTGAAGTTTCATGGCAAGACGACTCGTTTTCTATTTTTCATGATTTTTGAAACTTTTTACGGTTCAGGATTTTTTTAAATTTTTTCGGAAGGAGTTTTGGCCCCAAACTTGGTAGACGTGATCCTTGTATTTTTTTTGGCATGCACAAAACAATTCAGCTAAAAACTCGAAGTGTACAAGATTTTGTGACCATTTGAAAAAAATGTCCCAATTTTTGACACTTTAATGGCTACTGGAAGCAAACCTGTAAAATCTCAAATGCTTTTTAAGGGGGTGTGAGTTCTAGAGGTTTGATGAGGGATAGGGGGCCAATATAAGGGCCAAGTCCCATCACCCATCGCACATTATGTGCGCACACCCCCTGGCCCCCCCTGATCGTCGGAACCCAAATGCCGCTGGTCAGGTTCTTCGGCGATGCTCCGGTGATGGTGTGCCGATCAAGAAAAATACGGCATCAGCACATGCCCGTGCCCAGCATGTGCTGTTGTAACCCTCGGTCCGATCCGATCTTAGACTGGGAATGAACTCCGTATGCTTAGACTAGGAATGAACTCCGTATGCCTAATTCAACCCACGAAAGGAGCGTGCGGGTGCTCAGCCGACCAGAGGGGCGGCATGCGCAAGCCGGGGATCGGCTGGGTCCCCCTCTACGTGCTGCCAAAACTACTATCTCAAACCTCAGTTTGGTCTGATCATAGACTGGGAATGAACTCCGTATGCCTAAGCCAACAGACGAAACGATCGAGCGGGCGGACGGGCGGGCGGGCACTACGTCGGCCAGAGAGACGGGTTACGCAAGCCGTGGATCGTTAGGGTGGTAGGTGCATTTTGGCACATCATCATATTTCTATGAGCCAATGCCATTTTTATGGCTTGTAAATTCATACAATGGTCCCTTAAGCCTTCACGTGAAGTTTCATGGCAAGACGACTCGTTTTCTATTTTTCACAATTTTTGAAACTTTTTACGGTTTGGGATTTTTTAAAATTTTTTCGGAAGGAGTTTTAGCCCCAAACTTGGTAGACGTGATCCTTGTATTTTTGTTGGCATGCACAAAACAATTCAGCTAAAAACTCGAAATGTAAAAGATTTTGTGACCATTTGAAAAAAGTGTCCGCATTTCAGACACTATAATGGCTACTGGCAGCAAACCTGTAAAATCTCAAATTCTCTTTAAGGGGGTGTGAGTTCTCAAAGGTTTGATGAGGGATAGGGGGCAATATAAGGGCCAAGTACCAGCACCCGTCACACATCATGTGCGCACACCCCCCCGGCCCCCTCGATCGTCAGAACCCCAATGCCGTCGGTCAGGTTCTCCGACGATGCTCCTCAATGGCGCCCCGGCAAAGAAAAATACGGCACCAGCACATGCTCGAGCCCAGCATGTGCTGCCACAACCCTCGGTCCCGGTCTGATCCTAGACTGGGAATGAACTCCGTATGCCTAAGTCAACCCACGAAAATAAGCGTACAGGCGCTCAAAGACCGGCTAACGGGCGGGATGCGTAAGTCGGGGATCGGCCGGGTCCCCCTCTACGTGCTGCTGATCCTCCTGTCGCAATCCTCAGTTTGGTCTAACCTTAGACTGGGAATGAACTCCATCTACCTAAGCCAACCGACGAAACGAGCGGGCGGGCGGGCACTACGCCGGCCAGAGAGACGGGATGCGCAAGCCGTGGATCGATAGGGTGGTTGGTGGGTTTAGGCACATCTTCAAATTTTTGTGTGCCAATGACATTTTTATGGCTTGTAAATTGATACAATGGTCCCTTAAGCCTTCACATGAAGTTTCATGGCAAGACGACTCGTTTTCTATTTTTCATGATTTTTGAAACTTTTTGCGGTTCAAGATTTTTTAAAATTTTTTTGGAAGGAGTTTTCACCCCAAACTTGGTAGACGTGATCCCTGTATTTTTTTTTGGCACGCATAAAAAAAGTCAGCCAAAAACTGGAAGTGTACAAGATTTTGTGACCTTTTGAAAAAAGTGTCTCCATTTCAGACACTTTAATGGCTACTGGCAGCAAACCTGTAAAATGTCAAATGCTCTTTAAGGGGGTGTGAGTTCTCGAGGTTTGATGAGGGATAGGGGGCTAATATAAGGGCCAAGAGCCAGCACCCATCACACATCATGAACGCACACCCCCCCGATTGTCAGAACCCCAATGCCGCCGGTAAGGTTCTCCGGTGATGCTCTGACGATGCTCCGACGATGGTGCCCCGACGAAGAAAAATACAGCACCAGCACATGCCCGAGCCCAGCATGTGCTGTCGTAACCCTCGGTTCGGTCTGATCTTAGACTGGAAATGAACTCCGTATCCTTAGACTGGGAAAGAACTCCATATGCCTAAGTCAACCCACGAAACGAGTGTGCGGGCGCTCAGCCGACCAGAAGGGTGGGATGCGCAAGCTAGGGATCGGCTGGGTCCCCCTCTGCGTGCTACCGATCCTGCTGCCACAATCATTGATCCAGTCTGATCTTAGACTGGGAATGAACTCCGTATGCCTCAATTGCCGGAACCCCAATGCCACCAGTCAGGTTCTCCTGCGATGCTACGACGATGGTGGCCCGACGAAGAAAAATGCGGCACTAGCACATGCCCGAGCCCAGCATGTGCTGTCGCAACCCCCGGTCTGGTTCGATCGTAGACTGGGAATGAACTTCATATGTTAGACTGGGAATGAACTCCGTATGCCTAAGTCAACCACGAAAAGAGCGTGCGGGCGCTTAGCCTGCCAGAGGGGCAGGAAGCGCAAGCCGAGGATCGGTCGGGTCCCCGTCTGTGTGCTGTCGATCTTGCTGCCACAACCCTCGGTCCGGTCCAATCTTGGACTTGGAATGAACTCCGTATGCCTAAGCCAACCGACAAAACGAGCGGGCGAGCGGGCACTATGCCGGCCAGAGAGGCGGGATGCGCAAACCGTGGATCGATAGGGTGGTAGGTGAGTTTAGGCACATCCTCATATTTTTGTGTGCCAATAACATTTTTATGGCTTGTAAATTCATACAATGGTCCCTTAAGCCTTCACGTGAAGTTTCATGGCAAGACGACTCGTTTTTTATTTTTGACGATTTTTGAAACTTTTTACGGTTCGGGATGTTTTAAAATTTTTTCAAAAGGAGTTTTGGCCCCGAACTTGGTAGACGTGATCCTTGTTTTTTTTTTGGCATGCACAAAAGAATTCAGCTAAAAACTCGAAGTGTACAAGATTTTGTGACCATTTAAAAAAAGTGTCCCCATTTTAGACACTTTAATGGCTACAGGTAGCAAACCTGTAAAATCTCAATTGCTCTTTAAGGGGGTGTGCGTTCTTGAGGTTTGATGAGGGATAGGGGGCCAATATAAGGGCCAAGTGCCAGCACACATCGCACATCATGTGCGGAAACCCCCCGGCCACCCCGATCGTCGGAAACCCAATGCCGCCGGTCAGGTTCTTCGATAATGCTCTGGTGATGGTGCCCCACTGCATGTTGCCGATCCTGCCGCCACAACCCTTAGTCCGGTCTGATCTTAGACTGGGAATGAACTCTGTATGCCTAAGCCATAAGATGAAACAAGCGGACGGGTGGGCGAGCGAGCGTGCACTACGCTGGCAAGAGAGACAAGATGCGCAAGCCGTGGATCGATAGGGTGGTAGGTGGGTTTAGGCACATCTTCATATTTCTACATGCCAATGCCATTTTTATGGGTTGTAAATTCATACAATGGTCCCTTAAGCCTTCACGTGAAGTTTCATGGCAAGACAACTCGTTTTCTATTTTTCATGATTTTTGAAACTTTTTACGGATCGGGATTTTTTAAAAATTTTTTTCAGAAGAATTTTTGGCCCAAAACTTAGTAGACGTGATCCTTGTATTTTTGTTGGCCTCCACAAAAAAATTCAGCTAAAAACAAGAGGTGTACAAGATTTTGTGACCATTTGAAAAAAGTGTCCCTATTTCACACACTCTAATGGCTACTGGCAGCAAACATGTAAAATCTCAAATGCTCTTTAAGAGGGTGTGAGTTCTCGAAGTTTGATAAGGGATATGGGGCCAATATAAGGGCCAAGTACCAGCAGCCATCGCACATCATGTGCGCACACCCTCCTCGACCCCCCGATCACCGGAACCTCAATGCCGTCGGTCAGGTTTTTCGACGATGCTCCGGCGATGGTGCCCCCATGAAGAAAAATGCGGCACCAGCACATGCTCAAGCCCAGAATGTGCTGTTGCAACCCTTGGTCCGGTCTGATCTTAGACTGGGAAAGGCGGGCAGAGAGACGGGATGCGCAAGCTGTGGATCGATAGGGTGGTAGGTGGGTTTAGGCTCATCTTCATATTTCTGCATGCCAATGCCATTTTTATGGATTTTAAATTCATACATTGGTCCCTTAAGCCTTCGCGTGAAGTTTCATGGCAAGACGACTCGTTTTCTATTTTTCATGATTTTCAAAACGTTTTACGGTTCGAGATTTTTTAAAACTTTTTTGGAAGGAGTTTTGGCATTAAACTTGGTAGACGTGATCCTTGTATTTTTTTTGGCATGCACAAAAAAATTCAGCTAAAAACTCAAAGTGTACAAGATTTTGTGACCATTTGAAAAAAATGTCCCCATTTTAGACACTTTAATGGCTACTGGCAGCAAACCTGTAAAATCTCAAATGCTCTTTAAGGGGGTGTGAGTTCTCAAGGTTTGATGAGGGATAGGGGGCCAACATAAGGGCCAAGTACCAGCACACATCGCACACCATGTGCGCACAGCCCCCCGGCCCCCCGATCATCGGAACCCCAATGCCACCGATCAGGTTCTCTGACGATGGTGCCCCGACGAAGAAAAATATGGCACCAGCACATGCCCGAGCCCAGTATGTGTTGCCGTAACCCTCGGTCTGATTCGATCTTAGTCTGGCAATGAACTTCGTAGGCTTAGACTCGGAATGAACTCCATATGCCTAAGTCAACCCAAGAAACGAGCGTGCGGGCAGTCAGCCGACCAGAGGGGCGGGATGCGCAAGTCAGGGATCGATCCTGCTGTCACAACCCTCAGTCCAGTCCGATCTTAGACTGGGAATGAACTCCGTATGCCTAAGCCAACTGATGAAACGAGTGGGCGGAAGGGCACTACGCTGGCCAGAGAGACGGGATGCGCAAGTTGTGGATCGATAGGGTGGTAGGTGGGTTTGGGCACATCTTCATATTTCTGCATGCCAATGCCATTTTTATGGCTTGTAAATTCTTACAAAGGTCCCTTAGGCCTTCACGTGAAGTTTCATGGCAAGACGACTCGTTTTCTATTTTTCATGATTTTTGAAACTTTTTGCGGTTTGGGATTTTTTAAAATTTTTTCGGAAGGAGTTTTGACCGCAAACTTGGTAGATGTGATCCTTGTATTTTTGTCGAAATGCACAAAAAATTTCAGTTAAAAACTCGAAGTGTACAAGATTTTGTGACCATTTGAAAAAAGTGTCCCCATTTCAGACACTTTAATGGCTACTGGTCGCAAACCGCTAAAATCTCAAATGCTCTTTAAGGGGGTTTGAGTTCTCGAGGTTTGACGAGGGATAGGGGGCCAATATAAGGGCCAAGTACCAGCACCCATCACACATCATGTGTGCGCACCCCTCCGGCCCCCCTGATCGCCGGAACGTCAATGCCATCGGTCAAGTTTTTTGGCGATGCTCCGACGATGGTGCCTCGGTGAAGAAAAATGCGACACCAGCACATGCCCGAATGCAGCATGTGCTGCGCAACCCTCTTTCCAGTCTGATCTTAGACTGGGAATACACTCCATATGCTTAGATTGGGAATGAACTCTGTATGCCTAAGTCAACCCATAAAACCAACGTACAAGTCGGGGATCAGAAGGGTCCCCCTCTGCGTGCTGCCGATCTTGCTGCTACAACCCTCGGTCCGATCTGATCTTAGACTGGGAACAAACTCCGTATGCCTAAGCCAATCGACAAAACGAGCGAGCGGGTGGGTGGGCGGGCACTACGCTGGCCAGAGAGACGGGATGCGCAAGTCGTGGATCGATAGGGTCGTAGGTGGGTTTAGGCACATCTTCATATTTCTACGTGCCAATTCCATTTTTATGGCTTGTAAATTCATACAATGGTCCCTTAAGCCTTCACGTGAAGTTTCATGGCAAGACGACTCGTTCTCTATTTTTCATGATTTTTAAAACTTTTTACGGTTCAGGATTTTTTAAAATTTTTTTGGAAGGAGTTTTGGCCCCAAACTTGTTAGACGAGATCCTTGTATTTTTCTTGGCATGCACAAAAAAATTCAACTAAAAACTCGAAGTGTACAAGATTTTGTGACCATTTGAAAAAAGTGTCCTCATTTCAGACACTTTAATGGCTACTGGCAGGAAACATGTAAAATCTCAAATGCTCTTTAAGGGGGTGTGAGTTCTCGAGGTTTGATGAGGGATAGGGGGCCAATATAAGGGCCAAGTACCAGCACCCATCGCACATCATGTGTGCACACCCCCCGACCCTACCGATCTCCGGAACCCCAATACCGCCGGTCAGGTTCTCCGGTGATGGTGCCCGATGAAGAAAAATACGGCACCATCACATGCCCGAGCCCAGCATGTGCTACCGCAACCCTTGGTCTGGTCCAATCTTAGACTGGGAATAAACTCCGTATGCCTAAGCCAACAACGAAATGAGTGGGCGGGCGGGCACTACGCCGGCCAGAGAGAAGGGATGCGCAAGCCGTGGATCGATAGGGTGGTAGGTGGGTTTAGGCACATCTTCATATTTCTACGTGCCAATGCCATTTTTATGGCTTGTAAATTCATACAATGGTCCCTTAAGCCTTCACGTCAAGTTTCATGGCAAGACGACTCGTTTTTTATTTTTCACGATTTTTGAAACTTTTTACGGTTCGGGATTTTTTAAAATTTTTTTGAAGGGGTTTTGGCCCCAAACTTGGTAGACATGATCCTTGTATTTTTTTTGGCATGCTCAAAAAAATTCAGCTAAAAACTCAAAGTGTACAAGATTTTGTGACCATTTGAAAAAAGTGTCCCCATTTTAGACACTTTAATTGCTACTGGCAGCAAACCTGTAAAATCTTAAATGCTCTTTAAGGGGGTGTGAGTTCTCAAGGTTTGATGTGGGATAGGGGGCCAATATAAGGGCCGAGTACTAGCACCCATCGCACATCATGTGTGCACACCCCCCTCAGCCCCCCCGATCGCCAAAACCCCAATGGCGCCGGTCAGGTTCTCCGGTGATGCTCCGACGATGGTGCCCCGACGAACAAAAATACGGCACCAGCACATGCCCGAGCCCAGCATGTGCTGCCACAACTCTCGGTCCAATCCAATCTTAGACTGGGAATGAACTCCGTATGCCTAAGTCAACCCATGAAATGAGCGGACGGGCGTTCAGCCGACCAGAGGGGCGGGATGCGCAACCCGGGGATTGGCTGGGTCCCCCTCTGCGTGCTGTCGATCTTGGTACCGCAACCCTTGGTCTGATCCGATCTTAGATTGGGAATGAACACCGTATGCCTAAGCCAACTGACACAACAAGCTGGCGGGCGGGCGGCCACTACGTCGGCCAGAGAGATGCGATGCGCAAGCCATGGAACAATAGGGCGGTAGGTGGGTTTAGGCACATCTTCATATTTCTGCGTGCCAATGCCATTTTTATGGCTTGTAAATTCATACAATGGTCCCTTAAGCCTTCACATGAAGTTTCATGGCAAGACGACTCGTTTTCTATATTTCACAATTTTTGAAACTTTTTACAGTTCTGGATTTTTTAAAATTTTTTGGAAGGAGTTTTGGCCCCAAACTTGGTAGACGTGATCCTTGTATTTTTGTTGGCATGCACAAAAAAATTCGGCTAAAAACTAGAAGTGTACATGATTTTGTGACCATTTGAAAAATGTGTCCCCATTTCAGACACTTTAATTGCTACTAGCAGCAAACCTATAAAATCTCAAATGCTCTTTAAGGGGGTGTGAGTTCTCAAGGTTTGATGAGGGATAGGGGGTAAATATAAGGGCCAAGTACCAGCACCCATCACACCTCTTGTGCGCACACCCCCCCGGCCCCCCCGATCGCCTGAACCCCAATGCCGCTGGTCAGGTTCTCCGGCGATGGTTCCCTGACAAAGAAAAATGTGGCACCAGCACATGCCCAAGCCCAGCATGTGGTCCCGCAACCCTCGGTCTAGTTCGATCTTAGACTGGGAATGAACTCCATATGCTTAGACTGGGAATGAACTCCATATGCCTAAGTCAACCTACAAAACGAACATGCGGGCGGTCAGCCGGCTAAAGGGGAGGGATGCGCAAGCCGGGGATCGGTCGGGTCCCTCTCTGCGTGCTGTAGATCCTACTGCTGCAACCCTCAGTTTGATCTGATCTTAGACTCGGAATGAACTCCGTATGCCTAAGCCAACCGATGAAACGAGCAGGCAGGCAGGCGGGCGGGTACTACGCCGGTCAGAGAGACGGGATGCGCAAGCCATGGATCGATAGGGTGGTGGGTGGGTTTAGGAACATCTTTATATTTCTGCATACCAAAGCCATTTTTATGGCCTGTAAATTCATACAATGGTCCCTTAAACCTTCACGTGAAGTTTAATGGCAAGACGACTCGTTTTCTATTTTTCATCACTTTCAAAACTTTTTGCGGTTCGGGATTTTTAAAATTTTTTTGAAAGGAGTTTTGGCCCCAACCAAGGTAGACGTGATCCTTGTATTTTTGTTGGCATGCACAAAAAAATTCAGCTAAAAACTCGAAGTGTACAAGATTTTGTGACCATTTGGAAAAAGTGTCCCCATTTCAGACACTTTAATGGCTACTGGCAGCAAACCTTTAAAATCTCAAATGCTCTTTAAGGGGGTGTGAGTTCTCGAGGTTTGATGAGGGATAGGAGGCTAATATAAGGGCCCGGTTCCAGCACACATCGCACATCATGTGCGCACACCCCCTTGCCCCCCCGACCGCCGGAACCCTAATACCGTCGGTCAGATTCTCCGACGATGCTCCGACGATGCTGCCCCGGTGAAGAAAAATGTGGCACCAGCACATGCCCGAGCGTAGCATGTACTGTCGCAACCCTCAGTCTAGTCCGATCTTAGACTGGGAATGAACTCCGTATGCCTAAGTCAACCCATGAAACGAGCGTGCGGGCGCTCAACCGGCCAATGAGGCGGGATGCGCAAGCCGGGGATCCACCGGGTCCCCCTTTATGTGCTATCGATCCTGCTACTACAACCCTCAGTCCGATCCAATCTTAGACTGGGAATGAACTCCGTATGCCTAAGCCAGCCGACGAAACGAGCGGGCGGGCACTTCATCGGCCAGAGGGACGGGATGCGCAAGCCGTGGATCGATAGGGTGGTAGGTGGGTTTAGGCACATCTTCATATTTCTACGTGCCAATTCCATTTTTATGGCTTGCAAATTCATAAAACAGTCCCTTAAGCCTTCACGTGAAGTTTCATGGCAAGACGACTTGTTTTCTATTTTTCATGATTTTCAAAAAATTTTGCGGTTCGGGATTTTTTAAATTTTTTTCTGAAGGAGTTTTTCCCCTAAACTTGGTAGACGTGATCCTTGTATTTTTGTTGGCATGCACAAAAAAATTCAGCTAAAAACTCGAAGTGTACAAGATTTTGTGACCATTTGAAAAAAGTGTCCCCATTTCAGACACTTTAATGGCTACTGGCAGCAAACCGGTAAAATCTCAAATGCTCTTTAAGCGGGTGTGAGTTCTCGAGGTTTGATGAGGGATAGGGGGACAATATAAGGGCTAAGTACTAGCACCCATCGCACATCATTTGTGCACAGCCCCCTCGGCCCCTCCGATTGTCGGAACCCCAATGCCGCCGGTCAGGTTCTCCAGCGATGCTTCGACGATGGTACCCCGACGAAGAAAAATGCGGCATCAGCAAATGCTTGAGCCCAGCATGTGCTACCGTAGCCCTCGGTCTGGTCTGATCTTAGACTGGGAATGAACTCCGTATGCTTAGACTGGAAATGAACTCTGTATGCCTAAGTCAACCAGTGAAATGAGCGTGTGGGCTCTCAGCCGGCCAGAGAGGCGGGATGTGCATGCCGAGGATCGACCGAGTCCCCCTCTGCATGCTATCGATCCTGCTATCGTAACCCTCGATCTGGTCAGATCTTAGACTGGGAATGAACTCCGTATGCCTTAGCAAACCGACGAAACGAGCGGGTAGGCGGGCGGGCCAGAGAGACGGGATGCGCAAGCCGTGCACCGATACGGTGGTAGGTGGGTTTAAGTGCATCTTCATATTTCTGCATGCCAATGCCATTTTTATGGCTTGGAAATTCATACAATGGTCCCTTAAGCCTTCACATGAAGTTTCATGGCAAGACAATAGTTTCCTATTTTTCACGATTTTTGAAACTTTTTATAGTTCGGGATTTTTGAAAATTTTTTCGAAAAGATTTTTCGCCCCAAACTTGGTAGACATGATCCTTGTATTTTGTTTGGCATGCACAAAAAAATTCAGCTAAAAACTCGAAGTGTACAAGATTTTGTGACCATTTGGAAAAAGTGTCCCCATTTCAGACACTTTAATGGCTACTGGCAGCAAACCTTTAAAATCTCAAATGCTCTTTAAGGGGGTGTGAGTTCTCGAGGTTTGATGAGGGATAGGAGGCTAATATAAGGGCCCGGTTCCAGCACACATCGCACATCATGTGCGCACACCCCCTTGCCCCCCCGACCGCCGGAACCCTAATACCGTCGGTCAGATTCTCCGACGATGCTCCGACGATGCTGCCCCGGTGAAGAAAAATGTGGCACCAGCACATGCCCGAGCGTAGCATGTACTGTCGCAACCCTCAGTCTAGTCCGATCTTAGACTGGGAATGAACTCCGTATGCCTAAGTCAACCCATGAAACGAGCGTGCGGGCGCTCAACCGGCCAATGAGGCGGGATGCGCAAGCCGGGGATCCACCGGGTCCCCCTTTATGTGCTATCGATCCTGCTACTACAACCCTCAGTCCGATCCAATCTTAGACTGGGAATGAACTCCGTATGCCTAAGCCAGCCGACGAAACGAGCGGGCGGGCACTTCATCGGCCAGAGGGACGGGATGCGCAAGCCGTGGATCGATAGGGTGGTAGGTGGGTTTAGGCACATCTTCATATTTCTATGTGTCGATGCCATTTTTATGGCTTGTAAATTCATACAATGGTCCCTTAAGCCTTCCCGTGAAGTTTCATGGCAAGACGACTCGTTTTCTATTTTTCATGATTTTCAAATCTTTTTACGGTTGGGGATTTTTTAAAATTTTTTCGGAAGGATTTTTGGCTTCAAACTTGGTAGACGTGATCCTTGTATTTTTGTTGGCATGCACAAAAAAATTCAGCTAAAAACTCGAAGTGTACAAGATTTTGTGACCATTTGGAAAAAGTGTCCCCATTTCAGACACTTTAATGGCTACTGGCAGCAAACCTTTAAAATCTCAAATGCTCTTTAAGGGGGTGTGAGTTCTCGAGGTTTGATGAGGGATAGGGGGCTAATATAAGGGCCCGGTTCCAGCACACATCGCACATCATGTGCGCACACCCCCTTGCCCCCCCGACCGCCGGAACCCTAATACCGTCGGTCAGATTCTCCGACGATGCTCCGACGATGCTGCCCCGGTGAAGAAAAATGTGGCACCAGCACATGCCCGAGCGTAGCATGTACTGTCGCAACCCTCAGTCTAGTCCGATCTTAGACTGGGAATGAACTCCGTATGCCTAAGTCAACCCATGAAACGAGCGTGCGGGCGCTCAACCGGCCAATGAGGCGGGATGCGCAAGCCGGGGATCCACCGGGTCCCCCTTTATGTGCTATCGATCCTGCTACTACAACCCTCAGTCCGATCCAATCTTAGACTGGGAATGAACTCCGTATGCCTAAGCCAGCCGACGAAACGAGCGGGCGGGCACTTCATCGGCCAGAGGGACGGGATGCGCAAGCCGTGGATCGATAGGGTGGTAGGTGGGTTTAGGCACATCTTCATATTTCTACGTGCCAATTCCATTTTTATGGCTTGCAAATTCATAAAACAGTCCCTTAAGCCTTCACGTGAAGTTTCATGGCAAGACGACTTGTTTTCTATTTTTCATGATTTTCAAAAATTTTTGTGGTTAGGGATTTTTTAAAATTTTTTCTGAAGGAGTTTTTCCCCTAAACTTGGTAGACGTGATCCTTGTATTTTTGTTGGCATGCACAAAAAAATTGAGCTAAAAACTCGAAGTGTACAAGATTTTGTGACCATTTGAAAAAAGTGTCCCCATTTTAGACACTTTAATGGCTACTGGCAGCAAGCCTGTAAAATCTCAAATGCTCTTTAAGGGAGTGTGAGTTCTCGAGGTTTGATAAGGGATCGGGGCCAATATAAGGGCTAAGTACCAGCACCCATCGCACATCATGTGCGCACACCCCCCCGGCCCTCCCGATCATCGGAGCCCCAATACCACCGGTCGGGTTCTCCGACGATGCTCCGGTGATGGTGCCCCGATGAAGAAAAATACGGCACCAGCACATGCCCGAGCCCAGCATGTGCTGCCACAACCCTCGGTCTGGTCCAATCTTAGACAGGGAATGAACTCCGTATGCTTAGATTGGGAATGAACTCGTATGCCTAAGTCAACCCACGAAACGAGCGTACGGGCGCTCAGCCGACCAAAGGGGCGGGATGCACAAATCGGGGATCCGTCGGGTCCCGCTCTGCATGCTGCCGATCCTATTGTCATAACACTCAGTCTGGTCTGATCTTAGACTGGGAATGAACTCCGTATGCCTAAGCCAACCGACGAAACGAGCGGGAGGGCGGGCGGGCGGGCACTACACCGGCCAGAGAGACGGGATGCGCAAGCTGTTAATCGATAGGGTGGTAGGTGGGTTTAGGCACATCTTCACATTTCTGCGTGCCAATGCCATTTTTATGGCTTGTAAATTCATACAATGCCCTCTTAAGCCTTCACGTGAAGTTTCAATGCAAGACTACTCGTTTTCTGTTTTTCACGATTTTTAAAACTTTTTGCAGTTCAGGATTTTTTAAAATTTTTTTGAAAAGAGTTTTGGTCCCAAACTTGGTAGACGTGATCCCTGTAATTTTGTTGGCATGCACAAAAAAATTCAGCTAAAAACTCGAAGTGTACAAGATTTTGTGGCTATTTGGAAAACGTGCCTCCCATTTCAGACCTTTAAGAGGCTACTGGCAGCAAACTGTAAAATCTCAAATGCTCTTTAAGGGGGTGTGAGTTCCCGAGGTTTGATGAGGGATAGGGGGCCAATATAGGGGCCAAGTACCAGCACCCATCGCACATCATCTGCGCACGGCCCCCCCGATCGCCGGAACCCCAATGCCGCCGGTCAGGTTCTCCGACGATGCTTCGACGATGATACCCCGACGAAGAAAAATGCGACAGTAGCACAAGCCCGAGCCTAGCATGTGCAGCCGCAACCCTCGGTCCGGTTTGATCATAGTTTGGCAATGAACTCCGTATGCTTAGACTGGAAATGAACTCCGTATGCCTAAGTCAACCCATGAAACGAGTGTGCGGGCGTTCAGTCACCCAGAGGGGCAGGATGCGTTAGCTGAGGATCAGTCGGGTCCCCCTCTGCATGCTATCGATCCTGCTGTTGCAACCCTCAGTTCGGTCCAATCTTAGACTGGGAATGAACTCCGTATGCCTAAGCCAACCGATGAAACGAGCGGGCGGGTGGGCACTACGACGGTCAGAGAGACGGGATGCGCAAGCCGTGGATCGATAGGGTGGTAGGTGGGTTTAGGCACATCTTCATATTTCTACGTGCCAATGCCATTTTATGGCTTGTAAATTCATACAATGGTCCCTTAAACCTTCAGGTGAAGTTTCATGGCAAGACAACTCGTTTTCTATTTTTCAGGATTTTTG
Source organism: Durio zibethinus (assembly GCF_002303985.1). Next base: position 5,363,774 of record NW_019167849.1, on the reverse strand, counting down.
AAACTTTTTGGGATTCGAGATTTTTAAAAATTTTTTCGGATGGAGTTTGGCCCCAAACGTGGTAGACGTGATCCTTGTATTTTTGTTGGAATGCATAAAAAAATTTTGCTAAAAACTCGAAGTGTACAAGATCTTGTGACCATTTGAAAAAGTGTCCCCATTTCAGACACTTTAATGGCTACAGGCAGCAAACCTATAAAATCTCAAATGGTTTTTAAGGGGGTGTGAGTTCTCGAGGTTTGATGAGGGATAGGGGGCCAATATAAGGGCCAAGTACCAGCACCCATCGCACATCATGTACGCACACCCCCCGACCCCCCCAATCGTCGGAACCAATATGTCGTCGGTCAGGTTCTCCGGCAATGCTCCGACGATGGTGCCCCAGCGAAGAAAAATGCGGCACCATCACAAGCTCGAGCCCAACATGTGCTCCCGCAACCCTCGGTCTGGTCCGATCTTGACTGGGAATAAACTCCGTATGCTTAGAATGGGAATGAACTCTGTATTCCTAAGTCAACCCATGAAACAAGCGTGCGGGCGCTCAGCCTACCAGAGGGGTAGGTTGCGCAAGCCGGGGATCTATCGGCACCCCCTCTGCATGCTGTCAATCCTACTACCCCAACCCTCGGTCTGGTCCGATCTTAGACTGGGAATGATCTCCGTATGCCTAAGCCAACCGACGGAATGAGCGTGAGGGCAGGCGGATGGGCGGGCACTACACCGGCCAGAGAGACGGGATGCGCAAGCTGTGGATCGATTGGGTGGTAGGTGGGTTTAGGCACATCTTCATATTTTTGCATGCCAATGGCATTTTTATGGCTTGTAAATTCATACAATGGTCCCTTAAGCCTTCACGTGTAGTTTCATGGCAAGACAACTCGTTTTCTATTTTTTTAACATTTTTGAAAATTTTAGTGGTTCGGGATTTTTTAAAATTTTTTTGGAAGAAGTTTTGGCCCAAACTTGTAGACGTGATCCTTATATTTTTTTTGGCATGCACAAAAAAATTGATCTAAAACTTGAAAGTGTACAAGATTTTGTGACATTTAAAAAAGTGTCCCATTCCAAACACTTTAAGGGCTACTGGCATGCAAACCTGTAAAATCTCAAAATGCTCTTTAAGGGGGTGTGATTTCTCGGAGGTTTGATGAGGGGAAAATGGGGGGCCAATATAAGGGCCAAGTACTAGCACCCATCGCACATCATGTGCACACACCCCCCCGGCCCTTCCGATCATCGAAACCAAAATACCGTCGGTCAGGTTCTCCGGCAATGCTCCGACGATGGTGCCCCAGTGAAGAAAAATGCCGCACCATCACAAGACCGAGCCCAGCATGTGCTGCCGCAACCCTCGGTCTGGTCTGCTCTTGACTGGGAATGAACTCCGTATGCTTAGACTGGGAATGAACTCCGTATTCCTAAGTCAACCCATGAAATGAGTGTGTGGGTGCTCAGCCGGCCAGAAGGGCGGGATGCGCAAGCCAGGGATCTGGATGCTACCGATCCTGCTGCCGCAACCTTTGGTCCGGTCTAATCTTAAACTGGGAATAAACTCTGTATGCCTAAGCCAACCGACGAAACGAGAGGGCGGGCGGGCGGGCGGGCACTATGCCGGCCTGAGAGACTGGATGCGTAAGCCATGGATCGATAGGGTGGTAGGTGGGTTTAGGCACATCTTCATATTTCTACGTGCCAATGCCATTTTATGGCTTGTAAATTCATACAGTGGTCCCTTAAACCTTCAGGTGAAGTTTCATGGCAAGACAACTCGTTTTCTATTTTTCAGGATTTTTGAAACTTTTTGGGATTCGAGATTTTTAAAATTTTTTCGGATGGAGTTTGGCCCCAAACGTGGTAGACGTGATCCTTGTATTTTTGTTGGAATGCACAAAAAAATTTTGCTAAAAACTCGAAGTGTACAAGATCTTGTGACCATTTGAAAAAGTGTCCCCATTTCAGACACTTTAATGGCTACAGGCAGCAAACCTATAAAATCTCAAATGGTTTTTAAGGGGGTGTGAGTTCTCGAGGTTTGATGAGGGATAGGGGGCCAATATAAGGGCCAAGTACCAGCACCCATCGCACATCATGTACGCACACCCCCCGACCCCCCCAATCGTCGGAACCAATATGTCGTCGGTCAGGTTCTCCGGCAATGCTCCGACGATGGTGCCCCAGCGAAGAAAAATGCGGCACCATCACAAGCTCGAGCCCAACATGTGCTCCCGCAACCCTCGGTCTGGTCCGATCTTGACTGGGAATAAACTCCGTATGCTTAGAATGGGAATGAACTCTGTATTCCTAAGTCAACCCATGAAACAAGCGTGCGGGCGCTTAGCCGACCAGAGGGGTAGGTTGCGCAAGCCGGGGATCTATCGGCACCCCCTCTGCATGCTGTCAATCCTACTACCCCAACCCTCGGTCTGGTCCGATCTTAGACTGGGAATGATCTCCGTATGCCTAAGCCAACCGACGGAATGAGCGTGAGGGCAGGCGGATGGGCGGGCACTACACCGGCCAGAGAGACGGGATGCGCAAGCTGTGGATCGATTGGGTGGTAGGTGGGTTTAGGCACATCTTCATATTTTTGCATGCCAATGGCATTTTTATGGCTTGTAAATTCATACAATTGTCCCTTAAGCCTTCACGTGAAGTTTCATGGCAAGACGACTCATTTTCTATTTTTCATTATTTTTGAAACTTTTTACGGTTCGGGATTTTTTAAAATTATTTCAAAACTATTTTTGGCTCCAAACTTGGTAGACGTGATCCTTGTATTTTTGTTGGCATGCACAAAACAGTTCAGCTAAAAACTCGAAGTGTACAAGATTTTGTGGCCATTTGAAAAAAGTGTCCCCATTTCAGACACTTTAATGGCTACTGGCAGCAAACCTGAAAAATCTGAAACGCTCTTTAAGGGGGTGTGAGTTCTCGAGGTTTGCTGAGGGAAAGGGGGCCAATATAAGCACCAAGTACCAGCACCCATCGTGCATCCTGTACGCACACCCCCCCGGCCTCCCCGATTGTCGGAACCCCAAAACCCAAGGTCAGGTTCTCCGGTGATGCTCCGGCGATGGTGCCCCGGTGAAGAAAAATGCGGCACCAGCACATGCTCGAGCCCAGCATGTGTTGCTGTAACCCTTGGTCCGGTCTGATTTTAGACTTGGAATGAACTCCGTATGCTTAGACTGGGAACGAACTCTATATGCCTCGGTCAACCCATAAAACGAGCGTACAGGCGCTCAGCCGATCGAGGGGCGGGATGCGCAAGTCGGGGATCGGTCGGGTCCCCCTTTGCGTGCTATCGATCCTGCTGCCACAACCCTCAGTCTGGTACAATCTTAGACTGGGAATGAACTTCGTATGCCTAAGCCAACTGACGAAACGAGCGGGCAGGCGGGCGAACGAGCACTACGCCAGCTAAAGAGACGGGAAGCGCAAGCCGTGGATCGATAGGGTGGTAGGTGGGTTTAGGCACATCTTCATATTTCTGCGTGCCAATGCCATTTTTATGGCTTGTAAATTCATAGAATGGTCCCTTAAGCCTTCACCTGAAGTTTCATGGCAAGACGACTCATTTTTTATTTTTCATGATTTTTGAGATTTTTGCGGTTTGAGATTTTTTAAAATTTTTTCAGAATTATTTTTGGCTCCAAACTTGGTAGACGTGATCCTTGTATTTTTCTTGGCATGCACAAAAAAATTCAGCTAAAAACTCGAAGTGTACAAGATTTTGTGGCCATTTGAAAAAAGTGTCCCCATTTCAGACACTTTAATTGCTACTGGCAGCAAACCTGTAAAATCTCAAATGTTCTTTAAGGGAGTGTGAGTTCTCGAGGTTTGTTGAGGGATAGGGGGCCAATATAAGCACCAAGTACCAGCACCCATCGCGCATCATGTACGCACACCCCCCCGACCTCCCTGATCGTCGGAACCCCAATACCTAAGTCAAGTTCTCTGGCGATGCTCCGGCGGTGGTGCCCCGACGAAGAAAAATGTGGCACCAGCACATGCCGGAGCCCAGCATGTGCTGTTGCAACCCTCGGTCTGGTCCGATCTTAGACTGGGAATGAACTTCGTATGCTTAGACTGGGAATGAACTGCATATGCCTCGGTCAACCCATGAAACGAGCGTGCGGGCGCTCTGTGGCCAGAGGGGCGGGATGCGCAAGCCGGGGATCAACCGGGTCCCCCTCTGTGTACTGTCAATCCTGCTGCCACAACCCTTAGTCTGGTATAATCTTAGATTGGGAATGAACTCCGTATGCCTAAGCCAACTGACGAAACGAGCAGGCGGGCGGGCACTACGCCGACCAGAGAGACGGGATGCGCAAGTCGTGGATCGATAGGGTGGTAGGTGGGTTTAGGTACATCTTCATATTGCTGCGTGCCCATGCCATTTTTATGGCTTGTAAATTCATACAATGGTCCCTTCAGCCTTCACGTGAAGTTTCATGGCAAGACGACTCGTTTTCTATTTTTCACGATTTTCAAAACTTTTTGTGGTTTGGGATTTTTTAAAATTTTTTCAGAAGGAGTTTTGGCCCCAAACTTGTTAGAAATGATCCTTGTATTTTTTTTGGCATGCACAAAAAAATTCAGCTAAAAATTCGAAGTGTACAAGATTTTGTGACCATTTGAAAAAAGTGTCCCCATTTTAGACACTTTAATGGCTACTGGCAGCAAACCTATAAAATCTCAAATGCTCTTTAAGGAGGTGCGAGTTCTCAAGGTTTGATGAGGGATTAGGGTTCAATATAAGGGCCAAGTACCAGCACGCATCGCAGAACATGTGCGTACACCCCCCGGCCCCCCAAATCGCCAGAAACCCAATGCCGTCGGTCAGGTTCGTCGGTAATGCTCCGGTGAAGAAAAATGCGGCACCAACACATGCCCGAGCCCAGCATGTGCTGCCACAACCCTCGGTCTGGTCTGATCTTAGATTGGGAATGAACTCCTTATGCTTAGACTAGGAATAAACTCTGTATGCCTAAGTCAACCCACGAAATGAGCGAGGGAGTGCTCAGCCGGCCAGAGGGGCGGGATGCACAAGCCGGGGATCCGTCGGGTCCCCCTCTGCGTGCTGTCGATCCTGCTGCCACAACCCTTGGTCTGGTCCAATCTTAGACTGGGAATGAACTCCGTATGCCTAGGCCAACCAATGAAACGAGCGGGCCGGCACTACACCGGCCAGAGAGACGAGATGCGCAAGCCGTGGATCGATAGGGTGGTAGGTGGGTTTAGGCACATCTTCACATTTCTATGTGCCAATGCCGTTTTTATAGCTTGTAAATTCATACAATGGTCCCTTAAGGCTTCACGTGAAGCTTAATGGCAAGACAACTCGTTTTCTATTTTTCACGTTTTTTGAAACTTTTTGCGGTTTGGGATTTTTTTAAATTTTTTTGAAAAGATTTTTGGCCCTAAACTTGGTAGATGTGATCCTCGTATTTTTGTTGGCATGCACAAAAAAATTCAGCTAAAAACTCGAGGTGTACAAGATTTTGTGACCATTTGAAAAAAGTGTCCCCATTTTAGACATTTTAATGGCTACTGGCAGCAAACCTGTAAAATGTCGAATGTTCTTTAAGGGGGTGTGAGTTCTCGAGGTTTGCTGAGGGATAGGGGGCCAATATAAGCACTAAGTACCAGCACCCATCGCACATCATGTACGCACACCCCCTCGATCTCCCTGATCGTCGGAACCCCAATACCCAAGTCAGGTTCTCTGGTGATGCTCCGGCGATGGTGCCCCGACGAAGAAAAATGCGGCACCAGCACATGCCCGACCCAGCATGTACTGCTGCAGCCCTCGGTCTAGTCCGATCTTAGACTGGGAATGAACTCCGTATGCTTAGACTGGGAATGAACTCCATATGCCTCGGTCAACCCATGAAATGAGCGTGCGGGCGCTCAGTCGAACGAGGGGCGGGATGCGTAAGCTGGGGATCGGTCGGGTCCCCCTCTGCGTGCTGTCGATCCTGCTGCCAGAACCCTCAATCTAGGGTGGTAGGTGGGTTTAGGCACATCTTCATATTTCTACATGCCAATGCCATTTTTATGGCTTGTAAATTCATACAATGGTCCCTTAAGCCCTCACGTGAAGTTTCATGGCAAGATGACTCGTTTTCTATTTTTCATGATTTTCGAAACTTTTTACGGTTCGAGATTTTTTAAAATTTTTTTAGAATGAGTTTTGGCCCCAAACTTGGTAGACGTGATCCTTGTATTTTTGTTGGTATGCACAAAAAACTTCAGCAAAACTCGAAGTGTACAAGATTTTGTGACCATTTGAAAAAAGTATCCCCATTTCAGACACTTTAATGGCTACTGGCAGCAAACCTGTAAAATCTCAAATGCTCTTTAAGGGGGTGTGAGTTCTCGAGGTTTGATGAGTGATAGGGGGCCAATATAAGGGCCAAATTCCAGCACCCACCACATATCATGTGTGCACACCCCTCGGCCCCCCCGATCGCCGGAACCCCAATGCCACCGGTCAGGTTCTCCAGCGATGCTCCGACGATGGTGCCCCGATGAAAAAAAATACGGCACCAGCACATGCTTGAGCCCAGCATGTGCTATCATAACCCTTGGATAGGTTGGGTCCCCCTCTGCGTGCTGTCGATCCTGCTGCCGTAACCCTCAGTCTGATCCGATCGTAGACTTGAATGAACTCCGTATGCCTAGCCAACCGACGAAATGAGCGATGGGCGGACGGACAGGCGGGCACTACACCGGCCAGAGAGACGGATGCGCAAGCCGTTGGATCGATAGGTGGTAGGTGGGTTTAGGCACATCTTCATATTTCTACGTGCCAATGCCATTTTTATGGCTTGTAAATTCATACAATGGTCCGTTAAGCCTTCACGTGAAGTTTCATGGCAAGATGACTCGTTTTCTATTTTTCATGATTTTTGAAACTTTTTGCAATTTGGGATTTTTTAAAATTTTTTCAGAAGGAGTTTTGGCCCCAAACTTGGTAAACGTGATCCTTATATTTTTCTTGGCATGCACAAAAAAATTCAACTAAAAACTTGAAGTGTTCAAGATTTTGTGACAATTTGAAAAAAGTGTCCCCATTTCAGACACTTTAATGGCTATTGGTAGTAAACCTGTAAAATCTCAAATGCTCTTTAAGGGGGAGTGGGTTCTTGAAGTTTGATGAGGGATAGGGGGCCAATATAAGGGCCAAGTACCAGCACCCATCGCACATCATGTGCGAACACCCCCCCGGCCCCCCCGAACGTCAGAACCCCAATGCCGCCAGACAGGTTCTCTGACGATGCTACGGTGATGGTGCCCCGATGAAGAAAAAAGTCACACCAGCACATGCCTAAGCCCAGCATGTGCTGCCACAACCCTCGGTCCGGTCCGATCTTAGACTGGGAATGAACTCCATATGCTTAGATGGGGAATGAACTCCGTATGCCAAAGTCAACCCATTAAACGAGCGTGCGGGTGCTCAGCGGCCAGAGGGGAGGAATACACAAGTCGGGGATCAACTGGGTCCCCCTCTATGTTCTGTTGATCCTGCTACACAACCCTCAGTTCGATCTGATCTTAGACAGGGAATGAACTCCGTATGCCTAGGCCAACCGACGAAACGAGCGGGCGGGCGGGCACTACGCCGGCCAGAGAGACGGGATGTGCAAGCCGTGGATCGATAGGGTGGTAGGTGGGTTTAGTCACATCTTCATATTTCTGCTTGCCAATGCCATTTTTATGGCTTGTAAATTCATACAACATTCCATTAAGCCTTCACGTGAAGTTTCATGGCAAAACGACTCATTTTCCATTTTTCATGATTTTCAAAACTTTCCGCGGTTCGGGATTTTTTAAAATTTTTTTGGAAGGATTTTTGGCCCCAAACTTGGTGGATGTGATCCTTGTATTTTTGTTGGCATGCACAAAAATATTGAGCTAAAAACTCGAAGTGTACAAGATTTTGTGACCATTTGAAAAAAGTGACCCCATTTGAGACAGTTTATTGGCTACTGGCAGCAAACCTGTAAAATCTCAAATGCTCTTTAAGCGGGTGTGAGTTCTTGAGGTTTGATGAGGGATAGAGGGCCAATATAAGGGCCAAGTACCAGCACCCATCGCACATCATGTGCGCACACCCCCTGGTCCCCCCGATCGTCAGAACCCCAATATCGTCAGTCAGGTTCTCTGGCGATGCTCCGACAATGGTGCCCCGATGAAGAAAAATATGACACCAACACATGCCCCAACCTAGCATGTGCTGCCGTAACCCTCGGTCTGGTCCATTCTTAGACTGGGAATGAACTCCATATGCTTAGACTAGGAATGAACTCCGTATGCCTAAGTCAACCCATGAAACAAGCGTGCAGGCGCTCAACCGGCCAGAGAGACGGGATACGCAAGCCATTGATCGATATGGTGGTAGGTGCATTTAGCCACATCTTCATATTTCTGCATGCCAACGCCATTTTTATGGCTTGTAAATTCATACAATGGTCCATTAAGCCTTGACGTGAAGTTTCATGGCAAGACGACTCGTTTTCTATTTTTCATGATTTTCCACACCTTTTACGGTTTGGGATTTTTTAAAATTCTTTCGAAAGGATTTTTGGCCCCAAACTTGGTAGATGTGATCCTTGTTTTTTTGTTGGCATGCACAAAAACATTCAGCTAAAAACTCGAAGTGTACAAGATTTTGTGACCATTTGAAAAAAGTGTCCCCATTTTAGACACTTTAATGGCTACTGGCAGCAAACCTGTAAAATCTCAAATGCTCTTTAAGGGGGTGTGAGTTCTCGAGGTTTGATGAGGGATAGAAGGCCAATATAAGGGCCAAGTACCAGCACCCATCTCACATCATGTGCGCACACTCCCCCCGGCCCCCTCGATCGTCTGAACCCCAATGCCGTCGGTCAGGTTCTCCGACGATGCTCCGGCGATGGTGCCCCGGTGAAGAAAAATATGGCACCAACACATGCCCGAGCCAAGCATGTGCTGCCGCAACCATTGGTCTGATCCAATCTTAGACTGGGAATGAACTCCGTATGCCTAAGACAACCGATGAAACGAGTAGGCAGGCGGGTGGCCACTATGTCGGCCAGAGAGACGGGATGCGCAAGCCGTGGATTTAGGTACATCTTCATGTAGGTGGGTTTAGGTACATCTTCATGTTTCTGTGTGCCAATGCCATTTTTATGGCTTGTCAATTCATACGATGGTCCCTTAAGCTTTCACGTGAAGTTTCATGGCAAGACGACTCATTTTCTATTTTTCATGATTTTTGAAACTTTTTACGGTTCGGGATTTTTTGAAATTTTTTTGGAAGGAGTTTTGGCCAAACTTGGTAGACGTGATCCTTGTATTTTTGTTGGCATGCACAAAAAAATTCAGCTAAAAACTCGAAGTGTACAAGATTTTGTGACCATTTTAAAAATGTGTCCCCATTTCAGACACTTTAATGGCTGTTGGCAACAAACCTGTAAAATCTCAAATGCTCTTTAAGGGGTTGTGAGTTGTCGAGGTTTGATGAGGGATAGGGGGCAATATAAGGGCCAAGTACCAGCACCCATCGCACATCATGTGCACACACCCCCCGGCCCCCCAATCGTCGGAACCTCAATGCCGTCGGTCAGGTTCTCCGGTGATGCTCCGACGATGGTGCCCAGGCGAAGAAAAATGCGACACCAACACATGCCCGAGCCCAGCATCTGCTGCCGCAACCCTCGGTCCGGTCTGATCTTAGACGGGGAATGAACTCCGTAAGCCTAAGTCAACCCACGAAACGAGCGTGCGGGTGCTCAGTCGACCAAAGGGGCGGGATGCGTAAGCCGGGGATCGGTCGGGTCCCCATCTGCGTGCTGTCGATCCTGCTGCCGCAACCCTTGGTCCGGTCTGATCTTAGACTGGTAATAAACTCCATATGCCTAAGCCAACCGACGAAACGAGCGGGTGAGCGGGCGGGCTGGCGGGCACTACGCCGGCCAGAGGGACGGGATGCACAAGCCGTGGATCGATAGGGTGGTAGGTGGGTTTTGGCACATCTTCATATTTCTGCATGCCAATGCCATTTTTATGGCTTGTAAATTCATACAATGCTCCCTTAAGCCTTCACGTGAAGTTTCATGGCAAGACGACTCGTTTTCTATTTTTCATGATTTTTGAAACTTTTTGAGGTTCGGGATTTTTTTAAATTTTTTCAGACGGAGTTTTGGCCCCAAACTTGGTAGACGTGATCCTTTTATTTTTTTTGACATGCACAAAAAAATTCAGCTAAAAACTCGAAGTGTACAAGATTTTGTGACCATTTGAAAAAAGTGTCCCCATTTCAGACACCTTAATGGCTACTGGCAGCAAACCTGTAAAATCTCAAATGGTCTTTTAGGGGGTGTGAGTTCTCAAGGTTTGATGAGGGATAGGGGGCCAGTATAAGGGCCAAGTACCAGCACCCATTGCACATCATGTGTGCACACCCCCCGACCCTCTCGATCGCCGAACCCCAATGCCGTCGATCAGGTTCTCCGACGATGCTCCGGTGATGGTGCCCCGATGAAGAAAAATGTGACACCAACACATGCCCAAGCCCAACATGTGCTGCCACAACTCTCGGGCCGGTCCAATCCTAGATTGGGAATGAACTCCGTATGTTTAGACTGGGAATGTACTCTGCATGCCTAAGTCAACCCACGAAACGAGCGTACGGGTGCTTAGCCGGCCAGAGGGGCGGGATGCGTAAGCCGGGGATCAGTCGGGTCCCCCTCCATGTCCTGCCGATCCTACTATTACAACCCTTGGTTCGGTTCGATCTTAGACTGGGAATGAACTCCATATGCCTAAGGCAACCGACGAAACGAGCGGCCGGGCAGGCGGGCGGGCACTACATCGGCTAGAGAGACAGGATGTGCAAGCCGTGGATCAATAGGGTGGTAGGTGGGTTTAAAGACATCTTCATATTCCTAGGTGCCAGTGCCGTTTTTATGGCTTGTAAATTCATGCAATGGTCCCTTAAGCCTTCATGTGAAGTTTCATGGCAAGACGACTCGTTTTATATTTTTCATGATTTTTGAAACTTTTTACAGTTCGATATTTTTTAAAAATTTTTCGAAAGGAGTTTTGGCCCCAAACTTGGTAGACGTGATCCTTGTATTTTTTTTGGCATGCACCAAAAAATTCAGCTAAAAACTCGAAGTGTATAAGATTTTGTGACCATTTGAAAAAAGTGTCCCCATTTTAGACACTTTAATGGCTACTGGCAGCAAACCTGTAAAATCTCAAATGCTCTTTAAGGGGGTGTGACTTCTTGAGGTTTGATGAGGGATAGGGGGCCAATATAAGGGCCAAGTACCAGTACCCATCGCACATCATGTGCGCACACCCCCCGGCCCCCCCGATCGTCAGAACCCCAATGCCGCCTATCAGGTTCTCCGGTGATGCCCCGGTGATGGTGCCCCAACGAAGAAAAATGCGACACCAGCACATCCCGAGCCCAGCATGTGCTACCGCAACCCTCGATCTGGTCTGATCTTAGATTGGGAATGAACTCCGTATGCTTAGACTGGGAATGAACTCCGTATGCCTAAGTCGACCCATGAAACGAGCGTGCGAGTGCTCAGCCGGCCAGAGGGGCAGGATATGCAAGTCGGGGATCGGTGGGTCCCCCTCTGTGTGCTACCGATCCTGCTATCGCAACCCTCGGTCCGGTCCGATCTTAAACTGGGAATGAACTCCGTATGCCTATGCCAACCAACGAAATGAGTGGACGGGCGGGCGGGCACTACGTCGGCCAGAAAGACGGGATGCACAAGCCGTGGATCGATAGGGTGGTAGGTGCGTTTAGCCACATCTTCATATTTCTATGTGCCAATGCCATTTTTATGGCTTGTAAATTCATACAATGGTCCCTTAAGCCTTCACGTCAAGTTTCATGGCAAGACGACTCCTTTTCTATTTTTCCCGATTTTGGAAACTTTTTGCGGTTTGGGATTTTTTAAAATTTTTTTGAAAGGATTTTTAGCCGGAAACCTGGTAGACGTGATCCTTGTATTTTTGTTGGCTTGCACAAAAAAATTTAGCTAGAAACTTGAAGTGTACAATATTTTGTGACCATTTGAAAAAAGTGTCCCCATTTCAGACACTTTAATGCCTACTGGTAGCAAACTTGTAAAATCTCAAATGCTCTTTAAGGGGGTGTGAGTTCTCGACATTTGATGAGCGATAGGGGGCCAATATAAGGGCCAAGTACCAGCACCCATCGCACATCATGTGCGCACACCCCCACCCTGCCCCTTCGATCATCAGAACCCCAATGCCGTCGGTCAGGTTCTCCGACGATGGTGCCCCGACGAAGAAAAATACGGCACCAACACATGCTCGAGCCCAGCATGTGCTGTCGTAACCCTCGGTCTAGTCCGATCTTAGATTGGGAATGAACTTCTTATACTTAGACTGGGAATGAACTCTGTATGCCTAAGTCAACGCACAAAACGAGCGTGCGGGTGCTCAGCCGGCCAGAGGGGCGGGATGCACAAGCAGGGGATCGGTCGGGTCCACCTCTACGTGCTGCTGATCTTGCTGCTACAACCCTCGGTTCAATCTGATCTTAGACTGAAAATGAACTCCGTATGTCTAAGCCAACTAATGAAACGAGCGGACGGGCAGGCGTGCACTACATCGGCCAGAGAGACTGGATGCGCAAGCCGTGGATCGGTAGGGTGGTAGGTTGGTTTAGGCACATCTTCATATTTCTGTGTGCCAATGCCATTTTTATGGCTTGTAAATTCATACAATGGTCCCTTAAGCCTTCACGTGAAGTTTCATGGCAAGACGACTCATTTTTTATTTTTCACGATTTTTAAAACTTTTTACGGTTTGGGATTTTTTAAAATTTTTTCGAAAGGGGTTTTGGCCCCAAACTTGGAAGACATGATCATTGTATTTTTTTTGGCATGCACAAAAAAATTCAGTTAAAAACTCGAAGTGTACAAGATGTTGTGACCATTTGAAAAAAGTGTCCCCATTTCAGACACTTTAATGGCTACTGGCAGCAACCCCGTAAAATCTGAAATGCTTTTTAAGGGGGTGTGAGTTCTCGAGGTTTGATGAGGGATAGGGGGCCAATAGAAGGGCCAAGTACCAGCACCCATCACACATCATGTGGGCACACCCCCCTGGCCCCTTCGATCGCCTGAACCCCAATGCCGTCGATCAGGTTCTTCGGCGATGCTCCAGTGATGGTGCCCCGACGAAGAAAAATGCGGCATCAACACATGCTCGAGCCCAGGATATGCTGTCGTAACACTCGGTCAAGTCTGATCTTAGACTGGGAATGAACTCCGTATCCTTAGACTGGGAATGAACTCCGCATGTCTAAGTTAAAGCACGAAATGATCGTGCGGGTGCTCAGCCGGCCAGAGGGGCGGGATGCACAAGCGGGGGATCGGTCGGGTCCCCTTCTACGTGCTGCTGATCCTCCTACTGCAACCCTCGGTCTGGTCTAACCTTAGACTGGGAATGAACTCCGTATGCCTAAGCCAACCGACGAAACGAGCAGGTGGGCGGGCGAGCACTACACCGGCCAGAGAGACTGGATGCGCAAACTGTGGATCAATAGGGTGGTAGGTGGGTTTAGGCACATCTTCATATTTCTGTGCGCCAATGCCATTTTTATGGCTTGTAAAATCGTACTATGGTCCCTTAAGCCTTCACGTGAAGTTTCATGGTAAGACGACTCATTTTCTATTTTTCACGATTTTTGAAACTTTTTACGGTTCAGCATTTTTTTAATTTTTTTCGAAATGAGTTTTGGCCCCAACTTGGTAGACGTGATCCTTGTATTTTTGTTGGCATGCAAAAAAAAATTCAGCTAAAAACTCGAAGTGTACAAGATTTTGTGACCATTTGAAAAAAGTGTCCCCATTTCAGACACTTTAATGGCTACTGGCAGCAACCCCGTAAAATCTGAAATGCTTTTTAAGGGGGTGTGAGTTCTCGAGGTTTGATGAGGGATAGGGGGCCAATAGAAGGGCCAAGTATCAGCACCCATCACACATCATGTGCACACACCACCCCGACCCCCCGATCGTCGGAACCCAAACGTCGCCGGTCAGGTTTAACGGTGATGCTCCGGTGTTGGTGCCCCGACGAAGAAAAATGCGGCACCAACACATGCCCGAGCCCAGCATGTGCTACCGCAACCCTTGGTCCGGTCTGATCTTAGACTGGGAATGAACTCCGTATGCTTAGACTGGGAATGAACTCCGTATGCCTAAGTGAACCCACGAAACGAGCGTGCGGGTGCTCGGTCGGCCAGAGGGTCGGGATGAGCAAATCGGGGATCGGTCGGGTCCCCTTCTGCGTCCTACGGATCCTACTATCGGAACCCTCAATCCGGTCCAATTTTAGACTGGGAATGAACTCCGTATGCCTAAGCCAACCGACGAAATGAACGGGTGGGCGGGTGGGCGGGCACTACGCCGGCCAGAGAGACGGATGCGCAAGCCGTGGATTGATAGGGTGGTAGGTGAGTTTAGGCACATCTTCATATTTCTGTGTGCCAATGCCATTTTTATGCCTTGTAAATTCATACAATGGTCCGTTAAGCCTTCACGTGAAGTTTCATGGCAAGACGACTCTTTTCTATTTTTCACGATTTTTGAAACTTTTTGTGGTTCGGGATTTTTTAAAATTTTTTCGGAAGGAGTTTTGGGCCCAAACTTGGTAGACGTGATCCTTGTATTTTTTTTGGCACGCACAACAAAATTCAGCTAAAAACTCGAAGTGTACAAGATTTTGCGAACCATTTGAAAAAAGTGTCCCCATTTTAGACACTTTAATGCCTACTGACAGCAAACCTGTAAAATCTCAAATGCTCTTTAAGGGGGTGTGAGTTCTCGAGGTTTGATGAGTGATAGGGGGTCAATATAAGGGCCAAGTACCAGCACCCATCGCACATCATGTGCGCACTCCCCCCTCGGTCCCCTCTATCACCGGAACCCCAATGCCGTCGGTCAGGTTCTCCGGCGATGCTCCGACGATTGTGCCCCGACGAAGAAAAATGCGACACCAACACATGCCTGAGCCCAGTATGTGCTGCCGCAACCCTCGATCAGGTCCGATCTTAGACTGAGAATGAACTTTGTATGCTTAGACTGGGAATGAACTCCGTATGCCTAAGTCAATGCACGAAACAAGCGTGCGGGTGCTCAGCCGTCTAGAGGGACAGGATGCGCAAGCCAAGGATCGGCCGGGTCCCCCTCTGCGTGCTGCTGATCCTACTGCCACAACCCTCGGTCTGATCTGGTCTTAGACTAGGAATGAACTCCATATGCCTAAGCCAACCTACGAAACGAGCGAGCGGGCGGGTGGGCGGGCACTACGTCGGCCAGAAAGACGGGATGCGCAAGGCGTGGATCGATAGGGTGGTAGGTGAGTTTAGGCACATCTTCATATTTCTGTGTGCCAATGCCATTTTTATGCCTTGTAAATTCATACAATGGTCCCTTAAGCCTTCACGTGAAGTTTCATGGCAAGACGACTCGTTTTCTATTTTTCAAGATTTTTTGAAACTTTTTGCGGTTCGGGATTTTTGAAAAATTTTTCAGAAGGAGTTTTGGCCCCAAACTTGGTAGACGTGATCCTTGTATTTTTATTGGCATGCACAAAAAAATTCAACTAAAAACTCGATGTGTACAAGATTTTGTGACCATTTGAAAAAAGTGTCCCCATTTCAGGCACTTTAATGGCTACTAGCAGCAAACCTGTAAAATCTCAAATGCTCTTTCAGGGGGTGTGAGTTCTCAAGGTTTGATGAGGGATAGGGGGCCAATATAAGGGCCAAGTACCAGCACCCATCACACATCATGTGCGCACACCCCCCTCGGCCCCCCTCTATCGTCGGAACCCAATACCTCCGGTCAGGTTCTCCGACGATGCACCGGCGATGGTGCCCCGACAAAGAAAAATACGGCACCAACACATGCCCGAGCCCAGTATGTGCTGCCGCAACGCTCGATCCGGTCCGATCTTAGACTGGGAATGAACTCCGTATGCTTAGACTGGGAATGAACTCCGTATGCCTAAGTCAACCCACGAAACGAGCGTACGGGTGCTCAGCCGGCCAGAGGGTGTGATACGCAAGCCGGGGATCTACCGAGTCCCCCTTTGCATGCTACCGATCCTGGTGCTGCAACACTTGATCGGGTCTGATCTTAGACTGGGAATGAACTCCATATGCCTAAGCCAACCGATGAAACGAGCGGGCTGGCGGGCAGGCGGGCACTGCGCCGGCCAGAGAGATGCGATGCGCAAGCCGTAGCTCGGTAGGGTGGTAGGTGGGTTTAGGCACATCTTCATATTTCTACATGCCAATGCCATTTTTATGGCTTGTAAATTCATACAATGGTCCCTTAAGCCTTCACACGAAATTTCATGGCAAGACGACTCGTTTTCTATTTTTCACGATTTATGAAACATTTTGCGGTTTAAGAATTTTTAAAATTTTTTCGAAAGGATTTTTGGCCCCAAACTTGTAGACGTGATCCTTGTATTTTTGTTGGCATGCACAAAAAAATTCAGCTAAAAACTCGAAATGTACAAGATTTTGTGACCATTTGATAAAAGTGTCCCCATTTCAGACACTTTAATGGCTACTGCCAGCAAACCTGTAAAATATCAAATGCTCTTTAAGGGGGTGTGAGTTCTCGAGGTTTGATGAGGTATAAGGGGCTAATATAAGGGCCAAGTACTAGCACCCATCGCACATCATGTGCACACACACCCCCTCGGCCCCCCATCGCCGGAACCCTAATGCCGCCGGTCAGGTTATCCGATGATGCTCCGACGATGGTGCCCCGGTGAAGAAAAATGCGGCACCAACACATGCCCGAGCCTAGCATGTGCTGCTGTAACCCTTGATCCGGTCCGATCTTAGACTGGGAATGAACTCCGTATGCCTAAGTCAACCCATGAAATGAGCGTGTGGGTGTTCAGTCGGCCAGAGGGGTGGGATGCGGAAGCCGGGGATCGGTCGGGTCCACCTCTGCATGCTGTCGATCCTACTGCTGCAACGCTCAGTCTAGTCTGATCTTAGAATGGGAATGAACTCCATATGCCTAAGCCAACCGACGAAACGAGTGGGTTGGCAGGCGGGCGGGCACTACCTCAGCCAGAGAGACGGGATGCGCAAGCTGTGGATCGATAGGGTGGTAGGTGGGTTTATGCATATCTTCATATTTCTATGTGCCAATGCCATTTTTATGGCTTGTAAATTCATAAAATGGTCCCTTAAGCCTTCACATGAAGTTTCATGGCAAGATGACTCGTTTTTTATTTTTCACGATTTTTAAAACTTTTTGTGGTTCGGGTATTTTTTCAAATTTTTTTAGAAAGAGTTTTAGCCCCAAACTTTTTAGACGTGATCCTTGTATTTTTTTTGGCATGCACAAAAAAAGTCAGCTAAAAACTCGAAGTGTACAAGATTTTGTGACCATTTGAAAAAAGTGTCCCCATTTCAGACACTTTAATGGCTACTGGCAGCAAACTTGTAAAATCTCAAATGCTCTTTAAGGGGGTGTGAGTTCTCAAGGTTTGATGAGGGATAGGGGACCAATATAAGGGCCAAGTCCCAGCACCCATCGCACATCATGTGCGCACACCCCCCGGCCCCCCCGATCACCCGAACCCCAATGCCAGGGGTCAGGTTCTCCGACGATGGTGCCCCGACGAAGAAAAATACGGCACCAACACATGCCCGAGCCCAGCATGTGCTACCGCAACCTTCGGTCCGATCTGATCTTAGACTGGAATCAACTCCATATGCTTAGACTGGGAATGAACTCCGTATGCCTAAGTTAACCTACGAACCGAGCGTGCGGGTGCTCAGCTGGCCAGAGGGGCAGGATGCGAAAGCAGGGGATCGACCGGGTCCCCCTCTGCGTGCTGTCGATCCTGCTGCCGCGACCCTCAGTCTGGTCCGATCTTAGACTAGGAATGAACTCCATATGCCTAAGCCAACCGACGAAACAAGCGGGCGGGCGGGCGGGCACTACGCCGGCTAGAGAGACAGAATGCGCAAACTGTGGATCGATAGGGTGGTAGGTGGGTTTAGGCACATCTTCATATTTCTGCATGCCAATGCCATTTTCCTGCTGCCGCAACCCTCGATCCGATCCAATCTTAGTCTGGGAATGAACTCCGTATGCCTCAGCCAACCGACGAAACGAGTGGGCGGGCGGGCACTATGCCGGTCAGAGAGACGGGATGCAGAAGCCGTGGATCGATAGGGTGGTAGGTGGGTTTAGGCATATCTTCATATTTTTGTGTGCCAATGTGATTTTTATTCCTTGTAAATTCATACAACGGTCCCTTAAGCCTTCACGTGAAGTTTCATGGCAAGACGAATCATTTTCTATTTTTCATGATTTTCAAAACTTTTTACGGTTCAGGATTTTTTAAAATTTTTTCGGAAGGAGTTTTAGCCCCAAACTTGGTAGACGTAATCCTTGTATTTTTGTTGGCATGCACAAAAAACTTCAGTTAAAAACTCAAAGTGTACAAGATTTTGTGACCATTTGAAAAAAGTGTCCCCATTTCAGATACTTTAATGGCTACTGGCAGCAAACCTATAAAATCTCAAATGCTCTTTAAGTGGGTGCGAGTTCTCGAGGTTTGATGAGGTATAGGGGGCCAATAAAAGGGCCAAGTACCAGCACCCATCGCACATCATGTGCGCACACCCCCCGGCCCCCCCGATCATCGAAACCCCAATGCCGCCGGTCAGGTTCTCCGGCGATGCTCCGACAATGGTGCCCCGATGAAGAAATATACAGCACCAACACATGCGCGAGCCTAGCTTGTGCTGCCGCAACACTCGGTTCGGTCCAATCTTAGACTGGGAATCAACTCCGTATGCTCAGACTGGGAATCAACTCCGCATGCTTAGACTGGGAATGAACTTCGTATGCCTAAGTCAACCTATGAAACGAGCGTGCGGGCTCTCAGCAAGCCAGAGGGGTGGGATGCGCAAGCCGAGGATCGGTCGGGTCTCCCTCTGCATGCTACTAATCTTGCTACCGTAACCCTCGGTCTGGTCCAAACTTAAACTAGGAATGAACTCCGTATGCCTAAGCCAACCGACGAAACGAGCGGGTGGGCGGGCACTACGTCGGCCAGAGAGACGGGCTACGCAAGCCGTGGATCGATAGGGTGGTAGGTGGGTTTAGCCACATCCTTATATTTTTGTGTGCCAATTGTATTTTTATGGCTTGTAAATTCATACAATGGTCCCTTAAACCTTCACGTGAAGTTTCATGGCAAGATGACTCGTTTTCTATTTTTCATGATTTTCAAAACTTTTTACGGTTCAAGATTTTTTAAAATTTTTTCGGAAGGAGTTTTGACCCCAAGCTTGGTAGACGTGATCCTTGTATTTTTGTTGGCATGCACAAAAAACTTCATCAAAAAATCGAAATGTACAAGATTTTGTGACCATTTGAAAAAAGTGTCCCCATTTCAGACACTTTAATGGCTACTGGTAGCAAACCTGTAAAATCTCAAAAGCTCTTTAAGGGGGTGTGAGTTCTCAAGGTTTGATGAGGGATAGGGGGCCAATATAAGGGCCAAGTACCAGCACCCATCGCACATTATGTGCGCACCCGCTGACCCCCCCGATCGTCGGAACCCCAATGCCATTGGTCAGGTTCTTCGGGGATGCTCCGACGATGGTGCCACGATGAAGAAAAATGCGGCAGCAACGCATGCCCGAGCCCAGCATGTGCTGTCGCAACCCTCGATCCGGTCTGATCTTAGACTGGGAATGAACTCCGTATGCTTAGACTGGGAATGAACTCTGTGTGCTTAGACTGGGAATGAACTCCGTATGCCTAAGTCAACCAACGAAACGAGCGTGCGGGTGCTCAGCCGGCCAGAGGGACGGGATGCGTAAGCCAGGGATCGGCCGGGTCCCCCTCTGTGTGCTACCGATCTTGCTGCTGTAACCCTCAGTTCAATTCGATCTTAGACTGGGAATGAACTCCGTATGCCTAATCCAACTGACGAAACGAGCAGACGAGCGGGCAGGCACTACGCCGGCCAGAGAGACGGGATGCGCAAGCCGTGGATCGATAGGGTGGTGGGTGGGTTTAGGTACATCTTCATATTTCTGCATTCCAATGCCATTTTTATGGCTTGTAAATTCATACAATGGTTCCTTAAGCCTTCACGTGAAGTTTCATGGCAAGACGACTTGTTTTCTGTTTTTCATGATTTTTGAAACTTTTTACGGTTCGGGATTTTTTAAAATTTTTTCGAAAGGAGTTTTGGCCCCAAACTTGGTAGACGTGATCCTTGTATTTTTGTTGGCATGCACAAAAGTATTCAGCTAAAAACTCAAAGTGTACAAGATTTTGTGACCATTTGAAAAAAGTGTCCCCATTTTAGACACTTTAATGGGCACTGGCAGCAAACCTGTAAAATCTCAAATGCTTTTTAAGGGGGTGCGAGTTCTCACGGTTTGATGAGGGGTAGGGGGCCAATATAAGGGCCAAGTACCAGCACCCTTCGCACATTTTGTGCGCACACCGCCTCCGGCACCCCCGATCGTCAGAACCCTAATGCCGCCGGTCAGGTTCTCCGGTGATGGTCCGACGATGGTGCCCCGACGAAGAAAAATGCAGCACCAACACATGCTCGAGCCCAGCATGTGCTGTTGCAACCCTCGGTCTGGTTCGATCTTAGACTGGGAATGAACTCTGTATGCTTAGACTGGGAATGAACTCTGTATCCCTAAGTCAACCCACGAAACGAGCGTGCGAGTGCTCAGCAGGCCAGAGGGGTGAGATGTGGAAGTCGGGGATCGACCGGGTCCTCCTCTACGAGCTCCCGATCCTGCTACCGCAACCCTCTGTTCGATCCAATCTTAGACTGGGAATGAACTCCGTATGCTTAGACTGGGGATGAACTCTGTATGCCTAAGTCAACCGACGAAATGAGCGCGCGGGTGCTCAGCCGACCAGAGTGGTTGGATGCGCAAGCCGGGGATCGACCGGGTCCCCCTCTGCGTGCTATCGATCCTACTACTGTAACCTTCAGTCCGATCTGATCTTAGACTGGGAATGAACTCCATATGCTTAAGCCAACCGACAAAACGAGTAGGCGGGCGGACGGGCAGGCACCACGCCGACCAGAGAGACGGGATGCGCAAGCCGTGGATCGATAGGGTGGTAGGTGGGTTTAGGCACATCTTCATATTTCTATGTGCCAATGCCATTTTTATGGCTTGTAAATTAATACAATGGTCCCTTAAGCCGTCACGTGAAGTTTCATGGCAAGACAACTCGTTTTCTATTTTTCATGATTTTTGAAACTTTTTACGGGTTCGGGATTTTTTAAAATTTTTTTGGAAGGAGTTTTGGCCCCAAACTTAGTAGACGTGATCATTGTATTTTTTTTGGCATGCACTAAAAAAATTCAGCTAAAAACTCAAAGTGTACAAGATTTCGTGACCGTTTGAAAAAAGTGTCCCCATTTCAGACACCTTAATGGCTACTGGCAGCAAACCTGTAAAATCTCAAATGCTCTTTAACGGGGTGTGAGTTCTCAAGGTTTGATGAGGGATAGGGGGCCAATATAAGGGCCAAGTACCCGCACCCATCGCACATCATGTGCGCACACCCCCCGCCCCCCAATCGTTGGAACCCCAATGCCACCGGTCAGGTTCTCCGGGGATGGTGTCCCGATGAAGAAAAATGCAACACCAACACATGCCCGAGCCCAGCATGTGCTGCCGCAACCCTCGATCCGGTCTGATCTTAGACTGGGAATGAACTCCGTATGCTTAGACTGGGAATGAATTTCGTATGCATAAGTCAACCCACGAAATGAGCGTGCGGGTGCTCAGCCGGCCAGAGAGGCGTGATGCGCAAGTCGGGGTTCGGTCGGGTCTCCCTCTGTGTGCTGTCAATCCTGTTGCTGCAACCCTTAGTCTAGTCCAATCTTAGACTGGGAATGAAGTCCGTATGCCTCAGCCAACCGATGAAATGAGCGGGTGGACGGGCGGGTGGGCACTACGCCGGCCAGAGAGACGGGATGCGCAAGCCGTGGATCGATAGGGTGGTCGGTGGGTTTATGCACATCTTCATATTTCTTTGTGCCAATGCCATTTTTATGGCTTGTAAATTCATACAATGGTCCCTTAAGCCTTCACGTGAAGTTTCATGGCAAGACGACTCGTTTTCTATCTTTCACGATTTTTAAAATTTTTTATGGTTCGGGATTTTTTAAAATTTTTTTGGAAGGAGTTTTGGCTCCAAATTTGGTAACGTGATCCTTGTATTTTTGCTGGCATGCACAAAAAAATTCAGCCAAAAACTCAGAGCATATAAGATTTTGTTACCATTTGAAAAAAGTGTCCCCATTTCAGACACTTTAATGGCTACTGGCAGCAACCTTGTAAAATCTCAAATGCTCTTTAAGGGGGTGTGAGTTCTCGAGGTTTGATGAGGGATAGGGGGACAATAAAAGGGCCAAGTACCGGCACCCATCACACATCATGTGCGCACACCCTCGCCGGCCCCCCCGATCGTCGAAATCCCAATGCCGTCGGTTAGGTTCTCCGCCGATGCTACGGCGATGGTTCCCCGATGAAGAAAAATGTAGCTCCAACACATGCCCAAGCCCAGCATGTGCTGCCGCAACCTTGGTCTGGTCCGATCTTAGACTGGGAATGAACTCTGTATGCTTAGACTGGGAATGAACTCTGTATCCCTAAGTCAACCCACGAAACGAGCGTGCGAGTGCTCAGCAGGCCAGAGGGGTGAGATGTGGAAGTCGGGGATCGACCGGGTCCTCCTCTACGAGCTCCCAATCCTGCTACCGCAACCCTCTGTTCGGTCCAATCTTAGACTGGGAATGAACTCCGTATGCTTAGACTGGGGATGAACTCTGTATGCCTAAGTCAACCGACGAAATGAGCGCGCGGGTGCTCAGCCGACCAGAGTGGTTGGATGCGCAAGCCGGGGATCGACCGGGTCCCCCTCTGCGTGCTATCGATCCTACTACTGTAACCTTCAGTCCGATCTGATCTTAGACTGGGAATGAACTCCATATGCTTAAGCCAACCGACAAAACGAGTAGGCGGGCGGACGGGCAGGCACCACGCCGACCAGAGAGACGGGATGCGGAAGCCGTGGATCGATAGGGTGGTAGGTGGGTTTAGGCACATCTTCATATTTCTATGTGCCAATGCCATTTTTATGGCTTTTAAATTCATACAATCGTCCCTTAAGCCTTGACGCGAAGTTTCATGGCAAGATGACTCGTTCTCTATTTTTCACAATTTTTGAAACTTTTTGCGGTTCGGGATTTTTTAAAATTTTTTCAGAAGGAGTTTTGGTCCCAAACTTCTTAGACATGATCCTTGTATTTTTGTTGGCATGCACCAAAAAATTCAGCTAAAAACTCGAAGTGTACAAGATTTTGTGACCATTTGAAAAAAGTGTCCTCATTTCAGACACTTTAATGGCTACTGGCAGCAAACCTGTAAAATCTCAAATGCTCTTTAAGTGGGTGTGAGTTCTCGAGGTTTAATGAGGGATAGGGGGCCAATATAAGGGCCAAGTACCAGCACCCATCGCACATCATTTGTGAACACCCCCCGGCCTCCCCGATCACCGGAACCCCAATGCCGTCGGTCAGGTTCTCCTGCGATGCTCCAACGATGGTGCCCCTGTGAAGAAAAATGCGACACGAACACATGCCCGAGCCCAGCATGTGCTGCCACAACCCTCGGTCCGGTCCGATCTTAGACTGGCAATGAACTCTGTATGCCTAAGTCACCCACGAAACGAGCGTGCGGTTGCTTAGCCGGCCAGTGGGGTGGGTTTCGCAGGCCAGGGATCGGCCGGGTCCCCCTCTGCGTGCTGCTGATCTTGCTGCCTCAACCCTCGTCTGGTCTGATCTTAGACTGGGAATGAACTCCGTATGACTAAGCCAACCGATGAAACGAACGGCGGCGGGCGGGCGGGCACTACGTCGGCCAGAGAGACGTGATGCGCAAGCCGTGGATCGATACGGATGGTAGGTGGGTTTAGGCACATTTTCATATTTCTATGTGCCAATGCCATTTTTATGGTTTGTAAATTCATACAATGGTCCCTTAAGTCTTCACGTGAAGTTTCATGGCAAGACGACCCGTTTTCTATTTTTCATGATTTTTGAAACTTTTTGCGGTGCGAGATTTTTTAAAATTTTTTCGGAAGGAGTTTTGGCCCCAAAGTTGGAGACATGATCCTTGTATTTTTGTTGGCATGCGCAAAAAAATTTAGCTAAAAACTCAAAGTGTACAAGCTTTTTGTGACCATTTCAAAAGGTGTCCTCAATTCAAACACTTTAATGGCTACTAGCAGCAAACCTGTAAAATCTCAAATGGTCTTTTAGGAGGTGTGAGTTCTCGAGGTTTGATGAGGGATAGGGGGCCAATAAAAGAGCCAAGTACCGGCATCCATCGCACATCATGTGCGCACACCCTCGCCGGCCCCCCCGATCGTCTGAATCCCAATGCCGCCGGTTAGGTTCTTCGCCGATGCTACGACGATGGTTCCCCGACGAAGAAAAATGCAGCTCCAACACATGCCCAAGCCCAGCATGTGCTACTGCAACCTCGGTCTGGTCCGATCTTAGACTGGGAATGAACTCTGTATGCTTAGACTGGGAATGAACTCCGTATGCCTAAGTCAACCCACGAAACGAGCGTGCGGGTGCTCAGCCGGCCAGAGGGGCAGGACGCACAAGCCAGGGATCGACTGGGTCTCCCTCTGTGTGTTGCTGATCCTGCTGCCACAACCCTCTGTTCGGTCCGATCTTAGACTGGGAATGAACTCCGTATGCCTAAGCCAACCGACGAAACGAGCGGGCGGTCGGGGACTACGCCGGCCAGAGAGACGGGATGTGCAAGCCGTGGATCGATAGGGTGGTAGGTTGTTTAGGCACATCTTCATATTTCTGCATGCCAATGCCATTTTTATGGCTTGTAAATTCATACAATGGTCCCTTAAGCCTTCACGTGAAGTTTCATGGCAAGACGACTCGTTTTCTATTTTTCATGATTTTTGAAACTTTTTGCCGTTCAGGATTTTTTAAAATTTTTCGGAGGGAGTTTTCACCCCAAACTTGGTAGACATAATCCTTGTATTTTTGTTGGCATGCACAAAAAATTCAGCCAAAAACTCGAAGTGTACAAGATTTTTTGACCATTTGAAAAAAGTGTCCCCATTTCAGACACTTTAATGGCTACTGGCAGCAAACCTGTAAAATCTCAAATGCTCTTTAACGGGGTGTGAGTTCTCGAGGTTTGATGAGGGATAGGGGGCCAATATAAGGGCCAAGTACCAGCACCCATCGCACATCATGTGCACACATCCCCCCCGGCCCACTCCATCGCCAGAACCTCAATGCCGCCAGTCAGGTTCTCCGACGATGGTCCAGTGAAGAAAAATATGGCACCAGCACATGCCCGAGCCCAGCATGTGCTGTTGTCACCCTCGATCCGATCCGATCTTAGACTGGGAATGAACTCCGTATGCTTAGACTGGGAATGAACTCCGTATGCCTAAGTCAACCCACGAAACGAGCATTCGGGCGTTCAACCGACCAGAAGGGCGGGATGCGCAAGACAGGGATCGGTCGGGTCCCCCTCTAAGTGCTACCGATCCTGCTGCCGCAACCCTCGATCCGGTCCGATCTTAGACTGGGAATGAACTCCGTATGCCTAAGCCAACCGACGAAACGAGCAGGGCACTACCCCGGACAGAGGCGGGATGCGCAAGCCGTGGATCGATAGGGTGCTAGGTGGGTTAAGGCACATCTTCATATTTCTACATGCCAATGCCATTTTCATCGCTTGTAAATTCATACAATGGTCCCTTAAGCCTTCACGTGAAGTTTCATGGCAAGACGACTCATTTTCTATTTTTCATGATTTTTAAACTCTTTACAGTTCAGGATTTTTTTAAAATTTTTGCAGAAGGAGATTTGGCCCCAAACTGGTAGACGTGATCCTTGTATTTTTGTTGGCATGCACAAAAAAATTCAGCTAAAAACTCGAAGTGTACAAGATTTTGTGACCATTTGAAAAAAGTGTCCCCATTTCAAACACTTTAATGGCTACTGGCAGCAAAGCTGTAAAATTCAAATGCTCTTTAAGGGGGTGTGAGTTCTTGAGGTTTGAAGAGGGTTAGGGGGCCAATATAAGGGCCAAGTACCAGCACCCATCGCACATCATGTGCGCACACCCCCCGGCCCCCCGATCACCGGAACCCCAATGCCACCAGTCAGGTTCTTCGGCGATGCTCTGACGATGATGCCTCGACGAAGAGAAATGAGGCACCAGCACATGCTCGAGCCCAGCATGTGCTACCACAACCCTCGGTCCGGTCCGATCTTAGATTGGGAATGAACTCCGTATGCTTACACTGGGAATGAACTCCGTATGCCTAAGTCAACACACGAAATGAGCGTGCGGGTGCTCAGCTAGCTAGAGGGGTGAGATGCGCTAGCCGGGGATTGGCTGGGTCCCCCTCTATGTGCTGCTGATCTTGCTGCCGCAACCCTCGGTCTGGTCCGATCTTAGATTCCGAATGAACTCCGTATGCTTAAGCCAACCGACGAAACAAGCGGGCGGGTGGGCGGGAGGGCACTACGCCGGCCAGAGAGACGAGATGCGTAAGCCGTGGATCGATAGGGTGGTAGGTGGGTTTAGGCACATCTTCATATTTTTGCATGCCAATGCCATTTTTCTGGCTTGTAAATTCATACAATGGTCCCTTAAGCCTTCACGTGAAGTTTCAAGGCAAGACGACTCGTTTTCTATTTTTCATGATTTTTGAAACTTTTTACGGTTTGAGATTTTTTAAAATTTTTCGGAAGGATTTTTGGCCCCAAACTTGGTAGACTTGATCCTTGTATTTTTTTTGGCATGCACAAAAAAATTCAGCTAAAAACTCGAAGTGTACAAGATTTTGTGATTATTTTAAAAAAGTGTCCCCATTTCAGACACTTTAGTGGCTACTGGCAGCAAACCTGTAAAATCTCAAATGCTCATTAAGGGGGTGTGAGTTCTCCAGGTTTGATGAGGGTTAGGGGGCCAATATAAGGGTAAAGTACAAGCACCCATCGCACATCATGTGCGCACACCCCCCTGATCGTCGGAACCCCAATGCTACCGGTCAGGTTCTCCGACGATGCTTCGGTGAAGAAAAATGCATCACCAGTAGTTGCTCGAGCCTAGCAAGTGCTGTCGTAACCCTCAGTCCAGTCCGATCTTAGACTAGGAATGAACTCCATATGCGTAGATTGGGAATGAACTCCGTATGCCTAAGTCAACCCACGAAACGAGCGTGTGGGCGTTTAGCCGGCTAGAGGGGTGGGATGCGCAAGCCGGGGATCGATCGAGTTCCACTCTGCATGGTGCAAACCTTGCTACCATAACCCTCGAACTGGTCTGATCTTAGACTGGGAATGAACTCCGTATGCGAAAGCCAACCGACAAAACGAGCGGGCGGGCGGGCACTAGTCGGCCAAAGAGACGGGATGCACAAGCCGTGAATCGATAGGGCGGTAGGTGGGTTTAGGCACATCTTCATATTTCTGCATGCCAATGCCATCATACAGTGGTCCCTTAAGCCTTCACGTGAAGTTTCATGGCAAGACGACTCGTTTTCTATTTTTCATGATTTTTGAAACTTTTTTAAATTTTTTTCAGAAGGAGTTTTGGCCCCAAACTTGGTAGACGTGATCCTTGCATTTTTTTAGGCATGCACAAAAAATTCAGCTAAAAACTCGAAGTGTACAAGATTTTATGACCATTTGAAAAAAGTGTCCCCATTTCAGACACTTTAATGGCTACTGGCAGCAAACCTATAAAATCTCAAATGCTCTTTAAGGGGGTGTGAGTTTCCGAGGTTTGATTAGGGATAGGGGGCTAATATAATGGCCAAGTACCAGCACACATCGCACATCATGTGCGCACACCCCCCCAGCCCCCCCGATCGTCGGAACACCAATGCCACCAGTTAGGTTCTCTGACGATGGTGCCCCGACGAAGAAAAATGCGACACCAGCACATTCCGAAGCCCAGCATGTGCTGTCGCAACCCTCGGTCCGATCCAATCTTGGACTGGGAATGAACTCCGTATGCTTAGACTGGGAATGAACTCCATATGCCTAAGTCAACCCACGGAACGAGCGTGCGGCTGCTCAGTCGGCCAGAGGGGCGAGATGTGCGAGTCGGGGATCTGTCGGGCACCCTCTGCGTGCTATCAATCTTGCTGTCGCAACCCTCGGTCCGGTCGGATCTTAGACTGGGAATAAACTCCGTATGCCTAAGTCAACCCACGAAACGAGCGTGCGGGCGCTCAGTCGGGTAGAGGGGCGGGATGCGCAAGCCGGGGATCGATCGGGTCCCCCTCTACGTGTTGTCAATCCTGCTGCCACAACCCTCTGTCCGGTCCGATCTTAGAGTGGGAATGAACTTCGTATGCCTAAGCCAACCGACGAAAAGAGCGGGC
The DNA here is from genome assembly GCF_002303985.1 of Durio zibethinus. The sequence continues at coordinate 5,335,239 of NW_019167849.1, read as the reverse complement.
GGGCAGGCGGGCGAGCACTACACCAGCCATAGAGATGGGATGCGCAAGCCGTGGATCGATAGGGTGGTAGGTGGGTTTAGGCACATCTTCATATTTCTGCATGCCAGTGCCATTTTTATGGCATGTAAATTCATACAATGGTCCCTTAAGCCTTCACGTGAAGTTTCATGGCAAAATGACTCGTTTTCTATTTTTCATGATTTTCGAAATTTTTTGCGGTTCGGGATTTCTTAAAATTTTTTTGAAAGGAGTTTTGGCCCCAAACTTGGTAGACGTGATCCTTGTATTTTTTTTGGCATGCACAAAACAATTTAGCTAAAAACTCGATGTGTATAAGATTTTGTGACCATTTCAAAAAAGTGTCCCCATTTCAGACACTTTAATGGCTACTGGTAGCAAACCTATAAAATCTCAAATGCTCTTTAAGGGGCTGTGAGTTCTCGAGGTTTAATGAGGGATAGGGGGCCAATAAAAGGGCCAAGTACCAGCACCCTTCGCACATCATTTGCGCACACCCCCCCGACCCCCCGGTCGTTAGAACCCCAATACCGTCGGTCAGGTTCTCTGGTGATGCTCCGACGATGGTGCCCCGGTGAATAAAAATACGGCACCAGCATATGCCTGCGCCCAGCATGTGCTGCCGTAACCCTCGGTCTGATCTGATCTTAGACTGGGAATGAACTCTGTATGCCTAAGTGAACCCACGAAATGAGCGTGTGGGCGCTCAGTCGGCTAGAGTGGCGGGATGCGCAAGCCGGGGATCGATCGGGTCCCCCTCTGTGTGCTGCCGATCCTGCTGTCGCAACCCTCAGTTCGGTCTAATCTTAGACTGGGAATAAACTTCGTATGCCTAAGAAGCCAACCGACGAAACAAGTGGGCGGGCGGGCGTGCGGGCACTAAGCCGGCCAGAAAGACGGGATGCGCAAGCCGTGGATCGATAGGGTGGTAGGTGGGTTTAGGGACATCTTCATATTTCCGCATACCAATGCCCTTTTTATGGCTTGTACATTCATACAATGGTCCCCTAAGCCTTCACGTGAAGTTTCATGGCAAGACGACTCGTTTTCTATTTTTCAAGATTTTCAAAACTTTTTGCGGTTCGGGATTTTTTAAAATTTTTTTGGAAGGAGTTTTGGTCCCAAACTTGGTTCACGTGATCCTTGTATTTTTGTTGGCATGAACAAAAAAATTCAGCTAAAAACTCGAAGTGTACAAGATTTTGTGACCATTTGAAAAAAGTGGCCCCATTTCAGACACTTTAATGGCTACTGACAGCAAACCTGTAAAATCTCAAATGCTCTTTAAGGGGGTGTGAGTTCTTGAGGTTTCATGAGGGATAGGGGGCTAATATAAGGGCCGAGTACCACCACCCATCCCACATCATGTGCGCACACCCCCCCGACCCCCAATCACCGGTACCCCAATACCGTCGGTCAGGTTATCCGACGATGTTGCCTCGATGAAGAAAAATGTGCCACCAACACATGCCCGACCCCAGCATGTGCTGCCACAACCCTCGATCTGGTCCAATCTTAGATTGGGAATGAACTCCATATGTTTAGATTGCAAATGAACTTCATATGCCTAAGTCAACCCACGAAATGAGCGTACGGGCGCTCAGCCGGCCAGAGGGGCGGGATGCGCAAGTCGGGGATTGCCCAGGTCCCCCTCTGCGTGCTGCCATTCCTGCCACTGCAACCCTCGGTCCGGTCTGATCTTAGACTATGAATGAACTCCGTATGCCTAGGTCAACCGACGAAACGAGCGGGCAGGCGGGCGGGCGGGCGCTATGTCGGCCAGAGAGACGGGATGCGTAAGCCGTGGATCGATAGGGTGGTAGGTGGGTTTAGGCACATCTTCATATTTCTATGTGCCAATGCCATTTTTATGGCTTGTAAATCCATACAATGGTCCGTTAAGCCTTCACGTGAAGTTTCATGGCAAGATGACTCGTTTTCTATTTTTCACCATTTTTGAAACTTTTTACGGTTTGGGATTTTTCAAAATTTTTTCGGAAGGAGTTTTGGTCCCAAACCTGGTAGACGTGATCCTTGTATTTTTGTTAGCATCCACAAAAACATTCAGCTAAAAACTCGAATTGTACAAGATTTTGTGACCATTTGAAAAAAGTGTCCCCATTTCAGACACTTTAACGGCTACTGGCAGTAAACCTGTAAAATCTCAAATGCTCTTTAAGGGGTGTGAGTTCTCGAGGTTTGATGAGGGATAGGGGGCAATATAAGGGCCAAGTACCAGCACTCTATGCACATCATCTGCGCACACCCCCCCGGCCCCCCGATCGCCTGAACCCTAATGCCGCTGGTCAGTTGCTCCGGTGATGGTGCCCCGGTGAAGAAAAATGTGGCTCCAGCACATGCTCAAGCCCAGTATGTGCTACCGTAGCCCTCCGTCCGGTCTGATCTTAGACTGCAAATGAACTCCGTATGCTTAGACTGCGAATGAACTCCGTATGCCTAAGTCAACCCCCGAAACGAGCGTGCGGGCGCTCAGCCGACTAAAGGGGCGGGATGCACAAGCCGGGGATCGATCGGGTGCCCCTCTGCGTGCTGCCGATCCTGCTGCCGCAACCCTTGGTCTGGTCCAATCTTAGACTAGGAAAGAACTCTGTATACATAAGCCAACCGACGAAACGAGCCGGCGGGTGGGCACTACGCCGGCCAGAGAGACGGGATGCGTAAGCCCTGGTTCGATAGGGTGGTATGTGGGTTTAGGCACTTCTTCATATTTCCACATGCCAATGCCATTTCTATGGCTTGTAAATTCATACAATGGTCCCTTAAGCCTTCACGTGAAGTTTCATGGCAAGACGACTCGTTTTCTATTTTTCATGATTTTTGAAACTTTTTTCGGTTTGGGATTTTTTAAAATTTTTTCAAAACGAGTTTTGGCCCCAAACTTGGTAGACGTGATCCTTGTATTTTTGTTGGTGTGCAAAAAAAACTTTAGCTAAAAACTCGAACTGTACAAGATCTTGTGACCATTTGAAAAAAGTGTCCCCATTTCAGACACTTTAATGGCTACTGGCAGCAAACCTGTAAAATCTCAAATGCTCTTTAAAGGGGCATGAGTTCTTGAGGTTTGATGAGGGATATGGGGCCAATATAAGGCCCAAGTACCAGCACCAATCGCACATCATGTGTGCAAACCCCCCCCCGGCCCCTCGATCGTCGAAACCCTAATGCCGCCGGTCATATTCTTCGGTGATGCTCCAGTGATGGTGCCCCGACGAAGAAAAATGTGGCACTAGCACATGCCCGAGCCCAGCTTGTGCTGTTGCAGCCCTCGGTCCAGTCCGATCTTAGACTGGGAATGAACTCTGTATGCTTAGACTGGGAATGAACTTCGTATGCCTAAGTCAACCCATGAAACGAGGGTGCCAGCGCTCAGCCGACTAGAGGGCTGGGATGTGCAAGCCGGGGATCGATCGGGTCCCCCTCTGCGTGCTGCCGATCCTACTGCTGCAACCCTCGATCTGATCCAATCTTAGTCTGGGAATGAACTCCATATGCCTCAGCCAACCGACGAAACGAGTGGGCTGGCGGGCACTACGTCGGCCAGGGAGACGGGATGCAGAAGCCGTAGATCGATAGGGTGGTAGGTGGGTTTAGGCATATCTTCATATTTCTGTGTGCCAATGCCATTTTTATTCCTTGTAAATTCATACAATGGTCCCTTAAGCCTTCACGTGAAGTTTCATGGCAAGACGACTCGTTTTCTATTTTTAAAGATTTTTGAAACTTTTTACGGTTCGAGATTTTTTTAAATTTTTTCGGAAGGAGTTTTGGCCCCAAGCTTGGTAGACACGATCCTTGTAATTTTTTTGGCATGCACAAAAAATTTCACTTAAAAAACTCGAAAAGTGTAGCAAGATTTTGTGACCATTTGAAAAAGTGTCCCCATTTTAGACACTTTATGGCTACTGATAGCAAACCTGTAAAATCTCAAATGCTTTTAAGGGGGTGTCAGTTCTCGAGGTTTGATGAAAGGATAGGGGGCCAATATAAGGGGCCAAGTACCAGCACCCCATCACACATCATGTGCGCCACACCCCCCCGACGCCCCCGATCGCCGGAACCCTAATGCCGCCGGTCAGGTTCTCCGGCGATGCTCCGGTGATGGTGCCCCGACAAAAGAAAAATGCGACAACAACACATGCCCGAGCCCAGCATGTGCTGCCGCAACCCTCGGTCTGGTCGATCTTAGACTGGGAATGAACTCCATATGCCTAAGTCACGATGAAACGAGCCAGGCGGACGGCGGGCGCTACGTCGGCCAGAGAGACGGGATGCGCAAGCCATGGATTGATAGGTGGTAGGTGGGTTTAGGTCACATCTTCAATTTTTTGCATGCCAATGCCATTTTTATGGCTTGTAAATTCATACAATATTCCCTTAAGCCTTCACGTGAAGTTTCATGGCAAGACGACTCGTTTTCTATTTTTCATGATTTTTGAAACTTTTTACGGTTCGGGATTTTTTAAAATTTTTTTGGAAGGAGTTTTGGCCCCAAACTAGGTAGACATGATCCTTCTATTTTTGCTGGTATGCATAAAAAAATTCAGCTAAAAACTCGAAGTGTACAAGATTTTGTGACCATTTGAAAAAAATGTCCCCATTTCGAACACTTTAATGGCTACTGGCAGCAAACATGTAAAATCTCAAATGCTCTTTAAGGGGGTGTGAGTTCTTGAGGTTTGATGAGGGATAGCGGGCCAATATAAGGGCCAAGTACCAGCACCCATCGCACATCATGTGCGAACACACACCCCCTGGCCCCCCCGATCGTCGGAACTCTTATTTCGCCAGCCAGGTTTTCTGAGGATGCTCCGGTGATGGTGCCCCGACGAAGAAAAATGCAGCACAAGCACATGCCCGAGCCCAGCATGTGCTACCACAACCCTCGGTCCGGTCTGATCTTCGACTAGGAATGAACTCCATATGCTTAGACTGGGAAGGAACTCCGTATGTCTAAGTCAACCCACGAAATGAACGTGCGGGCGCTCAGTCGGCTAGAGGGGCGGAATGCGCAAGTCGGGGATCGGTCGGGTCCCCCTCTGTGTGCTGCCGATCCTGCTATCGCAATCCTCAGTCCAGTCTGATCTTAGACTAGCAATGAACTCCGTATGCATAAGCCAACCGACGAAACGAGCGAGCGGGCGGGCGGGCGCTACGCCGGCCAGAGAGACGGGATGCGCAAGCCGTGGATCAATAGGGTGGTAGGTGGGTTTAGGCACATCTTCATATTTCTACATGCCAATGCCATTTTTATGTCTTGTAAATTCATACAATGGTCCCTTAAGCCTTCACGTGAACTTTCATGGCAAGACGACTCGTTTTTTATTTTTCATAATTTTCAAAACTTTTTACGGTCTAAGATTTTTTAAAATTTTTTGGGAAGGATTTTTCACCCCAAACTTGGCATGCACAAAATAATTCAGCTAAAAACTCGAAGTGTATAAGGTTTTGTGACCATTTGAAAAAAGTGTCCCCATTTCAAACACTTTAATGGCTACTGGCAGCAAACCTGTAAAATCTCAAATGCTCTTTCAGGGGTTGTGAGTTCTTGAGGTTTGATGAGTGATAGGGGGCCAATAGAAGGGCCATGTACCAGCACCCATCATACATCATGTGCACACACCCCTCCGGCCCCTCCGATCGTCGAAACCCCAATGCCGTCGCTCATGTTCCTGGCGATGCTCCGGCGATGGTGCCCCGACGAAGAAAAATACGGCACCAGCACATGCCCGAGCCCAGCATGTGCTACCGCAACCCTCGGTCCAGTCTGATCTTAGGCTGGGAAAGGACTCTGTATGCTTATACTGGGAATGAACTCTGTATGCCTAAGTCAACCCATGAAACGAGCGTACGGGCGCTCAACCGACCAGAGGGGCAAGATGCGCAAGTTAGGGATCGGTCGGGTCCCCCTCTGCGTGCTACCGATCCTGCTGCCACAACCCTAGGTTTGGTCTGATCTTAGACTGGGAATGAACTCCGTATGCCTAAGCTAACCGATGAAACGAGTGGGCGGGCGGGCACTACGATGAGCAGAGAGACGGGATGCGCAAGTCGTGGATCGATAGGGTGGTAGTTGGGTTTAGGCACATCTTCATATTTCTACTTGCGAATGCCATTTTGATGGCTTGTAAATTCATACAATGGTCTCTTAAGCCTTCACGTGAAGTTTCATGGCAAGACGACTCGTTTTCTATTTTTCATGATTTTTGAAATTTTTTACGGTTCAGGATTTTTAAAACTTTTTTTCGGAAGGAGTTTTGGCCCCAAACTTGGTAGACGTGATCCCTGTATTTTTGTTGGCATGCACAAAGAAATTCAGCTAAAAACTTAATGTGTACAAGATTTTGTGACCAGTTGAAAAAAGTGTCCCCATTTCAGACACTTTAATGGCTACTGGCAGCAAACCTGTAAAATCTCCAATGCTCTTTAAGGGGGTGTGAGTTCTCGAGGTTTGATGAGAGATAGGAGGCCAATATAAGGGCCAAGTGCCAGCACCCATCACACATCATGTGCGCACACCCCCCGGCCCCCCGATCGTTGCAACCCCAATGCCGCCGATCAGGTTCTCCAACGAAGCTTTGGCGATGGTGCCCCGACGAAGAAAAATGTGGCACCAGCATATGCACGAGCCCAGAATGTGCTGCTATAACCCTAGGTCCGGTCCGATCTTGGACTGGGAATGAACTCTGTATGCCTAAGTCAACCTACGAAACGAGCGTGCAGGTGCTTAGCCAGCCAGAGGGGCGGGATGCGTAAGCCGAGGATCGGCCAGGTCGCCCTCTGCGTGCTGCTACCGTAACCCTCGATCTAGTCTGATCTAAGATTGGGAATGAACTCTGTATGCCTAAGCCAACCGATGAAAAGAGCGGGGAGGCGGGCGGGCGGGCACTACGTCGGCCAGAGAGACGGGATGCGCAAGCCGTGGATCGATAGGGTGGTAGGTGGGTTTAGGCACATCTTCATATTTCTACATGGCAATGCCATTTTTATGGCTTGTAAATTCATACAATGGTCCCTTAAGCCTTCACGTGAAGTTTTGATGGCAAGACGACTCGTTTTCTATTTTTCACGATTTTTGAAACTTGTTACGGTTCGAGATTTTTTAAAATTTTTTCGGAAGGAGTTTTGGCCCTAAACTTCATAGACGTGATCCTTGTATTTTTGTTGGCATGCGCAAAAAATTTCAGCTAAAAACTCAAAGTGTACAAGATTTTGTGACCATTTGAAAAAAGTGTCCCCATTTCAGACACTTTAATGGCTACTGGCAGCAAAGCTGTAAAATCTCAAATGCTCTTTAAGGGGGTGTGATTTCTTGAGGATTGATGAGGGATATGGGGCCAATATAAGGGGCAAATACCAGCACCCATCACACATCATGTGCCCACACCCCCTTCCGGCCCCCCCGATCGTCGGAACCCCAATGCCGCCGGTCAGGTTCTCCGGCGAAGAAAAATGTGACAACAACACATGTTCGAGCCCAGCATGTGCTATCGTAACCCTCGGTCCGATCCGATCTTAGACTGGAAATTAACTTCGTATGCTTAGACTGGGAATGAACTCCCTATGCCTAAGTCAACCCATGAAACGAGCATACGGGTGCTCAGTCGGCCAGAGGGGCGGGATGCACAAGTCGGGGATCGATCGGATCCCCCTCTGCGTGCTGCCGATCCTGCTCCTGCAACCCATGGTCTTGTCTGGTCTTAGACTTGGAATGAAATCCGAATGCCTAAGCCAACCGATGAAATGAGGGCGGCGGGCGGGTGAGCACTATGCCGGCCAAAGAGACAGGATGCGCAAGCCGTGGATCAATAGGGTGGTAGGTGGGTTTAGGCACATCTCCATATTTCTGCATGCCAATGCCATTTTGATGGCTTGTAAATTCATACAATGGTCTCTTAAGCCTTCACGTGAAGTTTCATGGCAAGACGACTCGTTTTCTATTTTTCACGATTTTTGAAACTTTTTGCGGTTCGGGAATTTTTAAAATTTTTTCAGAAGGATTTTTAGCCCCAAACTTGGTAGATGTGATCCTTGTATTTTTGTTGGCATGCACAAAAAAATTCAGCTAAAAACACGAAGTGTACAAGATTTTGTGACCATTCGCCCCCCCGATTGCCGGAACCCCAATGCCGCCGGTCAGGTTCTCCGACGATGCTCCGACGATGGTGCCCAGTCGAAGGAAAATGCAGCACCAACACATGCCCGAGCCCAGCATGTGCTGCCATAACCCTCGGTCTGGTCGAATCTTAGACTAGGAATGAACTCCGTATGCTTAGACTAGGAATGAACTCCGTATGCCTAAGTCAACCAATGAAACGAGCGTGCGGGAGCTCAGCCGACCAGAGGGGCGGGATACGAAAGCCGGGGATTGGCCAGGTCCCCCTCTACGTGCTACCAATCCTGTTGCCGCAACCCTCGGTCTGGTCTGATCTTAGATTGGGAATGAACTCTGTATGCCTAAGCCAACCGATGAAACGAGCGGGCGGGCAGGCGGGCACTACGTCGGCCAGAGAGACGGGATGCGCAAGCCGTGGATCGATAGGGTGGTAGGTGGGTTTAGGCACATCTTCATATTTCTGCATGCCAATGCCATTTTTATGGCTTGTAAATTCATACAATGGTCCCTTAAGCCTTCACATGAAGTTTCATGGCAAGACGACTCGTTTTCTATTTTTCATGATTTTTGGAACTTGTTGCGGTTCGGGATTTTTTAAAATTTTTTCAGAAGGAGTTTTGGCCCCAAACTTTGTAGACGTGATCCTTGTATTTTTGTTTGCATGCACAAAAAAATTCAGCTAAAAACTCAAAGTGTACAAGATTTTGTTACCATTTGAAAAAAGTGTCCACATTTCAAACACTTTAAGGGCTATTGGCAGCAAACCTGTAAAATCTCAAATGCTTTTTAAGGGGGTGTGAGTTCTCAAGGTTTGATGAGGGATAGGGGGCCAATATAAGGGCCAAGTACCAGCACCCATCGCACATCATGTGTGCACACCCCCTCTCAGCCCCCCCGATCGTCGAAACCCCAATGTCGTCGGTCAGGTTTTTCGACGATGCTCCGACGATGGTGCCTCGGCAAAGAAAAATGTGCACCAACACATGCTTGAGCCCAGCATGTATGGCCGCAACCCTCGTCTGGTCTGATCTAAGACTGGAATGAACTCCGTATGCCTAAGTCAACCAACGAAACGAGCGTGTGGGGCTCAGCCGCCAGAGGGGTAGGATGCGTAGTCGGGGATCGGTTGGTTCCCTCTGCGTGCTATCGATCCTGATGCCGCAACCCTCGGTCCAGTCCAATCTTAGACTAGGAATGAACTCCATATGCCTAAGCAGTCGAAAACGAGCGGGCGGCGCGGGCGGGTGGTACTACGTCGGCCAGAGAGACGGGATGCGCAAGCCGTGGATCGATAGGGTGGTAGGTGGGTTTAGGTACATCTTCATATTCTGCATGCCAATGCCATTTTATGGCTTGTAAATTCATACAATGGTCCCTTAAGCCTTCATGTGAAGTTTCATGGCAGGACGACTCGTTTTCTATTTTTCATGATTTTTGAAAACTTTACGGTTCGAGATTTTTTTGAAATTTTTTCGTAAGGAGTTTTGGCCCCAAACTTGGTAGACATGATCCTTGTATTTTTATTGGCATGCATAAAAAAATTCAGCTAAAAAATCGAAGTGTACAAGATTTTGTGACCATTTGAACAAAGTGTCCCATTTTAGACACTTTAATAGCTACTGGCAGCAAACTTGTAAAATCATCAATGCTCTTTAAGGGGGTGTGGAGTTCTCGGAGGTTTGATGAGGGATAGGGGGACAAATATAAGGGCCAAGTACCAGCACCCATCGCACATCATTGTGCGGCACACCCCCCGGTCCCCGATCGCGAACCACCAATGCCGCCGGTCCGGTTCCTCCGACGATGCATCGGCGATGGTGGCCCCGACGAAGAAAAATGCGGCATCAACACATGCTCGAGCCCAGCATGTGCTGATTGTACCCTTGATCCAATTTGATCTAGACTTGGGAAATGACTCCTTACGCTTAGACTAGGGTATGAACTCTGTATCGCCTAAGTCAACCCACGAACGAGCGTGCGGGTGCTCAGTCGGCCAGAGGGGCGGGATGCGCAAGCCGAGGATCGACCGGGTCCCCCTCTGTGTGTTGTCAATTTTTCTGTCGCAACCCTCGGTCTGGTCTGATCTTAGACTGGGAATGAACTCCGTATGCCTAAGCCAACCGACGAAACGAACGAGCGGGCGAGCGGGCGGACGGGTAGCACGTCGGCCAGAGAGACGGGATGCGCAAGCCATGGATTAATAGGGTGGTAGGTGGGTTCAGGCACATCTTCATATTTTTGCATGCCAATGCCATTTTTATGGGCTTGTAAATTGATACAATGGTCCCTTAAGCCTTCACGTGAACTTCCATGGCAAGACGACTCATTTTTTATTTTTCATGATTTTTGAAACTTTTTACGGTTCGGGATTTTTGAAAATTTTTTTGGAAGGAGTTTTAGCCCCAAACTTGCTAGATGTTATCCTTGTATTTTTGTTGGCATGCACAAAAAAATTCAGCTAAAAACTCGAAGTGTACAAGAATTTGTGACCATTTGAAAAAAGTGACCCCATTTCATACACTTTAATGGCTACTGGCAGCAAACCTGTAAAATCTCAAATGCTCTTTAAGGAGATGTGAGTTCTCAAGGTTTGATGAGGGATAGGAGGCCAATATAAGGGCCAAGTACTAGCACCCATCACACATCATGTGTGCACACCTCCCCCGGCCCCCCCGATCACCGAAACCCCAATGCCGCCGATCAGGTTCTTCGACGATGCTCCGGCGATGGTGCCCCGACGAAGAAAAATACGGCACCAACACATGCCCGAGCCCAGCATGTCCTACTGCAACCCTCAGCCCAATCCGATCTTAGACTAGGAATGAACTCCGTATGGGTGCTCAGTCGGTAGGAGGGGCGGAAAGCGTAAGCCAGGGATCGGTCGGGTCCTCCTCTGCGTGCTGCTAATCCTACTGCTGTAACCCTCGATCTGGTCCGATCTTAGACTGGGAATGACTCCGTATGCCTCAGCCAATCGACGAAATGAGCAGGGCGTGCGGGCACTTAACGTCGGCCAGAGAGATGGGATGCGCAGCATAGATCGATAGGATGGAGGGGTTGGTACACTTCATTTTTGCAGCCAGCATTTTTTCTTGTAAATTCATACATCATCCCGTAACCTCACATGAAGTTTCATGGAAGAAATGATTCGAGTGATTTTCAAACTTCGGGTCGGGGGGTTTTAAATGATGTGGAAGAGTGCTTGGTACTTGGTATAATGCCTTGTAATCCCTCATGCACCTCAAAAACATCAGCTAAAGAGCATTCGAATTTTACAAGTTTTGTGACCAGTTGAAAAAAGTGTCCCATTTCAGACACTTTAATGGCTACTGGCAGCAAACCTGTAAATCTCAAAATGCTCTTTCAGGGGGTGGTGAGTTCTCGAGGTTTGATGAGGGATAGGGGGGCCCAATATATGGGCCAAGTACCAGCACCCATTGCACATCATGTGCGCACACCCCCGACCCCCCGATTGTCGAAACCCCAATGCGCCAGTCAGGTTCTCCGATGATGCTTCGGTGATGGTGCTCCGACGAAGAAAATACAGCACTAACGCATGCTCGAGCCCAGCATGTGCTGCCACAACTGTCGGTCTGGTCTGATCTTAGACTGGGAATGAACTCTTTATGCTTAGACTGAGAATGAACTCCGTATGCCTAAGTCATCCAACGAAATGAGCGTGCGGGTGCTCAGCCGGCCAGAAGGGCGGGATGCGTAAGCCAGGGATCGACTGGGTCCCCTTCTGTGTGTTGCCAATCCTCCTACTGCATACCTCGGTCCGGTCCGATCTTAGACTGAGAATGAACTCTGTATGCCTAAGCCAACTGACGAAATGAGCAGGCGGACGGGCACTATGCCGGCCAGAGAGACGGGATGCGCACGCCGTGGATCGATAGGGTGGTAGGTTGGTTTAGGCACATCTTCATATTTTTGTGTGCCAATGCCATTTTTATGGCTTGTAAATTCATACAATGGTCCCTTAAGCCTTCACGTGAAGTTTCATGGCAAGACGACTCGTTCTCTATTTTTCATGATTTTTTAAACTTTTTGCAGTTCGAGATTTTTTTTAAATTTTTTCAGAAGGAGTTTTGGGCCCAAACTTGGTAGACATGATCCTTCTATTTTTTTTTGGCATGCACAAAAAAATTCAGCCAAAAACTCGAAGTGTACAAGATTTTGTGACCATTTGAAAAAGTGTCCCCATTTCAGACACTTTAATGGCTACTGGCAGCAAACCTGTAAAATCTCAAATGCTCTTTAAGGGCGTGTGAGTTCTCGAGATTTGATGAGGGATAGGGGGCCAATATAAGGGCCAAGTACCAGCACCCATCACACATTATGTGCGCACACCCCCCCAGCCCCCCCGATCGTCGGAACCCTAATGCCGTAGGTCAGGTTGTCAGGCGGTGCTCCGACGATGGTGCCCCGGTGAAGAAAAATGTGACAGCAACACATGCCTGGGCCCAGCATGTGCTGTCGCAACCCTCGGTTCGATCTGATCTTAGACTGGAAATGAACTCCGTACTCTTAGACTGGGAATGAACTCCGTATGCCTAAGTCAACCCACGGAACGAGCATGCGGGCGCTCAGTCAACTAGAGGGGCAGAATGCGCAAGCCGAGGATCGGTCGGGTCCTCCTCTGTGTGCTATCAGTCCTGCTATTGCATCCCTTAGTTTGGTTTGATCTTAGACTAGGAATGAACTCCGTATGCCTAAGTCGACCGATGAAATGAGCTGGCAGGCGGACGAGCGGGCACTATGCCAGCCAGAGAGGCGGGATGCGCAAGCCGTGGATCGATTGTGTGGTAGGTGGGTTTAGGCATATCTTCATATTTCTACATGCCAATGCCATTTTTATGGGTTGTAAATTCATACAATGGTCCTTTAAGCCTTCACGTGAAGTTTCATGGCAAGACGATTCGTTTTCTATTTTTCACGGTTTTTGAAACTTTTTGCGGTTTGGGATTTTTTAAAATTTTTTTCAAAGGGGTTTTGCCCCCAAATTTGGTAGACGTGATCCCTGTATTTTTTTTGACGTGCACAAAAAAATTCAGCTAAAAACTCGAAGTGTACAAGATTTTGTGACCATTTGAAAAAAGTGTCCCCATTTCAGACACTTTAATGGCTACTGGTAGCAAACCTGTAAAATCTCAAATGCTCTTTAAGGGGGTGTGAGTTCTCGAGGTTTGATGAGGGATAGGGGCCAATATAAGGGCCAAGTACCAGCACCCATCGTACATCATGTACGCACACCCCCCGGCCCACCCGATCGCTGGAACCCCAATGTCGCCAGTCAGGTTCTCCGACGATGCTCCGACGATGGTGCCCTAGTGAAGAAAAATGGGGCACCATCACAAGCCCGAGCCCAGCATCTGCTGGTGCAACCCTCAGTCCGGTCCGATCTTGACTGGGAATGAATACCATATGCTTAGACTTGGAATGAACTCTGTATGCCTAAGTCAACCTATGAAACGAGCGTACGGGCGCTCAGCCAGCCAGAGGGGTGGGATGCGCAAGCCGGGGATCGGCCGGGACCCCCTATACGTGCTGTTAATCGTACTGCCCCAACCCTCGGTCTGGTTCGATCTTAGACTGGGAATGAACTCCGTATGCTTAAGCCAACCAACGAAACGAGCATGAGGGCGGGTGGGCGGGTGGGCACTACGTCGGCCAAAGAGACGGGATGCGCAAGCCGTGGATCGATAGGGTGGTAGGTGGGTTTAGGCACATCTTCATATTTCTACGTGCCAATGCCATTTTTATGGCTTGCAAATTCATACAATGGTCCCTTAAGCCTTCACGTAAAGTTTCATGGCAAGACGACTCGTTTTCTATTTTTCATGATTTTTGAAACTTTTTGTGGTTCGGGATTTTTCAAAATTATTTCAAAATTATTTTTAGCTCCAAACTTGGTAGACGTGATCCTTGTATTTTTCTTGGCATGCACAAAAAAATTCAGCTGAAAACTCGAAGTGTACAAGATTTTGTGACCATTTGAAAAAAATGTCCCCATTTCAGACACTTTAATGGCTACTGGTAGCAAACTTGTAAAATCCCAAATTCTCTTTAAGGGGGTGTGAGTTCTTAAGGTTTGATAAGGGATAGGGGGCCAATATACGGGCCAAGTACCAGCACCCATCGCACATCATGTGCACACACCCCCCGGCCCCCCGATGTCGGAACCTCAATGCCGCCGGTCAGGTTCTCCGACGATGGTACCCCGATGAAGAAAAATGCGGCACCAGCACATGCTTGAGCCCAGCATGTGCTAGCGCAACCCTCGGTCCAGTCCGATCTTAGACTGGGAACGAACTCCGTATGCTTAGATTGGGAATGAACTCCGTATGCCTAAGTCAACCCACGAAACGAGCGTGCGGGCGCTCAACCGGCTAGAGGGGCAGGATGCGCAAGCCGGGGATCGGTCGGGTCCCCTTCTGCATGCTGCCTATCCTACTATCGCAACCCTCAGTCGGTCCAATCTTAGACTGGGAATGAACTCCGTATGCCTAAGCCAATCGATGAAACAACGGGCGGGCAGGGGCGGCACTACGTCGACCAGAGAGACGGGATAAGCAAGCCGTGGATCGATAGGGTGGTAGGTGGGTTTAGGCACATCTTTATATTTCTATGTGCCAATGCCATTTTTATGGCTTGTAAATTCATACCATGGTCCCTTAAGCCTTTACATGAAGTTTCGTGGTAGGACAACTCGTTTTCTATTTTTCACGATTTTTGAAACTTTTTTCGGTTCTGGATTTTTTAAAATTTTTTTGAAAGGAGTTTTGGCCCCCAACCTGGTAGACGTCATCCTTGTATTTTTTTTGGCATGCACAAAACAATTCAGCAAAAAATTTAAAGTGTACAAGATTTTGTGACCATTAAAAAAAGGTGTCCCCATTTCAGACACTTTAATGGCTACTGGCAGCAAACCTGTAAAATCTCAAATGATCTTTAAGGGGGTGTGAGTTCTCAAGGTTTGATGAGGGATAGGGGGCCAATATAAGGGCCAAGTGCCAGCACCCGTCGCACATCATGTGTGCACACCACCTCCGGCCCCCCCGGTCGTCGGAACCCCAATGCCGTCGGTCAGGTTCTCGGGCGATGCTCCGACGATGGTGCCCCAGCGAAGAAAAAAACGGCACCAGCACACGCCCGAGCCCAAAATGTGCTGTCGCAACCCTCGGTCCAGTCCGATCTTAGACTGGGAATGAACTCAATATGCTTAGACTGGGAATGAACTCCGTATGCCTAAGTCAACCCACAAAACAAACGTGCGGGTGCTCAACCGGCCAGAAGGGTGGGATGCGCAAGCTGGGCATCGACCGGGTCCCCCTCTGTGTGCTGTCATTTTACTGCCACAACTCTCGATCTGGTCTGATCTTAGACTAGGAATGAAGTCCGTATGCCTAAGCCAACCGACGAAACGAGTGGGCGGGAGGGCGGGAGGGCGGACGGGTACTACGTCAACTAGAGAGATGGGATGCGCAAGCCGTGGATCGATAGGGTGGTAGGTGGGTTTAGGCACATCTTCATATTTCTACATGCCAATGCCATTTTTATGGCTTGTAAATTCATACAATGGTCCCTTAAGCCTTCACGTGAAGTTTCATGGCAAGACGACTCGTTTTCTATTTTTCATGATTTTTGAAACTTTTTGCCATTTGGGATTTTTAAAAATTTTTTCGAAAAGATTTTTGGCCCGAAGCTTGGTAGATGTGATCATTGTATTTTTGTTGGCATGCAAAAAAAAATTCAGCTAAAAGCTCGAAGGGTACAAGATTTTGTGACCATTTGAAAAAAGTGTCCCCATTTCACACACTTTAATGGCTACTGGCAGCAAACCTGTAAAATCTGAAATGCTCTTTGAGGGATTGTGAGTTCTCTAGGTTTGATGAGGGATAGGGGGCCAATAAAAGGGCCAAGTACCAGCACCCATCGCACATCATGTGTGCACACCCCCTCGGCCCCCCCGATCGTCGGAACCCCAATGCCGCCAGTTAGGTTCCCCGGTGATGCACCGGCGATGGTGCCCCGGTGAAGAAAAATGCAGCACCAGCACATACCCGAGCCCAGCTTGTGCTACTGCAACCATTGGTGCGGTCCGATCTTAGACTGGGAATGAACTCCGTATGCTTAGACTGGGAATGAACTCCGTATGCCTAAGTTAACCCACGAAACGAGCGTGCGGGCGCTCAGCCGGCCAGAGGGGTGGGATGCGCAAGCTGGGGATCAGCCGGCTCCCCCTCTACGTGCTGCCGATCCTGCTGCCACTACCCTCCGTCCGGTCCGATCTTAGACTAGGAATGAACTCCGTATGCCTAAGCCAACCAACGAAACAAGCGGGCGGGCGGGAGGGGTGGCACTACGCCGGTCAGAGAGACGTGATTCGCAAGCTGTGGATCGATAGGGTGGTAGGTGGGTTTAGGCACATCTTCATATTTCTGCATGCCAATGCCATTTTTATGGCTTGTAAATTCATACAATCGTCCCTTAGGCCTTCACGTGAAGTTTCAAGGCAAGACGACTCGTTTTCTTTTTTTCACGATTTTCAAAACTTTTTACGGTTCGACATTTTTTAAAATTTTTTCGGAAGGAGTTTTGGCCTCAAACTTGGTAGACGTGATCCTTGTATTTTTGTTCACATGCACAAAAGAATTCAGCTAAAAACTCGAAGTGTGCAAGATTTTTTGACTATTTCAAAAAAGTGTCCCTATTTCAGACACTTTAATGGCTACTGGCAGCAAACCTGTAAAATCTCAAATGCTCTTTAAGGGGGCATGAGTTCTCAAGGTTTGATGAGGGATAGGGGGCCAATATAAGGGCCAAGTACCAGCACCCATCCCACATCATGTGCCACACCCCCCGGCCCCCCCGATCGCCGGAACCCCAACGCCGCCGGTCAGATTCTCTGACAATGCTCCGACGAAGGTGCCCCGGCGAAGAAAAATGTGGCACCAGCACATGCCCGAGCCCAGCATGTGCTGCCACAAACCTCGGTCTGATCCAATCTTAGATTGGGAATTTACTTCGTATCATTAGACAAAATGAACTTCGTATGCCTAAGTCAACCAATGAAACGAGCGTGCCGGCGCTCAGCCGGCCAGAGGGGCGGGATGCGTAAGCCGAGGATCAGCCATGTCCCCCTCTGCATGCTGCCGATCCTACTGTGGCAACCCCCGATCCGATCTTAGACTGGGAATGAACTCCGTATGCCTAACCCAACCGACGAAACGAGCGGGCAGGCGGGCACTACGTCGGCCAGAGAGACGGGATGCGCAAGCCGTAGACCGATAGGGTGGTAGGTGGGTTTAGGCATGTCTTCATATTTCTACATGCCAATGCCATTTTTATGGCTTGTAAATTCATACAATTGTAACTTAAGCCTTCACGTGAAGTTTCATGGCAAGACGACTCGTTTTCTATTTTTCACCATTTTTGAAACTTTTTGTGATTCGAGATTTTTTAAAATTTCTTCGGAAGGATTTTTGGCCCCAAACTTGGTAGACATGATCCTTGTATTTTTGTTGGCATGCATAAAAAATTCAGCTAAAAACTCAAAGTGTACAAGATTTTTTAACCATTTGAAAAAAGTGTCCCCATTTCAGACACTTTAATGGCTACTGGCAGCAAACCTGTAAAATCTCAAATGCTCTTTAAGGAGGTGTGAGTTCTCGAGGTTTGATGAGTGATAGGGGGCCAATATAAGGGCCAAGTACCAGTACCCATCGCACATCATGTGCTCACACCCCCCCGGCCCCCCGATCTTCGAAACGTTAATGCCGCCGGTCAGGTTCTCCGGTGATGCTACGGTGATGGTGCCGTGGTGAAGAAAAATGTGGCACCAGCACATGCCCGAGCCCATCATGTGCTGCTGCAACCTTCGGTCTGGTCTGATCTTAGATTGCGAATGAACTCCATATGCTTAGACTAGGAATGAACTCCGTATGCCTGAAGTCAACCCATGAACGAGCGTGGTGGGCGCTCCAGCCCGGCCAGAGGGGTGGGATACGCAAGCTGCGGGATCAATCGGGTCCCCCCTCTGCGTGCTGCCGATCATGCTAGCCGTAAACCCTCAGTTCAGTCTTGTCTTAGACTGGGAATGAACTCCATATGGCCTAAATCCAACCGGTGAATGGAGTAGCCGGGCCGACAGGCGGGCGGGCCACTACGGCCAGGCAAGAGAAACGGGATGCGCAAGCCGCTGGATCGATAGGGTGGTAGGTGGGTTTAGGCACATCTTTTATATTTGCATGCCAGTGCCATTTTTTTATGGCTTTGTAAATTCATACAAGGTCCCTAAGCCTTCACGTGAAGTTTCATGCCAAGACGACTCTTTTCTATTTTTCACCATTTTTGAAACTTTTACGGTTTGGGATTTTTTAAAATTTTTTCGGAAGGAGTTTTGGCCCAAAACTTGGTAGATGTGATCCTTGTATTTTTTTTGGCATGCAAAAAAAAATTCAGCTAAAAACTCGAAGTGTACAAGATTTTGTGACCATTTGAAAAAAGTGTCCC
The DNA here is from genome assembly GCF_002303985.1 of Durio zibethinus. The sequence goes on along the minus strand of NW_019167849.1, from coordinate 5,316,572 downwards.
CATTTCAGACACTTTAATGGCTACTGGCAGCAAACCTGTAAAATCTCAAATGCTCTTTAAGGGGGTGTGAGTTCTCGAGGTTTGATGAGGGATAGGGGGCCAATATAAGGGCCAAGTACCAGCACCCATCGCACATCATGTAGTCGGTCAGGCTCTCTGGCGATGCTCCGGCGATGGTGCCCCGGCGAAGAAAAATGCGGCACCAGCACATGCCCAAGCCTAGCATGTGCTGCCGCAACCCTCGGTCTGGTCTGATCTTAAACTGGGAATGAACTCCGTATGCCTAAGTCAACTCACGAAACGAGCGTGCGAGCACTCAGCTGACCAGAGGGGCCGGATGTACAAGCCGGGGATCGGTAGGGTCCCCCTCTATGTGCTACCGATCCAGCTGCCGGAACCCTCGATCTGGTCTGATCTTAGACTGGGAATGAACTCCGTATGCCTAAGCCAACCGATGAAATGGGCGGGCGGGCACTGTGCCGGCCAAAGAAACGGGATGCGCAAGCCGTGGATCGATAGGGGGTGTGAGTTCTCGAGGTTTGATGAGGGATAGGGGGCCAATATAATGGCCAAGTACCAGCACCCATCGCACATCATGTGCGCACACCCCCTCCGGCCCCCCCGATCATCGGAACCCCAATGCTGCCCGTAAGGTTCTCCGCTGATGCTCCTGCGATGGTGGCCCGGTGAAGAAAAATGAGGGACCAGCACATGCTCGAGCCCTGCATGTGCTGCTGCAAGCCTCGATCCAGTCCGATCTTAGACTGGGAATGAACTCCATATGCCTAAGTCAACCCATGAAACGAGCGTGCGGGCGCTCAGCCGGCCAGAGAGGCGGGATGCGTAAGCCGGGGATCAATCGGGTCCCCCTCTGCGTGTTGCCGATCCTGCTGCCACAACCCTCCGTATGCCTAAGCCAACCAATGAAACGAGCGAGCGGGCACTACGCCGACTAGAGAGATGGGATGTGCAAGCCGTGGATCGATAGGGTGGTAGGTGGGTTTGGGCACATCTTCATATTTCGACGTGCCAATGCCATTTTTATAGCTTGTAAATTCATACAATGGTCCATTAAGCCTTCACGTGAAGTTTCATGGCAAAACGACTAAATTTTTATTTTTCATGATTTTTGGAACTTTTTGTGGTTCGGGAATTTTTAAAATTTTTTTCGAAAGGAGGTTTGGTCCCTAACCTGGTAGACACTTTAATGGCTATTGGCAGCAAACCTGTAAAATCTCAAATGCTCTTTAAGGGGGTGTGAGTTCTCGAGGTTTGATGAGGGATAGGGGGCCAATATAAGGGCCAAGTACCAGCACCCCATCGCACATCATGTGCGCACACCCCCCGGCCCCCCGATCGCCGAAACCCCAATACCGTCGGTTAGGTTCTCCGACGATGCTCAGGAGATGGTGCCCCGACGAAGAAAAATGTGGCACGAGCACAAGCACGAGCCTAGCATGTGCTACCGCAACCCTCGGTCTGGTTCGATCTAAGACTGGGAATGAACTCCATATGCTTAGACTGGGAATGAACTCCGTATGCCTAAGTCAACCCACGAAACGAGCGTGCGGGCGCTAAGTCGGCCAGAGGGGTGGGATGCGCAAGCCGGGGATTGGCTGGTCCCCCTCTGTGTGCTGCCGCAACCCTTGGTTCGGTTCGATCTTAGACTGGGAATGAACTCTATATGCCTAAGCTAACCGATGGAACGAGCAGGCGGGCGAGCGGGCACTACGTCGACCAGAAAGACGGGGTGCGTAAGCCGTGGATCGATAGGGTGGTAGGTGGGTTTGGGGACATCTTCATATTTCTGCATGCCAATGCCATTTTTATCTCTTGTAAATTCATACAATGGTCCTTTAAGCCTTCACGTGAAGTTTCGTGGCAAGACGACTCATTTTCTATTTTTCATGATTTTCGAAACCTTTTGCGGTTTGGGATTTTTTAAAATTGTTTCGAAAGGAGTTTTGGTGCCAAACTTGGTAGACGTGACCCTTGTATTTCTTTTGGCATGCACAAAAAAATTCAGCTAAAAACTCTAAGTGTTCAAGATTTTGTCACCATTTGAAAAAAGTGTCCCCATTTCAGACACTTTGATGGCTACTGGCAGCAAACCTGTAAAATCCCAAATGCTCTTTAAGGGGGTGTGAGTTCTTAAGGTTTGATGAGGGATATGGGGCCAATATAAGGGACCAGTACCAGCACCCATCGCACATCATGTGCGGACACCCCGCCGGCCCCCCGATCATCGGAACCCCAATACCGCCGGTCAAGTTCTCCGATGATGCTCCAGCGATGGTGCCCCGATGAAGAAAAATATGGCACCAGCACATGCCCAAGCCCAGTATGTGCTGTCGCAAGCCTCGGTCTTTTCTAATCTTAGATTGGGAATGAACTCCTTATGCTTAGACAGGGAATGAACTCCATATGCCTAAGTCAACCCACGAAACGAGCGAGTGGGTGCTCAACTAACCAGAGGGGCGGGATGCATAAGCCGAGGATCTGCTGGGTCCCCCTCTACATGCTGCCGATCTTGCTGCCGTTACCCTTGGTCCGGTCTGATCTTAGACTAGGAATGAACTCTGTATGCCTAAGCTAACCGACGAAACGAGCGAAAGGGCGGGCGGGCGGACGGGCACTTTGTCGACCAAAGAGACGGGATGCGCAAGCCGTGGATCGATAGGTTGGTAGGTGGGTTTAGGCACATCTTCATATTTCTGTGTGCCAATGCCATTTTTATGGCTTGTAAATTCATGCAATGGTCCCTTCAGCCTTCACGTGAAGTTTCATGGCAAGACGACTCGTTTTTTATTTTTCACGATTTTTGAAACCTTTTGTGGTTCAGGATTTTTTAAAATTCTTTCGGAAATAGTTTTGGCCCCAAACTTGATATGTGATCCTTGTATTTTTGTTGACACGCACAAAAAAATTCAGCTAAAAAATCTAAGTGTTCAAGATTTTGTGACCATTTGAAAAAGGTGTCCCCATTTCAGACACTTTAATGGCTATGGCAGCAAACCTGTAAAATCTCAAAAAGCTCTTTAAGGGGGTGTGAGTTCTTGAGGTTTGATGAGGGATAGGGGGCTAATATAAGGGCCAAGTACCAGCAGCCATCGAACATCTTGTGTGCACACCCCCCCGGTACCTCCGATCGCTGGAACCTCAATGCCACAGGTCAAGTTCTCCGACGATGCTCTGACGATGGTGCGCGGTGAAGAAAAATGCGGCACCAGCACATGCCCGAGCCCAGCATGTGCTGCCGCAACCCTTGATCCAGTTTGATCTTAGACTGGGAATGAACTCCGTATGCTTAGACTGGGAATGAACTCCATATGCCTATGTCAACCCATGAAACGAGCGTGCGGGCGCTCAACCGACCAGAGGGGCGGGATGCCCAAGCCGGGGATCGGTCGGGTCCCCCTCTGCGTGCTGCCGATCCTGCTGCCCTAACCCATGGTCCAGTCTAAACTTAGATTGGGAATGAACTCCATATGCCTAAGCCAACCGACAAAACGAGCAGGCGGGCGGGCGGGCGGGCACTACGCCGGCCAGAGAGAAGGGATGCGCACGTCATGGATCGATAGGGTGGTAGGTCGGTTTAGGCACATCATCATATTTCGGCATGCCAATGCCATTTTTATGGCTTGTAAATTCATACAATGGTCCCTTAAGCCTTCACGTGAAGTTTCATGGCAAGATGACTCGTTTTCTATTTTTCACGATTTTCAAAACTTTTTGTGGTTCGGGATTTTTTAAAATTTTTTCGGAAGGAGTTTTTGTCCCAAACTTGGTGGACGTGATCCTTGTATTTTTGTTGGCATTCATAAAAAAAATTCAGCTAAAAAATCGAAGTGTACAAGATTTTGTGACCATTTGAAAAAAGTGTCCCCATTTCAGACACTTTAATGGCTACTGGCAGCAAACCTGTAAAATCTCAAATGCTCTTTAAGGAGGTGTGAGTTCTCGAGGTTTGATGAGGGATAGGGGGCCAATATAAGGGCCAAGTACCAGCACCCATCGCACATCATGTGTGCACACCCCCCCGGCCCCCTATCGTCAGAACCCCAATGTCGCCGGTTAGGTTCTCCGGTGATGCTCCGGCGATGGTGCCCCGATGGAGAAGAATGTGACACCAGCACATGCCTATGCCCAGCATGTGCTGCCGCAACCCTCGTTCTGGTCTGATCTTAGACTGCGAATGAACTTTGTATGCTTAGACTGGGAATGAACTCCGTATGCCTAAGTAAACCAACGAAACGGGCGTTCAGGCGCTGACCCGGCCAGAGGGGTGGGATGCACAAGCTGAGGATCGACCGGGTCCCTCTCTACGTGCTGTTGATCCTGCTGTCGTAGCCCTCAGTTCGGTCTGATCTTAGACTAGGAATGAACTCCGTATGCCTAAGCCAACTGACGGAACGAGCGGGTGGGCGGGCGGGCGGGCACTACGTCGGCCTGAAAGACGGGATGCGCAAGCCGTGGATCGATAGGGTGGTAGGTGGGTTTAGGCACATCTTCATATTTCTGTGTGCCAATGCCATTTTTATGGCTTGTAAATTCATACAATGGTCCCTTAAGCCTTCACGTGAAGTTGCAAGGCAAGACGACTCGTTTTCTATTTTTTATGATTTTCGAAATCCTTTGCGGTTCGGGATTTTTTAAATTTTTTCAAAAGGAGTTTTGGCTCCAAACTTGTAGACATGATCCTTTGTATTTTTTGTTGGCTTGCACAAAAAAATTCAGCTAAAAAACTCGAAGTGTAACAAGATTTTGTGACCATTTGAGAAAGTGTCCCCATTTTAGACACTTTAATGGCTACCGGCAGCAAACCTGTAAATCTCAAAATGCTCTTTAAGGGGTGGTGAGTTCTCCAGGTTTGATTGCGGGATAGGGGGCCAATATAAGGGACAAGTGACCAGCCACCCATCGCACATCCCTGGTGTGTAACTCCCCGCCCGATCGGTCGGAACCCAATGCTGCGATCATGTTGCTCCAGGCGATGCCTCCGCGATGGTGCCCCGGCTGAAGAAAAATGTGGCACCGCACATGCCTGAGCCCACAATATGCTGCTGCAACCCTCGTATAATTTGATCTTAGACTGGGAAATGAACTCCGATGCCTAAGCCATACCGACGAACGAGTGGGAACGGGCGGGCGAGCGAGCGGGCCCACTAACGCCGCAGAGAGCGGGGAATTGCGCAAGCCGTGGATCGATAGGGTGGTAGGTGGTTTAGGCACATCTTCTTATTTCTGCATGCCAATGCCATTTTTATGGCTTGTAAATTCATACAATGGTCCCTTAAGCCTTCACGTGCAGTTTCATGGCAAAACGACTCGTTTTCTATTTTTCACAATTTTTGAAACTTTTTACGGTTTGAGATTTTTTAAATTTTTTGGAGGGTTTTGGCCCCAAAACTCTTAGACATGATCCTTGTATTTTTGTTGGCATGCACAAAAGAAATTCAACTAAAAACTCAAAGTGTACAAGATTTTGTGACCATTTGAAAAAAATGTCCCCATTTCAGACACTTTAATGGCTACTGGCAGCAAACCTGTAAAAATCTCAAATTGCTCTTTAAGGGGGTGTGAGTTCTTGAGGTTTGATGAGGGTTAGGGGGCCAATATATCAGCCAAGTACTAGAACCCTTCACACATCTTGTCGCACACCCCCCAGTCCCGATCGCCGCAACCCCAACTGCCGCCGGTCAGGTTTCTACCGACGATGCTCTCCGGCGATGGGCCCCGACGAAGAGAAATGCATCACA
>NW_019167849.1:5274344-5309813 GCF_002303985.1 Durio zibethinus | reverse complement strand
GGTCACAAAATCTTGTACACTTCGAGTTTTTAGCTGAATTTTTTGGTGCATGCCAACAAAAATACAAGGATCATGTCTAAGAAGTTTGGGACCAAAACTCCTTCTGAAAAAATTTTAAAAAATCCCGAACCGCAAAAAGTTTCAAAAATTGTGAAAAATAGAGAACGAGTCATCTTGCCATGAAACTTCGCGTCAAGGCTTAAGGGACGATTGTATGAATTTAAAAGCCATAAAAATGGCATTGGCACATAGAAATATGAAGATGTGCCTAAACCCACCTACCACCCTATGGATCCACGACTTGCGCATCCCATCTCTATGGCCGGCGTAGTGCCCACCCGTCTGCCCGCCCACTCTTTTCGTCAGTTGGCCTAGGCATACGAAGTTCATTCCTAGTCTAAGATCAGACCGGACCGAGGGTTGTGACAGCAGGATTTGTAGCATGCAGAGGGGGACCCGACCGATCCCCGGCTTGTATATCCTGCCCCTCTGCTCGGCTGAGCACCCGCACACTCGTTTCGTGGGTTGACTTAGGCATACAGAGTTCATTCCCAATCTAAGCATATGAAGTTCATTCCCAGTCTAAGATCAGACCAGATCAAGGGTTGCGACAGCACATGCTGGCCTCAAGCATGTGTTGGTGCCGTATTTTTCTTCGCCAGGGCACCATCACCGGGGAACCTGACCGGTGGCATTGGTGTTCCGGTGATCGGGTGGGCCGGGGGGGATTGTGTGCACATGATGTGCGACGGGTGCTGGTACTTGGCCCTTATATTGGCCCCCTATCCCTCATCAAACCTCGAGAACTCACACCCCCTTAAAGAGCATTTGAGATTTTACAGGGTTGCTGCCAGTAGCCATTAAAGTGTCTGAAATGGGGACACTTTTTTCAAATGGTAACAAAATCTTATATGCTCTGAGTTTTTGGCTGAATTTTTTTGTGCATGCCAGCAAAAATACAAGGATCACGTTACCAAATTTGGAGCCAAAACTCCTTCCAAAAAAATTTTAAAAAATCCCGAACCATAAAAAATTTTAAAAATCGTGAAAGATAGAAAACGAGTCGTCTTGCCATGAAACTTCACGTGAAGGCTTAAGGGACCATTGTATGAATTTACAAGCCATAAAAATGGCATTGGCACAAAGAAATATGAAGATGTGCATAAACCCACCGACCACCCTATCGATCCACGGCTTGCGCATCCCGTCTCTCTGGCCGGCGTAGTGCCCACCCGCCCGTCCACCCCTCATTTCATCGGTTGGCTGAGGCATACGGACTTCATTCCCAGTCTAAGATTGGACTAGACTAAGGGTTGCAGCAACAGGATTGACAGCACACAGAGGGAGACCCGACCGAACCCCGACTTGCACATCACGCTTCTCTGGCCGGCTGAGCACCCGCACGCTCGTTTCGTGGGTTGATTTAGGCATACGAAATTCATTCCCATTCTAAGCATACGGAGTTCATTCCCAGTCTATGATCAGACCAGATCGAGGGTTGCGGCAGCACATGCTGGGCTCGGGCATGTGTTGGTGGTGCATTTTTCTTCGTCGGGACACCATCGCCAGAGAACCTGACCGGTGGCATTGGGGTTCCAACGATTGGGGGGCGGGGGGTGTGCGCACATGATGTGCGATGGGTGCGGGTACTTGGCCCTTATATTGGCCCCCTATCCCTCATCAAACCTCGAGAACTCACACCCCGTTAAAGAGCATTTGAGATTTTACAGGTTTGCTGCCAGTAGCCATTAAGGTGTCTGAAATGGGGACACTTTTTTCAAATGGTCACGAAATCTTGTACACTTTGAGTTTTTAGCTGAATTTTTTTAGTGCATGCCAAAAAAAAATACAACGATCACGTCTACCAAGTTTGGGGCCAAAATTCGTTCCAAAAAAATTTTAAAAAATCCCGAACCGTAAAAAGTTTCAAAAATCATGAAAAATAGAAAACGAGTTGTCTTGCCATGAAACTTCACGTGACGGCTTAAGGGACCATTGTATTAATTTACAAGCCATAAAAATGGCATTGGCACACAGAAATATGAAGATGTGCCTAAACCCACCTACCACCCTATCGATCCACGGCTTGCGCATCCCGTCTCTCTGGTCGGCGTGGTGCCTGCCCGTCCGCCCACCTACTCGTTTCGTCGGTTGGCTTAGGCATATGGAGTTCATTCACAATCTAAGATTAGACCGGACTGAGGGTTACTGTAGCAGGATTGGTAGCACGCAGAGGGGGACCCGGTCGATCCCCGACTTGCGCATCCAACCACTCTGGTCGGCTGAGCACCCACGCGCTCATTTTACGGGTTGACTTAGGCATACAGAGTTCATTCCCAGTCTAAGATTGGACCGGACAGAGGGTTGCGGTAGTAGGATCGGCAGCTCGTAGAGGAGGACCCGATCGATCCCCGACTTCCACATTTCACCCCTCTAGCCTGCTGAGCACTCGCACGCTCGTTTCGTGGGTTGACTTAGGCATATAGAGTTCATTCCCAGTCTAAGCATACAGAGTTCATTCCCAGTCTAAGATCGAACCAGACCGAGGGTTGCGACAGCACATGTTGGGCTCGAGCATGTGTTGGTGCCGCATTTTTCTTCGTCAGGGCACCATCGTCGGACCATCACCGGAGAACCTGACCGACGGCATTAGGGTTTCGACAATCGGGGGTGCCGGAGCCAGTGTGCACACAAGATGTGCGAAGGGTGCTGGTACTTGGCCCTTATATTGGCCCCCTACCCCTCATCAAACCTCGAGAACTCGCACCCCCTTAAAATGCATTTGAGATTTTACAGGTTTGCTGCCAGTGGCCATTAAAGTGTCTGAAATGGGGACACTTTTTTTCAAATGGTCACAAAATCTTGTACACTTTGAGTTTTTAGCTGAATTACTTTTGTGCATGCCAACAAAAATACAAGGGATCACGTCTACCAAGTTGGGCCAAAACTCCTTTCGAAAAAATTTTTAAAAAATCCCGAACCGCAAAAAAGTTTCAAAAATCATTGAAAAACAGAAAACAAGTCGTCTTGCCATGAAACTTCACGTGAAGGCTTAAGGAACCATTGTATGAATTTACAAGCCATAAAATGCATTGGAATGTAGAAATATGAAGATGTACCTAAACCCACCCACCACCCTATCGATCCACGCGCTTGCGCATCCCGTCTCTCTGACCGGCGTAGTGCCCGCCCGCCCGTCTGCTCGTTTCGTCGATTGGATTAGGCATACGGAGTTCATTCCCAGTCTAAGATCAGATTGAACTGAGGGTTACGGCAGCAAGATCGGTAGCACACAGAGGGGGACCCGACCGATCCCTGGCTTACGCATCCCGCCCCTCTGGCCGGCTGAGCACCCGCATGCTCGTTTCGTTGGTTGACTTAGGCATACGGAGTTCATTCCCAGTCTAAGATCAGACCAGATCGAGGGTTACGACAGCACATGCTGGGCTCGGGCATGCGTTGCTGCCACATTTTTCTTCATCGGGGCACCATCGTCGGAGCATCCCCGAAGAACCTGACCGATGGCATTGGGGTTTCGACGATCGGGGGGGTCGGGGGGTGCGAACATAATGTGCGATGGGTGCTGGTACTTGGCCCTTATATTGGCCCCCTATCCCTCATCAAACCTTGAGAACTCACACCCCCTTAAAGAAGCATTTGAGATTTATAGGTTTGCTACCAGTAGCATTAAAGTGTCTGAAATGGGGACACTTTTTTCAAATGGTCACAAAATCTTGTACATTTTCGATTTTTTGATGAAGTTTTTGTGCCATGCCAACAAAAATACAAGGATCACGTCTACCAAGCTTGGGGTCAAAACTCCTTCCAAAAAAATTTTAAAAAATCTTGAACCGTAAAAAGTTTTGAAAATCATGAAAAATAGAAAACGAGTCGTCTTGCCATGAAACTTCACGTGAAGGTTTAAGGGACCATTGTATGAATTTACAAGCCATAAAAATACCATTGGCACACAAAAATATAGAGATGTGGCTAAACCCACCTACCACCCTATCGATCCACGGCTTGCGTATCCCGTCTCTCTGGCCGACGTAGTGCCCGCCCGCCCGCTCGTTTCGTCGGTTGGCTTAGGCATACGGAGTTGATTCCTAGTCTAAGATCGGACCAGACCGAGGGTTACGGCAGCAAGATCAGTAGCACGCAGAGGGGGACCCGACCGATCCTCGGCTTACGCATCCCACCCCTCTAGCTTGCTGAGAGCCCGCACGCTCGTTTCGTAGGTTGACTTAGGCATACGAAATTTATTCCCAGTCTAAGCATGCGGAGTTGATTCCCAGTCTGAGCATACGGAGTTGATTCCCAACTAAGATTGGACCGAACCGAGTGTTGCGGCAGCACATGCTGGGCTCGGGCATGTGTTGGTGCCGTATTTTTCTTCATCGGGGCACCATCGTCGGAGCATCGTCGGAGAACCTGACCGGCGGCATTGGGGTTTCGATGATCGGGGGGCCGGGGGGGTGTGCGCACATGATGTGCGATGGGTGCTGGTACTTGGCCCTTTTATTGGCCCCCTATACCTCATCAAACCTCGAGAACTTGCACCCACTTAAAGAGCATTTGAGATTTTATAGGTTTGCTGCCAGTAGCCATTAAAGTGTCTGAAATGGGGACACTTTTTTCAAATGGTCACAAAATCTTGTACACTTTGAGTTTTTAACTGAAGTTTTTTGTGCATGCCAACAAAAATACAAGGATTACGTCTACCAAGTTTGGGGCTAAAACTCCTTCCGAAAAAATTTTAAAAAATCCTGAACCGTAAAAAGTTTTGAAAATCATGAAAAATAGAAAATGATTCGTCTTGCCATGAAACTTCACGTGAAGGCTTAAGGGACCGTTGTATGAATTTACAAGGAATAAAAATCACATTGGCACACAAAAATATGAAGATATGCCTAAACCCACCTACCACCCTATCGATCCACGGCTTCTGCATCCCGTCTCTCTGACCGGCATAGTGCCCGCCCGCCCACTCGTTTCGTCGATTGGCTGAGGCATACGGAGTTCATTCCCAGACTAAGATTGGATTGGATTGAGGGTTGCGGCAGCAGGAAAATGGCATTGGCATGCAGAAATATGAAGATGTGCCTAAACCCACCTACCACCCTATCGATCCACAGTTTGCGCATTCTGTCTCTCTAGCCGGCGTAGTGCCCGCCCGCCCGCCCGCTTGTTTCGTCGGTTGGCTTAGGCATATGGAGTTCATTCCTAGTCTAAGATCGGACCAGACTGAGGGTCGCGGCAGCAGGATCGACAGCACGCAGAGGGGGACCCGGAGACCCCAACTTACGCATCCCACCCCTCATAGCCGGTTGAGCGCCCGCACGTTCATTTCGTTGGTTGACGTAGCATACGGAGTTCATTCCAGACTAACGATACGGAGTCATTCCCAGTCTAAGATTAGACCGAACCGAGGGTTGCGGTAGCACATGCTGGGCTCGGGCATGTGCTGGTGCCGCATTTTTCATCGTCGGAGAACTTGACCAATGGCATTGAGGTTCCGGCGATTAGGGGGTCGGGGGGTGTGCACACATGATATGCGATGGGTGCTGGTACTTGGCCCTTATATTGGCCCCCTATCCCTCATCAAACCTCTAGAACTCACACCCCCTTAAAGAGCATTTGAGATTTTAGAGGTTTGTTGCCAGTAGCCATTAAAGTGTCTGAAATGGGGACACTTTTTTCAAATGGTCACAAAATCTTGTACACTTCAAGTTTTTAGCTGAATTTTTTTATGCATGCCAAAAAAATACAAGGATCACATCTACAAAGTTTGGGGCCAAAACTCCTTCCAAGAAAATTTTTAAAAAATCCCAAACCGCAAAAAGTTTTAAAAATCGTGAAAAGTGAAAAACGAGTCATTGCCATGAAACTTCATGTGAAGGCTTAAGGGACCATTTTATGAATTTACAAGCCATAAAAATGGCATTGGCACATAGAAATATGAAGATATGCATAAACCCACCTACCACCCTATCGATCCACAGCTTGCGCATCCCGTCTCTCTGGCTGAGGTAGTGCCCGCCCGCCTGCCAACCCACTCGTTTCGTCGGTTGGCTTAGGCATATGGAGTTCATTCCCATTCTAAGATCAGACTAGACTGAGCGTTGCAGCAGTAGGATCGACAGCATGCAGAGGTGGACCCGACCGATCCCCGGCTTCCGCATCCCACCCCTCTGGCCGACTGAACACCCACACGCTCATTTCATGGGTTGACTTAGGCATACGGAGTTCATTCCCAGTCTAAGATCGGACCGGATCAAGGGTTACAGCAGCACATGCTAGGCTCGGGCATGTGTTGGTGCCGCATTTTTCTTCACCGGGCACCATCGTCGGAGCATCATCGGATAACCTGACCGGCGGCATTAGGGTTCCGGCGATGGGGGGCCGAGGGGGTGTGTGTGCACATGATGTGCGATGGGTGCTAGTACTTGGCCCTTATATTAGCCCCTTATACCTCATCAAACCTCGAGAACTCACACCCCCTTAAAGAGCATTTGATTTTACAGGTTTGCTGGCAGTAGCCATTAAAGTGTCTGAAATGGGGACACTTTTATCAAATGGTCACAAAATCTTGTACATTTCGAGTTTTTAGCTGAATTTTTTTGTGCATGCCAACAAAAATACAGGGATCCCGTCTACCAGGTTTGGGGCCAAAAATCCTTCCAAAAAAATTTTAAAAATTCTCAAACCGCAAAATGTTTCGTAAATCGTGAAAAATAGAAAACGAGTCTTTGCCATGAAACTTCGTGTGAAGGCTTAAGGGACCATTGTATGAATTTACAAGCCATAAAAATGGCATTGGCATGTAGAAATATGAAGATGTGCCTAAACCCACCTACCACCCTATCGAGCTACGGCTTGCGCATCGCGTCTCTCTGGCCGGCGCAGTGCCCGTCTGCCCGCCAGCCCGTTCGTTTCATCGGTTGGCTTAGGCATATGGAGTTCATTCCCAGTTAAGATCAGACCCGATCAAGGGTTACGGCACCAGGATCGGTAGCACGCAAAGGGGGACTCGGCGATACCCGACTTGCGTATCACACCCTCAGGCCGGCTGAGCACCCGCACGCTCGTTTCGTGGGTTGACTTAGGCATACGGAGTTCATTCCCAGTCTAAGCATACGGAGTTCATTCCCAGTCTAAGATCAGACCGGACCGAGGGTTACGGCAGCACATGCTGGGCTCGGGCATGTGTTGGTGCCGCATTTTTCTTTGTCGGGGCACCATCGCCGGTGCATCGTCGGAGAACCTGACCGACGGTATTGGGGTTACGGCAATCGGGGTCGGGGGGGTGTGCGCACATGATGTGCGATGGGTTGCTGGTACTTGGCCCTTATATTGGCCTCCTATCCCTCATCAAACCTCGAGAACTCACACCCCCTTAAAGAGCATTTGAGATTTTACAGGTTTGCTGCCAGCAGCCATTAAAGTGTCTGAAATGGGGATACTTTTTTCAAATGGTCACAAAATCTTGTACACTTCCAGTTTTTAGCTGAATTTTGTTATGCATGCCAACAAAAATACAAGGATTACGTCTACCAAGTTTGGGACCAAAACTCCTTCCGAAAAAATTTTAAAAAATCCCAAACCGTAAAAAGTTTCAAAAATTGTGAAAAATAAAAAACGAGTTGTCTTTCCATGAAACTTCACGTGAAGGCTTAAGGGACCATTGTATGAATTTACAAGCCATAAAAATGGCATTGGCACTCAAAAATACGAAGATGTGCCTAAACCCGCCTACCACCCTATCGATCCACGGCTTGCGCATCCCGTCTCTCTGGCCGATGTAGTGCCCGCCCGCCCGCCCGCTGATTTTCGTAGGTTGGCTTAGGCATATGGAGTTCATTCCTAGTCTAAGACCAGATCGGACCGAGGGTTGTGGCAGCAGGATCGGCAGCACGCAGAGGGGGACCCGGCGATCCTCGGCTTGCGCATCCTGTCCCTCTAGACGGTGAGCACCCGCACGCTCGTTTCATGCATTGACTTAGGCATACGGAGTTCATTCCCAGTCTAAGCATACAAGTTCATTCTCAGTCTAAGATCAGACCTGATCGAGGGTTGCAGCAGCACATGCTGGGCTCGGGCATGTGTTGGTGTCGCATTTTTCTTCGTCGGGGCACAATCATCGGAGCATCGTCGGAGAACCTGACCGACGGCATTGGGGTTCCGGTGATAGAGGGGCCGAGGGGGGAGTGCGCACATGATGTGCGATGGGTGCTGGTACTTGGCCCTTATATTGACCCCCTATCCCTCATCAAACCTCGAGAACTCACACCCCCTTAAAGAGCATTTGAGATTTTACAGGTTTGCTGCCAGCAGCCATTAAAGTGTCTGAAATGGGGATACTTTTTTCAAATGGTCACAACATCTTGTACACTTCGAGTTTTTAACTGAATTTTTTTTGTGCACGCCAAAAAAAATACAAGGATCACGTCTTCCAAGTTTGGGGCCAAAACCCCTTTCGAAAAAATTTTAAAAAATCCCAAACCGTAAAAAGTTTCAAAAATCGTGAAAAATAGAAAACGAGTCGTCTTGCCATGAAACTTCACATGAAGGCTTAAGGGACCATTGTATGAATTTACAAGCCATAAAAATGGCATTGGCACTCAGAAATATGAAGATGTGCCTAAACCCACCTACCACCCTATCGATCCACGGCTTGCGCATCCCGTCTCTCTGGCCGACGTAGCACCCACCCGCTCATTTCGTCGGTTAGCTTAGGCATACGGAGTTCATTCCAGTCTAAGATCAGACTAGACCGAGGGTTGTAGCAGGAGGATTGACAGCACACAGAGGGGGATCGACCGAGCCCCAACTTAAGCATCCCACCCCTCTAGCCGGTTGAGCGCCCGCACGTTCATTTCGTGGGTTGACGTAGGCATACGGAGTTCATTCCCAGACTAACCATACGGAGTTCATTCCCAGTCTAAGATTAGACCGGACTGAGGGTTGCGGTAGCACATGCTGGGCTCGGGCATGTGCTGGTGCCGCATTTTTCATCGTCGGAGAACCTGACCAATGGCATTGAGGTTCCGGCGATCAGGGGGTCGGGGGGTGTGCACACATGATATGCGATGGGTGCTGGTACTTGGCCCTTATATTGGCCCCCTATCCCTCATCAAACCTCTAGAACTCACACCCCCTTAAAGAGCGTTTGAGATATTACAGGTTTGTTGCTAGTAGCCATTAAAGTGTCTGAAATGGGGACACTTTTTTCAAATGGTCACAAAATCTTGTACACTTCGAGTTTTTAGCTAAATTTTTTTTTGCATGCCAACAAAAATACAAGGATCACGTCTACCAAGTTGGGGCCAAAACTCATTCCGAAAAAATTTAAAAAAATGCCGAACCGCAAAAAGTTTCAAAAATCGTGAAAATAGAAAACGAGTCGTCTTACCATGAAACTTCACGTGAAGGCTTAAGGGACCATAGTACGATTTTACAAGCCATAAAAATGGTATTGGCACACAGAAATATGAAAATGTGCCTAAACCCACCTACCACCCTATCGATCCACGGCTTGCGCATCCAGTCTCTCTGGCCGGTGTAGTGCTCGCCCACCCGCCCGCTCGTTTCGTCGGTTGGCTTAGGCATACGGAGTTCATTCCCAATCTAAGATTAGACCAGACTGAGGGTTGCAGTAGGAGGATCAGCAGCACGTAGAGGGGGACCTGACCGATCCCCCGCTTGCGCATCCCGCCCCTCTGGCCGGCTGAGCACCCGCACGCTCGTTTCGTGCTTTAACTTAGGCATGCGGAGTTCATTCCCAGTCTAAGGATACGGAGTTCATTCCCAGTCTAAGATCAGACTTGACCGAGTGTTACGACAGCACATGCTGGGCTCGAGCATGTGTTGATGCCGCATTTTTCTTCGTCGGGGCACCATCACTGGAGCATCGCCGGAGAACCTGACCGACGGCATTAGGGTTCAGGCGATCGAAGGGGCCGGGGGGGTGTGCCCACATGATGTGCGATGGGTGCTGGTACTTGGCCCTTCTATTGGCCCCCTATCCCTCATCAAACCTTGAGAACTCACACCCCCTTAAAGAGCATTTCAGATTTTACAGGGTTGCTGCCAGTAGCCATTAAAGTGTCTGAAATGGGGATACTTTTTTCAAATGGTCACAACATCTTGTACACTTCGAGTTTTTAACTGAATTTTTTTTGTGCACGCCAAAAAAAATACAAGGATCACGTCTTCCAAGTTTGGGGCCAAAACCCCTTTCGAAAAAATTTTAAAAAATCCCAAACCGTAAAAAGTTTCAAAAATCGTGAAAAATAGAAAACGAGTCGTCTTGCCATGAAACTTCACATGAAGGCTTAAGGGACCATTGTATGAATTTACAAGCCATAAAAATGGCATTGGCACACAGAAATATGAAGATGTGCCTAAACCAACCTACCACCCTACCGATCCACGACTTGCGCATCCCGTCTCTCTGGCCGATGTAGTGCACGCCTGCCCGTTCGCTCGTTTCATCGGTTGGCTTAGGCATACGGAGTTCATTTTTAGTCTAAGATCAGATCGAATCGAGGGTTGTAGCAGCAGGATCAGCAGCACGTAGAGGGGGACCCGACCGATCCCCTGCTTGTGCATCCCACCCCTCTGGCCGGCTGAGCACCGCACGCTCGTTTTGTGCATTGACTTAGGCATACGGAGTTCATTCCCAGTCTAAGTATACGAAGTTCATTCCCAATCTAAGATCGGACTAGACCGAGGGTTACATAGCACATGCTGGGCTCGAGCATGTGTTGGTGCCGTATTTTTCTTCGTCGGGGCACCATCGTCGGAGCATCGCCGGAGAACCTGACCGACGGCATTGGGGTTCCGACGATCGAAGGGGCCAGGTGGGGGTGTGCGCACATGATGTGCGATGGGTGCTGGTACTTGGCCCTTATATTGGCCCCCTATCGCTCATCAAATCTCGAGAACTCACACCCCCTTAAAGAGCATTTGAGATTTTACAAGTTTGCTGCCAGTAGGCATTAAAGTGTCTGAAATGGGGACACTTTTTTCAAATGGTCACAAAATCTTGTACACTTCGAGTTTCTAGCTAAATTTTTTTGTGCAAGCCAACAAAAATACAAGGATCACGTCTACCAGGTTTCGGGCTAAAAATCCTTTCAAAAAAATTTTAAAAAATCCCAAACCGCAAAAAGTTTCCAAAATCGTGAAAAATAGAAAAGGAGTTGTCTTGCCATGAAACTTCACGTGAAGGCTTAAGGGACCATCGTATGAATTTACAAGCCATAAAAATGGCATTGGCACGTAGAAATATGAAGATGTGGCTAAACGCACCTACCACCCTATCGATCCACGGCTTGTGCATCCCGTCTTTCTGGCCGACGTAGTGCCCGCCCGCCCGCCCACTCATTTCGTTGGTTGGCTTAGGCATACGGAGTTCATTCCCAGTTTAAGATCAGACCGGATCGAGGGTTGCGGTAGCAGGATCGGTAGCACACAGAGGGGAACCCACCGATCCCCGACTTGCATATCCCGCCCCTTTGGCCGGCTGAGCACTCGCACGCTCGTTTCATGGGTCGACTTAGGCATACGGAGTTCATTCCCAGTCTAAGCATACGGAGTTCATTCCCAGTCTAAGATCGGACCGGACCGAGGGTTACGGCAGCACATGCTGGGCTCGGGATGTGCTGGTGCCGCATTTTTCTTCGTTGGGGCACCATCGCCGGGGCATCACCGGAGAACCTGATAGGCGGCATTGGGGTTCCGATGATCGGGGGGCCAGGGGGTGTGCACACATGATGTGCGATGGGTGCTGGTACTTGGCCCTTATATTGGCCCCGTATCCCTCATCAAACCTCAAGAAGTCACACCCCCTTAAAGGGCATTTGAGATTTTACAGGTTTGCTGCCAGTAGCCATTAAAGTGTCTGAAATGGGGACATTTTTTTCAAATGGTCACAAAATCTTATACACTTCGAGTTTTTAGCTGAATTTTTTGGTGCATGCCAAAAAAAATACAAGGATCACGTCTACCAAGTTTGGGGCCAAAACTCCTTCCGAAAAATTTTTAAAAAATCTCGAACCGTAAAAAGTTTCAAAAATCATGAAAAATATAAAACGAGTCGTCTTGCCATGAAACTTCACATGAAGGCTTAAGGGACCATTGTATGAATTTACAAGCCATAAAAATGGCACTGGCACCTAGAAATATGAAGATGTCTTTAAACCCACCTACCACCCTATTGATCCACGGCTTGCACATCCTGTCTCTCTAGCCGATGTAGTGCCCGCCCGCCTGCCCGGCCGCTTGTTTCGTCGGTTGGCTTAGGCATACGGAGTTCATTCCCAGTCTAAGATCGAACTGAACCAAGGGTTGCGATAGTAGGATCGGCAGCACGTGGAGGGGGACCCGATCGATCCCCGGCTTACGCATCCCGCCCCTCTGGCCGGCTAAGCACCCGTACGCTCGTTTCGTGGGTTGACTTAGGCATGCAGAGTACATTCCCAGTCTAAGCATACGGAGTTCATTCCCAATCTAGGATTGGATCGGACCGAGAGTTGCGGCAGCACATGTTGGGCTCGGGCATGTGTTGGTGTCACATTTTTCTTCATCGGGGCACCATCACCGGAGCATCATCGGAGAACCTGACCGGCGGCATTAGGGTTCCGGCGATCGAGAGGGTCGGGGGGGTGTGCACACATGATGTGCAATGGGTGCTGGTACTTGGCCCTTATACTGGCCCCCTATCCCTCATCGAACCTTGAGAACTCACACCCCCTAAAAGAGCATTTGAGATTTTACAGGTTTGCTGCCAGTAGCCATTAAACTGTCTGAAATGGGGACACTTTTTTCAAATGGTCACAAAATCTTGTACACTTCGAGTTTTTAGCTGAATTTTTTTATGCATGCCAACAAAAATAAAAGGATCACGTCTACCAAGTTTGGGGCCAAAACTCCATCTGAAAAAATTTAAAAAAATCCCGAACCTCAAAAAGTTTCAAAAATCATGAAAAATAGAAAACGAGTCGTCTTGCCATGAAACTTCACATTAAGGCTTAAGGGACCATTGTATGAATTTACAAGCCATAAAAATGGCATTGGCATGCAGAAATATGAAGATGTGCCAAAACCCACCTACCACCCTATCGATCCACGGCTTGTGCATCCCGTCTCTCTGGCCGGTGTAGTGCCCGCCAGCCCGCCCGCTCACCCGCTCGTTTCGTCGGTTGGCTTAGGCATATGGAGTTTATTACCAGTCAAAGATCAGACCGGACCAAGGGTTGCGGCAGCAGGATCGGCAGCACGCAGATGGGGACCCGATCGATCCCCGGCTTACGCATCCCGCCCCTCTGGCTGACTGAGCACCCGCACGCTCGTTTCGTGGGTTGACTTAGGCTTACGGAGTTCATTCCCCATCTAAGATCAGACCGGACCGAGGGTTGCGATAGTAGATGCTGGGCTCGGGCATGTGTTGGTGTCACATTTTTCTTCGCCAGGGCACCATTGCCAGAGCATCACCGGAGAACCTGACCGACGGCATTGAGGTTCCGGCGATCGGGGGCCGGGGGGGTGTGTGCACATGATGTGCGATGGGTGCTGGTACTTGGCCCTTATATTGGCCCCCCTATCCCTCATCAAACCTCGACAACTCACAACCCCTTAAAGAGCATTTGAGATTTTACAGGTTTGCTGCTAGCAGCCATTAAAGTGTCTGAAATGGGAACACGTTTTTCAAATGGTCACAAAATCTTGTACACTTCGAGTTTTTAGCTGAATTTTTTTGTGCATGCCAACAAAAATACAAGGATCACGTCTACCAAGTTTGGCCAAAACTCCTTCCAAAAAAATTTCAAAAAATCCCGAACCGTAAAAAGTTTCAAAAATCATGAAAAATAGAAAACGAGTCGTCTTGCCATGAAACTTCACGTGAAAGCTTAAGGGACCATCGTATGAATTTACAAGCCATAAAAATGGCATTGGCACACAGAAACATGAAGATGTACCTAAACCCACCTACATGAAGATGTACCTAAACCCACGGCTTGCGCATCCCGTCTCTCTGGCCGACATAGTGCCCGCCCGCCTGCCCACTCGTTTCATCGGTTGTCTTAGGCATACGGAGTTCATTCCCAGTCTAAGATTGGATCAAACCAACGGTTACGGTAGCACATGCTTGGCTCGGGCATGTGTTGGTGCCATATTTTTCTTCACCGAGGCACCATCGCCGGAGCATCGTCGGAGAACCTGACCGACGGCATTGGGGTTCCAACGATCGGGGGGGCCGGGGGGAGTGTGCGCACATGATGTGCGATGGGTGCTGGTACTTGGCCCTTATATTGGCCTTCTATCCCTCATCAAACCTCGAGAACTCACACCCCCTTAAAGAGCATTTGAGATTTTACAGGTTTGCTGCCAGTAGCCATTAAAGTGTCTAAAATGGGGACACTTTTTTCAAATGGTCACAAAATCTTGTACACTTTGAGTTTTTAGCTGAATGTTTTTGTGCATGCCAACAAAAAAACAAGGATCACATCTACCAAGTTTGGGGCCAAAACTCCTTTCGAAAGAATTTTAAAAAATCCCGAACCGTAAAAAGTGTGGAAAATCATGAAATATAGAAAACGAGTCGTCTTGCCATGAAACTTCACGTGAAGGCTTAAGGGACCATTGTATGAATTTACAAGCCATAAAAATGGCATTGGCACGCAGAAATATGAAGATGTGGCTAAATGCACCTACCACCATATCGATCAATGGCTTGCGCATCCCGTCTCTCTGGCCGGTTGAGCGCCCGCACGCTTGTTTCGTGGGTTGACTTAGGCATACGAAGTTCATTCCCAGTCTAAGCATACGGAGTTCATTCCCAGTCTAAGAATGGACCAGACCGAGGGTTACGGCAGCACATGCTAGGTTGGGGCATGTGTTGGTGTCACATTTTTCTTCATCGGGGCACCATTGCCGGAGCATCGCCAGAGAACCTGACTGACGGTATTGGGGTTCTGACGATCGGGGGGACCAGGGGGGTGTGCGCACATGATGTGCGATGGGTGCTGGTACTTGGCCCTTATATTGGCCCCTATCCCTCATCAAACCTCAAGAACTCACACCCGCTTAAAGAGCATTTGAGATTTTACAGGTTTGCTGCCAGTAGCCAATAAACTGTCTCAAATGGGGTCATTTTTTTCAAATGGTCACAAAATCTTGTACACTTCGAGTTTTTAGCTCAATATTTTTGTGCATGCCAACAAAAATACAAGGATCACATCCACCAAGTTTGGGGCCAAAAATCCTTCGAAAAAATTTTAAAAAATCCCAAACTGCAGAAAGTTTTGAAAATCATGAAAAATAGAAAATGAGTCGTCTTGCCATGAAACTTCACGTGAAGGCTTAAGGGAATGTTGTATGAATTTACAAGCCATAAAAATGGCATTGGCAAGCAGAAATATGAAGATGTGACTAAACCCACCTACCACCCTATCGATCCACGGCTTGCACATCCCGTCTCTCTGGCCGGCGTAGTGCCCGCCCGCCCGCTCGTTTCGTCGGTTGGGCTAGGCATACGGAGTTCATTCCCTGTCTAAGATCAATCAGACTGAGGGTTGCGTAGCAGGATCGACAGCACGCAGAGGGGGACCCAGTTGATCCCCGACTTGTGTATCCCTCCCCTCTGGCCACTGAGCACCCGCACGCTCGTTTCATGGGTTGACTTTGGCATACGGAGTTCATTCCCCATCTAAGCATACGGAGTTCATTCCCAGTCTAAGATCGACCGGACCGAGGGTTGCGGCAGCACGTGCTGGGCTCAGGCATGTGCTGGTGTGACTTTTTTCTTCATCGGGGCACCATCACCGGAGCATCGTCAGAGAACCTGTCTGGCGGCATTGGGGTTCTGGCGTTCGGGGGGGCCGGGGGGTGTTCGCACATGATGTGCGATGGGTGCTGGTACTTGGCCCTTATATTGGCCCCCTATCCCTCATCAAACTTCAAGAACTCACTCCCCCTTAAAGAGCATTTGAGATTTTACAGGTTTACTACCAATAGCCATTAAAGTGTCTGAAATGGGGACACTTTTTTCAAATGGTCAGAAAATCTTGAACACTTCGAGTTTTTAGTTGAATTTTTTTGTGCATGCCAAGAAAAATATAAGGATCACGTTTACAAAGTTTGGGGCCAAAACTCCTTCTGAAAAAATTTTAAAAAATCCCAAATTGCAAAAAGTTTCAAAAATCGTGAAAAATAGAAAACGAGTCGTCTTGCCATGAAACTTCACGTGAAGGCTTAACGGACCATTGTATGAATTTACAAGCCATAAAAATGGCATTGGCACGTAGAAATATGAAGATGTGCCTAAACCCACCTACCACCCTATCGATCCACGGCTTGCGCATCCCGTCTCTCTGGCCGGTGTAGTGCCCGCCTGTCCGTCCGCCCGTCTGCTCATTTCATCGGTTGGCTTAGGCATACGGAGTTCATTCCCAGTCTACGATCGGATCGGACTGAGGGTTACGGCAGCAGGATCGACAGCACGCAGAGGGGGACCCGACCTATCCAAGGGTTACGACAGCGCATGCTGGGCTCAGGCATGTGCTGGTGCCGTATTTTTCTTCGTCGGGGCACCATCGTCGGAGCATCGCTGGAGAACCTGACCGGCGGCATTGGGTTCCGACGATCGGGGGCCGAGGGGTGTGCACACATGATATGTGATGGTGCTGGAATTTGGCCCTTATATTGGCCCCCTATCACTCATCAAACCTCGAGAACTCACACCCCCTTAAAGAGCATTTGAGATTTTACAGGTTTGCTGCCAGTAGCCATTAAAGTGTCTGAAATGGGGATACTTTTTTCAAATGGTCACAAAATCTTGTACACTTCGAGTTTTTAGCTGAAGTTTTTTGTGCATGCCAACAAAAATACAAGGATCACGTCTACCAAGTTTGGGGTCAAAACTCATTCCAAAAAAATTTAAAAAATCCCGAACCGTAAAAAGTTTCGAAAATCATGAAAAATAGAAAACGAGTCATCTTGCCATGAAACTTCACGTGAGGGCTTAAGGGACCATTGTATGAATTTACAAGCCATAAAAATGGCATTGGCACGTAGAAATATGAAGATGTGCCTAAACCCACCTACCACCCTATCGAGCCACGGCTTGCGCATCCCGTCTCTCTGGCCGGGATAGTGCCCACCCCGCCCGTCCGCTCGTTTCATCGGTTCGCTTAGGCATACGGAGTCCATTCCCAGTCTAAGATTGGACCAAACCGAGTGTTGCGGTAGCAGGATCGGTAGCACGCAGAGGGAGACCCGACTGATCCCCGGCTTGTGCATCCCGCCCCTCTGGTCGGCTGAGCGCTCGCACTCCCGTTTCACGGGTTGACTTAGGCATGCGGAGTTCATTTCCAGTCTAACCATACGGAGTTCATTCCCAGTCTAAGATCGGATCGGACCGAGGGTTGCGGCAGCAAATGCTGGGCTCAGGCATGTGTTGGTGCCGTATTTTTCTTCATCGGGGCACCATTGTCGGAGCATCGTCGGAGAACCTGACCGGTGGCATTAGGGTTCCGGTGATCGGTAGGGCCGGGGGGGTGTGCGCACATGGTATTGGCAGGCATAAATATCAAGATGTCCCTAAACCCACCTACCACCCTATCGATCCACGACTTGCACATCCCGTCTCTCTGGCCGGCATATGCCCGCCCGCCCGGCCGCTCGTTTCTTCGGTTGGCTTAGGCATACGGAGTTCATTCCCAGTCTAAGATCAGATCGGACTGAGGGTTGCGGTAGCAGGATCAACAGCACATAGAGGGGGACCCGGTTGATCCCCGGCTTGTGCATCCCACCCCTCTGGCCGCTGAGCGCCCGCATGCTCATTTCGTGGGTTGACTTAGGCATACGGAGTTCATTCCCAGTCTAAGCATACGGAGTTCATTCCCATTCAAAGATCGAACCAGACCGAGGGTTGCGGTAGCACATGTTGGGCTCGGGCAAGCGTTGGTGCCACATTTTTCTTCGCCGGGGCACCATCATCGGAGCATCGTCGGAGAACCTGACCGGCGGCATTGGGGTTCCGACGATCGGGGGGGCCAGGGGGGTGTGCGCACATGATGTGCGATAGGTGCTGGTACTTGGCCCTTATATTGGCCCCCTATCCTTCATCAAACCTTGAGAACTCATACCCCCTTAAAGAGCATTTGAGAATTTACGGGTTTACTGCCAGTAGCCATTAAAGTGTCTGAAATGGGGACACTTTTTTCAAATGGTCACAAAATCTTGTACACTTCGAGTTTTTAGCTAAATTTTTTTGTGCATGCCAACAAAAATACAAGGATGACGTCAACCAAGTTTGGGGCCAAAACTCCTTTTGAAATAATTTTACAAAATCCCGAGCCGCAAAAAGTTTCAAAAATCATGAAAAATAGAAAACGAGTCATCTTGCCATGAAACTTCATGTGAACGCTTAAAGGACCATTGTATGAACTTAGAAGCCATAAAAATGGCATTGGCATGCAGAAATATGAAGATATCCCTAAACCAACCTACCACCCTATCGATCTACGGCTTGCGCATCCCATCTCTCTGGCTGGCGTAGTGCCCGCCCGCCTGCTCGCCCGCTCATTTCGTCGGTCGGCTTAGGCATACGAGTTCATTCCCAGTCTAAAATTAGACCAGACTGAGGGTTACGGTAGTAGGATCAGCAGCACACAGAGGGGGACCCGGTCGATCCCCGACTTGTGCATCCCGCCCCTCTAGCCGGCTGAGCACCCGCACGCTCGTTTCGTGGGTTGACTTAGGCATACGGAGTTCATTCCCAGTCTAAGCATATGGAGTTCATTCCCAGTCTAAGATCGGACCAGACCGAGGGTTGCGGCAGCACATGCTGGGTTCAGGCATGTGCTGGTGCCACATTTTTCTTTGCCGGGGCACCATCGCCGGAGCATCGTCAGAGAACCTGACCGGTAGCATTGGGGTTTCGATGATCGGGGGGGCCGGGGGGTGTGCGCACATGATGTGCGATCAGTGCTCGTACGTGGCCCTTATATTGGCCCCCTATCCCTCATCAAACCTCGAGAACTCACACCCCCTTAAAGAGCATTTGAGATTTTACAGGTTTGCTGCCAGTAGCCATTAAAGTGTCTGAAATGGGGACACTTTTTTCAAATGGTCACAAAATCTTGTACACTTCGAGTTTTTAGCTGAATTTTTTTATGCAAGCCAACAAAAATACAAGGATCACGTCTACCAAGTTTGGGGCCAAAACTCTTTCCCAAAAAATTTTAAAAAATCACGAACTGTAAAAAGTTTCAAAAATCATGAAAAATAGAAAACGATTCGTCTTGCCGAGAAACTACACGTGAAGGCTTAAGGGACCATTGTATGAATTTACAAGCCACAAAAATGACATTGGCACACAGAAATTTGAAGATATGCCTAAACCCACCTACCACCCTATCGACCCACGACTTACGCATCCCGTCTCTCTGGCCCGCGTAGTGCCCACCCGCCCGCTCGTTTCGTCGGTTGGCTTAGGCATACGGAGTTCATTCCTAGTCTAAGATAGAACCAGACCAAGGGTTGTGATAGCAAGATTGGTAGCAGGCAGAAGGGGACCCGACCGATCCCCGGCTTGCGCATCCCGCCCCTCTGGCCTACTGAGTGCCCGCACGCTTGTTTCGTCGGTTTACTTAGGCATACGGAGTTCATTCCCAGTCTAAAATCAGACCGGACCGAGGCTTACGGCAGCACATGCTGGGCTCAGGCATGTGCTGGTGTGACTTTTTTCTTCGTCGGGGCACCATCGCCGGAGCATCGTCAGAGAACCTGTCTGGCAGCATTGGGGTTCTGGCGATCGGGGGGCCGGGGGGTGTGCGTACATGATGTGCGATGGGTGCTGGTACTTGGCCCTTATATTGGCCCCCTATCCTTCATCAAACCTCAAGAACTCACACCCCCTTAAAGAGCATTTGAGAATTTACAGGTTTGCTGCCAGTAGCCATTAAAGTGTCTGAAATGGGGACACTTTTTTCAAATGGTCACAAAATCTTGTACACTTCGAGTTTTTAGCTAAATTTTTTTGTGGATGCCAACAAAAATACAAGGATGACGTCAAACAAGTTTGGGGCCAAAACTCCTTTTGAAATAATTTTACAAAATCCCGAGCCGCAAAAAGTTTCAAAAATCATGAAAAATAGAAAACGAGTCATCTTGCCATGAAACTTCACTGTGAACGCTTAAGGGACCATTGTATGAACTTAGAAGCCATAAAAATGGCATTGGCATGCAGAAATATGAAGATATCCCTAAACCAACCTACCACCCTATCGATCTACGGCTTACGCATCCCATCTCTCTGGCTGGCGTAGTGCCCGCCCGCCTGCCAGCCCGTTCGTTTCGTCGGTTGGCTTAGGCATACGAAGTTCATTCCCAATCTAAGATCAGATCAGACTGAGGGTTGCGGTAGCAGGATCGACAGCACATGGAGGGGGACCCGATTGATCCCCGACTTGTGCATCCCGCCCCTCTGGCCGCTGAGCGCCCGCAGGCTCGTTTCGTGGGTTGACTTAGGCATACGCAGTTCATTCCCATTCTAAGATCGGACCAGACCGAGGGTTACGGCAGTACATGCTGGCCTCAGGCATGTGCTGGTGCCACATTTTTCTTCATCGGGGCACCATCGCCGGAGCATCGTCGTAGAACCTGATCGGCAGTATTGGGGTTCCGACGATCGGGGGGGCCGGGGGGGTGTGCGCACATGATGTGCGATTGATGCTGGTACTTGGCCCTTATATTGGCCCCCTATCCCTTATCAAACCTCGAGAACTCACAACCCCTTAAAGAGCATTTGAGATTTTACAGGTTTGCTGCCAGTAGCCATTAAAGTGTTTGAATTGGGGACACTTTTTTCAAATGGTCACAAAATCTTGTACACTTCGAGTTTTTAGCTGAATTTATTTGTGCATGCCAACAAAAAGACAAGGATCATGTCTACCAAGTTTGGGGCCAAAAATCCTTCCGAAAAAATTTTAAAAAATCCAGAATCGCAAAAAGTTTCAAAAATCGTGAAAAATAGAAAACGAGTCGTCTTGCCATGAAACTTCATAAGAAGGCTTAAGAGACCATTGTATGAATTTACAAGCCATAAAAATGGTATTGGCAGGCAGAAATATGAAGATGTCCTGAAACCCACCTACCACCCTATCGATCCACGGCTTGCGCATCCCGCCTCTCTGGCCGACGCAGTGCCCGCCCACCCACCGGCCCGCTCGCCCGCTCATTTCATCGGTTGGCTTAGGCATACGGAGTTCATTCCCAGTCTAAGATTGGACCAGACCAAGGGTTTCAGCAGCAGGATCAGCAGCACGTAGAGGGGGTCCCAGTCGATCCCCGACTTGCGTATCCCGCCCCTCTGGCCTGCTGAGCGCCCGCACGCTCGTTCTGTGGGTTGACTTAGGCATACGGAGTTCATTCCCAGTCTAAGCATACGGAGTTCTTTCCCAGTCTAAGATCGAATCAGACCGAGGGTTGCGACAGCACAGACTGGGCTCGAGCATGTGCTGGTGCCGCATTTTTCTTCGTCGGGGCACCATCATCGGAGCATCACTGGAGAACCTGATCGACGACATTGGGGTTTCGGTGATCGGTGGGGTCGGGGGGGTGTGCGCACATGATGTGCGATGGGTGCTGGTACTTGGCCCTTATATTGGCCCCCTATCCCTCATTCAAACCCCAAGAACCACACCCCCTTAAAGAACGTTTGAGATTTTACAAGTTTGCTGCCAGTAGCAATTAAAGTGTCTAAAATGGGGACAATTTTTTCAAATGGCCACAAAATCTTGTACACTTCGAGTTTTTAGCTGAATATTTTTGTGCATGCCAACAAAAATACAAGGATCACGTCTACCAGGTTTGGAGCCAAAAATAATTCTGAAAAAATTTTAAAAAATCTCGAACCGAAAAAATTTCAAAAATCATGAAAAATAAAAAACGAGTCGTCTTGCCATGAAACTTACCGTGAAGGCTTAAGGGACCATTCTATGAATTTACAAGCCATAAAAATGGCATTGGCACGCAGAAATATGAAGGTGTACCTAAACCCACCTACCACCCTATCGATCCACGGGTTGCGCTTCCCGTCTCTTTGGGCGGCGTAGTGCTAGGCCGCCCGCCTGCCCGCCTGCCCGCTCGTTTCGTCAGTTGGCTTAGGCATACAAAGTTCATTCCCAGTCTAAGATTGTACCAGACTGAGGGTTGTGGCAGCAGGATCGACAGCACGTAGAGGGGGACCCGACCGATCCCCAGCTTACGCATCCCGCCCCTCGGTCGACTGAGCGCCCGCAAGCTCGTTTCGTGGGTTGACCGAGGCATATGGAGTTCATTCCCAGTCTAAGCATACGGAGTTCATTCCCAGTCTAAGATCGAACTAGACCGAGGGCTGCAGCAGCACATGCTGGGTCGGGCATGTGCTGGTGCCGCATTTTTCTTCGTCGGGGCACCATCGCCGGAGCATCGTCGGAGAACCTGACTTGGGTATTGGGGTTCCGACGATCAGGGAGGTCGGGGGGTTGTGCGTACATGATATGCGATGGGTGCTGGTACTTGGTGCTTATATTGGCCCCCTATCCCTCATCAAACCTCGAGAACTCACACCCCCTTAAACAGCATTTGAGATTTTACAGGTTTGCTGCCAGTAGCCATTAAAATGTCTCAAATGGGGACACTTTTTTCAAATGGTCACAAAATCTTGTACATCTCGAGTTTTTAGTTGAATTTTTTTGTGCATGCCAACAAAAATACGAGGATCACGTCTACCAAGTTTAGGGCAAAAAATCCTTTCAAAAAAATTTTAAAAAATCCCAAACCGCAAAAAAGTTTCAAAAATCGTTAAAAATAGAAAACGAGTTATCTTGCCATGAAGCTTCACGTGAAGGCTTAAGGGACCATTGTATGAATTTCCAAGCTATAAAAATGGCATTGGCACATAGAAATGTGAAGATGTGCCTAAACCCACCTACCACCCTATCGATCCACGGCTTGCGCATCCCGTCTCTCTGGCCGGCGTAGTGCCGGCCCACTCGTTTCATTGGTTGGCCTAGGCATACGGAGTTCATTCCCAGTCTAAGATTGGACCAGACCAAGGGTTGTGGCAGCAGGATCGACAGCACGGAGAGGGGGACCCGACGATCCCCGGCTTGTGCATCCCGCCCCTCTGGTCAGCTGAGCACTCGCTCGCTCGTTTCGTGGGTTGACTTAGGCATACAGAGTTTATTCCTATTCTAAGCATAAGGAGTTCATTCCCAATCTAAGATCAGACCAGACCGAGGGTTGTGGCAGCACATGCTGGGCTCGGGCATGTGTTGGTGCCGCATTTTTCTTCGCCGGAGCATTACCGACGAACCTGACCGACGGCACTGGGTTTCTGGCGATTGGGGGGCCGGGGGGTGTGCACACATGTTGTACGATGCGTGCTGGTACTTGGCCCTTATATTGAACCCCAATCCCTCATCAAACCTCGAGAACTCGCACCTCCTTAAAAAGCATTTGAGATTTTACAGGTTTGCTGCCAGTAGCCATTAAAGTGTCTAAAATGGGGACACTTTTTTCAAATGGTCACAAAATCTTGTACACTTCGAATTTTTAGCTGAATTTTTTTGTGCATGCCAAAAAAAATACAAGGATCATGTCTAACAAGTTTGGGGCCAAAACTCCTTCCGAAAAAATTTTAAAAAATCCCAAACCACAAAAAGTTTTGAAAATCGTGAAAAATAGAAAACGAGTCGTCTTGCCATGAAACTTCACGTGAAGGCTGAAGGGACCATTGTATGAATTTACAAGCCATAAAAATGGCATGGGCACACAGAAATATGAAGATGTACCTAAACTCACCTACCACCCTATCGATCCACGACTTGCGCATCCCATCTCTCTGGTCGGCGTAGTGCCCGCCCGCCCACTCGTTTCGTCAGTTGGCTTAGGCATACGGAGTTCATTCCCAATCTAAGATTATACCAGACTAAAGGTTGTGGCAGCAGGATTGACAGCACACAGAGGGGGACCCGGTCGATCCCCGGCTTGCGCATCCCGCCCCTCTGGCCGGCAGAGCGCCCGTACGCTCGTTTCATGGGTTGACCAAGGCATATGCAGGTCATTCCCAGTCTAAGCATACGGAGTTCATTCCCAGTCTAAGATCGGACCAGACCGAGGGTTGTAGCAGCACATGCTGGGCTCCGGCATGTGCTGGTGCCGCATTTTTCTTCGTCGGGGCACCATCGCCGGAGCATCGCCGGAGAACCTGACTTGGGTATTGGGGTTCCGACGATCAGGGAGGTCGGGGGGTGTGCGTACATGATGCGCGATGGGTGCTGGTACTTGGTGCTTATATTGGCCCCCTATCCCTCAGCAAACCTCGAGAACTCACACTCCCTTAAAGAACATTTGAGATTTTACAGGTTTGCTGCCTGTAGTAATTAAAGTGTCTGCAATGGGGACACTTTTTTCAAATGGCCACAAAATCTTGTACACTTCGAGTTTTTAGCTGAATTTTTTTGTGCATGCCAACAAAATACAAGGATCACGTCTACCAAGTTTGGAGCCAAAAATAATTCTGAAAAAATTTTAAAAAATCTCAAAAATCATGAAAAATAGAAAACGAGTCGTCTTGCCATGAAAGTTCACGTGAAGGCTTAAGGGACCATTCTATGAATTTACAAGCCATAAAAATTGCATTGGCACGCAGAAATATGAAGATGTGCCTAAACCCACCTACCACCCTATCGATCCACGGCTTGCGCTTCCCGTCTCTTTGGCCGACGTAGTGCTCGCCCGCCCGCCTGCCCGCTCTTTCGTCAGTTGGCTTAGGCATACGAAGTTCATTCCCAGTCTAAGATTGTACCAGACCGAGGGTTGTGGCAGCAGGATCGATAGCACGTAGAGGGGGACCGACCGATCCCCGACTTACGCATCCCGCCCCTCGGTCGGCTGAGCGCCTGTACGCTCGTTTCGTGGGTTGACCGAGGCATATGGAGTTCATTCCCAGTCTAAGCATACGGAGTTCATTCCCAGTCTAAAATCAGACCGGACCAAGGGTTGCAGCAACACATGCTGGGCTCGAGCATGTGCTGGTGCCGTATTTTTCTTCATCGGGGCACCATCGCCGGAGCATCACCGGAGAACCTGACCTTGGGTATTGGGGTTCCGACGATCGGGGAGGCCGGGGGGGTGTGCGTACATGATGCATGATGGGTGCTGGTACTTGGTGCTTATATTGGCCCGCTATCCCTCAGCAAACCTCGAGAACTCACACCCCCTTAAAGAGCGTTTGAGATTTTTAAGGTTTGCTGCCAGTAGCCATTAAAGTTTCTGAAATGGGGACACTTTTTTCAAATGGCCACAAAATCTTGTACACTTCGAGTTTTTAGCTGAATTTTTTTGTGCATGCCAAAAAAAATACAAGGATCATGTCTAACAAGTTTGGGGCCAAAACTCCTTCCGAAAAAATTTTAAAAAATCCCAAACCACAAAAAGTTTTGAAAATCGTGAAAAATAGAAAACGAGTCGTCTTGCCATGAAACTTCACATGAAGGCTGAAGGGACCATTGTATGAATTTGCAAGCCATAAAAATGGCATGGGCACACAGCAATATGAAGATGTACCTAAACTCACCTACCACCCTATCGATCCACGACTTGCGCATCCCATCTCTCTGGTCGGCGTAGTGCCCGCCCGCCCGCTCGTTTCGTCAGTTGGCTTAGGCATACGGAGTTCATTCCCAATCTAAGATTATACCAGACTAAAGGTTGTGGCAGCAGGATTGACAGCACACAGAGGGGGACCCGGTCGATCCCCGGCTTGCGCATCCCGCCCCTCTGGCCGGCAGAGCGCCCGTACGCTCGTTTCATGGGTTGACCAAGGCATATGCAGGTCATTCCCAGTCTAAGCATACGGAGTTCATTCCCAGTCTAAGATCGGACCAGACCGAGGGTTGGGGTAGTAGGATTGACAGCATGCAGAGGGGGTCCCGATAGATCCCCGGCTTACGCATCTTACCCCTCTGGCTGGCTGAGCGCCCGCACGCTTGTTTCATGGGTTGACTTAGGAATACGGAGTTCATTCCCAGTCTAAGCATACGGAGTTTATTCCCAGTCAAGATCGGACCAGACCGAGGGTTACGGCAGCACATGTTGGGCTCGGGCTTGTGATGGTGCCTCATTTTTCTTCACCGGGGCACCATCGTCGGAGCATTGCCGGAGAACCTGACCGACGACATATTGGTTCCGACGATCAGGGGGGTCGGGGGGGTGTGCGCACATGATGTGCGATGGGTGCTGGTACTTGGCCCTTATATTGGCCCCCTATCCCTCATCAAACCTCGAGAACTCACACCCCCTTAAAAACCATTTGAGATTTTATAGGTTTGCTGCCAGTAGCCATTAAAGTGTCTGAAATGGGGACACTTTTTTCAAATGGTCACAAGATCTTGTACACTTCGAGTTTTTAGCAAAATTTTTTTGTGCATTCCAACAAAAATACAAGGATCACGTCTACCACGTTTGGGGCCAAAACTCCATCCGAAAAAATTTTAAAAAATCTCGAACCCTAAAAAGTTTCAAAAATCGTGAAAAATAGAAAACGAGTTGTCTTGCCATGAAACTTCACCTGAAGGCTTAAGAGACCATTGTATGAATTTACAAGCCATAAAATGGCATTGGCACATAGAAATATGAAGATGTGCCTAAACCCACCTACCACCCTATCGATCCACGGCTTACGCATCCAGTCTCTCAGGCCGGCATAGTGCCTGCCCGCCCGCCCTCTCGTTTCGTCGGTTGGCTTAGGCATACAGAGTTCATTCCCAGTTTAAGATCAAACCAGAACGAGGGTTGCGGCAGCAAGATCGATAGCATCCAGATCCCTGGCTTACGCATCCCGCCCTTCTGGCCGGCTGAGCACCCACACACTCATTTCGTGGGTTGACTTAGTAATACGGAGTTCATTCCCAGTCTAAGCATACGGAGTTCATTCCCAGTCAAGAGCAGACCAGACCGAGGGTTGCGGCAGCACATGCTGGGCTTGGTCTTGTGATGGTGCGGCATTTTTCTTCGCTGGGGCACCATCGTCGGAGCATTGCCGGAGAACCTGACCGAAGGTATTTTGGTTTCAATGATCGGAGGGGCTAGGGGGGTGTGCGCACATGATGTGCGATGGGTGCTGGTACTTGGCCCTTATATTGGCCCCCCATCCCTCATCAAACCTTGAGAAATCACACCCCCTTAAAGAGCATTTGAGATTTTACAGGTTTGCTGCCAGTAGCCCTTAAAGTGTTTGGAATGGGGACACTTTTTTCAAATGGTCACAAAATCTTGTACACTTCGAGTTTTTAGATCAATTTTTTTGTGCATGCCAAAAAAAATATAAGGATCACGACTACCAAGTTTGGGGCCAAAATTTCTTCCAAAAAAATTAAAAAAAATCCCGAACCACAAAAAGTTTCAAAAATGGTGAAAAATAGAAAACGAGTTGTCTTGCCATGAAACTTCACGTGAAGGCTTAAGGGACCATTGTATGAATTTACAAGCCATAAAAATGGCATTGGCATGCAGAAATATTAAGATGTGCCTAAACCCACCTACCACCCTATCGATCCACGGCTTGCGCATCCCGTCTCTCTAACCGTCGTAGTGCCCGCCCGCCCGCTCGTTTCATCGGTTGGCTTAGGCATACGGAGTTCATTCCCAGTCTAAGATTGGACCGGACTGAGGGTTGTTACAGCAGGATCGATAGCACGCAGAGGGGGACCCGATTGATCCTCGGCTAATGCATCCTGCCCCTCTGGCTGACTGAGCGCCCGCACACTCGTTTCATGGGTTGACTTAGGCATACGGAGTTCATTTCCAGTCTAAGCATACGGAGTTCATTGCCAGACTATGATCAAACTGGACCGAGGGTTGCGACTGCACATGCTAGGCTCGGGCTTGTGCTAGTGTCGTATTTTTCGTCGTCGGGGTATCATCGTCGAGGCATCGTCGGAGAACCTGACCGGCGGCATTGGGGTTCCGGCGATCAGGGGGGCCGTGCGCACATGATGTGCGATGGGTGCTGGTACTTGGCCCCTATATTGGCCCCCTATCCCTCATCAAACCTCGAGAACTCACACCCCCTTAAAGAGCATTTGAGATTTTACAGGTTTGCTGCCAGTAGCCATTAAAGTGTCTGAAATGGGGGCACTTTTTTCAAATGGTCACAAAATCTTGTACACTTCGAGTTTTTAGCTGAATTTTTTTGAGCATGCCAACAAAATTACAAGGATCACGTCTACCAAGTTTGGGACCAAAACTCTTTTCGAAAAAATTTTAAAAAATCCCGAACTGCAAAAAGTTTTAAAAATCATGAAAAATAGAAAATGAGTAGTCTTGCCATGAAACTTCACGTGAAGGCTTAAGAGGCCATTGTATGAATTTACAAGCCATAAAAATGGCATTGGCACGCAGAAATGTGAAGATGTGCCTAAACCCACCTACCACCCTATCGATTAACAGCTTGCACATCCCGTATCTTTGGCCGGTGTAGTGCCCGCCCGCCCGCCCTCCCGCTCGTTTCGTCGGTTGGCTTAGGCATACGGAGTTCATTCCCAGTCTAAGATCAGACCAGACTGAGTGTTGCGACAGCAGGATCGGCAGCACGCAGAGCGGGACCCGACGGATCCCTGATTTGTGCATCCTGCCCCTTTGGCCGGCTGAGCGCCCGTACGCTCGTTTTGTGGGTTGACTTAGGCATACGAGTTCATTCCCAATCTAAGCATACAGAGTTCATTCCCTGTCTAAGATTGGACCAGACCAAGGGTTGTGGCAGCACATGCTGGGCTAGGGCATGTGCTGGTGCCGTATTTTTCTTCACCGGGGCACCATCACCAGAGCATCGTCGGAGAACCTGACCGGTGGTATTGGGGCTCCGATGATCGGGAGGGCCGGGGGGGGTGTGCGCATATGATGTTCGATGGGTGCTGGTACTTGGCCATTATATTGGCCCCGATCCCTTATCAAACCTCGAGAACTCACACTCTCTTAAAGAGCATTTGAGATTTTACAGGCTTGCTGCTAGTAGCCATTAAAGTGTCTAAAATGGGGACACTTTTTTCAAAAGATCACAAAATCTTGTACACTTCGAGTTTTTAGCTCAATTTTTTTGTGCATGCCAAAAAAAATACAAGGATCACATCTACCAAGTTTAGGGGAAAAACTCCTTCAGAAAAAATTTTAAAAAATCCCGAACCGCAAAAATTTTTGAAAATCACGAAAAATAGAAAACAAGTCGTCTTGCCATGAAACTTCACGTGAAGGCTTAAGGGACCGTTGTATGAATTTGCAAGCAATAAAAATGGCATTGGCACACAGAAATATGAAGGTGTGCCTAAACCCACCTACCACCCTATCGATCCACGACTTGCGCATCCCGTCCCTCTGGCCGATGAAATGCCCGCCCACTCGTTTCGTCGGCTGGATTAGGCATACGGAGTTCATTCGCAGTCTAAGATTGGACCGGACTGAGGGTCGTAGTAGCAGGATCGATAGCACATAAAGGGGAACCCGGTGGATCCCCGGCTTGCGCATCCCGCCCCACTGGCCGGTTGAGCGCCCGCACGCTCGTTTCATGGGTTGACTTAGGCATACGGAGTTCATTCCCAATCTAAGCATACGGAGTTCATTCCCAGTCTAAGATCGGACTGGACTGAGGGTTGCAACAGCACATACTACGCTCGGGCATGTGCTGGTGCCACATTTTTCTTCACCGGGGCAGCATCGTCGGAGCATCGTCGGAGAATCTGACCGACGGTATTGGGGTTCCGGCGGTCGGGGGGGCAAGGGGGTGTGTGCACATGATGTGCGATGGGTGCTGGTACTGGGCCCTTATATTAGCCCCCTATCCCTCATCAAACCTCGAGAACTCACACCCCCTTTAAGAGCATTTGAGATTTTAAAGGTTTGCTGCCAGTAGCCATTAAAGTGTCTAAAATGGGGACACTTTTTTCAAATGGTCACAAAATCTTGTACACTTCGAGTTTTTAGCTGAATTTTTTTGTGCATGCCAAACAAAATAAAAGGATCATGTCTACCAAGTTTGGGGCCAAAACTCCTTTCAAAAAAATTTTCAAAAATCCCGAACTATAAAAAGTTTCAAAAATCGTGAAAAATAGGAAACGAGTTGTCTTGCCATGAAACTTCACGTGAAGGCTTAAGGGACCATTGGATGAATTTACAAGCCATAAAAATGGCATTGGCATGTAGAAATATGAAGATGCACTTAAACCCACCTACCACCGTATCGG
Source organism: Durio zibethinus (assembly GCF_002303985.1). Next base: position 5,279,520 of record NW_019167849.1, on the reverse strand, counting down.
TGCACGGCTTGCGCATCCCGTCTCTCTGGCCCGCCTGCCCGCCCGCTCGTTTCGTCGGTTTGCTAAGGCATACGGAGTTCATTCCCAGTCTAAGATCTGACCGGATCGAGGGTTACGGTAGTAGGATCGATAGCATGCAGAGGGGGACTCGGCCAATCCTCGGCATGCACATCCCGCCTCTCTGGCCGACTGACAGCCCACACGTTCATTTCACCGGTTGACTTAGGCATACGGAGTTCATTCCCAGTCTAAGATCAGACCAGACCGAGGGTTGCGACAGCACATGCTGGGCTCGAGCATGTGCTAGTGTCGCATTTTTCTTCGTCGGGGCACCATCGTCGTAGCATCGCAGGAGAACCTGACTGGTGGCATTGGGGTTCCGGCAATTGGGAGGGCCGGGGGGTGTGCGCACATGATGTGCGATGGGTGCTGGTACTTGGCCCTTATATTGGCCCCCTATCCCTCATCAAGCCTCAAGAACTCACACCCCCTTAAAGAGCATTTGAGATTTTACAGGTTTGCTGCCAGTAGCCATTAAAGTGTCTGAAATGGGGACACTTTCTTCAAATGGTCACAAAATCTTGTACACTTCTAGTTTTTACCTGAATTTTTTTGTGCATGCCAAAAAAAATACAAGGATCACGTCTACTAAGTTCGGGGCTAAAACTCCTTCCAAAAAAATTTTAAAAAATCTTGAACCGTAAAATGTTTCAAAAATCGTGAAAAATAGAAAACGAGTCGTCTTGCCATGAAACTTCACGTGAAGGCTTAAGGGACCATTGTATGAATTTACAAGCCATAAAAATGGCATTGGAATGCAGAAATATGAAGATGTGCCTAAACCCACCTACCACCCTATCGATCCACGGCTTGCGCATCCCGTCTCTCTGGCCGGTGTAGTGCCCGCCAGCCCGCCCTCCCGCTCGTTTCCTCGGTTGGCTTAGGCGTACGAAGTTCATTCCCAATCTAAGATTAGACCAGACCAAGGGTTGCGGCAGAAGGATTCACAGCACACAGAGGGGGACCCGGTCGATCCCCGGCTTGCGCTTCCCGCCCCTCTGGCTGACTGAGTGGCCACACGCTCGTTTCATGGGTTGACTTAGGCATACGGAGTTCACTCCCAGTCTAAGCATATGAAGTTCACTCCCAGTCTATAATCGGACCGAACCAAGGGTTGCGGCAGCACATGCTGGGCTCGGGCATGTGCTGGTGCCATATTTTTCTTCCCCCGGGCATCATCGTCGGAGAACCATACCGACGGCATTAGGGTTCCGACGATGGGGGGCCGGGGGGTGTGCGCACATGATGTGCGATGGGTGCTGGTACTTGGCCCTTATATTGGCCCCCTATCCCTCATCAAACCTCGAGAACTCACACCCCCTTAAAGAGCATTTGAGATTTTACAGGTTTGCTGCCAGTAGCCATTAAAGTGTTTGAAATGGGGACACTTTTTTCAAATGGTCACAGAATCTTGTACATTTCGAATTTTTAGCTGAATTTTTTTGTGCATGCCAAAAAAAATACAAGGATCATGTCTACCATGTTTGGGGCCAAAACTCCGTCCAAAAAAATTTTTAAAAATCCCGAACCATAAAAAGTTTTGAAAATCATGAAAAATAGAAAAACAAGTCGTCTTGCCATGAATCTTCACGTGAAGGCTTAAGGGACCATTGTATGAATTTACAAGCCATAAAAATGGCATTGGCATGCAAAAATATGGAAGATGTGCCTAAACCCACCTACCACCCTATCGATCCACGAACTTGCTTTATCCGCGTCTCTGTTGGGCCAGCGTAGTGGCCCACCCGCCCACCCGCCCGTTCGTTCAGTCAGTTTGGCTTAGGCATACGAAGTTCAATCCTAGTCTTAAGATCGAGACCAGACCCCCTGAGGGTCATGACAAACAAGATCGGTAGCACGCAGAGGGGGACCCCGATCGATCCTCGACTTGCGCATCCCACCCCTCTGGCTGGTTGAGCGCCTCGCGACGCTTGATTTCGCTGGGTTGGACTTAGGCATACGGAGTTCCATTCCCAGTTCACTAAGATGGACCAGAGTGAGGGTTGTGGCAGCACATGTTCGGCTCAGACATGTGCTGGTGCCATATTTTTCTTTGCCGAGGCACCATCGTCGGAGCATCGTCGGAGAACCTGACAGGCAGCATTCAGGTTCCGACGATCGGGTGGGCCCGGGGGTGTGCACACATGATGTGCGATGGGTGCTGGTACTTGGCCCTTCTATTGGCCCCCTATCCCTCATCAAACCTCGAGAACTTAGACCCCTTAAAGAGCATTTGAGATTTTACAAGTTTGCTGCCAGTAGCCGTTAAAGTGTCTGAAATGGGGACACTTTTTTCAAATGGTCACAAAATCTTGTACACTTCGAGTTTTTTAGCTGAATTTTTTTGTGGATGCCAACAAAAATACAAGGATACGTTTTCTACCAAGTTTGGGGCCAAAAATCTTTCTGAAAAAATTTTAAAAAATCCTGAACCGCCAAAGTTCAAAAACATGAAAAATAGAAAAGGAGCGTCTGCCATTAAACTTCACGTAAGGTTTAAGGACATTGTATGAATTTACAAGCCATTAAAAAATGCATTGGCACACAGAAATATGAAGTTGACCGTAAATCACCTACCACCCTATCGATCCACGGCTTGCGCATCCCGTTTCTCTGGCCGGCACAGTGCCCGCCCGCCCACCTGTTTGCCCGCACGCCCATTTCATCGGTTGGCTTAGGCATACGGAGTTCATTCCCAGTCTAAGATCAGACCAGACCGAGGGTTCCGGCAGCTGGATCGGTAGCACATAGAGGGGGACCCTACCGATCCCCGGCTTGTACATCCGGCCCCTCTGGTCAGCTGAGTGCTCGCACGCTCGTTTCGTGAGTTGACTTAGGCATACGGAGTTCATTCCCAGTTTAAGATCAGACCAGACCGAGGGTTGCGGCAGCACATGCTAGGCTTGGGCATGTGCTGGTGCCGCATTTTTCTTCGCCGGGGCACCATCGCCGGAGCATCGCCAGAGAGCCTGACCGACGACATTTGGGTTCCGGTGATCGGGGGGCCGGGGGGGTGTGCGCACATGATGTGCGATGGGTGCTGGTACTTGGCCCTTATATTGGTCCCCTATCCCTCATCAAACCTCGAGAACTCACACCCCCTTAAAGAGCATTTGAGATTTTATAGGTTTGCTGCCAGTAGCAATTAAAGTGTCTGAAATGGGGACACTTTCTTCGAATGGTCACAAAATCTTGTACACTTCTAGTTTTTACCTGAATTTTTTTGTGCATGCCAAAAAAAATACAAGGATCACGTCTACGGGGCCAAAAGTCATTCTGAAAAAAGTTTAAAAAATCCCGAACCGCAAAAAGTTTCGAAGATCGTGAAAAATAGAAAACGAATCATCTTGCGATGAAACTTCACGCAAGGCTTAAGGACCATTGTATGAATTTACAAGCCATTAAAAAATGCATGTGTCATGCAGAAATATGAAGATGTGCCTAAACCCACCTACCACCCTATCGATCCACGGCTTGCGCATCCCGTCTCTCGGGCCGGCGTAATGCCTGCACGCCTTCCCGCCCGCTCGTTTCGTCGGTTGGCTTAGGCATACGGAGTTCATTCCTAGTCTAAGATCAGACCAGACCGAGGGTTGCGGTAGCAGGATCGGCAGCACATAGAAGGGGACCCGACCGATCCCCGGCTTGCGCATCCCGCCCCTCTGGCCGGCAAGCGCCCGCACGCTCGTTTCGTGGGTTGACTTAGGCATACGGAGTTCATTCCCAGTCTAAGCATACGGAGTTCATTCCCAGTCTAATATCGGACCAGACCAAGGGATGTGGCAGCACATGCTGGGCTCAGGCATGTGCTGGTGCCGCATTTTTCTTCACCGACGCACCATCATCGGAGCATTGCCGGGGAACCTGACCGACGACGTTGGGGTCTAACGATCGGTGGGGCCAGGGGCTATGCGCACATGATGTGCGATGGGTGCTGGTACTTGGCCCTTATATTGGCCCCCTATCCCTAATCAAACCTTGAGAACTCACACCCCCTTAAAGAGCATTTCAGATTTTATAGGTTTGCTGTCAGTAGCCATTAAAGTGTCTGAAATGGGGACATTTTTTTCAAATGGTCACAAAATCTTGTACACTTCGAGTATTTAGCTGAATTTTTTTGTGCATGTCAACAAAAATACAAGGATCACGTCTACCAAGTTTGGGGCCAAAAATCCTTCCAAAAAAATTTTAAAAAATCTGGAACCGCAAAAAGTTTCAAAAATCGTGAAATATAGAAAACTAGTCGTCTTGCCATGAAACTTCACGTGAAGGCTTAAGGGACCATTGTATGAATTTACAAGCCATAAAAATGGCATTGGCACATAGAAATATGAAGATGTGCTGAAACCCACCTACCACCCTATCGATCCACGGCTTGCACATCCCGTCTCTTTGGCCGGTTTAGTGCCCGCCCGCCCGTTCATTTTGTCAGTTGGCTTAGGCATATGGAGTTCATTCCCTGCCTAAGATCAGACCGGAATGAGGGTTATGGTAGCAGGATTCGTAGCACACAGAGAGGGACCCGGCCGATCCCCGTCTTGCACACCCTGCCCCTCTGGCCGATTGAGTGCCGGCATGCTCGTTTCGTGGGTTGACTTAGGCTTACGGATTTCACTCCCAGTCTAAGCATATGGAGTTCATTCCCAGTCTAAGATCGGACCAGACCAAGGGATGCGCCAGAACATGCTAGGCTCGGGCATGTGCTGGTGCCGCATTTTTCTTCGTCGAGGCACCTTTGTCAGAGCATCACCGGAGAACCTTACGGGCGACATTGGGGTTTCGACGATCGGGGGGGCCAGGAGGGGTGTGCGCACATGATGTGTGATGGGTGCTGATACTTGGCCCTTATATTGGACCCCTATCCCTCACCAAACCTCGAGAACTCACATCCCCTTAAAGAGCATTTGAGATTTTACAGGTTTGCTGCCAGTAGCCATTAAAGTGTCTGAAATAGGGATATTTTTTTCAAATGGTCCCAAAATCTTGTACACTTCGAGTTTTTAGCTAAAATTTTTTGTGCATGCCAAAAAAAATACAAGGATCACGTCTACCAAGTTTGGGACCAAAACTCTTGAAAAATTTGAAAAAATCTTGAACCGCAAAAAGTTTCAAAAAT
>NW_019167849.1:5186342-5273344 GCF_002303985.1 Durio zibethinus | reverse complement strand
AGTGCTGTCGTAACCCTCGGTTTGGTCTGATCTTAGACTGGAAATGAACTCCGTATCCTTAGACTGGGAAAGAACTCCATATGCCTAAGTCAACCCACGAAATGAGCGTGCGGGCGCTCAGCCGACCAGAAGGGTGGGATGCGCAAGCTAGGGATCGGCTGGGTCCCCCTCTGCGTGCTACCGATCCTGCTGCCACAATCATTGATCCAGTCTGATCTTAGACTAGGAATGAACTCCGTATGCCTAAGCCAACCGATGAAACGAGCGGGCGGGCGGGCGGGCACTACGCCGGCTAGAGAGACGGGATGCGCAAGCTGTGGATCGATAGTGTGGTAGGTGGGTTTAGGCACATATTCATCTTTCTGCATGCCAATGCCATTTTTATGGCTTGTAAATTCATACAATGGTCCCTTAAGCCTTCACGTGAAGTTTCATGGCAAGACGACTCGTTTTCTATTTTTCATGATTTTTGAAACTTTTTACGGTTCGGGATTTTTTAAAATTTTTTCAGAAGGATTTTTGGGCCCAAACTTGGTAGACATGATCCTTGTATTTTATTTGGCCTGCACAAAAAAATTCAGCTAAAAACTCAAAGTGTACAAGATTTTGTGACCATTTGAAAAAAGTGCTCCCCATTTCAGACACTTTAATGGCTACTGGCCCAGCAAACCTGTAAAATTCAAATGCTCTTTAAGAGGGTTGTGAGTTCTTGAGTTTGATGAGGGAATAGGGGGCCAATTATAAGGGCCATAGTACGTAGCACCCATCACACCATCAGGTGTGCACACCCGCCCGGCCCCCCCTGATCGCCGGAGACCCCAATGCCGCCGGTCAAGTTCGCCGTGCGATGCCTCCAACGAAGAAAAATGGGCACCAGCGCATTGCACCGGAGCCTAGCATTGTGCTGCCGCAACCCTCCGGTACGATCTGGATCTATATAATGGAATGAATCTGTATGCCTAAGTCAACCCACGAAACGAGCGTGCAGGTGCTCAGCCGACCAGAGGGGTGGGATGCACAAGTCGAGGATTGGCCGGGTGCCCCTCTGCGTGCTACCGATCCTGCTGCAACAACCATCGGTCTGGTCTGATCTTAGACTGGGATTGAAGTCCGTATGCCTAAGGCAACCAACGAAACGAGCGGGTGGGCGACCGGGCAGGCACTACGTCGGCCAGAGAGACGGGATGTGCATGCCGTGGATCGATAGAGTGGTAGGAGGGTTTAGGCACATCTTCATATTTCTGTGTGCTAATGCCATTTTTATGGCTTGTAAATTCATACAACGGTCCCTTAAGCCTTCACGTGAAGTTTCATGGCAAGCCGACTCGTTTTCTATTTTTCAAGACTTTTGAATATTTTTGTGGTTTGGGATTTTTTTAAAATTTTTTTGGAAGGAGTTTTGGCCCCAAACTTGGTAGACGTGATCCTTGTATTTTTTATGGCATGCACAAAAAAAATTCAGCTAAAAACTCAAAGTGTACAAGATTTTGTGACCATTTGAAAAGAGTGTCCCCATTTCAGACACTTTAATGGCTACTGATAGCAAACCTGTAAAATCTCAAATGCTCTTTAAGGGGGTGTGAGTTCTCGAGGTTTGATGAGGGATAGGGGGCCAATATAAGGGCCAAGTACCAGCACCCATCGCACATCATGTGCGCACACCCCCCGGCCCCCTCGATCGTCCGAACCCCAATGCCGTCGGTTAGGTTCTCCGACGATGGTGCCCCGACGAAGAAAAATGTGGCACCAGCACATGCCCGAGCCCTGCATGTTATGCCGCAACCCTCGATCTGGTCTGATCTTAGACTGGGAATGAACTCCATTTGGTTAGACTGGGAATGAACTCCGTATGCCTAAGTCAACCCATGGAACGAGCGTACGAGCGCTCAGCCGACCAGAGGGGCAGGATGCAGAAGCTGGGGATCGATGGGGTCCCCTGGTGCATGCTACCGATCTTGCTACCGTAACCAACAGTCTGATCGGATCTTAGACTGGGAATGAACTCCGTATGCCTAAGCCAACTGACGAAACGAGCGGGTGGGCCGACGGGCAGGCACTACGCCGGCCAGGGAGACGGGATGCGTAAGCCGTGGATCGATAGAGTGGTAGGTGGGTTTAGGCAGATCTTCATATTTTGCAAGTCAATGCCATTTTTATGGCTTGTAAATTCATACAATGTTCCCTTAAGCCTTCACGTGAAGTTTCATGATTTTCAAAACTTTTTACGGTTCGGGATTTTTTAAAATTCTTTTGAAAGGTGTTTTGGCTCCAAACTTGGTACACGTGATCCTTGTATTTTTTTTGGCATGCACAAAAAAATTCAGCTAAAAACTCGAAGTGTACAAGATTTTGTGAACAATTGAAAAAAGTGTCCCAATTTCAGACACTTTAATGGCTACTGGCAGCAAACCTGTAAAATCTCAAATGCTCTTTAAGCGGGTGTGAATTCTCGAGGTTTGATGAGGGATAGGGGCCAATATAAGGGCCAAGTGCCCGCACCCATCCCACATCATGTGTGCACACTCCCCGGTCCCCCTGATCGTCGGAACCCTAATGCCACTGGTAAGGTTCTCTGGCGATCCTCCGACGATGCTCCGATGATGGTGCCCTAACGAAGAAAAATGCGGCACCAGGACATGCCCGAGCCCAGCATGTGCTACCGCAACCCTTGGTCCTATCCGATCTTAGAGTAGGAATGAACTCCGTATGCTTAGACTGGGAATGAACTCCGTATCCTAAGTCAACTCACGGAACGAGCGTGCGGTCGCTCAACCGGCCAGAGGGGTGGGATGCGCTAGCTGGGGATCGGCCAGGTCCCCCTCTACGTGCTGCCGATCCTGCTATCGCAACCCTCGGTTCGGTTTGATCTTAGATTGGGAATGAACTCCATATGCCTAAGCCAACCGACGAAACGAGTGGGTGGGCGGGCGGGCACTACGTCGGCCAGAGAGACGAGATGCGCAAGCCGTGGATCGATAGGGTGGTAGGTGGGTTTAGGCACATCTTCATTTTTCTGCATACCAATGCCATTTTTATGGCTTGTAAATTTATACAATGGTCCCTGAATCCTTCACGTGAAGTTTCATGGCAAGACGACTTATTTTCTATTTTTCATGATTTTTTAAACTTTTTGCAGTTCGGGATTTTTTAAAATTTTTTCAGAAGGAGTTTTGGCCCCAAACATGGTAGACGTGATCCTTGTATTTTTGTTGGAATGCACAAAAACATTCAGCTAAAAACTCGAAGTGTACAAGATTTTGTGACCATTTGAAAAAAGTGTCCCCATTTCAAACACTTTAATGGCTACTGGCAGCAAACCTGCAAAATCTCAAATGCTTTTTAAGGGGATGTGAGTTCTCGAGGTTTGATGAGGGATAGGGGGCCAATATAAGGGCAAAGTACCAGCACCCATCGTACATCACGTGTGCACACCCCCCCGCCCCTCGATCGTCGAAACCCCAATGCCGCTGGTCAGGTTCTCTGGCGATGGTGCCCCGACGAAGAAAAATGCGGCACCAGCACATGCCGAGCCTAGCATGTGCTGCCGTAACCCTCGGTCCGGTCCGATCTTAGACTGGAAATGAACTCTGTATGCCTAAGTCAACCTATGAAACGAGCGTGCGGGCGTTCAACCGGCCAGAGGGGCGGGATGCGCAAGTCGAGGATCGATTGGGTCCCCCTCTACGTGCTGCCGATCCTGCTACCGCAACCCTCGGTCCGATCTGATCTTAGACTGGGAATGAACTCCGTATGCCTAAGCCAACCGACGAAACGAGCGGGCGGATGGGCGGGAGGGCACTATATCGGCCAGAGAGACGAGATGCGCAAGTAGGGTTGGCATCGGGTCGGGTTCGGGGCGGGTTTTGCTCGCCCCGAACCCGACCCGACTTAATGCTTAAAAAACCTGAACCCGACCCTACCCGAAATTTTTTTTGTTTTTTCATACTCGAACCCGAACCCGACCCGACACTATATAAATCGTACCCAACCCGACCCGACCTGAAATTAATAAAATATTATTTTTTAAATATAAATATTTAAAAATATCATTATATAAATATATATATAATTAAAAAATTAAAAAATTAATTGAAAAAATTATTTTTATATATATATCGGGTCGGGTAGGGTCGAGTTTGCCTAAAACCCGACCCCGACTTTGTCTTCATGCTACCCAACCCGACCCGACCCGACCCAACCCCCAATTTTCAAAAAAAAAAAATTGACCCTAAAAAATCGGGTCGAACTGAAACCCGTCGGGTACAGATTTTTTTGCCTTCCCTATGCCCAAGCCGTGGATCGATAGGGCGGTAGGTGGGTTTAGGCACATCTTCATATTTCTGTATGCCAATGCCATTTTTAAATGCTTGTAAATTCACACAATGGTCCTTTAAGCCTTCACGTGAAGTTTCAAGGCAAGACGACTCGTTTTCTATTTTTCACAAATTTTGAAACTTTTTACGGTTCGGGATTTTTTCAAATTTTTTTGGAAGGAGTTTGGCCCCAAACGTGGTAGACGTGATCCTTGTATTTTTGTTGGCATGCATAAAAAAATTCAGCTAAAAACTGGAAGTGTACAAGATTTTGTGACAATTTGAAAAAAGTGTCCCCATTTCAGACACTTTAATGGCTACTAGCAGCAAACCTGTAAAATCTCAATTGCACTTTAAGGGGGTGTGAGTTCTTGAGGTTTGATGAGGGATAGGGGTTCAATATAATGGTGAAGTACGAGCACCAATCGCACATCATGTGCGCACACCCCCTAGCCCCCCGATCGTTGGAACCACAATGCCGTCGGTCAGGTTCTTCGGCGATGCTCCGACGATGGTGCCCCGACGAAGAGAAATGCAGCACCAGCACATGCCCGAGCCCAACATGTGCTGTCACAACCCTCAGTCCGGTCCGATCTTAGACTGGGAATGAACTCCATATGTTAGACTAGAATTGAACTCCGTATGCCTAAGTCATCCCACGAAATGAGTGTACGGTCTCTCAGCCGGCCAGAGGGGCGGGATGCGCAAGCCAGGGATTGACCAGGTCCCCCTTTGCATGCTACAGATCCTGCTGCTGCAACCCTCAGTCCAGGCCAATCCTAGACTGGGAATGAACTCCGTATGCCTAAGCCAATTGATGAAACGGGCGAGCGGGCAGACGGGCAGGTGGGCTCTACGTCGGGCAGAGAGACGAGATGCACAAGCCGTGGTTCGATAGGGTGGTAGGTGGGTTTAGGCACATCATCATATTTCTGTGTGCCAATGCCATTTTTATGGCTTGTAAATTCATACAATGGTCCCTTAAGCCTTCACGTGAAGTTTCATGGCAAGACGACTCGTTTTCTATTTTTCATGATTTTTGAAACTTTTTGTGGTTCGAGATTTTTTAAAATTTTTTTGGAAGGCATTTTGGACCCTAACTTGGTAGACGTGATCCTTGTATTTTTGTTGGCATGCACAAAAAAAAATCAGCTAAAAACTCGAAATGTATAAGATTTTGTGACCATTTGAAAAAAGTGTCCCCATGTCAAACACTTTAATGGCTACCTGCAGCAAACCTGTAAAATCTCAAATGCTCTTTAAGGGGGTGTGAGTTCTTGAGGTTTGATGGGGGATAGGGAGCCAATATAAGGGCCAAGTACCAACACCAGCACATCCCCTGATGCGCAGGCCGTAGATCGATAGGGTGGTAGGTGGGTTTAGGCACATCTTCATATTTTTGCATGTCAATGCCATTTTTATGGCTTGTAAATTCATACAATGGTCCCGTAAGCCTTCACGTGAAGTTTCATGTCAAGACAACTCGTTTTCTATTTTTCATGATTTTTGAAAATTTTTGCGGTTCAGGAATTTTTAAATTTTTTTCGGAAGGAATTTTGGGTCCAAACTTGGTAGACGTGATCCTTGTATTTTTGTTGGCATGCACAAAAAAATTCAGCTAAAAAGTCGAAGTGTACAAGATTTTGTGACTTTTGAAAAAAGTTCCCATTTCAGACACTTAATGGCTACTGGTAGCAAACCTGTAAAATCTCAAATACTCTTTACGGGAGTGTGAGTTCTCGAGGTTTGATGAGGGATAGGGGGCCAATATAAGGGCCAAGTAGCAGCACCCATCGCACATCATGTGCGCAGACCCCCCGACCCCCCCGATCGTCGGAACCCCAATACAGTCGGTCAGGTTCTCCGACAATGCTCCGGTGATGGTGCCCCGACGAAGAAAATTGTGGCACCAGCACAAGCTCGAGCCCAGTATGTGCTGCCTCAACCCTTGGTCTAGTCGGATCTTAGACTGGGAATAAACTCCGTATGCCTAAGCCAACCGAGGAAACGAGCGGGCAGGCGGGCGGGCGGGCATTACGTCGGCCAGAGAGACGGGTTGCGCAAGCCATGCATCGATAGGGTGGTAGGTGGGTTTAGGCACACCTTCATATTTTTGTGTGCCAATGCCATTTTTATGGCTTGTAAATTCATACAGTGGTCCCTTAAGCCCGAGCCCAGCATGTGCTGTCGTAACCCTCGGTCTGGTCTGATCTTAGACTAGGAATGAACTTCGTATGCTTAGACTGGGAATGAACTCCGTATGCCTAAGTCGACCCATGAAACAAGCATGCGAGCGCTCAACCGGCCAGAGGAGTAGGATGCGCAAGCTGGGATTCGACCGGGTCCCCTTCTGCGTGCTGTCGATCCTGTTGCAGTAACCCTCAATCCGGTCCAATCTTAGACTGGGAATGAACTCCGTATGCCTAAGCCAACCGACAAAATGAGCAGGCGGACGGGCAGGCGGGCACTATGCCGACCAGAGAGACGGGATGCGCAAGCCGTGGATCGATAGGGTGGTAGGTGGTTTAGGCACATCTTCATTTTTCTATGTGCCAATGCCTTTTTTATGGCTTGTAAATTTATACAATGGTCCCTGAATCCTTCACGTGAAGTTTCATGGCAAGACGACTCGTTTTCTATTTTTCATGATTTTTGAAACTTTTTACGGTTCGAGATTTTTTAAAATTTGTTCGGAAGGAGTTTTAGCCCCAAACTTGGTAGACGTGATCCTTGTATTTTTGTTGGAATGCACAAAAACATTCAGCTAAAAACTCGAAGTGTACAAGATTTTGTGACCATTTGAAAAAAGTGTACCCATTTCAGACACTTTAATGGCTACTGGCAGCAAACCTGTAAAATCTCAAATGCTCTTTAAGGGGTGTGAGTTCTCTAGGTTTGATGAGGGACAAGGGCCCAATATAAGGGCCAAATACCAGTACCCATCGCACATCATGTACACACACCCCCACTGGCTGCCCCGATCATCGAAACCCCAATGTCGTTCGGCGATGGTGCCCCAAACTTGTTAGACGTCATCGTTGTATTTTCGTTGGCATGCACAAAAAAATTCAGGTAAAAACTTGAAGTGTACAAGATTTTGTGACCATTTGAAAAAAGTGTCCCCATTTTAGACATTTTGTTGGCTACTGACAGCAAACCTGTAAAATCTCAAATGCACTTTAAGGGGGTGTGAGTTCTCGAGGTTTGATGAGGGATAGGGGGCCAATATAAGGGCCAAGTACCAGCACCCACTGCCCATCATGTGCGTATACCCCTCGGCCCCCCGATCGTCAGAACCCCAAAGTCGCCAGTCAGGTTCTCCGGCGATGCTCCGGCGATGGTGCCCCGGCGAAGAAAAATACGACACCAGCACATGCCCGAGCCCAGCATGTGCTATCGCAACCCTCGGTCCAGTCCGATCTTAGTCTGGGAATGAACTCTGAATGCTTAGACTGGGAATGAACTCCATATGCCTAAGTCAACCCACGAAACGAGCTTGCGGGCGCTCAGCCGGCCATAGGGGTGGGATGCGTAAGCCGGAGATCGGTTGGGTCCCCCTCTGTGTGCTGCCGCAACCCTCGGTCCGATTTGAACTTAGGCTAGGAATAAACTCCGTATGCCTATGCCAACCAACGAAACGAGCGGGCGAGCAGGCGGACACTATGTCGATCAGAGAGATGGGATGTGCAAACCGTGGATCGATAGGGTGGTAGGTTGGTTTAGGCACATCTTCATATTTCTACATGCCAATGCCATTTTTATTTCTTGTAAATTCATACAATGGTCCCTTAAGCCTTCACGTGAAGTTTCATGGCAAGATGACTCGTTTTCTATTTTTCATGATTTTTGAAACTTTTTACGGTTCGGGATTTTTTAAAATTTTTTCGGAAGTAGTTTTGGCCCCCAAACTTGGTAGATGTAATCCTTGTATTTTTGTTGGCATGCACAAAAAAATTCAGCTAAACACTCGAAGTGTACAAGATTTTGTGACCATTTGAAAAAAGTGTCCCCATTTCAGACACTTTAATGGTTACTAGCAGCAAACCTGTAAAATCTCAAATGCTCTTTAAGGGGGTGTGAGTTCTTGAGGTTTGATGAGGGATAGGGGCCCAATATAAGGGCCAAGTACCAGCACCCATCGCACATCATGTGCACAAACCCCCCGACCCCCCCCGATCGTCGGAACCCCAATTCCGTCGGTCAGGTTCTCCGACGATGCTCTGGCGATCATGCTAGGGCGAAGAAAAATGCGGCACCAGCACATGCTCGAGCCCAGCATGTGCTGTTGCAACCCTCGGTCTGGTCCAATCATAGACTGGGAATGAACTCCGTATGCTTGACTTGGAATGAACTTCGTATGCTTAAGTCAACCCATGAAATGAGTGTGCAGGTGCTCAGCTGGCCAGAGGGGCGGGATGCGCAAGCCGGGGATCGGCTGAGTCCCCCTCTGTGTGCTGCAGATCTTGCTGCCACAACCCTCGGTCCGGTCCAATCTTAGACTAGGAATGAACTTCGTATGCCTAAGCCAACCGACAAAACGAGCGGGCGAGCGAAAGGGTGAGCACTACGCCGGCCAAAGAGACGGGATGCGCAAGTCGTGGATCGATAGGGTGGTAGGTGGGTTTAGGCACATCTTCATATTTCTGTGTGCCAATGCCATTTTTATGGCTTGTAAATTCATACAATGGCCCCTTAAGCCTTCACGTGAAGTTTTAGTGCAAGACGACTCGTTTTCTATTTTTCACGATTTTCAAAACCTTTTGCGGTTTGGGATTTTTTAAAATTTTTTTGGAAGGATTTTTGGCCCCAAACTTGGTAGACGTGATCCTTGTATTTTTGTTGGCATGCTCAAAAAAATTTAGCTAAAAACTCGAAGTGTACAAGATTTTGTGACCATTTGAAAAAAGTGTCCCTATTTCAGACACTTTAATGTTTACTGGCAGCAAACCTGTAAAATCTCAAATGCCCTTTAAGGGGGTGTGAGTTCTCGAGGTTTGATGAGGGATAGGGGGCCAATATATGGGCCAAGTACCAGCACCCATTGCACATCTTGTGCGCACACTCCCCCGACCCCCCTGATCGTCGGAACCCCAATGCCGCCGGTCAAGTTCTTCGACGATGGTGCCCCAGCAAAGAAAAATGCGGCACCAGCACATGCCCAAGCCCGACATGTGCTGCCGCAACCCTTGGTCTGGTCCGATCTTAGACTGGGAATGAACTCCGTATGCTTAGACTGGAATGAACTCTGTATTCCTAAGTCAACCCACGAAACGAGCATGCGGGCGCTTAGTCGGCCAGAGGCACGGGATGCGCAAGTCGGGGATCAACTGGGTCCCCCTCTGTGTGCTGCCAATCGTGCTGCCACAACCCTCGATCCAGTCCGATCTTAGACAGGGAATGAACTTCGTATGCCTAAGCCAACCAATGAAATGAGCGGGTGGGGTGTGAGTTCTCAAGGTTTGATGAGGGATAGGGGGCCAATATAAGGGCCAAGTACCAGCACCCATCGCACATCATGTGCGCACACCCCCCTGGCCCCCCCGATCGTCGGAACCCCAATACACTCGGTTAGGTTCTCCGGTGATGCTCCGACGATGCCTAAGCCAACCGATGAAATGGGCGGGCGGGCAAATAGGTGGGCAGGCGGGCACTGTGCCGACGAGAGAAACGGGATGCGCAAGCCGTGGATCGATAGGGTGGTAGGTGGGTTTAGGTACAACTTCATATTTTTATGTGCCAATGCAATTTTTATGGCTTGTAAATTCATAAAATGGTCCCTTAAGCCTTCACGTGAAGTTTAATGGCAAGACGACTCCTTTTCTATTTTTCATGATTTTTGAAACTTTTTACGGTTCAAGATTTTTTAAAATTTTTTCGGAAGGATTTTTGGCCCCAAACTTGGTAGACGTGATCCTTGTATTTTTTTTGGCATCCACAAAAAAATTCAGCTAAAAACTCGAAGTGTACAAGATTTTGTGACCATTTGAAAAAAGTGTCCCCATTTCAGACACTTTAACGGCTACTGGCAACAAACTTGTAAAATCTCAAATGCTCTTTAAGGGGTGTGAGTTCTTGAGGTTTGATGAGGGATAGGGGGCCAATATAAGGGCCAAGTACCAGCACCCATCGCACATCATGTGCGCACACCCCCCGGCCCACCCGATCGTCGGAACCCGAATGCCGCCTGTCAGGTTCTCCGACGATGCTCCGACGATGGTGCCTCGACGAAGAAAAATGCGGCACCAGCACATGCCCGAGCCCAACATGTGCTGCCACAACCCTCACTCTGGTCCATCTTAGACTGGGAATGAACTCCGTATGCCTAAGTCAACCCACGAAATGAGCGTGCGGGCGCTCAGCCAGCCAGAGGGGTGGGATGCGCAAGTCGAGGATCGATCGGGTCCCCTTCTGCATGCTGCCAATCTTGTTGTCGTGACCCTCAGTCTGGTCTGATCTTAAACTAGGAATGAACTTCGTATGCCTAAGCCAACTGATGAAACGAACGGGCGGGTGGGTGAGCGGGCACTACGCCGGCCAGAGAGACGGGATAAGCAAGCCGTGGATCGATAGGGTGGTAGGTGGGTTTAGGCACATCTTCATATTTTTGCATGCCAATGCCATTTTTATGGCTTGTAAATTCATACAATGGTCCCTTAAGCCTTCACGTGAAGATTGATGGCAAGACGACTCGTTTTTCTATTTTTCATGATTTTCAAAACTTTTTATGGTTCGGGATTTTTAAAAATTTTTTTGGATGGAGTTTTGGCCCCAAGCATGGTAGACATGATCCTTGTATTTTTTTTGGCATGCACAAAAAAATACAGCTAAAAACTCGAAATGTACAAGATTCTGTGACCATTTGGAAAAAGTGTCCCCATTTCAAACACTTTAATGGCTACTGGCAGCAAACCTGTAAAATCTCAAATGCTCTTTAAGGGGGTGTGAGTTCTGGAGGTTTGATGAGGGATAGGGGGCCAATATAAGGGCCAAGTACCAGCACCCATCGCACATCATGTGTGCATACCCCTCGGCCCCCCCATCGTCGAAACCCTAATGCCGTCGGTATGGTTCTCCGGCGATGCTCCGACGATGATGCCCGGGGGAAGAAAAATATGGCACCAGCACATGCCCGAGCCTAGCATGTGCTGCCGCAACCCTTGGTTCGGTCCGATCATAGACTGGGAGTGAACTTCGTATGCTTAGACTGGGAGTGAACTCCGTATGCCTAAGTCAACCCATGAAACGAGCGTGTGGCCGCTCAGTCAGCCAAAGGGGCGGGAAGCGCAAGCCGGGGATCGACCGGGTCCCCCTCTATGTGCTGTCAATCCTTCTACCGCAACCCTTGGTCTGGTCTAATCTTAGATTGGGAATGAACTTCGTACGCCTAAGCCAACCAAGGAAACGAGCGGGAGGGCGGGCTGGTGGGCACTACACCGGCCAGAGAGACGAGATGCGCAAGCCGTGGATCGATAGGGTGGTAGGTGGGTTTAGGCACATCTTCATATTTCTGCATTCCAATGCCATTTTTATGGCTTGTAAATTCATACAATGGTCCCTTAAGCCTTCACGTGAAGTTTTATGGCAAGACGACTCGTTTTCTATTTTTCACGATTTTTGAAACTTTTTACGGTTCAAGATTTTTTAAAATTTTTTTGGAAACAGTTTTAGCCCCGAACTTAGTAGACGTGATCCTTGTATTTTTTTTGGCATGCACAAAAAAATTCATGTAAAAACTAGAAGTGTACAAGATTTTGTGACCATTTGAAGAAAGTGTCCCCATTTCAGACACTTTAATGGCTACTGGCAGCAAACCTGTAAAATCTCAAATGCTCTTTAAGGGGGTGTGAGTTCTCGAGGCTTGATGAGGGATAGGGGGCCAATATAAGGGCCAAGTACCAGCACCCATCGCACATCATGTGCGCACACCCCCCGGCCCTCCCAATTGCCGGAACCCCAATGCCACCAGTCAGGTTCTCCTGCGATGCTACGACGATGGTGCCCCGACGAAGAAAAATGCGGCACTAGCACATGCCCGAGCCCAGCATGTGCTGTCGCAACCCCCGGTCTGGTTCGATCGTAGACTGGGAATGAACTTCATATGGTTAGACTGGGAATGAACTCCGTATGCCTAAGTCAACCCACGAAAAGAGCGTGCGGGCGCTTAGCCTGCCAGAGGGGCGGGAAGCGCAAGCCGAGGATCGGTCGGGTCCCCGTCTGTGTGCTGTCAATCTTGCTGCCACAACCCTCGGTCCGGTCCAATCTTGGACTTGGAATGAACTCCGTATGCCTAAGCCAACCGACAAAACGAGCGGGCGGGCGGGCACTATGCCGGCCAGAGAGGGGGGATGCGCAAATCGTGGATCGATAGGGTGGTAGGTGAGTTTAGGCACATCTTCATATTTTTGTGTGCCAATAACATTTTTATGGCTTGTAAATTCATACAATGGTCCTTTAAGCCTTCACGTGAAGTTTCATGGCAAGACGACTCGTTTTCTATTTTTGACGATTTTTGAAACTTTTTACGGTTCGGGATGTTTTAAAATTTTTTCAAAAAGAGTTTTGGCCCCGAACTTGGTAGACGTGATCCTTGTTTTTTTTTTGGCATGCACAAAAGAATTCAGCTAAAAACTCGAAGTGTACAAGATTTTGTGACCATTTAAAAAAAATGTCCCCATTTTAGACACTTTAATGGCTACAGGTAGCAAACCTGTAAAATCTCAATTGCTCTTTAAGGGGGTGTGAGTTCTTGAGGTTTGATGAGGGATAGGGGGCTAATATAAGGGCCAAGTGCCAGCACCCATCGCACATCATGTGCGGAAACCCCCCGGCCACCCCGATCGTCGGAAACCCAATGCTGCCGGTCAGGTTCTTCGATAATGCTCCGGTGATGGTGCCCCACTACATGTTGCCGATCCTGCCGCCGCAACCCTCAGTCCGGTCTGATCTTAGACTGGGAATGAACTCTGTATGCCTAAGCCATAAGACGAAACAAGCGGACGGGCGGGCGAGCGAGCGCGCACTACGCTGGCAAGAGAGACAAGATGCGCAAGCCGTGGATCGATAGGGTGGTAGGTGGGTTTAGGCACATCTTCATATTTCTACATGCCAATGCCATTTTTATGGGTTGTAAATTCATACAGTGGTCCCTTAAGCCTTCACGTGAAGTTTCATGGCAAGACAACTCGTTTTCTATTTTTCATGATTTTTGAAAATTTTTACGGATCGGGATTTTTTAAAATTTTTTCAGAAGAAGTTTTGGCCCAAAACTTAGTAGACGTGATCCTTGTATTTTTGTTGGCCTCCACAAAAAAATTCAGCTAAAAACAAGAGGTGTACAAGATTTTGTGACCATTTGAAAAAAGTGTCCCTATTTCAGACACTCTAATGGCTACTGGCAGCAAACATGTAAAATCTCAAATGCTCTTTAAGGGGGTGTGAGTTCTCGAAGTTTGATAAGGGATATGGGGCCAATATAAGGGCCAAGTACCAGCAGCCATCGCACATCATGTGCGCACACCCTCCTCGACCCCCCGATCACCGGAACCTCAATGCCGTCGGTCAGGTTTTCCGACGATGCTCCGGCGATGGTGCCCCCGTGAAGAAAAATGCGGCACCAGCACATGCCCAAGCCCAGAATGTGCTGCTGCAACCCTCGGTCCGGTCTGATCTTAGATTGGGAAAGGCGGGCAGAGAGACGGGATGCGCAAGCTGTGGATCGATAGGGTGGTAGGTGGGTTTAGGCTCATCTTCATATTTCTGCATGCCAATGCCATTTTTATGGATTGTAAATTCATATAATGGTCCCTTAAGCCTTCGCGTGAAGTTTCATGGCAAGACGACTCGTTTTCTATTTTTCATGATTTTCAAAACGTTTTACGGTTCGAGATTTTTTAAAATTTTTTTGGAAGGAGTTTTGGCATTAAACTTGGTAGACGTGATCCTTGTATTTTTTTTGGCATGCACAAAAAAATTCAGCTAAAAATTCGAAGTGTACAAGATTTTGTGACCATTTGAAAAAAATGTCCCCATTTTAGACACTTTAATGGCTACTGGCAGCAAACCTGTAAAATCTCAAATGCTCTTTAAGGGGGTGTGAGTTCTCAAGGTTTGATGAGGGATAGGGGGCCAACATAAGGGCCAAGTACCAGCACACATCGCACATCATGTGCGCACAGCCCCCCGGCCCCCCGATCATCGGAACCCCAATGCCACCGGTTAGGTTCTCTGACGATGGTGCCCCGACGAAGAAAAATGTGGCACCAGCACATGCCTGAGCCCAGCATCTGTTGCCGTAACCCTCGGTCCGATTCGATCTTAGTCTGGCAATGAACTTCGTAGGCTTAGACTAGGAATGAACTCCATATGCCCAAGTCAACCCAAGAAACGAGCGTGCGGGCACTCAGCCGACCAGAGGGGCGGGATGCGCAAGTCAGGGATCGATCCTGCTGTCACAACCCTCAGTCCAGTCCGATCTTAGACTGGAATGAACTCCGTATGCCTAAGCCAACCGATGAAACGAGCGGGCGGGCAGGGCACTACGCTGGCCAGAGAGACGGGATGCGCAAGTTGTGGATCGATAGGGTGGTAGGTGGGTTTGGGCACATCTTCATATTTCTGCATGCCAATGCCATTTTTATGGCT
Source organism: Durio zibethinus (assembly GCF_002303985.1). The sequence goes on along the minus strand of NW_019167849.1, from coordinate 5,258,390 downwards.
TGTAAATTCTTACAAAGGTCCCTTAGGCCTTCACGTGAAGTTTCATGGCAAGACGACTCGTTTTCTATTTTTCATGATTTTTGAAACTTTTTACGGTTTGGGATTTTTTAAAATTTTTTCGGAAGGTGTTTTGACCCCAAACTTGGTAGATGTGATCCTTGTATTTTTGTCGGAATGCACAAAAAATTTCAGTTAAAAACTCGAAGTGTACAAGATTTTGTGACCATTTGAAAAAAGTGTCCTCATTTCGGACACTTTAATGGCTACTGGCAGCAAACATGTAAAATCTCAAATGCTCTTTAAGGGGGTGTGAGTTCTCGAGGTTTGATGAGGGATAGGGGGCCAATATAAGGGCCAAGTACCAGCACCCATCGCACATCATGTGTTCACACCCCCCGGCCCTCCCGATCTCCGGAACCCCAATGCCGCCGGTCAGGTTCTCCGGTGATGGTGCCCGATGAAGAAAAATGCGGCACCAGCACATGCCCAAGCCCAGCATGTGCTACCGCAACCCTCGGTCTGGTCCAATCTTAGATTGGGAATAAACTCCGTATGCCTAAGCCAACCAACGAAATAAGTGGGCGGGCGGGCACTACACCGGCCAGAGAGACGGGATGCGCAAGCCATGGATCGATAGGGTGCTAGGTGGGTTTAGGCACATCTTCATATTTCTATGTGCCAATACCATTTTTAGGGCTTGTAAATTCATACAATGGTCCCTTAAGCCTTCACGTGAAGTTTCATGGCAAGACGACTCGCTTTCTATTTTTCGTGATTTTTAAAAATTTTTACGGTTCAGGATTTTTTAAAATTTTTTTGGAAGGAGTTTTGGCCCCAAACTTGTTAGACGAGATCCTTGTATTTTTCTTGGCATGCACAAAAAAATTCAACTAAAAACTCGAAGTGTACAAGATTTTGTGACCAGTTGAAAAAAGTGTCCTCATTTCAGACACTTTAATGGCTACTGGCAGCAAACATGTAAAATCTCAAATGCTCTTTAAGGGGGTGTGAGTTCTCGAGGTTTGATGAGGGATAGGGGGCCAATATAAGGGCCAAGTACCAGCACCCATCGCACATCATGTGTGCACACCCCCCGACCCTACCGATCTCCGGAACCCCAATGCCGCCGGTCAGGTTCTCCGGTGATGGTGCCCGATGAAGAAAAATGCGGCACCAGCACATGCCCGAGCCCAGCATGTGCTACCGCAACCCTCAGTCTGGTCCAATCTTAGACTGGGAATAAACTCCGTATGCCTAAGCCAACCAACGAAATAAGTGGGCGGGCGGGCACTACACCGGCCAGAGAGACGGGATGCGCAAGCCATGGATCGATAGGGTGCTAGGTGGGTTTAGGCACATCTTCATATTTCTATGTGCCAATACCATTTTTAGGGCTTGTAAATTCATACAATGGTCCCTTAAGCCTTCACGTGAAGTTTCATGGCAAGACGTCTCGTTTTCTGTTTTTCATGATTTTTGAAACTTTTTACAGTTCAAGATTTTTTTAAATTTTTTCGGAAGGAGTTTTGGCCCCAAACTTGATAGATATGATCTTTGTATTTTTTTTGGCTTGCACAAAAAAATTCAGGTAAAAACTCGAAGTGTACAAGAATTTATGACCATTTGAAAAAGGTGTCCCCATTTCGGACACTTTAATGGCTACTGGCAGCAAACCTATAAAATCTCAAATGCTCTTTAAGGGGGTGTGAGTTCTCGAGGTTTGATGAGGGATAGGGGGCCAATATAAGGGCCTAGTACCAGCACCCATCGCACAACATGTGCGCACACCGCACCTGACCCCCTCGATCGTCGGAACCCCAATGTCGCCAGTCAGGTTTCCGGCGATGCTTCGGCGATGGTGCCCCGACGAAGAAAAATGCGGCACCAGCAAATGCCCGAGCCCAGCATGTGCTACCGTAACCCTCGGTCTGGTCCGATCTTAGACTGGGAATAAACTCCATATGCCTAAGCCAACCAACAAATGAGTAGGCGGGCGGGCACTACGCGGGCCAGAGAGACGGGATGCGCAAGCCGTGGATCGATAGGGTGGTAGGTGGGTTTAGGCACATCTTCATATTTCTACTTGCCAATACCATTTTTATGGCTTGTAAATTCATATAGTGGTCCCTTAAGCCTTCACGTGAAGTTTCATGGCAAGACGTCTCATTTTCTATTTTTCACGATTTTTCAAACGTTTTACAGTTCAGGTTTTTTTAAAATTTTTTTTGTAAGGATTTTTGGCCCCAAACTTGTTAGACGTGATCCTTGTATTTTTTTTGGCATGCACAAAAAAATTCAACTAAAAACTCGAAGTGTACAAGATTTTGTGACCATTTGAAAAAAGTGTCCTCATTTCGGACACTTTAATGGCTACTGGCAGCAAACATGTAAAATCTCAAATGCTCTTTAAGGGGGTGTGAGTTCTCGAGGTTTGATGAGGGATAGGGGGCCAATATAAGGGCCAAGTACCAGCACCCATCGCACATCATGTGTGCACACCCCCCGACCCTACCGATCTCCGGGACCCCAATACCACCGGTCAGGTTCTCCGGTGATGGTGCCCGATGAAGAAAAATGCGGCACCAGCACATGCCCGAGCCCAGCATGTGCTACCGCAACCCTCAGTCTGGTCCAATCTTAGACTGGGAATAAACTCCGTATGCCTAAGCCAACAACGAAATGAGTGGGCGGGCGGGCACTACGCCGGCCAGAGAGAAGGGATGCGCAAGCCGTGGATCGATAGGGTGGTAGGTGGGTTTAGGCACATCTTCATATTTCTACATGCCAATGCCATTTTTATGGCTTGTAAATTCATACAATGGTCCCTTAAGCCTTCACGTCAAGTTTCATGGCAAGACGACTCGTTTTTTATTTTTCATGATTTTTGAAACTTTTTACGGTTCGAGATTTTTTAAAATTTTTTTGAAGGGGTTTTGGCCCCAAACTTGGTAGACATGATCCTTGTATTTTTTTTGGCATGCTCAAAAAAATTCAGCTAAAAACTCAAAGTGTACAAGATTTTGTGACCATTTGAAAAAAGTGTCCCCATTTCAGACACTTTAATTGCTACTGGCAGCAAACCTGTAAAATCTTAAATGCTCTTTAAGGGGGTGTGAGTTCTCAAGGTTTGATGTGGGATAGGGGGCCAATATAAGGGCCGAGTACTAGCACCCATCGCACATCATGTGTGCACACCCCCCTCAGCCCCCCCGATCGCCAAAACCCCAATGCCGCCGGTCAGGTTCTCCGGTGATGCTCCGACGATGGTGCCCCGACGAACAAAAATACGGCACCAGCACATGCCCGAGCCCAGCATGTGCTGCCACAACTCTCGGTCCGATCCAATCTTAGACTGGGAATGAACTCCGTATGCCTAAGTCAACCCATGAAATGAGCGGACGGGCGTTCAGCCGACCAGAGGGGCGGGATGCGCAACCCGGGATTGGCTGGGTCCCCCTCTACGTGCTGTCGATCTTGGTACCGCAACCCTTGGTCTGATCCGATCTTAGATTGGGAATGAACACCATATGCCTAAGCCAACTGACACAACAAGCTGGCGGACGGGCGGGCACTACGTCGGCCAGAGAGATGCGATGCGCAAGCCATGGATCAATAGGGCGGTAGGTGGGTTTAGGCACATCTTCATATTTCTACGTGCCAATGCCATTTTTATGGCTTGTAAATTCATACAATGGTCCCTTAAGCCTTCACATGAAGTTTCATGGCAAGACGACTCGTTTTCTATATTTCACAATTTTTGAAACTTTTTACAGTTCTGGATTTTTTAAAATTTTTTGGAAGGAGTTTTGGCCCCAAACTTGGTAGACGTGATCCTTGTATTTTTGTTGGCATGCACAAAAAAATTCGGCTAAAAACTAGAAGTGTACATGATTTTGTGACCATTTGAAAAATGTGTCCCCATTTCAGACACTTTAATTGCTACTAGCAGCAAACCTATAAAATCTCAAATGCTCTTTAAGGGGGTGTGAGTTCTTGAGGTTTGATGAGGGATAGGGGGTAAATATAAGGGCCAATACCAGCACCCATCACACCTCTTTGTGCGCACACCCCCCGGCCCCCCCTATCGCCTGAACCCCAATGCCGCTGTCAGGTTCTCCGGCGATGGTTCCCCTGACAAAGAAAAATGTGGCACCAGCACATGCCAAGCCCAGCATGTGGTCCCGCAACCCTCGTCTAGTTCGATCTTAGACTGGGAATGAACTCCATATGCTTAGACTGGGAATGAACTCCATATGCCTAAGTCAACCTACAAAACGAACGTGCGGGCGGTCAGCCGGCTAAAGGGGCGGGATGCGCAAGCGGGATCGGTCGGGTCCCTCTCTGGCGTGCTGCAGATCCTACTGCTGCAACCCTCAGTTTGATCTGATCTTAGACTCGGAATGAATCCGTATGCCTAAGCCAAACCGATGAAACGAGCAGGCAGGCAAGTGGCGGGTACTACGCCGGTCAGAGAGACGGGATGCGCAAGCCATGGATTGATAGGGTGGTGGGTGGGTTTAGGAACATCTTTATATTTCTACATACCAAAGCCATTTTTATGGCCTGTAAATTCATACAATGGTCCCTTAAACCTTCACGTGAAGTTTAATGGCAAGACGACTCGTTTTCTATTTTTCATCACTTTCAAAACTTTTTGCGGTTCGGGATTTTTTAAAATTTTTTTGAAAGGAGTTTTGGCCCCAACCAAGGTAGACGTGATCCTTGTATTTTTGTTGGCATGCACAAAAAAATTCAGCTAAAAACTCGAAGTGTACAAGATTTTGTGACCATTTGAAAAAAGGGTCCCCATTTTAGACACTTTAATGGCTACTGGCACCAAACCTGTAAAATCTCAAATGCTCTTTAAAGGGGTGGGGGGACAATATCAGGGCCAAGTACCAGCACCCATCGCATATCATGTGCACACACCCCCACTGGCCACCTCGATCGTTGGAACCCCAATGCCATCGGTCAAGTTCTCTGGCGATGTTTCGACGATGGTGCCCCGGGGAAGAAAAATACGGCACCAGCACATGCTCGAGCCCAATGGGTGCTGCGGCAACCCTCAGTCCGGTCTGATCTTAGACTGGGAATGAACTCCGTATGCCTAAGCCAACCAACAAATGAGTGGGCGGGCAGTCGGGCGGGCACTACACCGGCCAGAGAGACGGGATGCATAAGCCGTGGATCGATAGGGTGGTAGGTGGGTTTAGGCACATCTTCATATTTCTATGTGTCGATGCCATTTTTATGGCTTGTAAATTCATACAATGGTCCCTTAAGCCTTCCCGTGAAGTTTCATGGCAAGACGACTCGTTTTCTATTTTTCATGATTTTCAAATCTTTTTACGGTTGGGGATTTTTTTAAATTTTTTCGGAAGGAGTTTTGGCTTCAAACTTGGTAGACGTGATCCTTGTATTTTTGTTGGCATTCACAAAAAAATTCAGCTAAAAACTCGAAGTGTACAAGATTTTGTGACCATTTGAAAAAAGTGTCCCCATTTCAGACACTTTAATGGCTACTGGCAGCAAACCGGTAAAATCTCAAATGCTCTTTAAGCGGGTGTGAGTTCTCGAGGTTTGATGAGGGATAGGGGGACAATATAAGGGCTAAGTACCAGCACCCATCGCACATCATTTGTGCACAGCCCCCTCGGCCCCTTCGATTGTCGGAACCCCAATGCCGCCGGTCAGGTTCTCCAGCGATGCTTCGACGATGGTACCCCGACGAAGAAAAATGCGGCATCAGCAAATGCTTGAGCCCAGCATGTGCTACCGTAGCCCTCAGTCTGGTCTGATCTTAGACTGGGAATGAACTCCGTATGCTTAGACTGGGAATGAACTCTATATGCCTAAGTCAACTAGTGAAATGAGCGTGCGGGCTCTCAGCCGGCCAGAGAGGCGGGATGTGCATGCCGAGGATCGGCCGAGTCCCCCTCTGCATGCTTTCGATCCTGCTATCGTAACCCTCGATCCAGTCAGATCTTAGACTGGGAATGAACTCGTATGCCTTAGCAAACCGACGAAACGAGCGGGTAGACGGGCAGGCCAGAGAGACGGGATGCGCAAGCCGTGCACCGATACGGTGGTAGGTGGGTTTAAGTGCATCTTCATATTTCTGCATGCCAATGCCATTTTTATGGCTTGGAAATTCATACAATGGTCCCTTAAGCCTTCACGTGAAGTGTCATGGCAAGACAATCGTTTCCTATTTTTCACGATTTTTGACACTTTTTATAGTTCGGGATTTTTGAAAATTTTTTCGAAAGGAGTTTTGGCCCCAAACTTGGTAGACATGATCCTTGTATTTTGTTTGGCATGCACAAAAAAATTCAGCTAAAAACTCGAAGTGTACAAGATTTTGTGACCATTTGGAAAAAGTGTCCCCATTTCAGACACTTTAATGGCTACTGGCAGCAAACCTTTAAAATCTCAAATGCTCTTTAAGGGGGTGTGAGTTCTCGAGGTTTGATGAGGGATAGGGGGCTAATATAAGGGCCCAGTTCCAGCACACATCGCACATCATGTGCGCACACCCCCTTGGCCCCCCGACCGCCGGAACCCCAATACCGTCGGTCAGATTCTCCGACGATGCTCCGACGATGCTGCCCCAGTGAAGAAAAATGTGGCACCAGCACATGCCTGAGCGTAGCATGTACTGTCGCAACCCTCATTCCAGTCCGATCTTAGACTGGGAATGAACTCCGTATGCTTAGATTGGGAATGAACTCCGTATGCCTAAGTCAACCCATGAAACGAGCGTGCGGGCGCTCAACCGGCCAGTGGGGCGGGATGCGCAAGCCGGGGATCCACCGGGTCCCCCTTTATGTGCTATCGATCCTGCTACTACAACCCTCAGTCCGATCCAATCTTAGACTGGGAATGAACTCCGTATGCCTAAGCCAGCCGACGAAACGAGCGGGCGGGCACTTCATCGGCCAGAGGGACGGGATGCGCAAGCCGTGGATCGATAGGGTGGTAGGTGGGTTTAGGCACATCTTCATATTTCTGCGTGCCAATTCCATTTTTATGGCTTGCAAATTCATACAACGGTCCCTTAAGCCTTCACGTGAAGTTTCATGGCAAGACGACTTGTTTTCTATTTTTCATGATTTTCAAAAATTTTTGTGGTTAGGGATTTTTTAAAATTTTTTCTGAAGGAGTTTTTCCCCTAAACTTGGTAGACGTGATCCTTGTATTTTTGTTGGCATGCACAAAAAAATTGAGCTAAAAACTCAAAGTGTACAAGATTTTGTGACCATTTGAAAAAAGTGTCCCCATTTTAGACACTTTAATGGCTACTGGCAGCAAGCCTGTAAAATCTCAAATGCTTTTTAAGGGAGTGTGAGTTCTCGAGGTTCGATAAGGGATCGGGGCCAATATAAGGGCCAAGTACCAGCACCCATCGCACATCATGTGCGCACACCCCCCCCGGCCTTCCCGATCATCGGAGCCCCAATACCACCGGTCGGGTTCTCCGACGATGCTCCGGTGATGGTGCCCCGATGAAGAAAAATACGGCACCAGAACATGCCTGAGCCCAGCATGTGCTGCCACAACCCTCGGTCTGGTCCAATCTTAGACAGGGAATGAACTCCGTATGCTTAGATTGGGAATGAACTCGTATGCCTAAGTCAACCCACGAAACGAGCGTACGGGCGCTCAGCCGACCAAAGGGGCCGGATGCACAAATCGGGGATCCGTCGGGTCCCGCTCTGCGTGCTGCCGATCCTGCTGTCATAACACTCAGTCTGGTCTGATCTTAGACTGGGAATGAACTCCGTATGCCTAAGCCAACCGACGAAACGAGTGGGAGGGCGGACGGGCGGGCACTACACCGGCCAGAGAGACGGGATGCGCAAGCTGTTTATCGATAGGGTGGTAGGTGGGTTTAGGCACAGCTTCACATTTCTACGTGCCAATGCCATTTTTATGGCTTGTAAATTCATACAATGCCCTCTTAAGCCTTCACGTGAAGTTTCATGGCAAGACTACTCGTTTTCTATTTTTCACGATTTTTAAAACTTTTTGCAGTTCAGGATTTTTTAAAATTTTTTTGAAAAGAGTTTTGGTCCCAAACTTGGTAGACGTGATCCTTGTAATTTTGTTGGCATGCACAAAAAAATTCAGCTAAAAACTCGAAGTGTACAAGATTTTGTGACTATTTGGAAAAAGTGCCCCCATTTCAGACACTTTAATGGCTACTGGCAGCAAACCTGTAAAATCTCAAATGCTCTTTAAGGGGGTGTGAGTTCCCGAGGTTTGATGAGGGATAGGGGGCCAATATAGGGGCCAAGTACCAGCACCCATCGCACATCATCTGCGCACGGCCCCCCCGATCACCGGAACCCCAATGCCGCCGGTCAGGTTCTCCAACGATGCTTCGACGATGATACCCCGACAAAGAAAAATGCGACACTAGCACAAGCCCGAGCCTAGCATGTGCAGCCGTAACCCTCGGTCCGGTTTGATCATAGTCTGGCAATGAACTCCGTATGCTTAGACTGGAAATGAACTCCGTATGCCTAAGTCAACCCATGAAACGAGTGTGCGGGCGTTCAGTCGGCCAGAGGGGCAGGATGCGTTAGCTGAGGATCAGTTGGGTCCCCCTCTGCATGCTATCGATCCTGCTGTTGCAACCCTCAGTCCGGTCCAATCTTAGACTGGGAATGAACTCCGTATGCCTAAGCCAACCGATGAAACGAGCGGGCGGGTGGGCACTACGACGGTCAGAGAGACGGGATGCGCAAGCCGTGGATCGATAGGGTGGTAGGTGGGTTTAGGCACATCTTAATATTTCTGCATGCCAATGCCATTTTTATGGCTTGTAAATTCATACAATGGTCCCTTAAGCCTTTACGTGAAGTTTCATGGCAAGACAACTCGTTTTCTATTTTTCACCATTTTTGAAAATTTTTGTGGTTCGGGAATTTTTAAAATTTTTTTGGAAGAAGTTTTGGCCCCAAACTTGGTAGACGTGATCCTTATATTTTTTTTGGCATGCACAAAAAAATTGATCTAAAAACTTGAAGTGTACAAGATTTTGTGACCATTTGAAAAAAGTGTCCCCATTCCAAACACTTTAAGGGCTACTGGCAGCAAACCTGTAAAATCTCAAATGCTCTTTAAGGGGGTGTGATTTCTCGAGGTTTGATGAGGGACGGGGGGCCAATATAAGGGCCAAGTACTAGCACCCATCGCACATCATGTGCGCACACCCCCCCGGCCCCTCCGATCATCGGAACCAAAATACCGTCGGTTAGGTTCTCCGGCAATGCTCCGACGATGGTGCCCTAGTGAAGAAAAATGCCGCACCATCACAAGACCGAGCCCAGCATGTGCTGCTGCAACCCTCGGTCTGGTCTGCTCTTGACTGGGAATGAACTCCGTATGCTTAGACTGGGAATGAACTCCGTATTCCTAAGTCAACCCATGAAATGAGTGTGTGGGTGCTCAGCCGGCCAGAAGGGCGGGATGCGCAAGCCAGGGATCTGGATGCTACCGATCCTGCTGCCGCAACCTTCGGTCCGGTCTGATCTTAAACTGGGAATGAACTCTGTATGCCTAAGCCAACCGACGAAACGAGAGGGCGGGAGGGCGGGCACTATGCCGGCCTGAGAGACTAGATGCGTAAGCCATGGATCGATAGGGTGGTAGGTGGGTTTAGGCACATCTTCATATTCTACGTGCCAATGCCATTTTATGGCTTGTAAATTCATACAGTGGTCCCTTAAACCTTCAGGTGAAGTTTCATGGCAAGACAACTCGTTTTCTATTTTTCAGGATTTTTGAAACTTTTTGGGATTCGAGATTTTTTAAAATTTTTTCGGATGGAGTTTGGCCCCAAACGTGGTAGACGTGATCCTTGTATTTTTGTTGGAATGCACAAAAAAATTTTGCTAAAAACTCGAAGTGTACAAGATCTTGTGACCATTTGAAAAAGTGTCCCCATTTCAGACACTTTAATGGCTACAGGCAGCAAACCTATAAAATCTCAAATGGTTTTTAAGGGGGTGTGAGTTCTCGAGGGTTGATGAGGGATAGGGGGCCAATATAAGGGCCAAGTACCAGCACCCATCGCACATCATGTGCGCACACCCCCCGAACCCCCCAATCGTCGGAACCAATATGTCGTCGGTCAGGTTCTCCGGCAATGCTCCGACGATGGTGCCCCAGCGAAGAAAAATGCGGCACCATCACAAGCCCGAGCCCAACATGTGCTGCCGCAACCCTCGGTCTGGTCCGATCTTGACTGGGAATAAATTCCGTATGCTTAGAATGGGAATGAACTCTGTATTCCTAAGTCAACCCATGAAACAAGCGTGCGGGCACTCAGCCGACCAGAGGGGTAGGTTGCGCAAGCGGGGGATCTATCGGCACCCCCTCTGCATGCTGTCAATCCTACTACCCCAACCCTCGGTCTGGTCCTATCTTAGACTGGGAATGAACTCCGTATGCCTAAGCCAACCGACGGAACGAGCGTGAGTGCAGGCGGGCGGGCGGGCACTACACCGGCCAGAGAGACGGGATGCGCAAGCTGTGGATCGATTGGGTGGTAGGTGGGTTTAGGCACATCTTCATATTTTTGCATGCCAATGGCATTTTTATGGCTTGTAAATTCATACAATTGTCCCTTAAGCCTTCACGTGAAGTTTCATGGCAAGATGACTCATTTTCTATTTTTCATTATTTTTGAAACTTTTTACGGTTCGAGATTTTTTAAAATTATTTCAAAACTATTTTTGGCTCCAAACTTGGTAGACGTGATCTTTGTATTTTTGTTGGCATGCACAAAAAAGTTCAGCTAAAAACTCGAAGTGTACAAGATTTTGTGGCCATTTGAAAAAAGTGTCCCCATTTCAGACACTTTAATGGCTACTGGCAGCAAACCTGAAAAATCTCAAACGCTTTTTAAGGGGGTGTGAGTTCTCGAGGTTTGCTGAGGGATAGGGGGCCAATATAAGCACCAAGTACCAGCACCCATCGCGCATCCTGTACGCACACCCCCCCGGCCTCCCCGATCGTCGGAACCCCAAAACCCAAGGTCAGGTTCTCCGGTGATGCTCCGGCGATGGTGCCCCGGTGAAGAAAAATGCGGCACCAGCACATGCTCGAGCCCAGCATGTGTTGCTGCAACCCTTGGTCCGGTCTGATTTTAGACTGGGAATGAACTCCGTATGCTTAGACTGGGAATGAACTCTATATGCCTCGGTCAACCCATAAAACGAGCGTACAAGCGCTCAGCCGATCGAGGGGCGGGATGCACAAGTCGGGGATCGGTCGGGTCCCCCTCTGCGTGCTATTGATCTTGCTGCCACAACCCTCGGTCTGGTACAATCTTAGACTGGGAATGAACTTCGTATGCCTAAGCCAACTGACGAAACGAGCGGGCAGGCGGGCGAGCGAGCATTACGCCAGCTAGAGAGACGGGAAGCGCAAGCCTTGGATCGATAGGGTGGTAGGTGGGTTTAGGCACATCTTCATATTTCTACGTGCCAATGCCATTTTTATGGCTTGTAAATTCATAGAATGGTCCCTTAAGCCTTCACCTGAAGTTTCATGGCAAGATGACTCATTTTTTATTTTTCATGATTTTTGAGATTTTTGCGGTTTGAGATTTTTTAAAATTTTTTCAGAATTATTTTTGGCTCCAAACTTGGTAGACGTGATCCTTGTATTTTTGTTGGCATGCACAAAACAATTCAGCTAAAAACTCGAAGTGTACAAGATTTTGTGGCCATTTGAAAAAAGTGTCCCCATTTCAGACACTTTAATGGCTACTGGCAGCAAACCTGTAAAATCTCAAATGCTCTTTAAGGGGGTGTGAGTTCTCGAGGTTTGATGAGTGATAGGGGGCCAATATAAGGGCCAAATTCCAGCACCCATCACATATCATGTGTGCACACCCCTCGGCCCCCCCGATCGCCGGAACCCCAATGCCGCCGGTCAGGTTCTCCAGCGATGCTCCTACGATGGTGCCCCGATGAAGAAAAATACGGCACCAGCACATGCTTGAGGCCAGCATGTGCTACCGTAACCGTTGGATAGATCGGGTCCCCCTCTGCGTGCTGTCGATCCTGCTACCGTAACCCTCAGTCTGATCCGATCGTAGACTTGGAATGAACTCCGTATGCCTAAGCCAACCGACGAAATGAGCGGATGGGCGGACGGACAGGCGGGCACTACACCGGCCAGAGAGACGGGATGCGCAAGCCGTGGATCGATAGGGTGGTAGGTGGGTTTAGGCACATCTTCATATTTCTACGTGCCAATGCCATTTTTATGGCTTGTAAATTCATACAATGGTCCGTTAAGCCTTCACGTGAAGTTTCATGGCAAGACGACTCGTTTTCTATTTTTCATGATTTTTGAAACTTTTTGCAATTTGGGATTTTTTAAAATTTTTTCAGAAGGAGTTTTGGCCCCAAACTTGGTAAACGTGATCCTTATATTTTTCTTGGCATGCACAAAAAAATTCAACTAAAAACTCGAAGTGTTCAAGATTTTGTGACAATTTGAAAAAAGTGTCCCCATTTCAGACACTTTAATGGCTATGGTAGTAAACCTGTAAATCTCAAATGCTCTTTAAGGGGGAGTGGGTTCTTGAAGTTTGATGAGGGATAGGGGGCCAATATAAGGGCCAAGTACCAGCACCCATCGCACATCATGTGCGAACACCCCCCCGGCCCCCCCGAACGCCAGAACCCCAATGCCGCCAGACAGGTTCTCTGACGATGCTCTGGTGATGGTGCCCCGATGAAGAAAAAAGTCACACCAGCACATGCCTAAGCCCAGCATGTGCTGCCACAACCCTCGGTCCGGTCCGATCTTAGACTGGGAATGAACTCCATATGCTTAGATGGGGAATGAACTCCGTATGCCAAAGTCAACCCATTAAACGAGCGTGCGGGTGCTCAGCGGCCAGAGGGGAGGGATACACAAGTCGGGGATCAACTGGGTCCCCCTCTGCGTGCTGTTGATCCTGCTACACAACCCTCAGTTCGATCTGATCTTAGACAGGGAATGAACTCCGTATGCCTAGGCCAACCGACGAAACAAGCGGGCGGGCGGGCACTACGCCTGCCAGAGAGACGGGATGTGCAAGCCGTGGATCGATAGGGTGGTAGGTGGGTTTAGTCACATCTTCATATTTCTGCTTGCCAATGCCATTTTTATGGCTTGTAAATTCATACAACATTCCATTAAGCCTTCACGTGAAGTTTCATGGCAAGACGACTCATTTTCCATTTTTCATGATTTTCAAAACTTTCCGCGGTTCGGGATTTTTTAAAATTTTTTTGGAAGGATTTTTGGCCCCATACTTGGTGGATGTGATCCTTGTATTTTTGTTGGCATGCAAAAAAATATTGAGCTAAAAACTCGAAGTGTACAAGATTTTGTGACCATTTGAAAAAAGTGACCCCATTTGAGACAGTTTATTGGCTACTGGCAGCAAACCTGTAAAATCTCAAATGCTCTTTAAGCGGGTGTGAGTTCTTGAGGTTTGATGAGGGATAGGGGGCCAATATAAGGGCCAAGTACCAGCACCCATCGCACATCATGTGCGCACACCCCCTGGTCCCCCCGATCGTCAGAACCCCAATATCGTCAGTCAGGTTCTCTGGCGATGCTCCGACAATGGTGCCCCGATGAAGAAAAATACGACACCAACACATGCCCCAACCTAGCATGTGCTGCCGTAACCCTCGGTCTGGTCCATTCTTAGACTGGGAATGAACTCCGTATGCTTAGACTAGGAATGAACTCCGTATGCCTAAGTCAACCCACGAAACAAGCGTGTGGGCGCTCAACCGGCCAGAGAGACGGGATACGCAAGCCATTGATCGATATGGTGGTAGGTGCATTTAGCCACATCTTCATATTTCTGCATGCCAACGCCATTTTTATGGCTTGTAAATTCATACAATGGTCCCTTAAGCCTTGACATGAAGTTTCATGGCAAGACGACTCGTTTTCTATTTTTCATGATTTTCCACACTTTTTACGGTTTGGGATTTTTTAAAATTCTTTCGAAAGGATTTTTGGCCACAAACTTGGTAGATGTGATCCTTGTTTTTTTGTTGGCATGCACAAAAATATTCAGCTAAAAACTCGAAGTGTACAAGATTTTGTGACCATTTGAAAAAAGTGTCCCCATTTTAGACACTTTAATGGCTACTGGCAGCAAACCTGTAAAATCTCAAATGCTCTTTAAGGGGGTGTGAGTTCTCGAGGTTTGATGAGGGATAGAAGGCCAATATAAGGGCCAAGTACCAGCACCCATCTCACATCATGTGCGCACACTCCCCCCGGCCCCCCCGATCGTCTGAACACCAATGCCGTCGGTCAGGTTCTCCGACGATGCTTCGGCGATGGTGCCCCGGTGAAGAAAAATATGGCACCAACACATGCCCGAGCCAAGCATGTGCTGCCGCAACCGTGGGTTTAGGTACATCTTCATGTAGGTGGGTTTAGGTACATCTTCATGTTTCTGTGTGCCAATACCATTTTTATGGCTTGTCAATTCATACGATGGTCCCTTAAGCTTTCACGTGAAGTTTCATGGCAAGACGACTCATTTTCTTTTTTTCATGATTTTTGAAACTTTTTACGGTTCGGGATTTTTTGAAATTTTTTTGGAAGGAGTTTTGGCCAAACTTGGTAGACGTGATCCTTGTATTTTTTTTGGCATGCATAAAAAAATTCAGCTAAAAACTCGAAGTGTACAAGATTTTGTGACCATTTTAAAAATGTGTCCCCATTTCAGACACTTTAATGGCTGCTGGCAGCAAACCTGTAAAATCTCAAATGCTCTTTAAGGGGTTCTGAGTTGTCGAGGTTTGATGAGGGATAGGGGCAATATAAGGGCCAAGTACCAGCACCCATCGCACATCATGTGCACACACCCCCCCGGCCCCCCAATCGCCGGAACCTCAATGCCGTCGGTCAGGTTCTCCGGTGATGCTCCGGCGATGGTGCCCTGGCGAAGAAAAATGCGACACCAACACATGCCCGAGCCCAGCATCTGCTGCCGCAACCCTCGGTCCGGTCTGATCTTAGACGGGGAATGAACTCCGTAAGCCTAAGTCAACCCACGAAATGAGCGTGCGGGTGCTCAGTCGGCCAGAGGGGCGGGATGCGTAAGCCGGGGATCGGTCGGGTCCCCATCTGCGTGCTGTCGATCCTGCTGCCGCAACCCTTGGTCCGGTCTGATCTTAGACTGGTAATAAACTCCATATGCCTAAGCCAACCGACGAAACGAGTGGGTGAGCGGGCGGGCTGGCGGGCACTACGCCGGCCAGAGGGACGGGATGCACAAGCCGTGGATCGATAGGGTGGTAGGTGGGTTTTGGCACATCTTCATATTTCTGCATGCCAATGCCATTTTTATGGCTTGTAAATTCATACAATGCTCCCTTAAGCCTTCACGTGAAGTTTCATGGCAAGACGACTCGTTTTCTATTTTTCATGATTTTTGAAACTTTTTGAGGTTCGGGATTTTTTTAAATTTTTTCAGACGGAGTTTTGGCCCCAAACTTGGTAGACGTGATCCTTTTATTTTTTTTGGCATGCACAAAAAAATTCAGCAAAAAACTCGAAGTGTACAAGATTTTGTGACCATTTGAAAAAAGTGTCCCCATTTCAGACAGTTTAATGGCTACTGGTAGCAAACCTGTAAAATCTCAAATGGTCTTTTAGGGGGTGTAAGTTCTCAAGGTTTGATGAGGGATAGGGGGCCAGTATAAGGGCCAAGTACCAGCACCCATTGCACATCATGTGTCACACCCCCCGACCCTCTCGATCGCCGAACCCCAATGCCGTCGATCAGGTTCTCCGACGATGCTCCGGTGATGGTGCCCCGATGAAGAAAAATGTGACACCAACACATGCCCGAGCCCAACATGTGCTGCCACAACTCTCGGTCCGGTCCAATCCTAGATTGGGAATGAACTCCGTATGCTTAGACTGGGAATGTACTCTGCATGCCTAAGTCAACCCACGAAACGAGCGTACGGGTGCTTAGCCGGCCAGAGGGGCGGGATGCGTAAGCCGGGGATCAGTCGGGTCCCCCTCCACGTGCTGCCGATCCTACTGTTGCAACCCTTGGTTCGGTTCGATCTTAGACTGGGAATGAACTCCGTATGCCTAAGCCAACCGACGAAACGAGCGGCCGGGCAGACGGGCGGGCACTACATCGGCTAGAGAGACAGGATGTGCAAGCCGTGGATCAATAGGGTGGTAGGTGGGTTTAAAGACATCTTCATATTTCTAGGTGCCAGTGCCATTTTTATGGCTTGTAAATTCATACAATGGTCCCTTAAGCCTTCATGTGAAGTTTCATGGCAAGACGACTCGTTTTATATTTTTCACGATTTTTGAAACTTTTTACGGTTCAAGATTTTTTAAAAATTTTTCGAAAGGAGTTTTTGCCCCAAACTTGGTAGACGTGATCCTTGTATTTTTTTTGGCATGCACCAAAAAATTCAGCTAAAAACTCGAAGTGTAGAAGATTTTGTGACCATTTGAAAAAAGTGTCCCCATTTTAGACACTTTAATGGCTACTGGCAGCAAACCTGTAAAATCTCAAATGCTCTTTAAGGGGGTGTGACTTCTTGAGGTTTGATGAGGGATAGGGGGCCAAGTACCAGCACCCATCGCACATCATGTGCGCACACCCCCCGGCCCCCCCGATCGT
This sequence comes from Durio zibethinus, assembly GCF_002303985.1. The sequence goes on along the minus strand of NW_019167849.1, from coordinate 5,241,694 downwards.
CAGAACCCTAATGCCGCCTATCAGGTTCTCCGGTGATGCCCCGGTGATGGTGCCCCAACGAAGAAAAATGCGGCACCAGCACATCCCGAGCCCAGCATGTGCTATCGCAACCCTCGATCCGGTCTGATCTTAGATTGGGAATGAACTCCGTATGCTTAGACTGGGAATGAACTCCGTATGCCTAAGTCGACCCATGAAACGAGCGTGCGAGTGCTCAGCCGACCAGAGGGGCGGGATATGCAAGTCGGGGATCGGTGGGTCCCCCTCTGTGTGCTACCGATCCTGCTATCGCAACCCTCGGTCCGGTCCGATCTTAAATTGGGAATGAACTCCGTATGCCTATGCCAACCAACGAAATGAGTGGGCGGGCGGGCACTACATCGGCCAGAAAGACGGGATGCACAAGCCGTGTATCGATAGGGTGGTAGGTGCGTTTAGCCACATCTTCATATTTCTATGTGCCAATGCCATTTTTATGGCTTGTAAATTCATACAATGGTCCCTTAAGCCTTCACGTGAAGTTTCATGGCAAGACGACTCCTTTTCTATTTTTCACGATTTTGGAAACTTTTTGCGGTTTGGGATTTTTTAAAATTTTTTTGAAAGGATTTTTAGCCCAAAACCTGGTAGACGTGATCCTTGTATTTTTGTTGGCTTGCACAAAAAAATTTAGCTAGAAACTTGAAGTGTACAATATTTTGTGACCATTTGAAAAAAGTGTCCCCATTTCAGACACTTTAATGCCTACTGGCAGCAAACTTGTAAAATCTCAAATGCTCTTTAAGGGGGTGTGAGTTCTCGACATTTGATGAGCGATAGGGGGCCAATATAAGGGCCAAGTACCAGCAGCCATCGCACATCATGTGCGCACACCCCCACCCTGCCCCTTCGATCATCAGAACCCCAATGCCGTCGGTCAGGTTCTCGACGATGCCCCGACGGAAGAAAAATTACCCGGCACCAACACATGCTCGAGCCCAGCAGTGCTATCGTAACCCTCGGCTAGTCCGATCTTAGATGTGGAATTGAACTTCGTATACTTAGACTGGGAATGAACTCCGTATGCCTAGTCAACGCACAAAACAAGCGTGCGGGTGCTCATTCCCCAGAGGCGGATTGCACAACAGGATCGTCGCTGTCCACCTCTAACGTGCTGCATCCTGACCGCCTACACAACCTCGTTCAATCTGAATCCTATAGACTGAAAATGAACTCAAATGCCTAAACCACCAATGAAACGAGCAAGCACTGCGTCACGTTGCTAACTACATCGGCCACTCGAAGGACGTGCAGCGTTGGATCGTAGGGTGGTAGGTTGGTTTAGGCACATCTTCATATTTCTGTGTGCCAATGCCATTTTTATGGCTTGTAAATTCATACAATGGTCCCTTAAGCCTTCACGTGAAGTTTCATGGCAAGACGACTCGTTTTTTATTTTTCACGATTTTTAAAACTTTTTACGGTTTGGGATTTTTTAAAATTTTTTCAAAAGGGGTTTTGGCCCCAAACTTGGAAGACGTGATCGTTGTATTTTTTTTGGTGTGCACAAAAAAATTCAGTTAAAAACTCGAAGTGTACAAGATGTTGTGACCATTTGAAAAAAGTGTCCCCATTTCAGACACTTTAATGGCTACTGGCAGCAACCCTGTAAAATCTGAAATGCTTTTTAAGGGGGTGTGAGTTCTCAAGGTTTGATGAGGGATAGGGGGCCAATAGAAGGGCCAAGTACCAGCACCCATCACACATCATGTGGGCACACCCCCCCTGGCCCCTTCGATCGCCTGAACCCCAATGCCGTCGGTCAGGTTCTTCGGCGATGCTCCAGTGATGGTGCCCCGACGAAGAAAAATGCGGCATCAACACATGCTCGAGCCCAGCATGTGCTGTCGTAACACTCGATCAAGTCTGATCTTAGACTGGGAATGAACTCCGTATCCTTAGACTGGGAATGAACTCCGCATGTCTAAGTTAAAGCACGAAACGAGCGTGCGGGTGCTCAGCCGGCCAGAGGGGCAGGATGCGCAAGCGGGGGATCGGTCGGGTCCCCCTCTACGTGCTGCTGATCCTCCTGCTGCAACCCTCGGTCTGGTCTAACCTTAGACTGGGAATGAACTCCGTATGCCTAAGCCAATCGACGAAACGAGCAGGTGGGCGGGCGAGCACTACACCGGCCAGAGAGACTGGATGCACAAACTGTGGATCAATAGGGTGGTAGGTGGGTTTAGGCACATCTTCATATTTCTGTGCGCCAATGCCATTTTTATGGCTTGTAAAATCGTACTATGGTCCCTTAAGCCTTCACGTGAAGTTTCATGGTAAGACGACTCATTTTCTATTTTTCACGATTTTTGAAACTTTTTACGGTTCGGCATTTTTTTAATTTTTTTCGGAATGAGTTTTGGCCCCAACTTGGTAGACGTGATCCTTGTATTTTTGTTGGCATGCAAAAAAAAATTCAGCTAAAAACTCGAAGTGTACAAGATTTTGTGACCATTTGAAAAAAGTGTCCCCATTTCAGACACTTTAATGGCTACTAGCAGCAAACCTGTAAAATCTCAAATGCTCTTTAAGAGGGTGTGAGTTCTCGAGATTTGATGAGGTATAAGGGGCTAATATAAGGGCCAAGTACTAGCACCCATCACACATCATGTGCGCACACACCCCCTCGGCCCCCCCATCGCCGGAACCCCAATGCCGCCGGTCAGGTTCTCCGGCGATGCTCCGACGATGGTGCCCCGATGAAGAAAAATACGGCACCAACACATGCCCGAGCCCAGCATGTGCTGTCGCAACACTCGGTTTGGTCCAATCTTAGACTGGGAATCAACTCCGTATGCTCAGACTGGGAATCAACTCTGCATGCTTAGACTGGGAATGAACTTCGTATGCCTAAGTCAACCTATGAAACGAGCGTGCGGGCTCTCAGCAAGCCAGAGGGGTGGGATGCGCAAGCCGAGGATCGGTCAGGTCTCCCTCTGCGTGCTACTAATCTTGCTACCGTAACCCTCGGTCTGGTCCAAACTTAAACTAGGAATGAACTCCGTATGCCTAAGCCAACCGACGAAACGAGCGGGTGGGCGGGCACTACGTCGGCCAGAGAGACGGGATACGCAAGCCGTGGATCGATAGGGTGGTAGGTGGGTTTAGCCACATCTCTATATTTTTGTGTGCCAATGGTATTTTTATGGCTTGTAAATTCATACAATGGTCCCTTAAACCTTCACGTGAAGTTTCATGGCAAGATGACTCGTTTTCTATTTTTCATGATTTTCAAAACTTTTTACGGTTCAAGATTTTTTAAAATTTTTTCGGAAGGAGTTTTGACCCCAAGCTTGGTAGACGTGATCCTTGTATTTTTGTTGGCATGCACAAAAAACTTCATCAAAAAATCGAAATGTACAAGATTTTGTGACCATTTGAAAAAAGTGTCCCCATTTCAGACACTTTAATGGCTACTGGTAGCAAACCTGTAAAATCTCAAATGCTCTTTAAGAGGGTGTGAGTTCTCAAGGTTTGATGAGGGATAGGGGGCCAATATAAGGGCCAAGTACCAGCACCCATCGCACATTATGTGCGCACACGCGACCCCCCGATCATCGGAACCCAATGCCATTGGTCAGGTTCTTCGGGATGCTCCGACGATGGTGCCCCGATGAAGAAAAATACGAGCAACATGCCCGAGCCCAGCATGTGCTGTCGTAACCCTCGATCCGGTCTGATCTTAGACTGGGAATGAACTTCGTATGCTTAGACTGGGAATGAACTCTGTATGCTTAGACTGGGAATGAACTCCGTATGCCTAAGTCAACCAACGAAACGAGCGTCGGGTGCTAGCCGGCAGAGGGGGGATGCGTAAGCAGGGATCGGCGGTCCCTCTGTGTGTACCAATCTTGCTGCTGTAACCCTCAGTTCAATCCGATCTTAGACTGGGAATGAACTCCGTATGCCTAATCCAACCGACGAAACGAGCAGACGAGCGGGTGGGCACTACGCCGGCCAGAGAGATGGGATGCGCAAGCCGTGGATGATTAGGGTGGTGGTGGGTTTAGGTACATCTTCATATTTCTGCATTCCAATGCCATTTTTATGGCTTGTAAATTCATACAATGGTTCCTTAAGCCTTCACGTGAAGTTTCATGGCAAGACAACTCGTTTTCTGTTTTTTCATGATTTTTTGAAACTTTTTGCGGTTCGGGATTTTTTAAAAATTTTTTTCGAAAGGAGTTTTGGCCCCAAACTTGGTAGATGTGATCCTTGTATTTTTTTTGGCGATGCACAAAAGTATTCAGCTAAAAAACTCAAAGTGTACCAAGATTTGTGACCATTTGAAAAAAGTGTCCCCATTTTAGACACTTTAATGGCCACTGGCAGCAAACCTGTAAAATCTCAAATGCTTTTTAAGGGGTGCGAGTTCTCGCGATTTGATGAGGGGTAGGGGGCCAATATAAGGGCCAAGTACCAGCACCCTTCACACATCTTGTGCGCAACCGCTCCAGCACCCCCGATCGCGAAACCCTAATGCCGCCGGTTCAGGTTCTCCCGGTAATGTCCGACGATGGTGCCCCGACGAAGAAAAATGCGGCACAACACATGCTCGAGCCCAGCATGTGCTGTTGCAACCCTCGGTCTGGTTCGATCTTAGACTGGGAATGAATCTGTATGCTTAGACTGGGAATGAACTCTGTATCCCTAAGTCAACCCACGAAACTGAGCGTGCGAGTGCTCAGCAGGCCAGAGGGGTGAGATTGGAAGTGGGAATCGACCGGTCCTCCTCTACGAGCTCCCGATCCTGCTAACCGCAACCCTCTGTTCGATCCAATCTAGACTGGGAATGAACTCCGTATGCTTAGACTGGGATGAACTCTGTATGCCTAAGTCAACCGACGAAATTGAGCGCGCGGGTGCTCAGCCGACCAGAGTGGTTGGATGCGCAAGCCGGGGATCGACCGGGTCCCCTGGTGCTGCTATCGATCCTACTATGTAACCTTCAGTCGATCTGATCTAGACTGGGAATGAACTCCATATGCTTAAGCCAAACCGACAAAAGAGTAGGCGGCGGACGGGCAGGCACCACGCCGACCAGAGAGACGGGATGCGCAAGCCGTGGATCGATAGGGTGGTAGGTGGGTTTAGGCACATCTTCATATTTCTATGTGCCAATGCCATTTTTATGGCTTGTAAATTAATACAATGGTCCCTTAAGCCGTCACGTGAAGTTTCATGGCAAGACAACTCGTTTTCTATTTTTCATGATTTTTGAAACTTTTTACGGTTCGGGATTTTTTAAAATTTTTTTGGAAGGCGTTTTGGCCCCAAACTTAGTAGACATGATCGTTGTATTTTTTTTGGCATGCACTAAAAAAATTCAGCTAAAAACTCAAAGTGTACAAGATTTCGTGACCATTTGAAAAAAGTGTCCCCATTTCAGACACTTTAATGGCTACTGGTAGCAAACCTGTAAAATCTCAAATGCTCTTTAATGGGGTGTGAGTTCTCGAGGTTTGATGAGGGATAGGGGGCCAATATAATGGCCAAGTACCAGCACCTGTCGCACATCATGTGCACACAATCCCCCCCGGCCCACCCGATCACCGGAACACCAATGCCACCGGTCAGGTTCCCCGGTGATGGTGCCCTGGCGAAGAAAAATGCGGCACCAACACATGCTTGAGCCCCGCATGTGCTGTCACAACCCTTGATCTGGTCTAATCTTAGACTGGGAATGAACTTCATATGCTTAGATTGGGAATGAACTCTGTATGCCTAAGTCAACCCACGAAACGAGTGTGCGGGTGCTCAGCCAGGCAGAGGGGCAGGATATGCAAGCCGAGGATTGGTCGGGTCCCCCTCTGCATGCTACAAATCCTGCTGTCGCAACCCTCGATCCGGTCCAATCTTAGACTAGGAATGAACTCCGTATGCCTAGGCCAACCGACAAAAAGAGCGGGCGGGCAGGTGGGTGGGCACTACGCCGGCCATAGAGATGGGATGCGGAAGTCGTGGATCCATAGGGTGGTAGGTGGGTTTAGGCACATCTTCATATTTCTGTGTGCCAATGCCATTTTTATGGCTTTTAAATTCATACAATCGTCCCTTAAGCCTTGACGCGAAGTTTCATGGCAAGATGACTCGTTCTCTATTTTTCACAATTTTTGAAACTTTTTGCGGTTCGGGATTTTTTAAAATTCTTTCAGAAGGAGTTGTGGTCCCAAACTTGGTAGACGTGATCCTTGTATTTTTGTTGGCATGCACAAAAAAATTCAGCTAAAAACTCGAAGTGTACAAGATTTTGTGACCATTTGAAAAAAGTGTCCTCATTTCAGACACTTTAATGGCTACTGGCAGCAAACCTGTAAAATCTCAAATGCTCTTTAAGTGGGTGTGAGTTCTCGAGGTTTAATGAGGGATAGGGGGCCAATATAAGGGCCAAGTACCAGCACCCATCGCACATCATTTGTGAACACCCCCCGGCCCCCCCGATCACCGGAACCCCAATGCAGCCGGTCAGGTTCTCCTGCGATGCTCCAACGATGGTGCCCCTGTGAAGAAAAATGCGACACGAACACATGCCCGAGCCCAGCATGTGCTGCCACAACCCTCGGTCCGGTCCGATCTTAGACTGGCAATGAACTCTATATGCCTAAGTCACCCACGAAACGAGCGTGCGGTTGCTTAGCCGGCCAGTGGGGCGGGTTTTGCAGGCCAGGGATCGGCCGGGTCCCCCTCTGCATGCTGCTGATCTTGCTGCCTCAACCCTCGTCCGGTCTGATCTTAGACTGGGAATGAACTCCGTATGACTAAGCCAACCGATGAAACGAACGGGCGGGCGGGCGGGCGGGCACTACGTCGGCCAGAGAGACGTGATGCGCAAGTCGTGGATCGATACGATGGTAGGTGGGTTTAGGCACATTTTCATATTTCTATGTGCCAATGCCATTTTTATGGTTTGTAAATTCATACAATGGTCCCTTAAGTCTTCACGTGAAGTTTCATGGCAAGACGACCCGTTTTCTATTTTTCACGATTTTCGAAACTTTTTGCGGTGCGAGATTTTTTAAAATTTTTTCGGAAGGAGTTTTGGCCCCAAAGTTGGAGACATGATCCTTGTATTTTTGTTGGCATGCGCAAAAAAATTTAGCTAAAAACTCAAAGTGTACAAGCTTTTGTGACCATTTCAAAAAGGTGTCCTCAATTCAAACACTTTAATGGCTACTAGCAGCAAACCTGTAAAATCTCAAATGATCTTTTAGGGGGTGTGAGTTCTCGAGGTTTGACGAGAGATAGGGGGCCAATAAAAGGGCCAAGTACCGGCACCCATCGCACATCATGTGCGCACACCCTTGCCGGCCCCCCCCATCGTCGGAATCCCAATGCCGCCGGTTAGGTTCTTCGCCGATGCTACGACGATGGTTCCCCGACGAAGAAAAATGCAGCTCGAACACATGCCCAAGCCCAGCATGTGCTACCGCAACCTCGGTCTGGTCCGATCTTAGACTGGGAATGAACTCTGTATGCTTAGACTGGGAATGAACTCCGTATGCCTAAGTCAACCCAGGAAACGAGCGTGCGGGTGCTCAGCTGGCCAGAGGGGCAGGATGCGCAAGCCGGGGATCGACTGGGTCTCCCTCTGCGTGTTGCCGATCCTGCTGCCACAACCCTCTGTTCGGTCTGATCTTAGACTGGGAATGAACTCCGTATGCCTAAGCCAACCGACGAAACGAGCGGGCGGCCGGGGACTACGTCGGCCAGAGAGATGGGATGTGCAAGCCGTGGATCGATAGGGTGGTAGGTTGTTTAGGCACATCTTCATATTTCTGCATGCCAATGCCGTTTTTATGGCTTGTAAATTCATACAATGGTCCCTTAAGCCTTCACGTGAAGTTTCATGGCAAGACGACTCGTTTTCTATTTTTCATGATTTTTGAAACTTTTTGCCATTCAGGATTTTTTAAAATTTTTCGGAGGGAGTTTTCACCCCAAACTTGGTAGACATAATCCTTGTATTTTTGTTGGCATGCACAAAAAAATTCAGCCAAAAACTCGAAGTGTACAAGATTTTTTGACCATTTGAAAAAAGTGTCCCCATTTCAGACACTTTAATGGCTACTGGCAGCAAACCTGTAAAATCTCAAATGCTCTTTAACGGGGTGTGAGTTCTCGAGGTTTGATGAGGGATAGGGGGCCAATATAAGGGCCAAGTACCAGCACCCATCAGACATCATGTGCACACATCCCCCCCGGCCCACTCCATCGCCAGAACCCCAATGCCGCCAGTCAGGTTCTCCTACGATGGTCCAGTGAAGAAAAATATGGCACCAGCACAGATCCCGAGCAGACGTGTGCTGTTGTCACGCTCGATCCGATCCGATCTTAGACTGGGAATGAATCCGGTAATGCTTAGACTCGGGAATGAAATCCGCTATGCTAGTCAAACCCACAAATGAGCATTCGAGCGTTCACCAGACAGAAGGGGAGCGCAAGACAGGGATCGGTCGGGTCCCCTCTAAGTGCTACCGATCCCTTGCTGCCGCAACCCTCGATCCGGTCCAATCTTTAGGACTGGAATGGAACTCCGATATGCCTAAGCCAACCGACGACACGAGCGGACACTAGCCCGGACAGAGACGGGTATGGCAAGCGTGGAGTCGATTAGGAGTGCTAGCGTGGGTTAACGGCACATCTTCATATTATCTAACATGCCAATGCCATTTTCATCGCTTTCAATTCACAATGGTCCCTTAAGCCTTCACGTGAAGTTTTCATGAGCAAAGACGACTCATTTTCTATTTTTCATGGATTTTTAAACATCTTTACAGTTCAGGATTTTTTTAAAATTTTTGCAGAAGGAGATTTGGCCCCAAACTGGTAGACGTGATCCTTGTATTTTTGTTGGCATGCACAAAAAAATTCAGCTAAAAACTCGAAGTGTACAAGATTTTGTGACCATTTGAAAAAAGTGTCCCCATTTCAAACACTTTAATGGCTACTGGCAGCAAATCTGTAAAATTCAAATGCTCTTTAAGGGGTGTGAGTTCTTGAGGTTTGAAGAGGGTTAGGGGGCCAATATAAGGGCCAAGTACCAGCACCCATCGTACATCATGTGCGCACACCCCCCCGGCCCCCCTGATCACCGGAACCCTAATGCCACCAGTCAGGTTCTTCGGCGATGCTCTGACGATGATGCCTCGACGAAAAGAAATGAGGCACCAGCACATGCTCGAGCCCAGCATGTGCTACCACAACCCTCGATCCGGTCCGATCTTAGATTGGGAAGGAACTCCGTATGCTTACACTGGGAATGAAATCCGTATGCCTAAGTCAACCCACGAAACGAGCGTGCGGGTGCTCAGCTAGCTAGAGGGGTGAGATGCGCTAGCCGGGGATTGGCTGGGTCCCCCTCTATGTGCTGCTGATCTTGCTGCCGCAACCCTCGATCTGGTCTGATCTTAGATTCCGAATGAACTCCGTATGCTTAAGCCAAACCGACGAAACAAGCTGGGCGGGTGGCGGCGGAGGGCACTACGCCGGCCAGAGAGACGAGATGCGTAAGCCGTGGATCGATAGGGTGTAGGTGGTTTAGGCACATCTTCATATTTTTGCATGCCAATGCCATTTTTCTGGCTTGTTAAATTCATACAATGGTCCCTTAAGCCTTCACGTGAAGTTTCAAGGGCAGACGACTCGTTTTCTATTTTTCATGATTTTTGAACTTTTTATGGTTCGAGATTTTTAAATTTTTTCGGAAGGATTTTTGGCCCCCAAACTTGGTAGACTTGATCCTTTGTATTTTTTTTGGCATGCACAAAAAAATTCAGCTAAAAACTCGAAGTGTACAAGATTTTGTGATTATTTTAAAAAAGTGTCCCCATTTCAGACACTTTAGTGGCTACTGGCAGCAAACCTGTAAAATCTCAAATGCTCATTAAGGGGGTGTGAGTTCTCCAGGTTTGATGAGGGTTAGGGGGCCAATATAAGGGTAAAGTACAAGCACCCATCGCACATCATGTGCGCACACCCCCTGATCGTCGGAACCCCAATGCTACCGGTCAGGTTCTCCGACGATGCTCCGGTGAAGAAAAATGCATCACCAGCAGTTGCTCGAGCCTAGCAAGTGCTGTCGTAACCCTCAGTCCAGTCTGATCTTAGACTAGGAATGAACTCCATATGCGTAGATTGGGAATGAACTCCGTATGCCTAAGTCAACCCACGAAACGAGCGTGTGGGCGTTTAGCCGGCCAGAGGGGTGGGATGCGCAAGCCGGGGATCGGTCGAGTTCCACTCTGCATGGTGCAGATCTTGCTACCGTAACCCTCGAACTGGTCTGATCTTAGACTAGGAATGAACTCCGTATGCGAAAGCCAACCGACAAAACGAGCGGGCGGGCGGGCACTAGTCGGCCAAAGAGACGGGATGCATGTAGGTGGGTGGGTTTAGGCACATCTTCATATTTCTGCATGCCAATGCCATCATACAATGGTCCCTTAAGCCTTCACATGAAGTTTCATGGCAAGATGACTTGTTTTCTATTTTTCACGATTTTTGAAACTTTTTTAAATTTTTTTCAGAAAGAGTTTTGGCCCCAAACTTGGTAGACGTGATCCTTGCATTTTTTTAGGCATGCACAAAAAATTCAGCTAAAAACTCGAAGTGTACAAGATTTTATGACCATTTTGAAAAAAGTGTCCCTATTTCAGACACTTTAATGGCTACTGGCAGCAAACCTATAAAATCTCAAATGCTCTTTAAGGGGGTGTGAGTTTTTGAGGTTTGATTAGGGATAGGGGGCTAATATAATGGCCAAGTACCAGCACACATCGCACATCATGTGCGCACACCCCCCCCGGCCCCCCCGATCGTCGAAACCCCAATGCCACCAGTCAGGTTCTCTGACGATGGTGCCCCGACGAAGAAAAATGCGACACCAGCACATTTCCGAGCCCAGCATGTGCTGTCGTAACCCTCGGTCCGATCCGATCTTGGGACTGGGAATGAACTCCGTATGCTTAGACTGGGAATGAACTCCATATGCCTAAGTCAACCCACGAAACGAGCGTGCGGCTGCTCAGTCGGCCAGAGGGGCGAGATGTGCGAGTCGGGGATCTGTCGGGCACCCTCTGTGTGTTGTCAATCTTGCTGCCGCAACCCTCGGTCCGGTCGGATCTTAGACTGGGAATAAACTCCGTATGCCTAAGTCAACCCACGAAACGAGCGTGCGGGCGCTCAGTACGGTAGAGGGGGTGGATGCGCAACCCGGGGATCGATCGGGTCCCCCTCTACGTGTTGTCAATCCTGCTGCCACAACCCTCTGTCCGGTCCGATCTTAGAGTGGGAATGAACTTCGTATGCCTAAGCCAACCGACGAAAAGAGCGGGCGGGCAGGCGGGCGAGCACTACACCAACCATAGAGATGGGATGCGCAAGCCGTGGATCGATAGGGTGGTAGGTGGGTTTAGGCACATCTTCATATTTCTGCATGCCAGTGCCATTTTTATGGCATGTAAATTCATACAATGGTCCCTTAAGCCTTCACGTGAAGTTTCATGGCAAAATGACTCGTTTTCTATTTTTCATGATTTTCAAAATTTTTTGCGGTTCGGGATTTCTTAAAATTTTTTTGAAAGGAGTTTTGGCCCCAAACTTGGTAGACGTGATCCTTGTATTTTTTTTGGCATGCACAAAACAATTTAGCTAAAAACTCGATGTGTATAAGATTTTGTGACCATTTCAAAAAAGTGTCCCCATTTCAGACACTTTAATGGCTACTGGTAGCAAACCTATAAAATCTCAAATGCTCTTTAAGGGGCTGTGAGTTCTCGAGGTTTAATGAGGGATAGGGGGCCAATAAAAGGGCCAAGTACCAGCACCCTTCGCACATCATTTTCGCACACCCCCCCGACCCCCCGATCGTTAGAACCCTAATACCGTCGGTCAGGTTCTCTGGTGATGCTCCGACGATGGTGCCCCGATGAATAAAAATACGGCACCAGCACATGCCCGCACCCAGCATGTGCTACCATAACCCTCGGTCCGATCTGATCTTAGACTGGGAATGAACTCTGTATGCCTAAGTGAACCCACGAAACGAGCGTGTGGGCGCTCAGTCGGCTAGAGTGGCGGGATGCGCAAGCCGGGGATCGATCGGGTCCCCCTCTGTGTGCTGCCGATCCTGCTGTCGTAACCCTCAGTCCGGTCTAATCTTAGACTGGGAATAAACTTCGTATGCCTAAGAAGCCAACCGACGAAACAAGTGGGCGGGCGGGCGTGCGGGCACTAAGCCGGCCAGAAAGACGGGATGCGCAAGCCGTGGATCGATAGGGTGGTAGGTGGGTTTAGGGACATCTTCATATTTCCGCATACCAATGCCCTTTTTATGGCTTTTAAATTCATACAATGGTCCCCTAAGCCTTCACATGAAGTTTCATGGCAAGACGACTCGTTTTCTATTTTTCAAGATTTTCAAAACGTTTTGCGGTTCGGGATTTTTTAAAATTTTTTTGGAAGGAGTTTTGGCCCCAAACTTGGTTCACGTGATCCTTGTATTTTTGTTGGCATGAACAAAAAAATTCAGCTAAAAACTCGAAGTGTACAAGATTTTGTGACCATTTGAAAAAAGTGGCCCCATTTCAGACACTTTAATGGCTACTGGCAGCAAACCTGTAAAATCTCAAATGCTCTTTAAGGGGGTGTGAGTTCTTGAGGTTTCATGAGGGATAGGGGGCTAATATAAGGGCCGAGTACCACCACCCATCCCACATCATGTGCGCACACCCCCCCGACCCCCAATCACCGGTACCCCAATACCGTCGGTCAGGTTATCCGACGATGTTGCCTCGACGAAGAAAAATGTGCCACCAACACATGCCCGACCCCAGCATGTGCTGCCACAACCCTCGGTCTGGTCCAATCTTAGACTGGGAATGAACTTCGTATGTTTAGATTGCAAATGAACTTCATATGCCTAAGTCAACCCACGAAATGAGCGTACGGGCGCTCAACCGGCCAGAGGGGCGGGATGCGCAAGTCGGGGATTGCCCAGGTCCCCCTCTACGTGCTGCCATTCCTGCCACTGCAACCCTCGGTCTGGTCTGATCTTAGACTATGAATGAACTCTGTATGCCTAGGTCAACCGACGAAACGAGCGGGCAGGCGGGCGGGCGGGCGCTACGTCGGCCAGAGAGACGGGATACGTAAGCCGTGGATCGATAGGGTGGTAGGTGGGTTTAGGCACATCTTCATATTTCTATGTGCCAATGCCATTTTTATGGCTTGTAAATCCATACAATGGTCCGTTAAGCCTTCACGTGAAGTTTCATGGCAAGATGACTCGTTTTCTATTTTTCACCATTTTTGAAACTTTTTACGGTTCGGGATTTTTCAAAATTTTTTCGAAAGGAGTTTTGGTCCCAAACCTGGTAGACGTGATCCTTGTATTTTTGTTAGCATGCACAAAAACATTCAGCTAAAAACTCGAATTGTACAAGATTTTGTGACCATTTGAAAAAAGTGTCCCCATTTCAGACACTTTAATGGCTACTGGCAGTAAACCTGTAAAATCTCAAATGCTCTTTAAGGGGTGTGAGTTCTCGAGGTTTGATGAGGGATAGGGGGCAATATAAGGGCCAAGTACCAGCACTCTATGCACATCATCTGCGCACACCCCCCCCGGCCCCCCGATCGCCTGAACCCCAATGCCGCTGGTCAGGTGCTCCGACGATGGTGCCCCGGCGAAGAAAAATGTGGCTCCAGCACATGCTCAAGCCCAGTATGTGCTACCGTAACCCTCGGTCCGGTCTGATCTTAGACTGCAAATGAACTCCATATGCTTAGACTGCGAATGAACTCCGTATGCCTAAGTCAACCCCTGAAACGAGCGTACGGGCGCTCAGCCGGCTAAAGGGGCGGGATGCACAAGCCGGGGATCGATCGGGTGCCCCTCTGCGTGCTGCCGATCCTGCTGCCGTAACCCTTGGTCTGGTCCAATCTTAGACTAGGAAAGAACTCTGTATACATAAGCCAATCGACGAAACGAGCCGGCGGGCGGGCACTACGCCGACCAGAGAGACGGGATGCATAAGCCCTGGTTCGATAGGGTGGTAGGTGCGTTTAGGCACTTCTTCATATTTCCACATGCCAATGCCATTTTTATGGCTTGTAAATTCATACAATGGTCCCTTAAGCCTTCACGTGAAGTTTCATGGCAAGACGACTCGTTTTCTATTTTTCATGATTTTTGAAACTTTTTTCGGTTTTGGATTTTTTAAAATTTTTTCAGAACGAGTTTTGGCCCCAAACTTGGTAGACGTGATCCTTGTATTTTTTTTGGTGTGCAAAAAAAACTTTAGCTAAAAACTCGAACTGTACAAGATCTTGTGACCATTTGAAAAAAGTGTCCCCATTTCAGACACTTTAATGGCTACTGGCAGCAAACCTGTAAAATCTCAAATGCTCTTTAAGGGGGCATGAGTTCTTGAGGTTTGATGAGGGATATGGGGCCAATATAAGGCCCAAGTACCAGCACCAATCGCACATCATGTGTGCAAACCCCCCCGGCCCCCCCGATCGTCGAAACCCTAATGCCGCCGGTCATATTCTTCGGTGATGCTCCAGTGATGGTGCCCTGACGAAGAAAAATGTGGCACTAGCACATGCTCGAGCCCAGCATGTGCTTTCGCAACCCTCGGTCCAGTCCGATCTTAGACTGGGAATGAACTCCGTATGCTTAGACTGGGAATGAACTTCGTATGCCTAAGTCAACCCATGAAACGAGGGTGCCAGCGCTCAGCCGACCAGAGGGCTGGGATGTGCAAGTCGGGGATCGATCGGGTCCCCCTTTGCGTGCTGCTGATCCTACTGCTGCAACCCTTGATCTGATCCAATCTTAGTCTGGGAATGAACTCCATATGCCTCAGCCAACCGACGAAACGAGTGGGCGGGCGGGCACTACGTCGGCCAGGGAGACGGGATGCAGAAGCCGTAGATCGATAGGGTGGTAGGTGGGTTTAGGCATATCTTCATATTTCTGTGTGCCAATGCCATTTTTATTCCTTGTAAATTCATACAATGGTCCCTTAAGCCTTCACGTGAAGTTTCATGGCAAGACGACTCGTTTTCTATTTTTAAAGATTTTTGAAACTTTTTACGGTTCGAGATTTTTTAAAATTTTTTCGGAAGGTGTTTGGGCCCCAAGCTTGGTAGACACGATCCTTGTATTTTTTTTGGCATGCACAAAAAATTTCAGCTAAAAACTCGAAGTGTACAAGATTTTGTGACCATTTGAAAAAAGTGTCCCCATTTTAGACACTTTAATGGCTACTGATAGCAAACCTGTAAAATCTCAAATGCTTTTTAAGGGGGTGTCAGTTCTCGAGGTTTGATGAAGGATAGGGGGCCAATATAAGGGCCAAGTACCAGCACCCATCACACATCATGTGCCACACCCCCCCGACGCCCCCGATCGCCGGAACCCTAATGCCGCCGGTCAGGTTCTCCGGCGATGCTCCGGTGATGGTGCCCCGACAAAGAAAAATGCGACACCAACACATGCCCGAGCCCAGCATGTGCTGCCGCAACCCTCGGTCTAGTCCGATCTTAGACTGGGAATGAACTCCATATGCCTAAGTCAACCGATGAAACGAGCGGGCGGACGGGCGGGCGCTACGTCGGCCAGAGAGACGGGATGCGCAAGCCATGGATCGATAGGGTGGTAGGTGGATTTAGGCACATCTTCATATTTTTGCATGCCAATGCGATTTTTATGGCTTGTAAATTCATACAATATTTCCTTAAGCCTTCACGTGAAGTTTCATGGCAAGACGACTCGTTTTCTATTTTTCATGATTTTTGAAACTTTTTACGGTTCGGGATTTTTTAAAATTTTTTTGGAAGGAGTTTTGGCCCCAAACTAGGTAGACATGATCCTTCTATTTTTGCTGGTATGCATAAAAAAATTCAGCTAAAAACTCGGAGTGTACAAGATTTTGTGACCATTTGAAAAAAATGTCCCCATTTCAAACACTTTAATGGCTACTGGCAACAAACCTGTAAAATCTCAAATGCTCTTTAAGGGGGTGTGAGCTCTTGAGGTTTGATGAGGGATAGCGGGCCAATATAAGGGCCAAGTACCAGCACCCATTGCACATAATGTGCGAACACACACCCCCTGGCCCCCCCGATCGTCGGAACTCTTATTTCGCCAGCCAGGTTTTCTGACGATGCTCTGGTGATGGTGCCCCGATGAAGAAAAATGTAGCACAAGCACATGCTCGAGCCCAGCATGTGCGACCACAACCCTCGGTCTGGTCTGATCTTCGACTAGGAATGAACTCCATATGCTTAGACTGGGAAGGAACTCCGTATGTCTAAGTCAACCCATGAAATGAACGTGCGGGCGCTCAGTCGGCTAGAGGGGCGGGATGCGCAAGTCGGGGATCGGTCGGGTCCCCCTCTGTGTGCTGCCGATCCTGCTACCGCAATCCTCAGTCCAGTCTGATCTTAGACTAGCAATGAACTCCGTATGCATAATCCAACCGACGAAACGAGCGAGCGGGCGGGCGGGCGCTACGCCGGCCAGAGAGACGGGATGCGCAAGCCGTGGATCAAAAGGGTGGTAGGTGGGTTTAGGCACATCTTCATATTTCTACGTGCCAATGCCATTTTTATGTCTTGTAAATTCATACAATGGTCCCTTAAGCCTTCACGTGAACTTTAATGGCAAGACGACTCGTTTTCTATTTTTCACAATTTTCAAAACTTTTTACGGTCTGAGATTTTTTAAAATTTTTTCGGAAGGATTTTTCACCCCAAACTTGGCATGCACAAAATAATTCAGCTAAAAACTCGAAGTGTATAAGGTTTTGTGACCATTTGAAAAAAGTGTCCCCATTTCAAACACTTTAATGGCTACTGGCAGCAAACCTGTAAAATCTCAAATGCTCTTTCAGAGGGTGTGAGTTCTTGAGGTTTGATGAGTGATAGGGGGCCAATAGAAGGGCCATGTACCAGCACCCATCGTACATCATGTGCACACACCCCTCCGGCCCCTCCGATCGTCGAAACCCCAATGCCGTCGCTCATGTTCCTAGCGATGCTCCGGCGATGGTGCCCCGACAAAGAAAAATACGGCACCAGCAAATGCCCGAGCCCAGCATGTGCTACCGCAACCCTCGGTCCAGTCTGATCTTAGGTTGGGAAAGGACTCTGTATGCTTAGACTGGGAATGAACTCCGTATGCCTAAGTCAACCCACGAAACGAGCGTACGGGTGCTCAGCCGCCCAGAGGGGCAGGATGCGCAAGTTAGGGATCGGCCGGGTCCCCCTCTGCGTGCTGCCGATCCTGTTGCCACAACCCTAGGTTTGGTCTGATCTTAGACTGGGAATGAACTCCGTATGCCTAAGCCAACCGATGAAACGAGTGGGCGGGCGGGCACTACGATGAGCAGAGAGACGGGATGCGCAAGTCGTGGATCGATAGGGTGGTAGTTGGGTTTAGGCACATCTTCATATTTCTACGTGCGAATGCCATTTTTATGGCTTGTAAATTCATACAATGGTCTCTTAAGCCTTCACGTGAAGTTTCATGGCAAGACGACTCGTTTTCTATTTTTCATGATTTTTGAAATTTTTTGCGGTTCAGGATTTTTAAAACTTTTTTCGAAAGGAGTTTTGGCCCCAAACTTGGTAGACGTGATCCCTGTATTTTTGTTGGCATGCACAAAGAAATTCAACTAAAAAGTTAATGTGTACAAGATTTTGTGACCATTTGAAAAAAGTGTCCCCATTTCAGACACTTTAATGGCTACTGGCAGCAAACCTGTAAAATCTCGAATGCTCTTTAAGGGGGTGTGAGTTCTCGAGGTTTGATGAGAGATAGGAGGCCAATATAAGGGCCAAGTGCCAGCACCCATCACACATCATGTGCGCACACCCCCCGGCCCCCCGATCGTTGCAACCCCAATGCCGCCGATCAGGTTCTCCAACGAAGCTCTGGCGATGGTGCCCCGACGAAGAAAAATGTGGCACTAGCATATGCACGAGCCTAGCATGTGCTGCTATAACCCTGGGTCCGGTCCGATCTTGGACTGGGAATGAACTCTGTATGCCTAAGTCAACCTACGAAACGAGCGTGCAGGTGCTTAGCCAGCCAGAGGGGCGGGATGCGTAAGCCGAGGATCTGCCAGGTCGCCCTCTGCGTGCTGCTACCGTAACCCTCAATCCAGTCTGATCTAAGACTGGGAATGAACTCTGTATGCCTAAGCCAACCGATGAAACGAGCGGGCAGGCGGGCGGGCGGGCACTACGTCGGCCAGAGAGACGGGATGCGCAAGCCGTGGATCGATAGGGTGGTAGGTGGGTTTAGGCACATCTTCATATTTCTACATGGCAATGCCATTTTTATGGCTTGTAAATTCATACAATGATCCCTTAAGCCTTCACGTGAAGTTTTGATGGCAAGACGACTCGTTTTCTATTTTTCACGATTTTTGAAACTTGTTACGGTTCGAGATTTTTTAAAATTTTATCGGAAGGAGTTTTGGCCTTAAACTTCATAGACGTGATCCTTGTATTTTTGTTGGCATGCGTAAAAAATTTCAGCTAAAAACTCAAAGTGTACAAGATTTTGTGACCATTTGAAAAAAGTGTCCCCATTTCAGACACTTTAATGGCTACTGGCAGCAAAGCTGTAAAATCTCAAATGCTCTTTAAGGGGGTGTGATTTCTTGAGGATTGATGAGGGATATGGGGCCAATATAAGGGCCAAATACCAGCACCCATCACACATCATGTGCCCACACCCCCTTCCGGCCCCCTCGATCGTCGGAACCCCAATGCCGCCGGTCAGGTTCTCCGGCGATGCCCCTACAATGGTGCTCCGGCGAAGAAAAATGCGACAACAACACATGTTCGAGCCCAGCATGTGCTATCGTAACCCTCGGTCTGATCCGATCTTAGACTGGAAATTAACTTCGTATGCTTAGACTGGGAATGAACTCCCTATGCCTAAGTCAACCCATGAAACGAGCATACAGGTGCTCAGTCGGCCAGAGGGGCGAGATGCACAAGTCGGGGATCGATCAGATCCCCCTCTGCGTGCTGCCGATCCTGCTCCTGCAACCCTTGGTCTTGTCTGGTCTTAGACTTGGAATGAAATCCGAATGCCTAAGCCAACCGATGAAATGAGCGGGCGGGCGGGCGGGCGAGCACTACGCCGGCCAAAGAGACAGGATGCGCAAGCCGTGGATCAATAGGGTGGTAGGTGGGTTTAGGTACATCTTCATATTTCTGCATGCCAATGCCATTTTTATGGCTTGTAAATTCATACAATGGTCTCTTAAGCCTTCACGTGAAGTTTCATGGCAAGACGACTCGTTTTCTATTTTTCACGATTTTTGAAACTTTTTGCGGTTCGGGAATTTTTAAAATTTTTTCGGAAGGATTTTTAGCCCCAAACTTGGTAGATGTGATCCTTGTATTTTTGTTGGCATGCACAAAACAATTCAGCTAAAAACACGAAGTGTACAAGATTTTGTGACCATTTGAAAAAAGTGTCCACATTTCAGACACTTTAATGGCTACTGGCAGCAAACCTGTAAAATCTCAAATGCTCTTTAAGGGGGTGTGAGTTCTCGAGGTTTGATGAGGGATAGGGGACCAATATAAGGTCCAAGTACTAGCACCCATCACACATCCTGGGCGCACACCCCCCCGCCCCCCCGATTGCCGGAACCCCAATGCCGCCGGTCAGGTTCTCCAACGATGGTGCCCAGTCGAAGGAAAATGCAACACCAACACATGCCCGAGCCCAGCATGTGCTGCCACAACCCTCGGTCTGGTCGAATCTTAGACTGGGAATGAACTCCGTATGCTTAGACTAGGAATGAACTCTATATGCCTAAGTCAACCAATGAAACGAGCGTGCGGGAGCTCAGCCGACCAGAGGGGCGGGATACGGAAGCCGGGGATCGGCCAGGTCCCCCTCTACGTGCTACCGATCCTGCTGCCGCAACCCTCGGTCTGGTCTGATCTTAGATTGGGAATGAACTCTGTATGCCTAAGCCAACCGATGAAACGAGCAGGCGGGCAGGCGGGCAGGCGGGCACTACGTCGGCCAGAGAGACGGGATGCGCAAGCCGTGCATCGATAGGGTGGTAGGTAGGTTTAGGCACATCTTCATATTTCTGCATGCCAATGCCATTTTTATGCCTTTTAAATTCATAAAATGGTCCCTTAAGCCTTCACGTGAAGTTTCATGGCAAGACGACTCGTTTTTTATTTTTCATGATTTTTGAAACTTGTTGCGGTTCGGGATTTTTTAAAATTTTTTCAGAAGGACTTTTGGCCCCAAACTTTGTAGACGTGATCCTTGTATTTTTTTTGGCATGCACAAAAAAATTCAGCTAAAAACTCGAAGTGTACAAGATTTTGTTACCATTTGAAAAAAATGTCCCCATTTTAGACACTTTAATGGCTACTGATAGCAAACCTGTAAAATCTTAATTGCTTTTTAAGGGGGTGTCAGTTCTCGAGGTTTGATGAGGGATAGGGGGCCAATATAAGGGCCAAGTACCCGCACCCATCGCACATCATGTGCGCACACCCCCCCTCAGCCCCCCCGATCGTCGAAACCCCAATGTCGTCGGTCAGGTTTTTCGACGATGCTCCGACGATGGTGCCTCGGCAAAGAAAAATGTGGCACCAACACATGCTTGAGCCCAGCATGTATGGCCGCAACCCTCGGTCTGGTCTGATCTAAGACTGGGAATGAACTCCGTATGCCTAAGTCAACCAACGAAACGAGCGTGTGGGTGCTCAGCCGGCCAGAGGGGTAGGATGCGTAAGTCGGGGATCGGTTGGTTCCCCTCTGCGTGCTATCGATCCTGATGCCGCAACCCTCAGTCCAGACCAATCTTAGACTAGGAATGAACTCCATATGCCTAAGCCAGTCGACAAAACGAGCGGGCGGGCGGGCGGGCGCGTGGGTACTACATCGGCCAGAGATACGGGATGCGCAAGCCGTGGATCGATAGGGTGGTAGGTGGGTTTAGGTACATCTTCATATTTCTGCATGCCAATGCCATTTTTATGGCTTGTAAATTCATACAATGGTCCCTTAAGCCTTCACGTGAAGTTTCATGGCAGGACGACTCGTTTTCTATTTTTCATGATTTTCGAAAACTTTTACGGTTCGGGATTTTTTAAAATTTTTTCGTAAGGAGTTTTGGCCCCAAACTTGGTAGACATGATCCTTGTATTTTTATTGGCATGCATAAAAAAATTCAGCTAAAAAATCGAAGTGTACAAGATTTTGTGACCATTTGAACAAAGTGTCCCCATTTTAGACACTTTAATAGCTACTGGCAGCAAACTTGTAAAATCTCAAATGCTCTTTAAGGGGGTGTGAGTTCTCGAGGTTTGATGAGGGATAGGGGGACAATATAAGGGCCAAGTACCAGCAACCATCGCACATCATGTGCGCACACCCCCCGGTGCCCCCGATCGTCGGAACCCCAATGCCGCCGGTCAGGTTCTCCGACGATGCATCGGCGATGGTGCCCCGACGAAGAAAAATGCGGTAGCAACACATGCTCGAGCCCCAGCATGTGCTGCTGTTAACCCTTGATCCAATTTGATCGTGAGCACTGGGAATGAACTTCCGTATGCCTTTAAGGGAACTGGGG
The DNA here is from genome assembly GCF_002303985.1 of Durio zibethinus. Next base: position 5,220,020 of record NW_019167849.1, on the reverse strand, counting down.
TATGAACTCCGGTATGGCCTAAGCAACCCACGAACGAGCAGTGCGGGGGCTCAGTCGGCCAGAAGGGCGGGATGCGGCAAGCCGAGGATCGACCGGGTCCCTCTCTGTGTGTTGTCAATTTTGCTGTCGCAACCCTCGGTCTGGTCTGATCTTAGACTGGGAATGAACTCCGTATGCCTAAGCCAACCGACGAAACGAGCGAGCGGGCGAGCGGGCGGACGGGTAGCACGTCGGCCAGAGAGACGGGATGCGCAAGCCATGGATTGATAGGTTGGTAGGTGGGTTCAGGCACATCTTCATATTTTTGCATGCCAATGCCATTTTTATGGCTTGTAAATTGATACAATGGTCCCTTAAGCCTTCACGTGAACATTCATGGCAAGACGACTCATTTTTTATTTTTCATGATTTTTGAAACTTTTTACGGTTCGGGATTTTTGAAAATTTTTTCGGAAGGAGTTTTAGCCCCAAACTTGCTAGATGTTATCCTTGTATTTTTGTTGGCATGCACAAAAAAATTCAGCTAAAAACTCGAAGTGTACAAGAATTTGTGACCATTTGAAAAAAGTGACCCCATTCCATACACTTTAATGGCTACTGGCAGCAAACCTGGAAAATCTCAAATGCTCTTTAAGGAGATGTGAGTTCTCGAGGTTTGATGAGGGATAGGGGGCCAATATAAGGGCCAAGTACTAGCACCCATCACACATCATGTGTGCACACCCCCCCCGGCCCCCCGATCACCAGAACCCCAATGCCGCCGATCAGGTTCTTCGACGATGCTCCGGCGATGGTGCCCCGACGAAGAAAAATATGGCACCAACACATGCCCGAGCCCAGCATGTCCTACTGCAACCCTCGGCCCAATCCGATCTTAGACTAGGAATGAACTCCGTATGGGTGCTCAGTCGGTAAGGGGGGCGAAAAGCGTAAGCCAGGGATCGGTCGGGTCCTCTTCTGCGTGCTGCTGATCCTACTGCTGTAACCCTCGATCTGGTCCGATCTTAGACTGGGAATGACTCCGTATGCCTCAGCCAATCGACGAAATGAGCGGGCGGGCGGGCACTACGTCGGCCAGAGAGATGGGATGCGCCAACCGTAGATCGATAGGATGGTAGGTGGGTTTAGGTACATCTTCATACTTTTGCGTGCCAATGCCATTTTTATGGCTTGTAAATTCATACTATCATCCCGTAAGCCTTCACATGAAGTTTCATGGCAAGACAACTCATTTTTCTATTTTTCACGATTTTCAAAACTTTCTGCAGTTCGAGATTTTTTAAAATTTTTTTGAAAGGAGTTTTGGCCCCAAACTTGGTATACATGATCCTTGTATGTTTGTTGGCATGCACAAAAACATTCAGCTAAAAACTCGAAGTGTACAAGATTTTGTGACCATTTGAAAAAAGTGTCCCCATTTCAGACACTTTAATGGCTACTGGCAGCAAACCTGTAAAATCTCAAATGCTCTTTCAGGGGGTGTGAGTTCTTGAGGTTTGATGAGGGATAGGGGGCCAATATATGGGCCAAGTACCAGCACCCATCGCACATCATGTGCGCACACCCCCCGGCCCCCCCGATTGTCGAAACCCCAATGCTGCCAGTCAGGTTCTCCGGTGATGCTTCGGTGATGGTGCTCCGACGAAGAAAAATACAGCACTAACGCATGCCCGAGCCCAGCATGTGCTGCCACAACTGTCGGTCTGGTCTGATCTTAGACTGGGAATGAACTCTTTATGCTTAGACTGAGAATGAACTCCGTATGCCTAAGTCAACCAACGAAATGAGCGTGCGGGTGCTCAGCCGGCCAGAAGGGCGGGATGCGTAAGCCAGGGATCGACTGGGTCCCCTTCTGTGTGTTGCCAATCCTTCTACTGCATACCTCGGTCCGGTCCGATCTTAAACTGAGAATGAACTCTGTATGCCTAAGCCAACTGACGAAATGAGCAGGCGGACGGGCACTACGCCGGCCAGAGAGACGGGATGCGCACGCCGTGGATCGATAGGGTGGTAGGTTGGTTTAGGCACATCTTCATATTTTTGTGTGCCAATGCCATTTTTATGGCTTGTAAATTCATACAATGGTCCCTTAAGCCTTCACGTGAAGTTTCATGGCAAGACGACTCGTTCTCTATTTTTCATGATTTTTTAAACTTTTTGCAGTTCGAGATTTTTTTTAAATTTTTTCAGAAGGAGTTTTGGGCCCAAACTTGGTAGACATGATCCTTCTATTTTTTTTGGCATGCACAAAAAAATTCAGCCAAAAACTCGAAGTGTACAAGATTTTGTGACCATTTGAAAAAGTGTCCCCATTTCAGACACTTTAATGGCTACTGGCAGCAAACCTGTAAAATCTCAAATGCTCTTTAAGGGCGTGTGAGTTCTTGAGATTTGATGAGGGATAGGGGGCCAATATAAGGGCCAAGTACCAGCACCCATCACACATTATGTGCGCACACCCCCCAGCCCCCCCGATCGTCGGAACCCTAATGCCGTAGGTCAGGTTCTCAGGCGGTGCTCCGACGATGGTGCCCCGGTGAAGAAAAATGTGACAGCAACACATGCCTGGGCCCAGCATGTGCTGTCGCAACCCTCGGTTCGATCCGATCTTAGACTGGAAATGAACTCCGTATGCTTAGACTGGGAATGAACTCCGTATGCCTAAGTCAACCCACGGAACGAGCATGCGGGCGCTCAGTCGACTAGAGGGGCAGAATGCGCAAGCCGAGGATCGGTTGGGTCCTCCTCTATGTGCTATCAGTCCTGCTATTGCATCCCTTAGTTTGGTTTGATCTTAGACTAGGAATGAACTCCGTATGCCTAAGTCGACCGACGAAATGAGCTGGCGGGCGGACGAGCGGGCACTATGCCAGCCAGAGAGGCGGGATGCGCAAGCCATTGATCGATTGTGTGGTAGGTGGGTTTAGGCATATCTTCATATTTCTACATGCCAATGCCATTTTTATGGGTTGTAAATTCATACAATGGTCCTTTAAGCCTTCACGTGAAGTTTCATGGCAAGACGATTCGTTTTCTATTTTTCACGGTTTTTGAAACTTTTTGCGGTTTGGGATTTTTTAAAATTTTTTTCAAAGGAGTTTTGCCCCCAAACTTGGTAGACGTGATCCCTGTATTTTTTTTGGCGTGCACAAAAAAATTCAGCTAAAAACTCGAAGTGTACAAGATTTTGTGACCATTTGAAAAAAGTGTCCCCATTTCTGACACTTTAATGGCTACTGGTAGCAAACCTGTAAAATCTCAAATGCTCTTTAAGGGGGTGTGAGTTCTCGAGGTTTGATGAGGGATAGGGGGCCAATATAAGTGCCAAGTACCAGCACCCATAGCACATCATATGCGCACACCCCCCCCGACCCCCCCGATCGCCGGAACCCCAATCCCTCGGTTCGGTTCGATCTTAGACTGGGAATAAACTTCGTGTGCCTAAGCCGACCAACGAAATGAGCGGGCGGGTGGACGGGCGGGTACTATGCCTGCTAGAGAGATGGGATGCGCAAGCCGTGGATCGATAGGGTGGTAGGTGGGTTTAGGCACATCTTCATATTTCTACATGCCAATGCCATTTTTATGGCTTGTAAATTCAAACAATGGTCCCTTAAGCCTTCACGTGAAGTGTCATGGCAAGATGACTTTGTTTTCTATTTTTCATGATTTTCAAAACTTTTTGTGGTTCGGGATTTTTTAAAATTTTTTCGGAAGGAGTTTTGGCCCCAAACTTGGTAGACGTGATCCTTGAATTTTTTTTGGCATGCACAAAAAAATTCAGCTAAAAACTCGAAGTGTACAAAATTTTGTGACCATTTGAAAAAAATGTCCCCATTTTAGACACTTCAGTGGCTACTGGCAGTAATCCTGTAAAATCTCAGAAGCTCTTTAAGGGGGTGTGAGTTCTCGAGATTTGATGAGGGATAGGGGCCAATATAAGGGCCAAGTACAAGCACCCATCGTACATCATGTACGCACACCCCCCCGGCCCCCCCGATCATTGGAACCCCAATGCCGCCAGTCAGGTTCTCCGACGATGCTCCGACGATGGTGCCCTAGTGAAGAAAAATGGGGCACCATCACAAGCCCGAGCCCAGCATGTGCTGGCACAACCCTCGGTCCGGTCCGATCTTGACTGGGAATGAATACAATATGCTTAGACTTGGAATGAACTCTGTATGCCTAAGTCAACCCATGAAACGAGCGTACGGGCGCTCAGCCAGCCAGAGGGGTGGGATGCGCAAGCCGGGGATCGGCCGGGACCCCCTCTACGTGCTGTTAATCGTACTGCCCCAACCTTCGGTCTGGTTCGATCTTAGACTTGGAATGAACTCCGTATGCTTAAGCCAACCAACGAAACGAGCATGAGGGCGGGTGGGCGGGTGGGCACTACGTCGGCCAGAGAGACGGGATGCGCAAGCCGTGGATCGATAGGGTGGTAGGTGGGTTTAGGCACATCTTCATATTTCTACGTGCCAATGCCATTTTTATGGCTTGCAAATTCATACAATGGTCCCTTAAGCCTTCACGTAAAGTTCCATGGCAAGATGACTCGTTTTCTATTTTTCATGATTTTTGAAACTTTTTGTGGTTCAGGATTTTTCAAAATTATTTCAGAATTATTTTTAGCTCCAAACTTGGCAGACGTGATCCTTGTATTTTTCTTGGCATGCACAAAAAAATTCAGCTGAAAACTCGAAGTGTACAAGATTTTGTGACCATTTGAAAAAAATGTCCCCATTTCAGACACTTTAATGGCTATTGGTAGCAAACTTGTAAAATCCCAAATTCTCTTTAAGGGGGTGTGAGTTCTTAAGGTTTGATGAGGGATAGGGGGCCAATATACGGGCCAAGTACCAGCACCCATCGCACATCATGTGCACACACCCCCCGGCCCCCCGATGTCGGAACCTCAATGCCACCGGTCAGGTTCTCCGACGATGGTACCCCGACGAAGAAAAATGCGGCACCAGCACATGCTTGAGCCCAGCATGTGCTAGCGCAACCCTCGGTCCAGTCCGATCTTAGACTGGGAATGAACTCCGTATGCTTCGATTGGGAATGAACTCCGTATGCCTAAGTCAACCCACGAAACGAGCGTGCGGGCGCTCAACCGGCTAGAGGGGCGGGATGCGCAAGCCGGGGATCGATCGGGTCCCCCTCTGCATGCTGCCTATCCTACTGTCACAACCCTCAGTCCAGTCCAATCTTAGACTGGGAATGAACTCCGTATGCCTAAGCCAATCGACGAAACAACGGGCGGGCAGGGGCGGCACTACGCCGACCAGAGAGACGGGATAAGCAAGCCGTGGATCGATAGGGTGGTAGGTGGGTTTAGGCACATCTTTATATTTCTATGTGCCAATGCCATTTTTATGGCTTATAAATTCATACCATGGTCCCTTAAGCCTTTACGTGAAGTTTCGTGGTAGGACAACTCGTTTTCTATTTTTCACGATTTTTGAAACTTTTTTCGGTTCTGGATTTTTTAAAATTTTTTTGAAAGGAGTTTTGGCTCCCAACCTGGTAGACGTCATCCTTGTATTTTTGTTGGCATGCACAAAACAATTCAGCAAAAAATTTGAAGTGTACAAGATTTTGTGACCATTAAAAAAAGGTGTCCCCATTTCAGACACTTTAATGGCTACTGGCAGCAAACCTGTAAAATCTCAAATGATCTTAGGGATAGGGGGCCAATATAAGGGCCAAGTGCCAGCACCCATCGCACATCATGTGTGCACACCACCCCCGGCCCCCCCGGTCGTCGGAACCCCAATGCCGTCGGTCAGGTTCTCGAGCGATGCTCTGACGATGGTGCCCCAGCGAAGAAAAAAATGGCACCAGCACACGCCCGAGCCCAAAATGTGCTGTCGCAACCCTCGGTCCAGTCTGATCTTAGACTGGGAATGAACTCCATATGCTTAGACTGGGAATGAACTCCGTATGCCTAAGTCAACCCACAAAACAAACGTGCGGGTGCTCAACCGGCCAGAAGGGTGGGATGCGCAAGCCGGGCATCGACCGGGTCCCCCTCTGTGTGCTGTCATTTTACTGCCACAACTCTCGATCTGGTCTGATCTTAGACTAGGAATGAAGTCCGTATGCCTAAGCCAACCGACGAAACGAGTGGGCGGGAGGGCGGACGGGTACTACGTCAACCAGAGAGATGGGATGCGCAAGCCGTGGATCGATAGGGTGGTAGGTGGGTTTAGGCACATCTTCATATTTCTACGTGCCAATGCCATTTTTATGGCTTGTAAATTCATACAATGGTCCCTTAAGCCTTCACGTGAAGTTTCATGGCAAGACGACTCGTTTTCTATTTTTCATGATTTTTGAAACTTTTTGCCATTTGGGATTTTTTAAAATTTTTTCGAAAAGATTTTTGGCCCCAAGCTTGGTAGATGTGATCGTTGTATTTTTGTTGGCATGCACAAAAAAATTCAGCTAAAAACTCGAAGGGTACAAGATTTTGTGACCATTTGAAAAAAGTGTCCCCATTTCACACACTTTAATGGCTACTGGCAGCAAACCTGTAAAATCTGAAATGCTCTTTGAGGGATTGTGAGTTCTCTAGGTTTGATGAGGGATAGGGGGCCAATAAAAGGGCCAAGTACCAGCACCCATCGCACATCATGTGCGCACACCCCCTCGGCCCCCCGATCGTCGGAACCCCAATGCCGCCAGTCAGGTTCCCCGGTGATGCACCGGCGATGGTGCCCCGGTGAAGAAAAATGCAGCACCAGCACATACCCGAGCCCAGCTTGTGCTACTGCAACCATTGGTGCGGTCCGATCTTAGACTGGGAATGAACTCCGCATGCTTAGACTGGGAATGAACTCCGTATGCCTAAGTTAACCCACGAAACGAGCATGCGGGCGCTCAGCCGGCCAGAGGGGTGGGATGCGCAAGCTGGGGATCAGCCGGGTCCCCCTCTATGTGCTGCCGATCCTGCTGCCACTACCCTCCATCCGGTCCGATCTTAGACTAGGAATGAACTCCGTATGCCTAAGCCAACCAACGAAACAAGCGGGCGGGCGGGAGGGGTGGCACTACACCGGCCAGAGAGACGGGATTCGCAAGCTGTGGATCGATAGGGTGGTAGGTGGGTTTAGGCACATCTTCATATTTCTGCATGCCAATGCCATTTTTATGGCTTGTAAATTCATACAATCGTCCCTTAGGCCTTCACGTGAAGTTTCAAGGCAAGACGACTCGTTTTTTTTTTTCACGATTTTCAAAACTTTTTACGGTTCGACATTTTTTAAAATTTTTTCGGAAAGGAGTTTTGGCCCCAAACTTGGTAGACGTGATCCTTGTATTTTTGTTCACATGCACAAAAGAATTCAGCTAAAAACTCGAAGTGTACAAGATTTTTTGACCATTTCAAAAAAGTGTCCCCATTTCAGATACTTTAATGGCTACTGGCAGCAAACCTGTAAAATCTCAAATGCTCTTTAAGGGGGCATGAGTTCTCGAGGTTTGATGAGGGATAGGGGGCCAATATAAGGGCCAAGTACCAGCACCCATCCCACATCATGTGCCACACCCCCCGGCCCCCCCGATCATCGGAACCCCAACGCCGCCGGTCAGATTCTCTGATAATGCTCCGACGAAGGTGCCCCGGCGAAGAAAAATGTGGCACCAGCACATGCCCGAGCCCAGCATGTGCTGCCACAAACCTCGGTCTGATCCAATCATAGATTGGGAATTTACTTCGTATCATTAGACAAAATGAACTTCGTATGCCTAAGTCAACCAATGAAACGAGCGTGCCGGCGCTCAGCCGGCCAGAGGGGCGGGATACGCAAGCCGAGGATCAGCCATGTCCCCCTCTGCATGCTGCCGATCCTACTGTGGCAACCCCTGATCTGATCTTAGACTGGGAATGAACTCCGTATGCCTAACCCAACCGACGAAATGAGCGGGCAGGCAGGCACTACGTCGGCCAGAGAGACGGGATGCGCAAGCCGTGGATCGATAGGGTGGTAGGTGGGTTTAGGCACATCTTCATATTTCTACGTGCCAATGCCATTTTTATGGCTTGTAAATTCATACAATGGTCCCTTAAGCCTTCACGTGAAGTTTCATGGCAAGACGACTCGTTTTCTATTTTTCACCATTTTTGAAACTTTTTGTGATTCGAGATTTTTTAAAATTTCTTCGGAAAAATTTTTGGCCCCAAACTTGGTAGACATGATCCTTGTATTTTTGTTGGCATGCATAAAAAAATTCAGCTAAAAACTCAAAGTGTACAAGATTTTTTAACCATTTGAAAAAAGTGTCCCCATTTCAGACACTTTAATGGCTACTGGCAGCAAACCTGTAAAATCTCAAATGCTCTTTAAGGAGGTGTGAGTTCTCGAGGTTTGATGAGTGATAGGGGGCCAATATAAGGGCCAAGTACCAGTACCCATCGCACATCATGTGCTCACACCCCCCCGGCCCCCCGATCTTCGAAACGCCAATGCCGCCGGTCAGGTTCTTCGGCGATGCTACGGTGATGGTGCCGTGGTGAAGAAAAATGTGGCACCAGCACATGCCCGAGCCCATCATGTGCTGCTGCAACCTTCGGTCTGGTCTGATCTTAGATTGCGAATGAACTCCATATGCTTAGACTAGGAATGAACTCCGTATGCCTAAGTCAACCCATGAAACGAGCGTGTGGGCGCTCAGCCTGCCAGAGGGGCGGGATACGCAAGCTGGGCATCAGTCGGGTCCCCCTCTGCGTGCTGCCGATCATGCTACCGTAACCCTTAGTTTAGTCTGATCTTAGACTGGGAATGAACTCCATATGCCTAAGCCAACCGGCGAAACGAGTAGCCGGGCCGACAGGCGGGCGGGCACTACGTCGGGCAGAGAGACGGGATGCGCAAGCCGTGGATCGATAGGGTGGTAGGTAGGTTTAGGCACATCTTTATATTTTTGCATGCCAATGCCATTTTTATGGCTTGTAAATTCATACAATTGTCCCTTAAGCCTTCACGTGAAGTTTTATGCCAAGACGACTCGTTTTCTATTTTTCACCATTTTTGAAACTTTTTACGGTTTGGGATTTTTTAAAATTTTTTCGGAAGGAGTTTTGGCCCAAAACTTGGTAGATGTCATCCTTGTATTTTTGTTGGCATGCAGAAAAAAATTCAGCTAAGAACTCGAAGTGTACAAGATTTTGTGACCATTTGAAAAAAGTGTCCCATTTCAGACACTTTAATGGCTACTGGCAGCAAACCTGTAAAATCTCAAATGCTCTTTAAGGGGGTGTGAGTTCTCGAGGTTTGATGAGGGATAGGGGGCCAATATAAGGGCCAAGTACCAGCACCCATCGCACATCAAGAGCGCACACCCCCCCGGCCCCCCCGATCACCGAAACCCAAATGTCATCGGTCAGGCTCTCTGGCGATGCTCCGGCGATGGTGCCCTGGCGAAGAAAAATGCGGCACCAGCACATGCCCAAGCCTAGCATGTGCTGCCGCAACCCTCGGTCTGGTCTGATCTTAAACTGGGAATGAACTCCGTATGCCTAAGTCAACTCACGAAACGAGCGTGCGAGCACTCAGCTGACCAGAGGGGCCGGATGTACAAGCCGGGGATCGGTAGGGTCCCCCTCTATGTGCTACCGATCCAGCTGCCGGAACCCTCGGTCTGGTCTGATCTTAGACTGGGAATGAACTCCGTATGCCTAAGCCAACCGATGAAATGGGCGGGCGGGCAAACAGGTGGGCGGGCGGGCACTGTGCCGGCCAAAGAAACGGGATGCGCAAGCCGTGGATCGATAGGGGGTGTGAGTTCTCGAGGTTTGATGAGGGATAGGGGGCCAATATAATGGCCAAGTACCAGCACCCATCGCACATCATGTGCGCACACCCCCTCCGGCCCCCCGATCGTCGGAACCCCAATGCTGCCCGTAAGGTTCTCCGCTGATGCTCCTGCGATGGTGCCCCGGTGAAGAAAAATGAGGGACCAGCACATGCTCGAGCCCTGCATGTGCTGCTGCAAGCCTCGGTCCAGTCCGATCTTAGACTGGGAATGAACTCCGTATGCCTAAGTCAACCCACGAAACGAGCGTGCAGGCGCTCAGCCGGCCAGAGGGGCGGGATGCGTAAGCCGGGGATCGATCGGGTCCCCCTCTGCGTGTTGCCGATCTTGCTGCCACAACCCTCCGTATGCCTAAGCCAACCGATGAAACGAGCGAGCGGGCACTACGCCGACTAGAGAGATGGGATGTGCAAGCCGTGGATCGATAGGGTGGTAGGTGGGTTTGGGCACATCTTCATATTTCTACGTGCCAATGCCATTTTTATGGCTTGTAAATTCATACAATGGTCCATTAAGCCTTCACGTGAAGTTTCATGGCAAAACGACTATTTTTTTATTTTTCATGATTTTTGGAACTTTTTGTGGTTCGAGAATTTTTAAAATTTTTTCGGAAGGAGTTTTGGTCCCTAACCTGGTAGACACTTTAATGGCTATTGGCAGCAAACCTGTAAAATCTCAAATGCTCTTTAAGGGGGTGTGAGTTCTCGAGGTTTGATGAGGGATAGGGGGCCAATATAAGGGCCAAGTACCAGCACCCATCGCACATCATGTGCGCACACCCCCCGACCCCCCGATCGCCGAAACCCCAATTGCCGTCGGTCAGGTTCTCCGACGATGCTCAGGAGATGGTGCCCCGACGAAGAAAAATGTGGCACGAGCACAAGCACGAGCCTAGCATGTGCTACCGCAACCCTCGGTCTGGTTCGATCTAAGACTGGGAATGAACTCCATATGCTTAGACTGGGAATGAACTCCGTATGCCTAAGTCAACCCACGAAACGAGCGTGCGGGCGCTAAGTCGGCCAGAGGGGTGGGATGCACAAGCCGGGGATTGGCTGGTCCCCCTCTGCGTGCTGCCGCAACCCTTGGTCCGGTTCGATCTTAGACTGGGAATGAACTCTATATGCCTAAGCTAACCGATGGAACGAGCAGGCGGGCGAGCGGGCACTACGCCGACCAGAAAGACGGGGTGCGTAAGCCGTGGATCGATAGGGTGGTAGGTGGGTTTGGGGACATCTTCATATTTCTGCATGCCAATGCCATTTTTATGGCTTGTAAATTCATACAATGGTCCTTTAAGCCTTCACGTGAAGTTTCATGGCAAGACGACTCATTTTCTATTTTTCATGATTTTCGAAACCTTTTGCGGTTTGGGATTTTTTAAAATTGTTTCGAAAGGAGTTTTGGTGCCAAACTTGGTAGACGTGATCCTTGTATTTCTTTTGGCATGCACAAAAAAATTCAGCTAAAAACTCTAAGTGTTCAAGATTTTGTCACCATTTGAAAAAAGTGTCCCCATTTCAGACACTTTGATGGCTACTGGCAGCAAACCTGTAAAATCCCAAATGCTCTTTAAGGGGGTGTGAGTTCTTAAGGTTTGATGAGGGATATGGGGCCAATATAAGGGACCAGTACCAGCACCCATCGCACATCATGTGCGGACACCCCGTCGGCCCCCCGATCATCGGAACCCCAATACCGCCGGTCAAGTTCTCCGATGATGCTCCAGCGATGGTGCCCCGACGAAGAAAAATATGGCACCAGCACATGCCCAAGCCCAGTATGTGCTGCCGCAAGCCTCGGTCTTTTCTAATCTTAGATTGGGAATGAACTCCTTATGCTTAGACAGGGAATGAACTCCATATGCCTAAGTCAACCCACGAAACGAGCGAGTGGGTGCTCAACTAGCCAGAGGGGCGGGATGCACAAGCCGAGGATCTGCTGGGTCCCCCTCTACATGCTGCCGATCTTGCTGCCGTTACCCTTGGTCCGGTCTGATCTTAGACTAGGAATGAACTCTGTATGCCTAAGCCAACCGACGAAACGAGCGAGAGGGCGGGCGGGCGGGCGGGCACTTTGTCGACCAGAGAGACGGGATGCGCAAGCCGTGGATCGATAGGGTGGTAGGTGGGTTTAGGCACATCTTCATATTTCTGTGTGCCAATGCCATTTTTATGGCTTGTAAATTCATGCAATGGTCCCTTAAGCCTTCACGTGAAGTTTCATGGCAAGACGACTCGTTTTCTATTTTTCATGATTTTTGAAACCTTTTGTGGTTCAGGATTTTTTAAAATTCTTTCGGAAATAGTTTTGGCCCCAAACTTGATAGACGTGATCCTTGTATTTTTGTTGACACGCACAAAAAAATTCAGCTAAAAAATCTAAGTGTTCAAGATTTTGTGACCATTTGAAAAAGGTGTCCCCATTTCAGACACTTTAATGGCTATGGCAGCAAACCTGTAAAATCTCAAAAAGCTCTTTAAGGGGGTGTGAGTTCTTGAGGTTTGATGAGGGATAGGGGGCTAATATAAGGGCCAAGTACCAGCAGCCATCGAACATCTTGTGTGCACACCCCCCCTGTACCTCCGATCGCTGGAACCTCAATGCCACAGGTCAAGTTCTCCGACGATGCTCCGACGATGGTGCGCGGTGAAGAAAAATGCGGCACCAGCACATGCCCGAGCCCAGCATGTAAGGGGGTGTGAGTTCTTGAGGTTTGATGAGGGATAGGGGGCTAATATAAGGGCCAAGTACCAGCAGCCATCGAACATCTTGTGTGCACACCCCCCCTGTACCTCCGATCGCTGGAACCTCAATGCCACAGGTCAAGTTCTCCGACGATGCTCCGACGATGGTGCGCGGTGAAGAAAAATGCGGCACCAGCACATGCCCGAGCCCAGCATGTGCTACCGCAACCCTTGATCCAGTTTGATCTTAGACTGGGAATGAGCTCCGTATGCTTAGACTGGGAATGAACTCCATATGCCTATGTCAACCCACGAAACGAGCGTGCGGGCGCTCAGCCGACCAGAGGGGCAGGATGCCCAAGCCGGGGATCAATCGGGTCCCCCTCTGCGTGCTGCCGATCCTGCTGCCCCAACCCATGGTCCAGTCTAAACTTAGATTGGGAATGAACTCCATATGCCTAAGCCAACCGACAAAACGAGCAGGCGGGCGGGCGGGCGGGCACTACGTCGGCCAGAGAGAAGGGATGCGCACGTCATGGATCGATAGGGTGGTAGGTCGGTTTAGGCACATCATCATATTTCGGCATGCCAATGCCATTTTTATGGCTTGTAAATTCATACAATGGTCCCTTAAGCCTTCACGTGCAGTTTCATGGCAAGACGACTCGTTTTCTATTTTTCACGATTTTTGAAACTTTTTACGGTTTGAGATTTTTTAAAATTTTTTCGGAAGGAGTTTTGGCCCCAAAACTCTTAGACATGATCCTTGTATTTTTGTTGGCATGCACAAAAGAATTCAACTAAAAACTCAAAGTGTACAAGATTTTGTGACCATTTGAAAAAAATGTCCCCATTTCAGACACTTTAATGGCTACTGGCAGCAAACCTGTAAAATCTCAAATGCTCTTTAAGGAGGTGTGAGTTCTCGAGGTTTGATGAGGGATAGGGGGCCAATATAAGGGCCAAGTACCAGCACCCATCGCACATCATGTGCGCACACCCCCCCGGCCCCCTATCGTCGGAACCCCAATGTCGCCGGTTAGGTTCTCCGGTGATGCTCTGGCGATGGTGCCCCGACGGAGAAAAATGTGACACCAGCACATGCCTATGCCCAGCATGTGCTGTCGCAACCCTCGTTCTGGTCTGATCTTAGACTGTGAATGAACTCTGTATGCTTAGACTGGGAATGAACTCCGTATGCCTAAGTAAACCAACGAAACGAGCGTGTAGGCGCTGACCCGGCCAGAGGGGTGGGATGCACAAGCTGAGGATCGACCGGGTCCCTCTCTACGTGCTGTTGATCCTGCTGCCGCAACCCTCAGTCTGGTCTGATCTTAGACTAGGAATGAACTCCGCATGCCTAAGCCAACTGACGGAACGAGTGGGTGGGCGGGCACTACGTCGGCCTGAAAGACGGGATGCGCAAGCCGTGGATCGATAGGGTGGTAGGTGGGTTTAGGCACATCTTCATATTTCTATGTGCCAATGCCATTTTTATGGCTTGTAAATTCATACAATGGTCCCTTAAGCCTTCACGTGAAGTTGCAAGGCAAGACGACTCATTTTCTATTTTTTATGATTTTCGAAACCCTTTGCGGTTCGGGATTTTTTAAAATTTTTTCAAAAGGAGTTTTGGCTCCAAACTTGGTAGACATGATCCTTGTATTTTTTTTGGCTTGCACAAAAAAATTCAGCTAAAAACTCGAAGTCTACAAGATTTTGTGACCATTTGAAAAAAGTGTCCCCATTTTAGACACTTTAATGGCTACCGGCAGCAAACCTGTAAAATCTCAAATGCTCTTTAAGGGGGTGTGAGTTCTCCAGGTTTGATGCGGGATAGGGGGCCAATATAAGGGACAAGTACCAGCACCCATCGCACATCATGTGTGTACACCTCCCCCGGCCCCCCCGATCGTCGGAACCCCAATGCTGCCGGTCATGTTCTCAGGCGATGCTCCGGCGATGGTGCCCCGGTGAAGAAAAATGTGGCACCAGCACATGCCTGAGCCCAACATATGCTGCTGCAACCCTCGGTCTGATCTGATCTTAGACTGGGAAGGAACTCTAGATGCCTAAGCCATCCGACGAAACGAGTGGACGGGCGGGCGAGCGAGCGGGCACTACGCCGGCAAGAGAGACGGGATGCGCAAGCCGTGGATCGATAGGGTGGTAGGTGGGTTTAGGCACATCTTCTTATTTCTGCATGCCAATGCCATTTTTATGGCTTGTAAATTCATACAATGGTCCCTTAAGCCTTCACGTGCAGTTTCATGGCAAGACGACTCGTTTTCTATTTTTCACGATTTTTGAAACTTTTTACGGTTTGAGATTTTTTAAAATTTTTTCGGAAGGAGTTTTGGCCCCAAACCTCTTAGACATGATCCTTGTATTTTTGTTGGCATGCACAAAAGAATTCAACTAAAAACTCGAAGTGTACAAGATTTTGTGACCATTTGAAAAAAATGTCCCCATTTCAGACACTTTAATGGCTACTGGCAGCAAACCTGTAAAATCTCAAATGCTCTTTAAGGGGGTGTGAGTTCTTGAGGTTTGATGAGGGTTAGGGGGCCAATATATCAGCCAAGTACTAGAACCCTTCACACATCTTGTGCGCACACCCCCCCAGTCCCCCCGATCGCCGCAACCCCAATGCCGCCGGTCAGGTTCTACGACGATGCTCCGGCGATGGGGCCCCGGCGAAGAGAAATGCATCACCAGCACATTCCCTAGCCCAGCATGTGCTGCCGCAACCCTCGATCTGGTACCAGCACCCATCGTACCCATCACACATCATGTGCGCATACCCCCCCGACCCCCCCCGATCGTCGGAACCCCAACGCCGTCGGTCAGCTTCTCCGGTGATGCTCCAACGATGGTGCCCCGATGAAGAAAAATACGGCACCAACACATGCTCAAGCCTAGCATGTGCTGCTGCAACCCTCGGTCAGGTCCGATCTTAGACTGGGAATGAACTCCGTATGCTTAGATTGGGAATGAACTCCGTATGCGTAAGTCAACTCACGAAACGAGCGTGCGGGCGCTCAGCCGGCCAGAGGGGTGAGATGTGCAAGCTGGGGATTGGTAGAGTCCCTCTCTACGTGCTGCCGATCTTGCTACCTCAACCCATGGTCCGGTCTGATCTTAGACTGGGAATGAACTTCGTATGCTTGAGCCAACCGACAAAATGAGCGGACGGGCAGGCTGGCAGGCACTACGCCGACCAGAGAGACGGGATGCACAAGCCGTGGATCGATAGGGTGGTAGGTGGGTTTAGGCACATCTTCATATTTGAGCATGCCAATGCCATTTTTATGGCTTGTAAATTCATACAATGGTCCCTTAAGCCTTCACGTGAAGTTTCATGGCAAGACGACTCGTTTTCTACTTTTCACGATTTCGTAACTTTTTACGGTTCGGGATTTTTTAAAAATTTTTCTCAAGGACTTTTGGCCCCAAACTTGGTAGACGTGATCCTTTTATTTTTGTTGGCATGCACAAAAAAATTCAGCTAAATACTCGAAGTATACAAGATTTTGTGACCATTTGAAAAAAGTGTCCCCATTTCAGACACTTTAATGGCTACTGGCAGCAAAACTATAAAATCTCAAATTCTCTTTAAGGGGGTGTGAGTTCTCAAGGTTTGACGAGGGATAGGGGGCCAATAAAAGGGCCAAGTACCAGCACCCATCACACATCATGTGCGCACACCCCCCGACCCCCCCGATCATCGGAACACTAACGCCGCTGGTCAGGTTCTCCGGTGATGCTCCAACGATGGTGCCTCGATGAAAAAAAATGCGACACCAGCACATGCTCGAGCCCAGCATGTGCTGCCGCAACCCTCGGTCCAGTCCAATCTTAGACTGGGAATGAACTCCATATGCTTAGACTGGGAATGAACTCCGTATGCCTAAGTCAACCCAGGAAACGAGCGTGCGGGCGCTCAGTCGGCCAGAGGGGCGGGATGCGTAAGCCGAGGATCGACCGGGTCCCCCTCTGCGTGCTACTGACCCTGCTACTGAAACCCTCAGTCTGATCCCATCTTAGACTGGGAATGAACTCCGTATGCCTAAGCCAACAGACAAAACGAGTGGGTGGGCAGGCGGGCTGGCACTACGCCGGCCAGAGAGACGGGATGCGCAAGTCGTGGATCGATAGGGTGGTAGGTGGGTTTAGGCACATCTTCATATTTCTACGTGCCAATGCCATTTTTATGGCTTGTAAATTCATACAAAGGTCCCTTAAGCCTTCACGTGAAGTTTCATGGCAAGACGACTCGTTTTCTACTTTTCACGATTTTTGAAACTTTTTATGGTTCGGGATTTTTAAAAATTTTTTGGGATGGATTTTTGGGCCCAAACTTGGTAGACGTGATCCTTGTATTTTTTTTGGCATGCACAAAAAAATTCAGCTAAAAACTCGAAGTGTACAAGATTTTGTGACCATTTGAAAAAAGTGTCCCCCTTTTAGACACTTTAATGGCTACTGGCAGCAAACCTGTAAAATCTCAGATGCTCTTTCGAGGGGTGTGAGTTCACGAGGTTTGATGAGTGATAGGGGGCCAATATAAGGGCCAAATACCAGCACCCATCGCACATCATGTGCGCACACCCCCCTCGTTCCCCCCGATGGTCGGAACCCCAATGCCACCGGTTCGATTCTCCGGCGATGCCTCGATGATGCTGCCCCGACGAAGAAAAATACGGCACCAACACATGCCTGAGCCCAGCATGTGCTGCCGTAACCCTCGGTCCAGTCTGATCTTTGACTAGGAATGAACTCCGTTTGCTTAGAGTGGGAATGAACTCCGTATGCCCAAGTCAACCCACGAAACGAGCGTGCGGGTGCTCAACCGGCCAGAGGGGCGGGATGCACAAGCCGAGGATCGATCGGGTCCCCCTCTACGTGCTGCCGATCCTACTGTTGCAGACCCATCGGTCTCGAATCTATTGCCTTAGATTCAGAATGAACTCCGTATTGCCCTAAGCCAACCGACGAAACGGGAGGGCGGGCGGGGGCACTACGCCCGCCAAAGAGACAGGATGCGCAAGTCGTTGATCGATAGGGTGGTAGGTGGGTTTAGGCACATTTTCATATTTCTAAGTGTCAATGCCATTTTTATGGCTTGCAAATTCATACAATGGTCCCTTAAGCCTTCACATAAAGTTTCATGGCAAGACGACCCTTTTTCTATTTTTCATGATTTTTGAAACTTTTTGTGGTTCGGGATTTTTTAAAACTTTTTTCGAAAGGATTTTTGGCCCCAACCTTGGTAGACGTGATCCTTGTATTTTTGTTGGCATGCACAAAAAAATTCAGCAAAAAACTCAAAGTGTACAAGATTTTGTGACCATTTGAAAAAAGTGTCCCCATTTCAAACACTTTAACGGCTACTGGCAGCAAACCTGTAAAATCTCAAATGCTCTTTAAGGGGGTGTGAGTTCTTGAGGTTTGATGAGGGATAGGGGGCCAATATAAGGGCCAAGTACCAGCACCCATCGCATATCATGTGCGCACACCGCCCCCGGCCCTCCCGATCACTGGAACCAGAATGCCACCGGTCAGGTTCTCCGGTGATGCCCCCGGTGATGGTACCTTGGCAGAGAAAAATGCAGCACCAACACATGGCTGAGCCCAGCATGTGCTGCCACAACCCTCGGTCTGGTCCAATCTTGGACTGGGAATGAACTTCGTATGCCTAAGTCAACCCACAAAACGAGCGTGCGGGTGCTCAGCCAGCAAGAGGGGCGGGTTGCACAAGCCGGGGATCGACCGTGTCCCCCTCTGCATGCTGTCGATCCTACTGTCGCAACCCTCGGTCTGATCCAATCTTAGATTGGGAATGAACTCCGTATGCCTAAGCCAACCAACGAAACAAGTGGGCGGGCGGGTGGGCGGGCACTACGCCGGCCAAAGAGACGTGATGCACAAGCCGTGGATCGATAGGGTGGTAGGTGGGTTGAGGCACATTTTCATATTTCTAAGTGCCAATGCCATTTTTATGGCTTGTAAATTCATACAATGGTCCCTTAAGCCTTCATGTGAAGTTTCATTGCAAGACGACTCGTTTTTTATTTTTCACGATTTTTAAAACTTTTTCCGGCTCAAGATTTTTAAAAATATCTTCGAAAGGATTTTTGGCTCCAAAGTTGGTAGACGTGATCCTTTTATTTTTGTTGGCATGCACAAAAAAATTCAGCTAAAAACTCGAAGTGTACAAGATTTTGTGACCATTTGAAAAAAGTGTCCCCATTTCAGACACTTTAATGGCTACTGGCAGCAAACCTGTAAAATCTTAAATGCTCTTTAAGGGGGTGTGAGTTCTCAAGGTTTGATGAGGGATAGGGGGCCAATATAAGGGCCAAGTACCAGCACCCA
The DNA here is from genome assembly GCF_002303985.1 of Durio zibethinus. Next base: position 5,201,136 of record NW_019167849.1, on the reverse strand, counting down.
TCGCACATCATGTGTGCACACCCCCCGGCCCCCCGATCGTCGAAACCCCAATGTTGCCGGTCAGGTTCTCCAATGATGCTCCGACGATGGTGCCTCGACGAAGAAAAATGTGGCACCAACACATGCTCGATCCCAGCGTGTGCTGCCGCAACCCTCGGTCTGCTCCGATCTTAGACTAGGAATGAACTCTGTATGCTTAGACTGGGAATGAACTTCGTATGCCTAAGTCAACCCACGAAATGAGCTTGCGGGTGCTCAGCCGACCAGAGGGGCAGGATGCGCAAGCCGAGGATCGGTCGAGTCCCCCTCTGTGTGCTATCGATCCTGCTGCGGCAACCCTCGATCTGCTACCGCAACTCTGTATGCCTAAGCGAATCGACGAAACATCCGGGTAGGCGGGCGGGAGGGCACTATGCTGGCCAGAGAGACGGGATGCGCAAGCTGTGGATCGATAGGGTGGTAGGTGGGTTTAGGCACATCTTCATATTTCTGCATGCCAGTGCAATTTTTATGGCCTGTAAATTCATACAGTGGTCCCTTAAGCCTTCACGTGAAGTTTCATGGCAAGACGACTCGTTTTTTATTTTTCATGATTTTCGAAACGTTTTGAGGTTTGGCATTTTTTAATATTTTTTCGGAAAGATTTGTAGCCCCAAGCTTGGTAGACGTGATCCTTGTATTTTTGTTGGCATGCACAAAAAAATTCAGCCAAAAACCTGAAGTGTACAAGATTTTGTGACCATTTGAAAAAAGTGTCCCCATTTTAAAGACTTTAATGGCTACTGGCAGCAAACCTGTAAAATCTCAAATGCTCTTTAAGGGGGTGTGAGTTCTCGAGGTTTGATGAAGGATAGGGGGCCAATATAAGGGCCAAGTACCAGCACCCATCGCACATCATGTGCGCACACCCCACTCGCCCCCCCCGATTGTCGGAACCCCAATGCCACCGGTCCAGTTCTCTGACGATGCCCCGGCGATGGTGCCCCGACAAAGAGAAATTTGGCACCACACATGCCTGAGCCCAGCATGTGCTGTCGCAACCCTCGGTCCGATCTGATCTTCAAGTGGGAATGAACTCCGTATGCTTAGACTAGGAATGAACTCCATATGCCTAAGTCAACCCATGGAACAGCGTACGGGTGCTCAACCGACCAGAGGGGCAGGATGCGTAAACCGAGGATCGATCGGGTCCCCCTCTGTGTGCTGTCAATCCTGTTGCCACACCCTCAGTCTGGTCTGAACTTAGACTACAAATGAACTCCGTATGCCTAAGCCAACCGACGAAACGAACGAGCGACAACACAAAAAAATTCACCTAAAAACTCGAAGTGTACAAGATTTTGTGACCATTTGAAAAAAGTGTCCCCATTTCAGACACGAAACGAGCGTGCGGGAGCTCAACCGACCAGAAGTGCGGGATGCGCAAGCCAGGGATCGGTCGGGTCCCCCTCTACGTGCTGTTGATCATGCTGCCGCACCACTCGGTCTGGTCTGAACTTAGACTGGGAATGAACTCCGTATGCCTAAGTCAACCCAAGAAACGAGCATGCGGGTGCTCAGTCGGCAAGAGGGGCAGGATGCGCAAGCCGGGGATCGGCCGAGTCCCTCTTTACGTGCTGCCAATCCCGCTACCACAACCCTCGGTCCGGTCTGATCTTAGATTGGGAATGAACTCCGTATGCCTTAGCCAATCGACGAAACGAGCGGACGGGCGAGCACTATACCGGCCAGAGAGACGGATGCGCAAGCCGTGGATCGATAGGGTGGTAGGTGGGTTTAGGCACATCTTCATATTTCTACGTGCCAATGCCATTTTTATGGCTTGTAAACTCATACAATGGTCCCTTAAGCCTTCACGTGAAGTTTCATGGCAAGACGACTCATTTTTTATTTTTCACGATTTTCAAAACTTTTTATGGTTCGGGATTTTTTAAAATTTTTTTGGAAGGATTTTTGGCCCCAAACTTGGTAGACGTGATCCTTGTAATTTTGTTGGCATGCATAAAAAACTTCAGCTAAAAACTCGAAGTGTACAAGATTTTGTGACCATTTTAAAAAAGTGTCCCCATTTTAGACACTTTAATGGCTACTGGCAGCAAACCAGTAAAATCTCAAATGCTCTTTAAGGGGGTGTGAGTTCTCGAGGTTTGATGAGGGATAGAGGGCCAATATAAGGGCCAACTATCAGCACCCATCACACATAATGTAGGCACACCCCCCCGGCCCCCCCAATCGCCAGAACCCCAATGCCGCCGGTCAAGTTCTTTGGCAATGCTCTGGCGATGCTGTCCTGGTGAAAAAAAATGCGGCACCAACACATACTTAAGCCCAGCATGTGCTACCGCAACCCTCGGTCCGGTCTTATCTTAGTCTGGGAATGAACTCCGTATGCTTAGCCTGGGAATGAACTCCGTATGCCTAATTCAACCCACGAAACGAGCGTACGGGTGCTCAGTCGGCCAGAGAGGCGGGATGCGCAAGCCGAGGATCGGTCGGGTCCCCCTCTGTGTGCTACCAATCCTGCTACCACAACCCTCGATCCGGTCTGATCTTAGACTGGGAATGAACTCTGTATGCCCCAGCCAACTGACGAAACGAGCGGGCGGGCGGGCGGGCACTACGCCGGTCAGAGAGACGGGATGCGCAAGCCGTGGATCGATAGGGTGGTAGGTTGGTCTAGGCACATCTTCATATTTCTACGTGCCAATGCCATTTTTATGGCTTGTAAATTCATACAATGTTCTCTTAAGCCCTCACGTGAAGTTTCATGGCAAGATAACTCATTTTCTATTTTTCACGATTTTTGAAACTTTTTGCAGTTTGGGAATTTTTTAAATTTTTTTGGAAAGAGTTTTGGCCCCAAACTTGGTAGACGTGATCCTTGTATTTTTGTTGGCATGCACAAAAAATTTCAGCTAAAAACTCGAAGTGTACAACATTTTGTGACCATTTGAAAAAAGTGTCCCCATTTTAAACACTTTAATGGCTACTGGCAGCAAACCTGTAAAATCTCAAATGCTCTTTAAGAGGGTGTGAGTTCTCGAGGTTTGATGAGGGATAGGGGGCCAATATAAGGGCCAAGCACCAGCACCCATCACACATCATTTGCGCACCCCCCCGGCCACCCCGATCATCGGAACCCCAATGCCGTCGGTCAGGTTCTCCGGCGATCCTCCGACGATAGTGCCCCGACGAAGAAAAATGCGGCACCAACACATGGCCGAGCCCAGCAAGTGCTGCCGCAACCCTTGGTTAGATTGTGAATGAACTCTGTATGCTTAGATTGTGAATGAACTCCGTATGCTTAGACTGGGAATGAACTCTGTATGCCTAAGTCAACCCACGAAATGAGCGTGCGGGTGCTCAGTCGGCCAGGGGGGTGGGATGCGCAAGCCGGGGATCGATCGAGTCCCCCTTTGTGTGCTTCCAATCTTGCTGCCTCAACCCACGGTCTGGTCTGATCTTAGACTGGGAATGAACTCCGTATGCCTAAGCCAATCGTCGAAACAAGCGGGCGGGCGGGCACTACGTCGGCCGAGAGACAGGATGCGCAAGCCGTGGATCAATAGGGTGGTAGGTGGGTTTAGGTACATCTTCATATTTCTGTATGCCAATGCCATTTTTATGGCTTGTAAATTCATACAATGGTCCCTTAAGCCTTCACGTGAAGTTTCATGGCAAGACGATTCGTTTTCTATTTTTCATGATTTTTGAAACTTTTTGTGGTTCGGGATTTCTTAAAATTTTTTCGAAAGGAGTTTCGGCCCCAAACTTGGTAGACATGATCCCTGTATTTTTGTTGGCATGCACAAAACAATTAGGCCAAAAACTCGAAGTGTACAAGATTTTGTGACCATTTGAAAAAAGTGTCCCCATTTCAGACACTTTAATGGCTACTGGCAGCAAACCTGTAAAATCTCAAATGCTTTTTAAGGGGGTGTGAGTTCTCGAGGTTTGATGAGGGAACGAGAGCTGATATAAGGGACAAGTAAAAGCACCCATCGCACATCATGTGCGCACACCACCCCCGGCCCCCCCGATTGTCGGAACCCCAATGCCGCTGGTCAGGTTCTCCGACGATGCTCCGACGATGGTGCCCCGACAAAGAAAAATACGGCACCAACACATTCCCAAGCCCAGCAAGTGCTACCGCAACCCTCAGTCTGGTTCGATCTGAGATTGGGAATGAACTCCGTATGCTTAGACTAGGAATGAACTCTATATGCCTAAATCAACCCACGAAATGAGCGTGCGGGTGCTCAGCCGTCCAGAAGGGCGGGATGCGTAAGCTGGGGATCGGCCGGCTCCCCCTCTGCGTGCTACCGATCCTGCTGCTATAACCCTCAGTCCGGTCTGATCTTAGACTGGGAATGAACTCCGTATGCCTAAGCCAACTGACGAAATGAACGGGCGGGCGGGCAGGCACTACGCCGGCCAGAGAGACGGGATGCGCAAGCTGTGGATCGATAGTGTGGTAGGTGGGTTTAGGCACATCTTCATTTCTCTGCATGGCAATGCCATTTTTATGGCTTGTAAATTCATACAATGGTTCCTTAAGCCTTCACGTGAAGTTTCATGGCAAGACGATTCGTTTTCTATTTTTCATGATTTTTGAAACTTTTTGTGGTTCAGGATTTTTTTAAATCTTTTCGGAAGGAGTTTTCGCCCCAAACTTGGTAGACATGATCCTTGTCTTTTTTCTGGCATGCACAAAAAAATTCAGCTAAAAACTTGAAGTGTACAAGATTTTATGAGCATTTGAAAAAAATGTCCCCATTTCAGACACTTTAATGGCTACTAGCAGCAAACCTGTAAAATCTCAAACGCTCTTAAGGGGGTGTGAGTTCTCGAGGTTTGATGAGGGATAGGGGGCCAACATAAGGGCCAAGTACCAGCACCCATTGCACATCATGTGCGCACACCCCCCGGCCCACCCGATCGTCGAACTTCAATGCCGCTGGTCAGGTTCTTCGGCGATGCTCCGGCGATGGTGCCTCGGTGAAGAAAAATACGGCACCAACACATGACCGAGCCCAGCATGTGCTGCCGCAACCCTTGGTCCGGTCCGATATTAAGCTGGGAATGAACTCCGTATGCTTAGACTGGGAATGAACTCCGTATGCCTAAGTCAACTCACAAAACGAGCGTGCGGGTGCTCAGCTGGCCAGAGGGGCGGGATGCGCAAGCCAGGGATCAGTCGGGCCCCCTTCTGCATGCTGCCACAACCCTCGGTGTGATTCGATCTTAGACTGGGAATGAACTCCGTATGCCTAAGCCAACCGATGAAATGAACGGGAAGGCGGGCGGGCGGGCACTATGCCGGCCAGAGAGACGGGATGCGCAAGCCGTGGATCGATAGGGTGCTAGGTGGGTTTATGCACATCTTCATATTTCTGCATGCCAATGCCATTTTTATGGCTTGTAAATTCAAACAAAGGTCCCTTAAGCCTTCACGTGAAGTTTCATGGCAAGACGACTTGTTTTCTATTTTTTACGATTTTAAAATTTTTTCAGAAGGAGTTTTGCCCCCAAACTTGGTAGATGCGATCCTTGAATTTTTTTTTTGGCATGCACAAAAAAATTCAGCTAAACACTCGAAGTGTACAAGATTTTGTGACCATTTGAAAAAAGTGTCCCCATTTCAGACCCTTTAATGGCTACTGGCCGCAAACCTGTAAAATCTCAAGTGCTCCTTAAGGGGGTGTGAGTTCTCGAGGTTTGATGAGGGATAGGGGGCCAATATAAGGGCCAAGTACCAGCACCCATCACACATCATGTGCACACACCCCCCGGCCCCCCCGATCATCGAAACCCAAATGCTACCGATCAGGTTCTCCGGCAATGCTCTGGCGATGGTGCCCCGGTGAAGAAAAATACGGCACCAACACATGCTCGAGCCCAGCATGTGCTACCGCAACCCTCGATCCAGTCCGATCTTAAACTGGGAATGAACTCTGTATGCTTAGACTAGGAATGAACTCCGTATGCCTGAGTCAACCCACGAAATGATCGAGCAGGTGCTCAGCCAGCCAGAGGGGCGGGGTGCGCCAGTTGGGGATCGGTCGGGTCCCCCTCTGCATGCTATCGATCCTGCTACCGCAACCCTCGGTCCGATCTGATCTTAGACTGGGAATGAACTCCGTATGCCTAAGCGAACTGACGAAATGAGCGGGCGGGCAGGCGGGCGGGCACTACGTCGACCAGATAGACGGGACACGTAAGCCGTGGATCGATAGGGTGGTAGGTAGGTTTAGGCACATCTTTACATTTCTGCGTGCCAATGCCATTTTTATGGCTTGTAAATTCATACAACGGTACCTTAAGCCTTCACGTGAAGTTTCATGGCAAGACAACTCATTTTCTATTTTTCACGATTTTCAAAACTTTTTACGGTTCAGGATTTTTGGAACCAAACTTGGTAGACGTGATCCTTGAATTTTTGTTGGCGTGCATAAAAAAATTCTGCTAAAAACTCAAAGTGTACAAGATTTTGTGACCATTTGAAAAAGTGTCCCCATTTCAGACAGTTTAATGGTTACTGGTAGCAAACCTGTAAAATCTAAAATGCTCTTTAAGGGGGCGTGAGTTCTCAAGGTTTGATGAGGGATAGGGGGCCAATATAATGGCCAAGTACCAGCACCCATCGCACATCATGTACGCACACCCCCAAGCCCCGCTTATCGCCGAAACCCCAATGTCATCGGTCAAGTTCTCCGATGAAGGTCCCCCGATAAAGAAAAATGTGGCACCAACACATGCTCGAGCCCAGCATGTGCTGTCGCACCACATGCCCAAGTCAAGGATTGAACGGGTCCCCCTCTTGTGCTACCGATCGTGCTGCCACAACCCTCGGTCTGATCCAATCTTAGACTGTGAATAAACTCCGTATGCCTAAGCCAACTGACGAAACGAGCGGGCGGGCGGGCACTACGTCGGCCAGAAAGGTGGGATGCGCAAGCCATGGATCGATAGGGTGGTAGGTGGGTTTAGGCACATCTTCATATTTCTGCATGCCAATGCCATTTTTATGGCTTGTAAATTCATACAATGGTCCCTTAGGCCTTCACATGAAGTTTCATGGCAAGACGGCTCCGTTTCTATTTTTCATGATTTTTGAAACTTTTTGCCATTCAGGATTTTTTAAAATTTTTTTGAAAGGATTTTTTGCCCCAAACTTGGTAGATATGATCCTTTTATTTTTTTTGGCATGCAAAAAAAAAGTCAGCTAAAAACGCGAATTGTACAAGATTTTGTGACCATTTGACAAAAGTGCCCCCATTTCAAACACTTTAATGGCTACTGCAGCAAACTTATAAAATCTCAAATGCTCTTTAAGGGGGTGTGAGTTCTTGAGGTTTGATGAGGGATAGGGGGCCAATATAATGGCCAAGTACCAGCACCCATCGCACTTCATGTGCGCACACCCCCCGGCCCCCCTATCGTCGGAACCCCAATGCCAGCGGTCAGGTTCTCCGACGATGGTGCCCTGACGAAGAAAAATGCGGCACCAACACATGCCTGAGCCTAGCATGTGCTGCCACAACCCTTGAACTGGTCCGATCTTAGACTGGAATGAACTCCGTATGCCTAAGTCAACCCACGAAACGAGCGTACGGGTGCTCAACCGGCCGGAGGGCGGGATGCATAAGTCGGGCATCGATCGGGTCCCCCTCTGCGTGCTACTGATCCTATAGCTGCAACCCTCAGTCCGGCCTGATCTTAGACTGGGAATGAACTCTGTATGCCTAAGCCATCCGACGAAACAAGCGGGCGGGCACTACGTCGGCCAGAGAGACGGGATGTGTAAGCCGTGGATCAATAGGGTGCTAGGTGGGTTTAGGTACATCTTCATATTTCTGTATGCCAATGCCATTTTTATGGCTTGTAAATTCATACAATGGTCCCTTAAGCCTTCAGGTGAAGTTTCATGGCAAGACAACTCGTTATCTATTTTTCACGATTTTTGAAACTTTTTGTGGTTCGGGATTTTTGAAAATTTTTTCGGAAAGAGTTTTGGCCCCAAACTTGGTAGACATGATCCTTGTATTTTTCTTGGCATGCACAAAAAAATTCAGCTAAAAACTCAAAGTGTACAAGATTTTGTGACCATTTGAAAAAAGTGTCCCCATTTCAGACACTTTAATGGCTACTGGCAGCAAACCTGTAAAACCTCAAATGCTCTTTAAGGGGGTGTGAGTTCGCGAGGTTTGTGAGGGATAGAGGGCCAATATAAGTGCCAAGTACCAGCACCCATCGCACATCATGTGCGCGCACCCCTCGGCACCCCCGATCATCAGAACCCCAATGCCATCGGTCAGGTTTTCCAACGATGCTCCGGTGATGGTGCCCCGACGAAGAAAAATGCGGCACCAACGCATGCTCGAGCCTAGCATGTGCTACCGTAACCCTCGGTCTGATCCGATCTTAGACTGGGAATGAACTCTGTACGCTTAGACTGGGAATGAACTCCGTATGCCTAAGTCAACCCATGAAACGAGCGCGCGGCTGCTCAGCCGGCCAGAGGGGCGGGATGAGTAAGCTGGGGATCGGCCGGGCCCCCCTCTGCGTGCTGTCGATCCTGCTAGTGCAACCCTTGGTCCGGTCTGATCTTAGACTGGGAATGAACTTCGTATGCCTAAGCCAACCAACGAAACGAGCGGGCGGGCGAGCGGGCGGCGGGTGGGCACTACGTCGGCCAGAGAGACAGCATGCGCCAGCCGTGGATCAATAGGGTGGTAGGTGGGTTTAGGCACATCTTCATTTTTCTGCATGCCAATGCCATTTTTATAGCTTGTAAATTCATACAATGGTCCCTTAAGCCTTCACGTGAAGTTTCATGGCAAGACGACTCGTTTCCTCTTTTTCACGATTTTTGAAACTTTTTCGGTTCGGGACTTTTAAAAATTTTTTCGGACAGAGTTTTGGCCCCAAACTTCGTAGACGTGATCCTTGTATTTTTTTTGGCATGCACAAAAAAATTCAGCTAAAAACTCGAAGTTTACAAGATTTTGTGACCATTTGAAAAAAGTGTCCCTATTTCAGACACTTTAATGGCTACTGGCAGTAAACCGGTAAAATCTGAAATGTTCTTTAAGGGGGTGTGAGTTCTTGAGGTTTGATGACGGATAGGGGGCCAATATAAGGGCCAAGTACCAGCACCCATTGCACATCATGTGCGCACACCCCCCGGCCCACCCGATCGTCGGAACCCCAATGCCGCCAGTCAGGTTCTCCGACGATGCTTCGACGATGGTTCCCCGACGAAGAAAATTTTGTCACCAACACATCCCCGAGCCCAGCATGTGCGGTCGCAACCCTTGGTCCGGTCTGATCTTAGACTGGGAATGAACTCTGTATGCTTAGACTGGGAATGAACTCCGTATGCCTAAGTCAACCCACGAAACAAGCGTGTGGGTGCTCAGCCAGCCAGAGGGGCAGGATGCATAAGCCGGGGATCGATCGGTTCCCCCTCTGCATGCTGCCGATCTTGCTGCCGCAACCCTCGGTCTGGTCTGATCTTAGACTGGGAATGAACTCCGTATGCCTAAGCCAACCGACAAAACGAGCGGGTGGGCGGGCGGGCGGGCACTACGTCGGCCAGAGAGACGGGATGCGCAAGCCGTGGATCGATAGGGTGGTAGGTGGGTTTAGGCACATCTTAGCATTTCTATGTGCCAATGCCATTTTTATGGCTTGTAAATTCATACAGTGGTCCCTTAAGCCTTCACGTGAAGTTTCATGGCAAGACAACTCGTTTTCTATTTCTCACGATTTTTGAAACTTTTTGCAGTTTGGGATTTTTTAAAATTTTTTCAGAAAGAGTTTTGGCCCCAAACTTGGTAGACGTGATCCTTGTATTTTTTTTGGCATGCATAAAAAAATTCAGCTAAAAACTCGAAGTGTACAAGATTTTGTGACCATTTGAAAAAAGTGTCCCTATTTCGGACACTTTAATGGCTACTGACAGCAAACCTGTAGAATCTAAAATGCTCTTTAAGGGGGTGTGAGTTCTCGAGGTTTGATGAGGGATAGGGGGCCAATATAAGGGCCAAGTACCAGCACCTATCGCACATCATGTGCGCATACCCCCTGGCCCCCCCGATCGTCGGAACCCCAATGCCGCCGGTCAGGTGCTCTGGCGATGCTCTGACGATGGTGCCCCAGCGAAGAAAAATGTGGCACCAACACATGCCCGAGCCCAGCATGTGCTGCCGTAACCCTTGGTCTGGTCCGATCTTAGACTGGGAATGAACTCTGTATGCCTAAGTCAACCCACGAAACGAGCGTGCAGGTGCTCAGTCGACCGGATGGGCGGGATGCGCAAGCCGAGGATCGGCCGGGTCCCCCTTTGAGTGCTGCTGATCCTACTGCCACAACCCTCAGTCTGGTCCAATCTTAGATTGGGAATGAACTCTGTATGCCTAAGCAAACCGACGAAACGAGAGGGCGGGTGGGCGGGCAGGCACTACGCCGGCTAGAGAGACGAGATGCGCAAGCTGTGGATCGATAGGGTGGTGGGTGGGTTTAGGCACATCTTCATATTTTTGTGTACCAATGCCATTGTTATGGCGTGTAAATTCATACAATGGTCCCTTAAGCCTTCACGTGAAGTTTCATGGCAAGACGACTTGTTTTCTATTTTTCATGATTTTTGAAACTTTTTACGGTTCTGGATTTTTTAAAATTATTTCAGAAGGATTTTTCACCCCAAACTTGGTAGACGTGATACTTGTATTTTTTTTGGCTTGCACAAAAAAATTCAGCTAAAAACTCAAAGTGTACAAGATTTTGTGACCATTTGAAAAAAGTGTCCCCATTCCAGACACTTTAATGGCTACTGGCAGCAAACCTGTAAAATCTCAAATGGTCTTTAAGGGGGTGTGAGTTCTTGAGGTTTGATGAGGGATAGGGGGCCAATATAAGGGCCAAGTACCAGCACCCATCGCACATCTTCTGCGCACACCCCCCGGCCCCCCGATCGTCGGAACCCTAATGCCGTCGGTCAGGTTCTCCGGCGATGCTCCAGCGATGGTGCCCGGCGACCAAAAATGCGGCACCAGCAATTGCCCGAGCCCAGCATGTGCTACCGCAACCCTTGGTCCTGTCCGATCTTAGACTGGGAATGAACTCCGTATGCTTAGACTGGGGATGAACTCTGTATGCATAAGTCAACCCACGAAATGAGCGTGCAGGCGCTCAGCCGGCCAGAGGGGTGGGATGCGCAAGCCGGGGATCGGCCGGTTCCCTCTCTCCGTGCTACCAATCCTGCTACTGTATCCCTCGGTGTGGTCCATTCTTACACTGGAAATGAGCTCCGTATGCCTAAGCTAACCGACGAAATGAGCGAGCGGGCGGGCGGGCGGGCACTACGGCGGCCAAAGAGACAGGATGCACAAGCCGTGGATCGATAAGGGGTAGGTGGGTTTAGGCACATCTTCATATTTCTGCGTGCCAATGCCATTTTTATGGCTTATAAATTCATGCAATCGTCCTTTAAGCCTTCACGTGAAGTTTCACGGCAAGACGACTCGTTCTCTATTTTTCACGATTTTCAAAACTTTTTACGGTTCGGGATTTTTTAAAATTTTTTCGAAAAGAGTTTTGGCCCCAAACTTGGTAGACGTGATCCTTGTATTTTTGTTGGCATGCACAAAAAATTCAGCTATAAACTCGAAGTGTACTAGATTTTGTGACCGTTTGAAAAAAGTGTCCCCATTTCGGACACTTTAATGGCTACCGGCAACAAACCTGTAAAATCTCAAATGCTCTTTAAGGGGGTGTGAGTTCTCGAGGTTTGATGAGAGATAGGGGGCCAATATAAGGGATAAGTACCAGCACCCATCGCACATCATGTGCGCACACCCCCCGGCCCCCCCGATCGTCGGAACCCCAAAGCCGCCGGTCAGGTTCTCCGGCGATGCTCCGATGTTGGTGCCCCGACGAAGAAAAATGCGGCAACAGCACATGCCCGAGCCTAGCATGTGCTGCCGCAACCCTCGGTCTGGTTCGATCTTAGACTGGGAATGAGCTCGATAAGCTTAGACTGGGAATGAACTCCGTATGCCTAAGTCAACCCACGAAACGAGCGTGCGGGCGCTCAGACGGCCATAGGGGCAGGATGTGCAAGCCGAGGATCGACTGGGTCACCCTCTGCGTGCTACCGATCCTACGACCGTAACCCTCGGTTCGGTCCAATCTTAGACTGGGAATGAACTCCGTATGCCTAAGCCAACCGACGAAACAAGCAGGCAGGCAGGCGGGCGGGCACTACGTCGGCCAGGGAGGCAAGATGCGCAAGCCGTGGATCGATAGGGTGGTAGGTGGGTTTAGGCACATGTTCATATTTCTGTGTGCCAATGTGATTTTTATGCCTTGTAAAATCATACAATGGTCCCTTAAGACTGCACGTGAAATTTCACGGCAAGACGACTCATTTTCTATTTTTCATGATTTTCAAAACTTTTTAAGGTTCGGCATTTTTTGAAATTTTTTCAGAAGGAGTTTCGGCCCCAAACTTGGTAGATGTGATCCATGTATTTTTTTTTGGCATGCAAGAAAAAATTCAGCTAAAAACTCAAAGTGTACAAGATTTTGTGACCATTTGAAAAAAGTGTCCCCATTTTAGATACTTTAATGGCTATTGGCAGCAAACCTGTAAAATCTCAAATGATCATTAAGGGGGTGTCAGTTCTCAAGGTTTGATGAGGGATAGGGGGCCAATATAAGGGCCAAGTACCAGCACCCATCGCACATCATGTGCGCACATCCCCCGGCCCCCCCGATCGTCGGAACCCTAATGCCGTCGATCAGGTTCTCCGGCGATGCTCCGGTGATGGTGCCCCGACGAAGAAAAATACGGCACCAGCACATGCCTGAGCCTAGCATGTGCTGCCACAACCCTCTGTCCGATTCGATCTTAGACTGGGAATGAACTCCGTATGCTTGGACTGGGAATGAACTCCATATGCCTAAGTCAACCCATAAAACGAGCGTGCGGGGGCTCAGCCGGCTAGAGGACGGGATGCATAAGTCGGGGATCAGTCGGGTCCCCCTCTGCGTGCTGCCAATGCTGCTGCTACAACCCTTGGTCCGGTCTGATCTTAGACTGGGAATGTACTCCGTATGCCTAAGCCAATCCACGAAACGAGCGGTCGGGCGGGCACTACGCCGGCCAGAGAGACAAGATGCGCAAGCCGTGGATCGATAGGGTGGTAGGTGGGTTTAGGCATATCTTCATATTTCTATGTGCCAATGCCATTTTTATGACTTTTAAATTCATACAATGGTCCCATAAGCCTTCACGTAAAGTTTCATGGTAAGATGACTCGTTTTCTATTTTTCATAATTTTTAAAACTTTTTGTGGTTTGGGATTTTTTAAAATTTTTACGGAAGGAGTTTGGGCCCCAAGCTTGGTAGACGTGATCCTTGTATTTTTTTTTTGGCATGCACAAAAAAATTCAGCCAAAAACTCGAAGTGTACAAGATTTTGTGACCATTTGAAAAAAGTGTCCCCTTTTCAGAGACTTTAATGGCTACTGCAACAAACCTGTAAAATCTCAAATGCTCTTTAAGGGGTGTGAGTTCTCGAGGTTTGGTGAGATAGGGGGCCAATATAAGTGCCAATGCCAGCACCTATCGCACATCATGTGCGCGCACCCCCGGGCCCCTCGATCACCAGAACCCCAATTTGTCGTCAGGTTCTCCGGTGATGGTGCCCCGGTGAAGAAAAATGTTGCCACCAGCACATGCTCGAGCCCAGCATGTCTATCGCAACCCTCGATCCGGTTCGATCTTAGACTGGGAATGAATTTCGTATGCTTAGACTGGGAATGAACTCCGTATGCCTAAGTCACCCATGGAACGAGTGTGCGGGGCGCACACCGGCCAGAGGGGCGGATGCACAAGCCGAGGATCGATCGGGTCCCCCCCTACGTGCTTGCCGATCTTGCAGTCGCAACCCTTGGTTCGGTTCGATCTGTAGACGTGGGAATGAACTCTGTATGCCTAAGCCAACCGACTGAACGAAGCGGGCGGCGCGGGCACTTATGCGGCCAGAGAAATGGGATTCGCAAAGCGTGCATCTGATAGGGTGTGTCAGTGGGTTTCGGCACATCTTTCATATTTCTGCATGCCCAATGCCATTTTTATGGCTTGTAAATTCATACAATGGTCCCTTAAGCCTTCACGTTGAAGTGTGCATGAGCAGGACGACTCATTTTTTGATTTTTCATGATTTTTTGAAACTTTTTCGGTTTGGGATTGTGTTAAAAAGTTTTTTCAGAAGGATTTTGGCCCCAAACTTGGTAGATGTGATCCTTGTATTTTTGTTGGCACGCATAAAAAAATTCAGCTAAAAACTCGAAGTGTACAGGATTTTGTGACCATTTCAACAAAGTGTCCCCATTTCAGACACGTTAATGGCTACCGGCAGCAAACCTGTAAAATCTCAAATGCTCTTTAAAGGGCTGTGAGTACTCGAGGTTTCATGAGGGATAGGGGCCCAATATAAGGGCCAAGTACAAGCACCCATCGCACATAATGTGCGCACACCCCCCGGCCCCCCCGATCGCAGGAACCCCAATGTCGTCGGTCAGGTTTTTCGACGATGGTGCCCCAGCGAAGAAAAATGTGGCACCAGCACATGCCCGAGCCCAGTATGTGCTGTCGTAACCCTCAGTCCGATCCGATCTTAGACTACGAATGAACTCCATATGCTTAGACTGGGAATGAACTCCGTATGCCTAAGTCAACCCACGAAACGAGCGTGCGGGCGTTCAGTCGGACAGAGAGACG
>NW_019167849.1:5137854-5185342 GCF_002303985.1 Durio zibethinus | reverse complement strand
GTTTCGTCGGTTCGCTTAGACATATGGTGTTCATTCCCAGTCTAAGATCAGACTGGACTGAGGGCCACGGTAGCAAGATCGGTAGCATGCTTAGGGGACCCAGCCGATCCTCGACTTGCGCATCCTGCCCCTCTGGTCAGCTGAGCGCCCGCACGATCGTTTCATGGGTTGACTTAGGCATACGGAGTTCATTCCCAGTCTAAGCATACGAAGTTCATTCCCAATCTAAGATCAGACCAGACCGAGGGTTGCGGCAGTACATGCTGGGCTCGGCCATTGTTGGAGCCGTATTTTTCTTCACTGGGGCACCATCGTCGGAGCATCGCCGGAGAACCTGACCGGCAGCATTGGGGTTCCTGTGATCGGGGGGGCCGGGAGGGGGTGTGCGCACATGATGTGCGATGGGTGCTGGTACTTGGCCCTTATATTGTTCCCCTACCCCTCATCAAATCTTGAGAACTCACACCCCCTTAAAGAGCTTTTGAGATTTTACAGGTTTGCTGCCAGTAGCCATTAAAGTGTCTGAAATGGGGACACTTTTTTCAAATGGTCACAAAATCTTGTACGCTTCAAGTTTTTAGCTGAATTTTTTTGTGCATACCAAAAAAAATACAAGGATCACGTCTACCAAGTTTGGGACCAAAAATCCTTCCGAAAAAATTTAAAAAAACCTCGAACCGTAAAAAGTTTCAAAAATCATGAAAAATAGAAAACGAGTCGTCTTGCCATGAAACTTCACGTGAAGGCTTAAGGGACCATTGTATGAATTTACAAGCCATAAAAATGGCATTGGCACGCAGAAATATGAAGATGTGCCTAAACCCACCTACCAGCCTATCGATCCACGGCTTGCACATCCCGTCTCTCTGGCCGGCGTAGTGCCCACCCGCCCTTGCGTAGAAGATGTGCGATGGGTGCTGGTACTTGGCCCTTATATTGGCCCCCTATCCCTCATCAAACCTCGAGAACTCACACCCCCTTGAAGACCGTTTGAGATTTTACCGGTTTGCTGCCAGTAGCCATTAAAGTGTCTGAAATGGGGACACTTTTTTCAAATGGTCACAAAATCTTGTACACTTTGAGTTTTTAGCTGAATTTTTTTGTGCATGCCAACAAAAATACAATGATCACGTTTACCAAGTTTGGGGTGAAAAATCCTTCTGAAATAATTTTAAAAAATCCAAAACCGTAAAAAGTTTCAAAAATCGTGAAAAATAAAAAACCAGTCGTCTTGCCATGGAACTTCACGTGAAGGCTTAAGGGACCGTTGTATGAATTTATAAGCCATAAAAATGGCACTGGCACACAGAAATATCAAGATGTGCCTAAACCCACCTACCACCCTATCGATCCACGGCTTGCGCATCCCGTCTCTCTGGCCGACGTAGTGCCTACCCGTCTGCTCGTTTCGTCGGTTGGCTTAGGCATATGGAGTTCATTCCCAGTCTAAGATCAGACCGGATTGAGGGTTGCAGTAGAAGGATCGCTAGCACGTAGAGGGGGACCTAGTCGATCCTCGGCTTGTGCATCCCGCCCCTCTGGCCGGCTGAGCGCCCGTACGCTCATTTCATGGGTTGACTTAGGCATATGGAGTTCATTCCCAATCTAAGATCGGATTGGACCGAGGGTTGCGGCAGCACATGCTGGGCTTGGGCATGTGCTGGTGCCGTAATTTTCTTCACCGGGGCACTATCGTCGGAGCATCGCTAGAGAAACTGACCGGCGGCATTGGGGTTCCGACGATCTGGGGGGCCTGGGGGTGTGCGCACATGATGTGCGATGGGTGCTGGTACTTGGCCCTTATATTGGCCCCCTATCCCTAATCAAACCTCGAGAACTCACACCCCCCTAAAGAGCATTTGAGATTTTATAGGTTTGCTGCCAGTAGCTACTAAAGTGTTTGAAATGGGGAAACTTTTTTCAAATGGTCACAAAATCTTGTACACTTCGAGTTTTTAGCTGAATTTTTTTATGCATGCCAAAAAAAATGACAGGATCACGTCTACCAAGTTTGGGGCCAAAACTCCTTCCGAAAAAATTTTAAAAAATCCCAAACTGCAAAAAGTTTGGAAATCGTGAAAAATAGAAAACGAGTCGTCTTGCCATGAAACTTTACGTGAAGGCTTAAGGGACTATTATATGAATTCAAAAGCCATAAAAATGGCATTGGCACACAGAAATATAAAGATGTGCCTAAACCCACCTACCACCTTATCGATCCATGGTTTACGCATCCCGTCTCTCTGGCCGGCGTAGTGCCCGCCCGCCCGCTCGCCTGCTCATTTCGTCGGTTGGCTTAGGCATACGGAGTTAATTCCTAGTCTAAGATCAGACCAGACTGAGGGTTGTGGTAGCAGGATCGACAGCACGCAGAGAGGGACCCTGTCGATCCCCGACTTACGCATCTCACCCCTCTGGCCGACTGAGTGCCCGCACGCTCGTTTCATGGGTTGACTTAGGCATACGGAGTTCATTCCCAGTCAATGGTCGGACCGGACCAAGGGTTACGGCAGCACATGCTGGGCTCGAGCATTTGCTGGTGCTACATTTTTCTTCGCCATGGACCATCGCCGGAGCATCGTCGAAGAACTTGACCGGCGGTATTGGGGTTCCGGGGATCGGGGGGCCCGGGGGGTGTACGCACATGATGTGCGATGGGTGCTGGTACTTGGCCCTTATATTGGCCCCCTATCCCTCATCAAACGTCGAGAACTCACACCACCTCCACACGCTCATTTCGTGGGTTAACTTAGGCATACGGAGTTCATTCCCAGTCTAAGATCAGACCGGATCGAGGGTTGCGACAGCACATGCTGGGCTCGGGCATGTGTTGGTGCCGCATTTTTCTTTGCCGAGGCACCATCGTCAGAGCATCGTCGGAGAACCTGATCGGTGGCATTGGGGTTCCGACGATAGAGGGGCCGAGGGGGTGTGTGCACATGATATGCGGTGGGTGCTAGTACTTAGCCCTTATATTGACCCCCTATCCCTCATCAAACCTCGAGAACTCACACCCCCTTAAAGAGCATTTGAGATTTTACAGTTTTGCTGCCAGTAGCCATTAAAGTGGTTGAAATGGGGGCACTTTTTTTAAATGGTCACAAAATCCTGTACACTTCGAGTTTTTAGCTGAATTTTTTTGTGCATGCCATGAAACTTCACGTGAGGGCTTAAGAGACCATTGTATGAATTTACAAGCCATAAAAAAGGCATTGGCATGCAGAAATATGAAGATGTGCCTAAACCCACCTACCACCCTATCGATCCATGGCTTGCGCATCCCGTCTCTCTGGTCGACGTAGTGCCCTCCCGCCCGCCTGCTCGCTCGTTTCCTCGGTTGGCTGAGGCATACGGAGCTCCTTCCCAGTCTAAGATCAGACCGAGGGTTGTGGTAGCAGGATTGGCAGCACGCAAAGGGGGACCCGACCGATCGTCGGCTTGTGCATCCCGCCCCTCTGGCTGGTTGAGCACCCGCACGCTCGTTTCGCGGGTTGAATTAGGCATACGGAGTTCATTCCCAATCTAAGCATACGGAGTTCATTCCCAGTCTAAGATTAGACCGGACCGAGGGTTACGGCAGCACATGCTGGGCTTAGGCATGTGTTGGTGCTGCATTTTTTTTCATCAGGGCAACATCACCGGAGCATCGCCAAAGAACTTGACCGGCGGTATTGGGGTTCCGACGATTGGGGGGGCCGGGGAGGTGTGCCTACATGATGTGCGATGGGTGCTGATACTTGGCCCTTATATTGGCCCTCTATCCCTCATCAAACCTCGAGAACTCACACCCCCTTAAAGAGCATTTGAGATTTTACAGGTTTGCTGCTAGTAGCCATTAAAGTGTCTGAAATGGGGACACTTTTTTCAAATGGTCACAAAATCTTGTACACTTCGAGTTTTTAGCTAAAGTTTTTTGTGCATGCCAACAAAAATACAAGGATCACGTCTACCAAGTTTGGGGTCAAAACTCCTTCCGAAAAAATTTTAAAAAATCTCGAACCACAAAAAGTTTTGAAAATCGTGAAAAATAGAAAACGAGTCGTCTTGCCATGAAACTTCACGTGAAGGCTTAAGGGACCATTGTATGAGTTTACAAGCCATAAAAATGGCATTGGCACGCAGAAATATGAAGATGTGCCGGAACCCACCTACCACCCTATCGATCCACGGCTTGCGCATCCCGTATCTCTGGTCGGCGTAGTGCCCGCCCGCCTGCCCGCTTGCTCGTTTCGTCGGTTGGCTTATGCATACGGAGTTCATTCCTAGTCTAAGATCAGACCAGATCGAGGGTTGCGGTAGTAGGATTGGCAGCACGTAGAGGGGGACCAGGCCTAACCTCAACTTTCGCATCCCGCCCCTTTGGCTGGCTGAGCACCCGCAAGCTCGTTTCATGGGTTGACTTAGGCATACGGAGTTCATTCCCAATCTAAGCATACGAAGTTCATTCCTAGTCCAAGATCAGACCAGACCGAGGGTTGTGGCAGCACATGCTGGGCTCGGGCATGTGTTGGTGCCGCATTTTTCTTCGCCGGGGCGCCATCACCGGAGCATCGTCGGAGAACCTGACCAGCGACATTGAGGTTTCGACGATCGGGGGGCCGGGGGGTTGTGCGCACATGATGTGCGATGGGTGCTGGTACTTGGCCCTTATATTGGCCCCCTATCCCTTATCAAACCTCGAGAACTCACACCCCTTAAAGAGCATTTGAGATTTTACAGGTTTGCTGCCAGCAGCCATTAAACTGTCTGGAATGGGGACACCTTTTTCAAATGGTGACAAAATCTTGTACACTTCGAGTTTTTAGCTGAATTTTTTTGTCCATGCCAACAAAAATACAAGGATCATGTCTACTAAGTTTGGGGCCAAAACTACTTTCGAAAAAGTTTTAAAAAATCCCAAACCGTAAAACTTTTGAAAATCGTGAAAAATAGAAAACGAGTCGTCATGCCGTGAAACTTCAAGTGAAGGCTTAAGGGACAATTGTATGAATTTACAAGCCATAAAAATGGCATTGGCACGTAGAAATATGAAGATGTGCCTAAACCCACCTACCACCCTATCGATCCACGAGTTGCGCATCCCGTCTCTCTGGCGACGTAGTGCCCGCCCGCCCACCCGTTTCGTCGCTTGTCTTAGGCATACGGAGTTCATTCCTAGTCTAAGATTGGACCAGACGAGGGTTGCAGCAGCAGGATCCACAGTACGCAGAGGGAGACCCGACCGATCGTCGGCTTGCGCATCCTGCCCCTTTGGCCGGCTGAACACCCGCACGCTCGTTTTGTAGGTTGACTTAGGCATACGAAGTTCATTCCCAGTCTAAGATCGGACCGAACCGAGGGTTGGGGCAGCACATGCTGGGCTCGGGCATGTGTTGGTGCCGCATGTTTCTTCACCGGGGCACCATCGTCGGAGCATCGTCGGAGAACCTGACCGGCGGCATTGGGGTTCGGCAATCGGGGGGGCTGGGGGTGTGCATTCATGATGTGCGATGGGTGCTGGTACTTGGCCCTTATATTGGCCCCCTATCCCTCATCAAACCTCGAGAACTCACACCCCCTTAAAGAGCATTTGAGATTTTATAGGTTTGCTGCCAGTAGCCATTAAAGTGTCTGAAATGGGGACACTTTTTTCAAATGGCCACAAAATCTAGTACACATCGAGTTTTTAGCTGAATTTTTTTGTGCATGCCAACAAAAATACAAGGATCACGTCTACCAAGTTTGGGGCTAAAACTCCTTCCAAAAAATTTTTAAAAAATCCCGAACCGTAAAAAGTTTCCAAAATCGTAGAAAATAGAAAACGAGTCGTCTTGCCATGAAACTTCACGTGAAGGCCTAAGGGACCATTGTATGAATTTACAAGCCATAAAAATGGCATTGGCATGCAGAAATATGAAGTTGTGCCTAAACCCACCTACAACCCTATCTATCCACGGCTTGCACATCCCGTCTCTCTGGCCGACGTAGTGCCCGCCCATTTGCCCGCCTGCTCGTTTCGTCGGTTGGCTTAGGCATACGGAGTTCATTCCCAGTCTAAGATCGAACCGGACCGAAGCTTGCGGCAGCAGGATAGGTAGCATGCAGAGGGGGACCCGGTCGATCCCCGTCTTGCACATCCCCTCCCTTTGGCCGGCTGAGCACCCGCACGCTCGTTTCATGGGTTGACTTAGGCATACGGAGTTCATTCCCAATCTAAGCATACGAAGTTCATTCCCAGTCTAAGATCGGACGAATCCGAGGGTTGTGGTAGCACATGCTGGGCTCGAGCATGTGTTGGTGCCGCATTTTTCTTCGTCGGGGCACCATCGCCGGAGAACCTGACCGGCAGCATTGGGGTTCTGGCGATCGAGAGGGCCGGGGGGGTGTGCGCACATGATGTGCGATGGGTGCTAGTACTTGGCCCTTATATTGGCCCCCTATGCCTCATCAAACCTCGAGAACTCACACCCCCTTAAAAAGCATTTGAGATTTTACAGGTTTGCTGCCAGTAGCCAATAAAGTGTCTAAAATGGCGACACTTTTTTCAAAAGGTCACAAAACCTTGTACACTTCGAGTTTTTAACTAAATTTTTTTGTGCATGCCAACAAAAATACAAGGATCACGTCTACCATGTTTGGGGCCAAAACACCTTCCGAAAAAATTTTAAAAAATCCCGAATCACAAAAAGTTTTGAAAATCATGAAAAATAGAAAACAAGTCGTCTTGCCATGAAACTTCACGTGAAGGCTTAAGGGACCATTGTATGAATTTACAAGCCATAAAAATGGCACTGGCATGCAAAAATATGAAGATGTGCCTAAACCCACTGCCACCCTATCGATCCACGGCTTGCGCATCGAGTCTCTCTGGCCGGCGTAGTGCCCGCCCGCCCGCCCGCCCGTTCGTCTCGTCGGTTGGCTTAGGCATACGGAGTTCATTCCCAGCCTAAGATAGGACCAGATCAAGGGTTGCGACAGCAGGATCACAGCACGTAGAGGGGGACCCGACCGATCCCCGACTTGCGCATCCCGCCCCTCCGACCGACTGAGCACCCGCACACTCGTTTCATGGGTTGACTCAGGCATACGGAGTTCATTCCCAGTCTAAGCATACGGAGTTCATTCCCAATCTAGGATTGGACCGAATAGAGGGTTATGGCAGCACATGCTGGGCTCGAACATGTGTTGGTGCCGCATTATTCTTCGCCGGAGCATCGCCGGAGAACCTGACCGGCGGCATTGGGATTCCAGCGATCGGGGGGGCTGGGGGGAATACGCACATGATGTGTGATGGGTTCTAGTACTTGGCCCTTATATTGGCCCCCTATCCCTCATAAAACCTTGAGAACTCACACCCCCTTAAAGAGCCTTTGAGATTTTACAGGTTTGCTGCCAGTAGCAATTAAAGTGTCTGAAATGGGGACACTTTTTTCAAATGGTCACAAAATCTTGTACACTTCAAGTTTTTAGCTGAATTTTATTTTGCATGCCAACAAAAGCACAAGGATCATGTCTACCAAGTTTGGGGCCAAAATTCTATTCGAAAGAATTTTTAAAAATCCCAAACCGCAAAAAGTTTCCAAAATCATGAAAAATAGAAAACGAGTCATCTTGCCATGAAACTTCACGTGAAGGCTTAAGGGACCATTGTATGAATTTACAAGCCATAAAAATGGCGTTGGCACATAGAAATATGAAGATGTGCCTAAACCTAGCTACCACCCTATCGATCCATGGCTTGCGCATCCCGTCTCTCTGGCTGCCGTAGTGCCTGCCTGCCCGCCTGCCCACACGTTTCATCGATTGGCTTAGGCATATGGAGTTCATTCGCAGTCTAAGATTAGACCAGATCGAGGGTTGCAGTAGTAGGATCGACAGGATGCAGAGGGGGACCCGGTCGATCCTCGGTTTGCCATCCTGCCACTCTGGCCGGTTGAGCACCCGCACGCTCATTTCATGGGTTGACTTAGGCATACGAAGTTCATTCCCAGTCTAAGCATACGGAGTTCAATCATAGTCTAAGATCGAGCAGAACGAGGGTTGCGACAGCACATGCTGGGCTCAGGCATGTGTTGGTGCCGCATTTTTCTTCGTCGGGGCACCATCGCTGGAGAACTTGACCGGCGACATTGGGGTTCCGACGATCGGGGGGGCCGGGGGGTGTGCACACATGATGTGCGATGGGTGCTGGTACTTGGCCCTTATATTGGCCCCCTACCCCTCATCAAACCTCATGAACTCACACCCCCTTAAAGAGCATTTGAGATTTTACAGGTTTGCTGCCAGTAGCCATTAAAGTGTCTGAAATGGGGACACTTTTTTCAAATGGTCACAAAATCTTGTACACTTCGAGTTTTTAGCTGAATGTTTTTGTGCATGTCAACAACAATACAAGGATCACGACTACCAAGTTTGGGGCCAAAACTCCTTTCGAAGAAATTTGTAAAAATCTTGAACCGTAAAAAGTTTCAAAATTCGTGAAAAATAGAAAACGAGTCGTCTTGCCATGAAACTTCACGTGAAGGCTTAAGGGACCATTGTATGAATTTACAAGCCATAAAAAATGGCATTGGCACTTAGAAATATGAAAATGTGTCTAAACCCACCTACCACCCTATCGATCCACGGCTTTCGCATCCCGTCTCTTTGGCTAGCGTAGTGCCCATCCACCCGCCCGCCTGCTTGTTTCGTCGGTTGGCTTAGGCATACGGAGTTCATTCCCAATATAAGATTGGACCAAACCGAGGGTTGTGGCAGTAGGATTGGCAGCACGTAGAGGTGGACCCGGCCGATCCCCGGCTTGCGCATCCCGCCCCTCTGGCCGGCTGAGCACCCGCACGCTCATTTCATGGGTTGACTTAGGCATACAGGGTTTATTCCCAGTCTAAGCATACGGAGTTCATTCCCAATCTAAGATCGGATCGGACCAAGGGTTGCAGCAGCACATACTGGGCAAGGGCATGTGTTGGTACCACATTTTTCTTCGTCGGGGCACCATCGTCGGAACATCACCGGAGATCCTGACCGGCGACATTGGGGTTCCGACGATCGGGGGGGTCGGGGGGTGTGCACACATGATGTGCGATGGGTGCTGCTACTTGGCCCTTATATTGGCCCCCTATCTCTCATCAAACCTCGAGAACTCACACCCCCTTAAAGAGCATTTGAGATTTTAAAGGTTTGCTGCCAGTAGCCATTAAAGTGTCTGAAATGGGGACACTTTTTTCAAATGGTCACAAAAACTTGTACACTTCGAGTATTTAGCTGAATTTTTTTGTGCATGCCAACAAAAATAAAAGGATCACGTCTACCAAGTTTGGGGCCAAAACGCCTTTCAAAAAAATTTTAAAAAATCCCGAACCGTAAAAAGTTTCGAAATCGTGAAAAGTAGAAAACGAGTCATCTTGCCATGAAACTTCACGTGAAGGCTTAAGGGACCATTGTATGAATTTACAAGCCATAAAAATGTCATTGGCACATAGAAATATGAAGATGTTCCTAAACCCACCTACCACCCTATCGATCCACGGCTTGCGCATCCCATCTCTCTGGCTGGCGTAGTGCCTGCCCGCCTGCCGTCCGCTCGTTTCGTCGGTTGGCTCAAGCATACGGAGTTTATTCCTAGTCTAAGATCAGACCAGACCGAGGGTTGAGGCAGCAGGATCGGCAGCACGTAGAGAGGGACCCGACCAATCCCCAGCTTGCGCCTCTCGCCCCTCGGCCGACTGAGCGCCCGCACGCTCGTTTCATGAGTTGACTTAGGCATACGGAGTTCATTCCCAGTCTAAGCATCCGGAGTTCATTCGTAGTCTAAGATCGGACCAGACTGAGGGTTGCAGCAGCACATGCTGGGCTTAGGCATGTGTTGGTGCCGTATTTTTCTTCGTCGAGGCACCATCGCCGGAGAACCTGACCGACGAACATTAGCGTACCAGTGATCGGGGGGCCGGAGGGGTATGCGCACATGATGTGCGATGGGTGCGATGGGTACTGGTACCAGATTGAGGGTTGCGGCAGCACATGCTGGGCTAAGGAATGTGCTGGTGATGCATTTTCCTTTGTCGGGGCACCATCGTCGTAGAACCTGACCGGCGGCATTGGGGTTGCAGCGATCGGGGGGGCCGGGGGGTGTGCGCATAAGATGTGCGAAGGGTTCTAGTACTTGGCTGATATATTGGCCCCCTAACCCTCATCAAACCTCGAGAACTCATGCCCCCTTAAAGAGCATTTGAGATCTTACAGGTTTGCTGCCAGTAGCCATTAAAGTGTCTGAAATGGGGACATTTTTTTCAAATGGTCACAAAATCTTGTACACTTCGAGTTTTTAGCTGAATTTTTTTGTGCATGCCAATAAAAATACAAGGATCATGTCTAAGAGGTTTGGGGCCAAAACTCCTTTCGAAAAAATTTTAAAAAATCTCGAACCGTAAAAAGTTTCAAAAATCATGAAAAATAGAAAACGAGTCGTCTTGCCACGAAACTTCACGTGAAGGCTTAAGGGACCATTGTATGAATTTACAAGCCATAAAAATATCATTGGCATGTAGAAATATGAAGATGTGCCTAAACCCACCTACCACCCTATCGATCCACGGCTTGCGCATCCCGTCTCTCTTGCCGGCGTAGTGCCCGCTCACTCGCCCGCCCGTCCGCTTGTTTCGTCGGATGGCTTAGGTATCCGGAGTTCATTCCCAGTCTAAGATCGGACCAGACCGAGGGTTGCCGTAGCACATGCTGGGCTCATGCATCTGCTGTTGGCACATTTTTCTTCATCGGGGCACCATCGCCGGAGCATCGTCGGAGAATATGACCGGTGGCATTGGGGTTCTGACGATCGGGGGGGCCGGGGGAGGTGTACACACATGACGTGCGATGGGTGCTGGTACTTGGCCCTTATATTGGCCCCCTATCCCTCGTCAAACCTCAAGAACTCACACCCCCTTAAAGAGCATTTGAGAATTTACAGGTTTGCTGCCGGTAGCCATTAAAGTGTTCGAAATGGGGACACTTTTTTCAAATGGTCACAAATGTGCAAGCCAACAAAAATACAAGGATCATGTCTACCAAGTTTGGGGCCAAAACTCCTTCTGAAAAATTTTGAAAAATCCCGAACCGCAAAAATATTTAAAAATCATAAAAAATAGAAAACGAGTCACCTTGCCATGCAACTTCACGTGAAGGCTTACGGGACCATTGTATGAATTTACAAGCAATAAAAATGGCATTGGCACATAGAAATATGAAGATGTGCCTAAACCCACCTACCACCCTATCGATCCACGGCTTGCGCATCCCGTCTCTCAGGCCGACGTAGTGCTCGCCCGCCCGCCCGCCCGCCCACCCGCTCATTCCGTCGGTTGGCTTAGGCATACGGAGTTCATTCCCAGTCTAAGATCAGACTGGACTGAGGGTTACGACAGTAGGATAGACAGCACGCAGAGGGGGACCCGGTCGATCCTCGTCTTCTGCATCCCGCTCCTCTGGCCGGCTGAGAGCTCGCACGCTCATTTCGTTGGTTTACTTAGGCATACGGAGTTCATTCCCAGTCTAAGCATACGGAGTTCATTCCAAGTCTAAGCATACGGAGTTCATTCCCAGTCTAAGATCGGATCGGAACGAGGGTTGCGACAGCACATGCTGGGCAAGGGCATGTGCTGGTGCCGCATTTTTTTCCATCGGGGCACCATCGTCAGAGCATCACCGGAGAACCTAACCGGCGGCATTGGGTTTCCGACGATCGAGGGGGCCGGGGGGGTGTGTGCACATGATGTGTGATGGGTGCTGGTGCTTGGCCCTTATATTGGCCCCGTATCCCTCATCAAACCTTGAGAACTCACACCCCCTTAAAGAGAATTTGAAATTTTACAGGTTTGCTGCCAGTAGCCATTAAAGTGTCTGAAATGGTGACACTTTTCCAAATGGTCACAAAATCTTGTATACTTCGATTTTTTAGCTGAAATTTTTTATGAATGCCAAAAAAAATACAAGGATCACGTCCACCAAGTTTCAGACCAAAATTCCTTTTGAAAAAATTTTAAAAAATCCCGAACCGTAAAATGTTTTGAAAATCATGAAAAATAGAAAATGAGTCGTCTTGCCATGAAACTTCACGTGAAGGCTTAAGGGACCATTGTATGAATTTACAAGAAATAAAAATGGCACTGGCACTCCAAAATATGAAGATGTGCCTAAACCCACCTACCACCCTATCGATCCACGGCTTGCGCATCCCATCTCTCTGGCCGACGTAGTTACCGCCCGTCCACCCGTCGGCTCATTTCGTCGATTGGCTGAGGCATACAGAGTTCATTCCCAGTCTAAGATTGGACCAAACTGAGGGTTACGGCAGCAGGATCAACAGCATACAGAGGGGGACCCGGCCGATCCCCGGCTTGCGCATCCCGCCCCTCTTGTCGGCTGAGCACCCACACGCTCGTTTCATGGGTTGATATAGGCATACGGAGTTCATTCCCAGTATAAGCATACGGAGTTCATTCCCAGTCTAAGATCGGACTGGATCGAGGGTTGCAGCAGCACATGCTGGGCTCGGGCATGTGTTCGTGCTGCATTTTTCTTCGTCGGGGCACCATCGCTGGAGCATCGTCTAAGAACCTGACCGGTGGCATTAGGGTTTCGGTGATCGGGGGGGCCAGGGGGTGTGCACACAATATGTGTGATGGGTGCTGGTACTTGGCCCTTATATTGGCCCCCTATCCCTCATCAAACCTCGAGAACTCACATCCCCTTAAAGGGCATTTTAGATTTTACAGGTTTGCTGCCAGTAGCCATTAAAGTGTATGAAATGAGGACACTTTTTTCAAATGGTCACAAAATCTTGTACACTTCAAGTTTTTAGCTGAATTTTTTTATGCATGCCAACAAAAATACAAGGATAACGTCTAACAAGTTTGGGACTAAAACTCCTTCCGAGAAAATTTTCAAAAATCTCGAACTGCAAAAAGTTTCAAAAATCGTGAAAAATAGAAAACGAGTCGTCTTGCCATGAAACTTCACGTGAAGTCTTAAGGGACCATTGTATGAATTTACAAGCCATAAAAATGGCATTGGCACGCAGAAATATGAAGATGTGCCTAAACCTACCTACCACCCTATCAATCCACGGCTTGCGCATCCCGTCTCTCTGGCCGATGTAGTGCCCGCCCGTCCGCTCGCCCGCTCGCCCGTTTCGTCGGTTGGCTTAGGCATACGGAGTTCATTCCCAGTCTAAGATCGGACCAGACCAAGGGTTGTAACAGCAGAATCGACAGCACACAGAGGGGGACTCGGTCGATCCTCGGCTTGCGCATCTCGCCCCTCTGGCCGACTTAGCACCCGCACGCTCGTTTCGTGGGTTGACTTAGGCATACGGAGTTCATACCCTGTCTAAGCGTACGGAGTTCATTCCCAGTCTAAGATCAAACTGGACCGAGGGTTATGGCAGCACATGCAGGGCTCGAGCATGTGTTGCTGCCGCATTTTTCATCATCGGGCACCATCGTCGGAGCATCGTCGGAGAACCTGACCGGCAGCATTGGGGTTCTGACGATCGGGGGGTCGGGAGGGTGTGCACACATGATATGCGATGGGTGCTGGTACTTGGCCCTTATATTGTCCCCCTATCCCTCATCAAACCTCGAAAACTCACACCCCCTTAAAGAGCATTTGAGATTTTACAGGTTTGCTGTCAGTAGCCATTAAAGTGTTTGAAATGGGGACACTTTTTTCTAATGGTCACAAAATCTTGTACACTTCTAGCCATTAAAGTTTTTAGCTGAATTTTTTTATGCATGCCAATAAAAATACAAGAATCATGTTTACCAAGTTTGGGGCAAAAGCTCCTTCCAAAAAAATTTTAAAAAATCCCGAATCGCAAAAAGTTTCAAAAATCGTGAAAAATAGAAAATGAGTTGTCTTGCCATGAAACTTCACGTGAAGGCTTAAGGGACCATTGTATGAATTTACAAGCCATAAAAATGGCATTGGCACTCAGGAATATGAAGATGTGCCTAAACCCACCTACCACCCTATCGATCCACGGCTTGCGCATCCCATCTCTCTGGCCGGCGTAGTGCCCGTCTGCCCACTCGTTTCATCGATTGGGTTAGGCATACGTAGTTCATTCCCAGTCTAAGATCGGACCAGAACGAGGGTTGCAGTAGTAGGATCGGCAGCACACAGAGTGGGACCCGATCGACCCCGGCTTGTGCATCTTGCCCCTCTGGCCGGCTGAGCACCCGCACGCTCGGTTCGTGGGTTGACTTAAGCGTACAGAGTTCATTCCCAGTCTAAGCATACAGAGTTCATTCCCAGTCTAAGATCAGACTGAACCAAGGGTTACGGCAGCACATGTTGGGCTCGGGCATGTGTTGGTGCCACATTTTTCTTCGTCGGGGCACCATCGCCAGAGCATCACCGGAGAACCTGACCGGCAGCATTGGGGTTCCGATGATCGGGGGGGCCGGGGGGTTGTGCGCACATGATGTGCGATGGGTTATGGTACTTGGCCCTTATATTGGCCCCTTATCCCTCATCAAACCTCGAGAACTCACACCCCCTTAAAGAGCATTTGAGATTTTACAAGTTTGCTGCCAGTAGCCATTAAAGTGTCTAAAATGGGGACACTTTTTTCAAATGGTCATAAAATCTTGTACACTTTGAGTTTTTAGCTGAATTTTTTTGTGCATGCCAACAAAAATACAAGGATCATGTCTACCAAGTTTAGGGCCAAAAATCCTTTCGAAAAAATTTTAAAAAATCCCAAACAGTAAAAAGTTTAAAAAATTATGAAAAATAGAAAACGAGTCGTCTTGCCATGAAACTTCACGTGAAGGCTTAAAGGAGCATTGTATGAATTTACAAGCCATAAAAATGGTATTGGCATGCAGAAATATGAAGATGTGCCTAAACCCACCTACCACCCTACCGATCCACGGCTTGCTTATCCCGTCTCTCTGGCCGACGTAGTGCCCGCCCGCCCGCCCGCTCGTTTCGTCGGTTGGCTTAGGCATACGGAGTTCATTCCCAGTCTAAGATCGGACCAGATTGAGAGTTGTGGCAGCTGGATCGGCAGCGTGCAGAGGGGGACCCGACTGATCCCCGACTTGTGCATCCCGGCCCTCTGACTGATTGAGCACCAGTACGCTCATTTCGTGGGTTGACTTAGGCATACGGAGTTCATTCCCAGTCTAAGCATACGGAGTTCATTCCGAGTCTAAGATCGGATTGGACCGAGGGTTCTGGCAACACATGCTAGGCTCGGGCATGTGTTGGTGCTGCATTTTTCATCGTCGGGGCACCATCATCGGAGCATCGTCGGAGCATCGTCGGAGAACCTGACCGGCGGCATTGGGGTTCCGGTGATCGGGGGGGCCGAGGGGGGTGTACGCACATGATGTGTGATGGGTGCTGGTACTTGGCCCTTAGATTGGCCCCCTATCCCTCATCAAACCTTGAGAACTCACACCCCTTTAAAGAGAATTTGAGATTTTACAGGTTTGCCGCCAGTAGCCATTAAAGTGTCTAAAATGGGGACACTTTTTTCAAACGGTCACAAAATCTTGTACACTTCGAGTTTTTAGCTGAATTTTTTTGTGCATGCCAATAAAAATAAAAGGATCATGGCTACCAAGTTTGGGACCAAAAATCCTTCCGAAAAAAATTTAAAAAATCTCGAACTGCAAAAAGTTTCAAAAATCGTGAAAAATAAAAAACGAGTCATCTTACCATGAAACTGAACGTGAAGGCTTAAGGGACCATTGTATGAATTTAGAAGCCATAAAAATGGCATTGGCACACAGAAATATGAAGATGCACCTAAACCCACCTACCACCCTATCGATCAACGGCTTGCGCATCCCGTCTCTCTGGCCGGCGTAGTGCCCGCTCGCCTGCCCGCCTGCTTGTTTCATCAGTTGGCTTAGGCATACGGAGTTCATTCCCAATCTAAGATCAGACCGAAGCGAGGGTTGTGGTAGTAGGATCGGCAGCATGCAGAGGGGGACCCGATCGATCCTCGACTTGCGCATCCCGCCCCTCTGGCCGACTGAGCACCCGTACGCTTGTTTCATGGGTTGACTTAGGCATACGGAGTTCATTCCCAGTCTAAGCATACGGAGTTCATTCCCAGTCTAAGATCGGACCAGACCGAGGGTTACGATAGCACATGCTGGGCTCGGGCATGTGTGGTGCTGCATTTTTCTTCGTCGGGGCACCATCGTCGAAGCATCACCAGAGAACCTGACCGACGGCATTGGGGTTCCGATGATCGGAGGAGCCAGGGGTGGTCTGCGCACATGATGTGCGATGGGTGCTGGTACTTGGCCCTTATATTGGCATCCTATCCCTCATCAAACCTCGAGAACTCACACCCCCTTAAAGAGCATTTGAGATTTTACAGGTTTGCTGCCAGAAGCCATTAAAGTGTCTGAAATGGGGACACTTTTTTCAAATGGTCACAAAATCTTGTACACTTCGAGTTTTTAGCTGAATTTTTTTGTGCATGCCAACAAAAATACAAGGATGATGTCTACCAAGTTTGGGGCCAAAACTCATTCCGAAAAAATTTTAAAAAATCCCGAACCATAAAAAGTTTTGAAAATCGTTAAAAATAGAAAACGAGTCGTCTTGCCATGAAACTTCACGTGAAGGCTTAAGGGACACTGTATGAATTTACAAGCCATAAAAATGGCATTGGCACATAGAAATATGAAGGTGTGCCTAAACCCACCTACCACCCTATCGATCAACGGCTTGCGCATCCCATCTCTCTGGCCGGCGTAGTGCCCGCCCGCCCGCCCACCTGCTTGTTTCGTCGGTTCGCTTAGGCATACGGAGTTCATTCCCAGTCTAAGATCAGACCGAAGTGAGGGTTATGGTAGTAGGATCGGCAGCACGCAGAGGGGGATCCGACCGATCCCCGACTTGCGCATCCCGCCCCTCTGGCCGACTGAGCACCCGCACGCTTGTTTCGTGGGTTGACTTAGGCATACGGAGTTCATTCCTAGTCTAAGCATACGGAATTCATTCCCAGTCTAAGATCAGACTGGACCGAGGGTTACGACAGCACATGCTGGGCTCGGGCATGTGTTGGTGCTGTTTTTTTCTTTGTCGGGGCACCATCGTCGGAGCATCGCCGGAGAACCTGACCGGCGGCATTGTGGGTTTCGGTGATCGGGGGGGCTGGGGGGGTGTACGCACATGATGTGTGATGGGTGCTGGTACTTGGCCCTTATATTGGCCCCCTATCCCTCATCAAACCTCGAGAACTCACACCCCCTTAAAGAGAATTTGAGATTTTACAGGTTTGCTGCCATTAGCCATTAAAGTGTCTAAAATGGGGACACTTTTTTCGAATGGTCACAAAATCTTGTACACTTTGATTTTTTAGCTGAATGTTTTTGTGCATGCCAACAAAAATACAAGGATCACGTATACCAAGTTTGGGGCCAAAACTTCTTTCAAAAAAATTTTAAAAAATCCCGAACCGTAAAAAGTTTCAAAAATCGTGAAAAATAGAAAACGAGTCGTCTTGCCATGAAACTTCACGTGAAGGCTTAAGGGACCATTGTACGAATTTACAAGCCATAAAAATGGCATTGGCACGTGGAAATATGAAGATGTGCCTAAACCCACCTACCACCCAATCGATCCACGGCTTGCGCATCCCGTCTCTCGGGCCGACGTAGTGCCCGCCCGCCCGCCCGCCCTCCTGCTCGTTTCGTCGGTTGGCTTAGGCATACGGAGTTCATTCCAGTCTATGATCAGACCGGACTAAGGGTTGCGCAGCAGGATCGGCACACGCAGAGGGGGACCCAGCCGATCCTCGGCTTGCGCATCCCGCCCCTCTGGCCGGCTGAGCACCCGCACACTCGTTTCGTGGGTTGACTTAGGCATACGGAGTTCATTCCCAGTCTAAGCATACGGAGTTCATTCCAGTCTAAGATCAGATCAGACCAAGGGTTGCAGCAGCACATGCTGGGCTCGGGCATGTGTTGGTGCCACATTTTTCTTCGCCGGGCCACCAACGTCGGAGCATCGTCGGAGAACCTGACCGGCGGCATTGGGATTTCGTGATCGGGGGGGTCGGGTGGGGTGTGCACACATGATGTGTGATGGGTGTTGGTACTTGGCCCTTATATTGGCCCCCTATCCCTAATCAAACCTCGAGAACTCACACCCCCTTAAAGAGCATTTGAGATTTTACAGGTTTGCTGCCAGAAGCCATTAAAGTGTCTGAAATGGGGACACTTTTTTCAAATGGTCACAAAATCTTGTACACTTCGAGTTTTTAGCTGAATTTTTTTGTGCATGCCAACAAAAATACAAGGATCACGTCTACCAAGTTTGGGGCCAAAACCCCTTTCAAAAAAATTTTAAAAAATCCTGAACCGCAAAAAGTTTCAAAAATCATGAAAAATAGAAAACGAGTCGTCTTGCCATGAAACGTCACGTGAAGGCTTAAGGGACCGTTGTATGAATTTACAAGCCATAAAAATGGCATTTGCAAGCAAAAATATGAAGATGTGCCTAAACCCACCAACCACCCTATCAATCCACGACTTGCGCATCCCGTCTCTCTGGCAGGCGTAGTGTCCGCCTGCCCGCCCGCTCGTTTCGTCAGTTGGCTTAGGCATACGGAGTTCATTTCTAGTGTAAGATCAAACCAGACCAAGGGTTGTGGCAGCAGGATCGGTAGCACGTAAGGGGGACCTGGTCGATCCCCAGCTTGCGCATCCCGCCCCTCTGGTCGACTGAGCACCCGCACGCTTGTTTCGTGGGTTGACTTAGGCATATGGAGTTCATTCCCAGTCTAAGCATACGGAGTTCATTCCTAGTCTAGGATCGGACCGGACCGAGGGTTGCGGTAGCACATGCTGGGCTCGAGCATGTGTTGGTGTCGCATTTTTCTTCGTCGGAGCATCGCCGAAGAACCTGACCGGCGACATTGGGTTTCCTGCGATCGGGGGGGCTGGGGGGTGTGTGCACATGATGTGCGATGGGTGCTGGTACTTGGCCCTTATATTGGCCCCCTATCCCTCATCAAACCTCGAGAACTCACACTCCCTTAAAGAGCATTTGAGATTTTACAGGTTTGCTGCCAGTAGCCATTAAAGTGTCTGAAATGGGGACACTTTTTTCAAATGGTCACAAAATATTGTACACTTCGAGTTTTTAGCTGAATTTTTTTGTGCATGCCAACAAAAATACAAGGATGACGTCTACCAAGTTTGGGGCCAAAACTCATTCCGAAAAAATTTTAAAAAATCCCGAACCATAAAAAGTTTTGAAAATCGTTAAAAATAGAAAACGAGTCGTCTTGCCATGAAACTTCAGGTGAAGGCTTAAGGGACCACTGTATGAATTTACAAGCCATAAAAATGGCATTGGCATGCAGAAAAATCAAGATGTGCCTAAACCCACCAACACCCTATCGATCCACGGCTTGCGTATCCCGTCTCTCTGGCCGATGTAGTGCTCGCCCGCCCGCCTGTCCGCTCGTTTCGTCGGTTGGCTTAGGCATACGGAGTTCATTCCTAGTGTAACATCAGACTAGACTGAGGTTTACGGCAGCAAGATCAACTGCATGCAGAGGGGGACCCGGCCGATCCCCGGCTAGCGCATCCCACCCCTCTGGCCGACTGAGCACCCGCACGCTCGTTTCGTGGGTTGACTTAGGCATACGGAGTTCATTTTTAGTGTAAGCATACGGAGTTCATTCCTAGTCTAAGATCGGACCGAACCGAGGGTTGCGACAGCACATGGTGCGTTTGGGCATGTGTTGGTGCCGCATTTTTCTTCGCTGGGGCACCATCGTCGGAGCATCGCCAGAGAACCTGACCGACGGCATTGGGGTTCCAGCGATCGGGGGGGCCGGGGGGTGTGCGCACAAGATGTGTGATGGGTGTTGGTACTTGGCCCTTATATTGGCCCCCTATCCCTCATCAAACCTTGAGAACTCACACCGCCTTAAAGAGCATTTGAGATTTCACAGGTTTGCTGCCAGTAGCCATTAAAGTGTCTGAAATGGGGACAGTTTTTTCAATTGGTAACAAAATCTTGTACACTTCGAGTTTTTAGCTGAATTTTTTTGTGCATGCCAACAAAAATACAAGGATCACGTCTACCAAGTTTGGGGCTAAAACTCCTTCCAAAAAAATTTTAAAAAATCTTGAACCGCAAAAAGTTTCAAAAATCATAAAAAATAGAAAACGAGTCGTCTTGCCATGAAATGTCGCGTGAAGGCTTAAGGGACCATTGTATGAATTTACAAGCCATAAAAATGGCATTGGCAAGCAAAAATATGAAGATGTGCCTAAACCCGCCAACCACCCTATCGATCCGCGGCTTGCGCATCCCGTCTCTCTGGCCGGCGTAGTGCCCGCCTACCCGCCCGCTCGTTTCGTCAGTTGGCTTAGGCATACGGAGTTCATTTCCAGTGTAAGATCAGACCAAGCTGAGGGTTGTGGCAGCAGTATCGATAGCACGTAAGGGGGACCTGGTCGATCCCCGGCTTGCGTATCCCGCCCCTCTGGCCGGCTGAGCACCCGCACGCTTGTTTCATGGGTTGACTTAGGCATATGGAGTTCATTCCCAGTCTAAGCATACGGAGTTCATTCCTAGTCTAGGATCGGACCAGACCGAGGGTTGCGGCAGCACATGCTGGGCTCGGGCATGTGTTGGTGTCGCATTTTTCTTCGTCGAGCATCGCCGGAGAACCTGACCGGCGACATTGGGTTTCCGACGATCGGGGGGGCTGGGGGGTGTGCGCACATGATGTGCGATGGGTGCTGGTACTTGGCCCTTATATTGGCCCCCTATCCCTCATCAAACCTCGAGAACTCACACCCCCTTAAAGAGCATTTGAGATTTTACAGGTTTGCTGCCAGTAGCCATTAAAGTGTCTGAAATGGGGACACTTTTTTCAAATGGTCACAAAATATTGTACACTTCGAGTTTTTAGCTGAATTTTTTTGTGCATGCCAAAAAAAATACAGGGATCATGTCCACCAAGTGTGGGGCCAAAAATCCTTCCAAAAAAATTTTAAAAAATCCAGAACCGCAAAAAGTTTTGAAAATCATGAAAAATAGAAAACAAGTCGTCTTGCCATGAAACTTCACGTGAAGGCTTAAGGGACCATTGTATGAATTTACAAGCCATAAAAATGGCATTGGCATGCAAAAATATGAAGTTGTGCCTAAACCCACCTACCGCCCTATCGATTCACGGCTTGCGCATCCCGTCTCTCTGACCGGCTAGTGCCCTCCCGCCCGCTCATTTCGTCGGTTGGCTTGGGCATACGGAGTTCATTCCCAGTCTAAGATCAGAGCAGACTGAGGGTTGCAGCAGCAGGATCTGTAGCATGCAGAGCGAAACTCGGTCGATCCCCGGCTTGCACATCCCGCCCCTCTAGCCGGCTAAGCATCCGCACGCTTGTTTCATGGGTTGACTTAGGCATACGGAGTTCATTCCCAATCTAAGCATACGAAGTTCATTCCCAGTCTAAGATCGGACCAGACCGAGGGTTGCAACAGCACATGCTGGGCTCGGGCAACTGTCGGTGATGCATTTTTTTCGCTGGAGCATCACCGGAGAACCTAACCGATGACATTGGGGTTTCGGCGATCGAGGGGTGTGCGCACATGATGTGCGATGGGTGCTGGTACTTGACCCTTATATTGGCACCCTATCCCTCATGAAACCTGGAGAACTCACACCCCTTAATGAGCATTTGAGATTTTACAGTTTGTTGCCAGTAGCCACTAAAGTGTCTGAAATGGGGACACTTTTTGAAAATAATCACAAAATCTTGTACACTTCGAGTTTTTAGCTGAATTTTTTTGTGCATGCCAAAAAAATACAAGGATCAAGTCTACCAAGTTTGGGGCCAAAAATCCTTCCGAAAAAATTTTAAAAAATCCCGAACCGTAAAAAGTTTCAAAAATCATGACAAATAGAAATCGAGTCGTCTTGCCATGAAACTTCACGTGAAGGCTTAAGAGACCATTGTATGAATTTACAAGCCATAAATATGGCATTGGCATGTAGAAATATGAAGATGTGCCTAAACCCACCTACCACCCTATCGATCCACGGCTTGTGCATCCTATCTCTGGCCGGCGTAGTGCCCGCCAGCCCGCTCGTTTCATCGGTTGGCTTAGGCATACGGAGTTCATTCCCAGTCTAAGATTGGACCAAATCGAGGGTTACAGTAGCAGGATACGCAGAGAGGGACCCGATCGATCCCCGGCTTGCGCATCCCGCCCCTCTGGTCGGCTGAGCACCCGCACGCTCATTTCGTGGGTTGACTTTGGCATACGGAGTTCATTCCCAGTCTAAGCATACGGAGTTCATTCCCAGTCCAAGATCAACCGGACCAAGGGTTGCGACAGCACATGCTGGGCTCGAGAATATGCTGGTGTCGCATTTTTCTTCACCGGGGCACCATCGCCGGAGAACCTGACCGACGGCATTGGGGTTCCGACGATCGGGGGGGCCAGGGGGTGTGCGCACATGATGTGCGATGGGTGCTGGTCCTTGGCCCCTATATTGGCCCCCTATCCATCATCAAACCTCAAGAACTCACACCCCCTTAAAGGGCATTTGAGATTTTTCAGGTTTGCTGCCAGTAGCCATTAAAGTGTCTGAAATGTGGACACTTTTTTCAAATGGTCACAAAATCTTGTACACTTCGAGTTTTTAGCTGAATTTTTTTTTTGCATGCCCACAAAAATACAAGGATCATGTCTACCAAGTTTGGGGCCGAAACTCCTTCCGAAAAAATTTTGAAAAATCCCGAACCGTAAAAAGTTTCGAAAATGGTGAAAAATAGAAAACGAGTCGTCTTGCCATGAAACTTAACGTGAAGGCTTAAGGGACCATTGCATGAATTTACAAGCCGTAGAAATGGCATTGGTACATAGAAATATGAATATGTATCGATCCACGGCTTGCGTATCCCGCCTCTCTGGCCGGCATAGTGCCTGCCCGTCTGCCCGCTCGTTTCGTCTGTCGGCTTAGGCATACGGAGTTCATTCTCAGTCTAAGATTGGACCGAAGTGAGGGTGGCAGTAGCAGGATTGGTAGCACGCAGCGGGGCACCCAGCCGATCCGCAGCTTGCGCATCCTGCCCCTCTGGCTGACTGAGCGCCCGTACGCTCGTTTCATGGTGACTTAGGCATACGGAGTTCATTCCCAGTCTAAGCATACGGAGTTCATTCCTAGTCCAAGATCGGACCGGACCGAGGGTTGCAGCAGCACATGCTGGGCTCGGGCATGCGTTGGTGCCGTATTTATCTTCGTAGGGGCACCATCGTTGGGGCACCATCACCGGAGCATCGTCGGAGAACCTGACCTGCGGCATTGGGGTTCCGACGATCGGGGGGCCGGGGGAGTGTGCGCACATGATGTGGGATGGGTGCTGGTACTTGGCCCTTATATTGGCCCCCTAACCCTCTTCAAACCTCAAGAACTCACACCCCCTTAAAGAGCATTTGAGATTTTACAGGTTTGCTGCCAGTAGCCATTAAAGTGTCTGAAATGGGGACACTTTTTTCAAATGGTCACAAAATCTTGTACACTTCGAGTTTTTAGCTGAATTTTTTTGTGCATGCCAACAAAAATACAAGGATCACATCTACCAATTTGGGGCCAAAAATCCTTCTGAAAAAATTTTAAAAAAATCCTGAACCACAAAAAGTTTGAAAATCATGAAAAATAGAAAACGAGTCGTCTTACCATGAAACTTCACGTGAAGGCTTAAGGGACCATTGTATGAATTTACAAGCCATGAAAATGGCACTGGCATGTAGAAATATGAAGATGTGCCTAAACCCACCTACCACCCTATCGATCCACGGCTTGTGCATCCCGTCTCTCTGGCCGGCGTAGTGCCCGCCCACCCGCTCATTTCGTCGGTTGGCTTAGGCATACGTAGTTCATTCCCAGTCTAAGATTGGACCGGACCGAGTGTTGAGGCAGCACATGCTGGGCTCGGGCATGTCTTAGTGCCGCATTTTTCTTCGTCGGGGCACCATCGCCAGAGCATCACCGGAGAACCTGACCGGCGGCATTGGGGTTCCAGTGATCGGTGTGGCCGGGGGGTGTGCGCACATGATGTGCGATGGGTGCTGGTACTTGGCCCTTATATTGGGCCCCTATACCTCATCAAACCTTGAGAACTCACACCCCCTTAAACAGCATTTGAGATTTACAGGTTTGCTTCCAGTAGCCATTAAAGTGTTTGAAATGGGGACACTTTTTTCAAATGGTCACAAAATCCTGTACACTTCGAGTTTTTAGCTGAATTTTTTTGTGCATGCCAACAAAAATACAAGGATTATGTCTACCAAGTTTGGGGTCAAGACTCCTTCCGAAAAAATTTTAAAAAAATCCTAAACCACAAAAAGTTTCAAAAATCATGAAAAATAGAAAATGAGTCGTCTTGCCATGAAACTTCACGTGAAGGCTTAAGAGACTATTGTATGAATTTACAAGCCATAAAAATGGCATTGGCATGCAGAAATATGAAGATGTGCCTAAACCCACCTACCACCCTATCGATCCATGGCTTGCGCATCCTGTCTCTCTGGCCGGCGTAGTACCTGCCCGCCCGCTTGTCTCTCTGGCCGACAGAGGGGGAACCACCGATCCCCGGCTTACGTATCCCGCCCCTTTGGTCGGCTGAACACCCAT
The DNA here is from genome assembly GCF_002303985.1 of Durio zibethinus. The sequence continues at coordinate 5,160,672 of NW_019167849.1, read as the reverse complement.
ACGCTCGTTTCGTGGGTTGACTTAGGCATACGGAGTTCATTCCCAGTCTAAGCATACGGAGTTCATTGCCAGTCTAAGATCAGACTGGACTGAGGGTTACGGCAGCACATCCTGGGCTCGGGATGTGCTGGTGCCTTATTTTACTTCGTCGGGGCACCATCACCGGGGCATCGTCGGAGAACCTTATCGATGGCATTGGGTTTTCGATGATTGGGGGGGCCGGAAGGGGTGTGCGCACATGATGTGCGATGGGTGCTGCTACTCGACCCTTATATTGGCCCCTTATCCCTCATCAAACCTCGAGAACTCACACCCCCTTAAAGAGCATTTGAGATTTTACAGGTTTGCTGTCAGTAGCCGTTAAAGTGTCTGAAATGGGGACACTTTTTTCAAATGGTCACAAAATCCTGTACACTTCCAATTTTTAGCTGAATCTTTTTGTGCATGCCAACAAAAATACAAGGATCACGCTACCAAGTTTGGGGCCAAAACTCCTTCTAAAAAAATTTTAAAAAAACCCGAACCGTAAAAAGTTTCAAAAATCATGAAAAATAGAAAACGAGTCATCTTGCCATGAAACTTCACGTGAACACTTAAGGGACCATTGTATGAATTTACAAGCCATAAAAATGGCATTGGCATGCAGAAATATGAAGATGTGCCTAAACCCACCTACCACCCTATCGATCCACGGCTTGCGCATCCGATCTCTCTGGCCGGTGTAGTGCCCGCCCGCCCACCTGCCTGTTTGTTTCACCGATTGGCTTAGGCATACAGAGTTCATTCCCAGTCTAAGATCGAACCAGACTGAGGGTTACAGCAACAGGATCGATAGCACGCAGGGGGGGAGCCGATCGATCCTCGGCTTGCGCATCCCGTCCCTCTGCCCAGCTGAGCACCCGCACGCTCGTTTCGTGGGTTGACTTAGGCATACGGAGTTCATTCCCAGTCTAACATTGGATCGGACCGAGGGTTACGGTAGCACATGCTGGGCTCCAGCATGTGTTGGTGCCATATTTTTCTTCGTCGGGGTGCCATCGTCGGAGCATCGCCGGAGAACCTGATCGGTGGCATGGGGGTTCCGACGATCGGGGGGCCGGGGGGGTGTGCGCACATGATGTGCGATGGGTGCTGGTACTTGGCCTTTATATTGGCCCCCTATCCCTCATCAAAGCTCGAGAACTCACACCCCCTTAAAAAGCATTTGCGATTTTACAGGTTTGCTGCCAGTAGCCATTAAAGTGTCTGAAATTGGGACACTTTTTTCAAATGGTCACAAAATCTTGTACACTTCGAGTTTTTAGCTGAATTTTTTTGTGCATGCCAAAAAAATATGAGGATCACGTCTACCATGTTTGGGGCCAAAACTCCTTCTGAAAAAATTTTAAGAAATCCCGAACCGTAAAAAGTTTCGAAAATCATGAAAAATAGAAAACGAGTCATCTTGCCATGAAAGTTCACGTGAAGGCTTAAGGGACCATTGTATGAATTTACAGGCCATAAAAATGGCATTGGCACGTAGAAATATGAAGATGTGCCTAAACCCACCTACCACCCTATCGATCCACGGCTTGCGCATCCTGTCTATTTGGCCGACGTAGTGCCCACCCGCTCGCCTGCCCGCTCATTTCGTTGTTTGGCTTAGGCATACGGAATTCATTCATAGTCTAAGATCAGATCAAACCGAGGGTTACGCATCCCGCCCCTCTGGCCGGATGAGCACCCGCACGCTCGTTTCATGGGTTGACTTAGGCATACAGAGTTCATTCCCAGTCTAAGCATACGGAGTTCATTCCCAGTCTAAGATCGGACTGGACCGAGGGTTGCGACAGCACATGCTGGGCTCGGGCATTTCCTGGTGCCACATTTTTCTTCACTAGGGCACCATCGCCGGAGCATCACCGGAGAACCTGGCCGACAGCATTGGGGTTCCGGCGATCGGGGGGGTGTGCGCACATGATGTGCGATGGGTGCTGGTGCTTGGCCCATATATTGGCCCCCTATCCCTCATCAAACCTCGAGAACTCACACCCCCTTAAAGAGCATTTGAGATTTTATAGGTTTGCTGCCAGTAGCCATTAAAGTGTTTGAAATGGGGACACTTTATTCAAATGGTCACAAAATCTTGTACACTCCGCGTTTTTAGCTGAATTTTTTTGTGCATGCCAATAACAATAAAAGGATCACGTCTGCCAAGTTTGGGGCCAAAACGCCTTCCAAAAAAATTTTAAAAAATCTGAAACAGTAAAAAGTTTTGAAAATCGTGAAAAATAGAAAATGAGTCGTCTTGCCATTAAACTTCACGTGAAGGCTTAAGGGACCATTGTATGAATTTACAAGCCATAAAAATGGCATTGACATGCAGAAGTATGAAGATGTGCCTAAACCCACCTACCACCCTATCGATCCACGGCTTGCGCGTCCCGTTTCTCTGGCCGACGTAGTGCCCGCCCGTTCGTTTCGTCGGTTGGCTTAGGCATACAGAGTTCATTCAATTCTAAGATCAGACCAGACCGAGGGTTGTGGCAGTAGGATCAGCAGCATACAGAGGGGGTCTCGACCGATCCCCGGCATGCGCATCCCCCTCTCTGGCTGACTGAAAACCCGCACGCTCGTTTCGTGGGTTGACTTAGGCATACGGAGTTCATTCCTAGTCTAAGCATACGGAGTTCATTCCCAGTCTAAGATCAAACCAGATCAAGGGTTACAGTGGCACATGTTGGGCTCGGGCATGTGCTGGTGCCACATTTTTCTTCATCGGGGCACCTTCGTCAGAGCATCGTCAGAGAACCTGACCGACGGCATTGGGGTTCCTGCGATCGGGGGGACCGGGGGGGTGTGCGCACTTGATGTGCGATGGGTGCTGGAACTGGGCCCTTATATTGGCCCCCTATCCCTCATCAAACCTTGAGAACTTACACCCCCTTAAAGAGAATTTGAGATTTTATGGGTTTGCTGCCAGTGGCCATTAAAGTGTCTAAAATGGGGACACTTTATTCAAATGGTCACAAAATCTTGTACACTTTGAGTTTTTAGCTGAATTTTTTTTGTGCATTACAAAAAAAAAAAAAAAGGATCATTTCTACCAAGTTTGGGAACAAAACTCCTTCCGAAAAATTTTAAAAAATCCTGAACCACAAAAAGTTTTGAAAATCGTGAAAAATAGAAAACGAGTCGTCTTGCCATGAAACTTCACGTGAAGGCTTCAAGGACCATTGTATGAATTTACAAGCCATAAAAATGGCATTGGCACGTAGAAATATGAAGATGTGCCTAAACCCACCTACCACCCTATCGATCCACGGCTTGTGCATCCCGTCTCTCTGGCCGGCGTAGTGCCCGCCCTCCCATCCGCTCATTTTGTCGGTTGGTCTAGGCATACGGAGTTCATTCCCAGTCTAAGATCAGACCAGACTGAGAGTTACGGCAGCAGGATCGGTAGCACGTGGAGGGGGACCCGACCGATCCCCGACTTGCGCATCCCACCCCTTTGGTCGACTGAGGACCAGCACGCTCGTTTCGTGGGTTGACTTAGGCATACGAAGTTCATTCCCAGTCGAAGCATACGGAGTTCATTCCCAGTCTAAGATCGGACCAGACCGAGGGTTACGACAGCACATGTTGGGCTCGGGCATGTGTTGGTGTCGTATTTTTCTTCGTCGGGCACCATCACCGGAGCATCGCCGGAGAACCTGACCGACGACATTGGGGTTCTGACGATCGGGGGGCCGGGGGCGGTTTGCGCACATGATGTGTGATGGGTGCTGGTACTTGGCCCTTATATTGGCCCCCTATCCCTCATCAAACCTCGAGAACTCGCACCCCCTTAAAGAGCATTTGAGATTTTACAGGTTTTCTGCCAGTAGCCATTAAAGTGTCTGAAATGGGGACACTTTTTTCAAATGGTCATAAAATCTTGTACACTTCGAGTTTTTAGCTGAATTTTTTTATGCATGCCAACAAAAAATACAAGGATCACGTCTACCAAGCTTGGGACCAAAAATCCGTCTGACAAAATTTTAAAAAATCTCGACTCGTAAATAGTTTCAAAAATCATGAAAAATAGAAAACGAGTCGTCTTGCCATGAAACTTCACGTGAAGGCTTAAGGGACCATTGTATGAATTTACAAGCCATAAAAATGGCATTGGCACACAGAAATATGAAGATGTGCCTAAACCCACCTACCACCCTATCAATCCACGGCTTGCGCATCCCGTCTCTCTAGCCGACGTAGTGCCCGCTCGCTCGTTTCGTCGATTGGCTTAGGCATACGGAGTTCATTCCCAATCTAAGATCGGACCGGAGTGAGGGTTTTGGCAGCTGGATCGATAGCGTGCAGGGGGGGACTCGATTGATCCCTGGCTTGCGCATCCCGCCCCTCTGGCCAGTTGAGCACCCGCATGTTCGTTTCATGGGTTGACTTAGGCATACGAAGTTCATTCCAGTCTAAGCATACGGAGTTCATTCCCAGTCTAAGATCAGATCAGACCGAGGGTTGCTACAGCACATGCTAGGCTCGGGTATGTGTTGGTGTCGTATTTTTCTTTGTCGGGGCACCATCGTCGGAGCATCGTCGGAGAACCTGACCGATGGCATTGGGGTTTCGGAGATCGGGGGGCCGGGGGGTGTGCGCGCACATGATGTGCGATGGGTGCTGGTATTTGGCCCTTATATTGGCCCCTTATCCCTCATCAAACCTCGAGAACTCACACCCCCTTAAAGCGCATTTGAGATTTTACAGGTTTGCTGCTAGTAGCCATTAAAGTGTCTGGAATGGGGACACTTTTTTCAAATGGTCACAAAATATTGTACACTTCTAGGCGTTAAAGTTTTTAGCTAATTTTTTTTATGCATGCCAACAAATATACAAGGATCACGTCTAGCAAGTTTGGGGCCAAAAATCCTTCCGAAAAAATTTTAAAAAATCCTGAACTGTAAAAAGTTTCAAAAATCGTGAAAAATAGAAAATGAGTCGTCTTGCCATGAAACTTGACGTGAAGGCTTAAGGGACCATTGTATGAATTTACAAGCTATAAAAATGGCATTGGCACGCAGAAATATGAAGATGTGCCTAAACCCACCTACCACCCTATCGATCCACGGCTTACGCATCCCATCTCTTCGGCCGACGTAGCGCCCGCCTGCCCGCCCGCCCACTCGTTTCATCGATTGGCTTAGGCATATAGAGTTCATTCCTAGTCTCAGATCAGATTGGACCGAGGGTTGCAGTAGCAGGATCGGCAGCACACAGAGGGGGATCGGGTCGATCCCCGGCTTGCGCATCCCGCCCCTTTGGCCGGCTGAGCACCCGCACACTCATTTCGTGGATTGACTTAGGCATACGGAGTTCATTCCCAATCTAAGTATACGGAGTTGATTCCCAGTCTAAGATCGGACCAGACCGAGGGTTACGGCAGCACATGCTGGGCTCGGGCATGTGTTGGTGCCGTATTTTTCCTCGTCAGGGCACCATTGTCGCAGCATCGTCGTAGAACCTGATCGGCGTCATTAGGGTTCCAACGATCGGGGGGACCATGGGGGTCCGCGCACATAATGTGTGATGGGTGCTAGTACTTGGCCCTTATATTGGTCCCCTATCCCGCATCAAACCTCAAGAACTCACACCCCCTTAAAGAGCATTTGAGATTTTACAAGTTTGCTACCAGTAGCTATTAAAGTGTCTGAAATAGGGACACTTTTTTCCAAGGGTCACAAAGTTCACATCCCAGTCTAAGATCGGACTAGACCGAGGGTTACGGTAGCACATGCTGGGCTCGGGCATGTGTTGGTCCCGTATTTTTCTTCGTCGGGGCACCATCGTCGGAGCATCGCCAGAGAACCTCACCGACGGCATTGGGGTTCCGGCGATCGGGGGGGCCAGTGGGGTGTGTGCACATGATGTACAATGGGTGCTGGTACTTGGCCCTTATATTGGCCCCCTATCCCTCATCAAACCTCGAGAACTCACACCCCCTTAAAGAGCATTTGAGATTTTACAGGTTTACTGCCAGTAGCCATTAAAGAGTCTGAAATGGGGACACTTTTTTCAAATGGTCACAAAATCTTGTACACATGATTTGCGATGGGTGCTGGTACTTGGCCCTTATATTGGCCCCCTATCCCTCATCAAACCTTGAGAACTCACACCCCCTTAAAGAGCATTTGAGATTTTATAGGTTTGCTGCCAGTAGCCATTAAAGAGTCTGAAATGGGGACACTTTTTTCAAATGGTCACAAAATCTTGTACACATGATTTACGATGGGTGCTGGTACTTGGCCCTTATATTGGCCCCCTACCCTTATAAAACCTCTAGAACACACACCCCCTTAAAGAGCATTTGAGATTTTACAGGTTTGCTGCCAGTAGCCATTAAAGTGTCTGAAATGGGGTAACTTTTTTCTAATGATCACAAATTCTTGTACACTACGAGTTTTTAGTGAAATTTTTTTGTGCATCCCAACAAAAATACAAGGATCACGTCTACCAAGTTTGGGTCCAAAACTCCTTCCAAAAAAATTTTAAAAAATCCCGAACCATAAAAAGTTTTGAAAATTGTGAAAAATAGAAAACGAGTCGTCTTGCCATGAAACTTCACGTGAAGGCTTAAGGGACCATTGTATGATTTTACAAGCCATAAAAAATTGCATTGGCACATAGAAATCTGAAGATGTGCCTAGACCCACCTACCACCCTATCGATCCGTGGCTTGCGCATCCCGTCTCTCTGGCCGACATAGTGCCCGCCCGCCCACCCGCTCGTTTCATCGGTTGGCTTAGGTATACGAAATTCATTCCCAATCTAAGATCAGACCGAACCGAGGGTTGCGGCAGTAAGATTGACAACACACAGAAGGGGACCCAGCTGATCCCCAGCTTGCACATCTTGCCCCTCTGGTCGGCTGAGCACCCGCACCTCGTTTCATGGGTTGACTTAGGCATACGGAGTTTATTACTAGTCTAAGCATATGGAGTTAATTCCCAGTCTAAGATCGGACCAGACCGAGGGTTGCCGTAGCACATGTTGGGCTCGGGCACATGTTGGGCTCGGGCATGTGTTGGTGCCACATTTTTCTTCGTCGAGGCACCATCGCTGGAGCATCATCGGAGAACCTGACCGGCGGCATTGGGGTTCCGACGATCGAGGTGGCCGGGAGGTGTGCGCACATGATGTGCGATGGGTGCTGGTACTTGGCCCTTATATTGGCCCCTTATCCCTCATCAAACTTCGAGAACTCACACCCCCTTAAAGAGCATTTGAGATTGTACAGGTTTGCTGCCAGTAGCAATTAAAGAGTCTGAAATGGGGACACTTTTTTCAAATGGTCACAAAATCTTGTACACATGATTTGCGATGGGTGCTGGTACTTGGCCCTTATATTGGCTCCCTACCCTCATCAAACCTCTAGAACACACACCTCCTTAAAGAGCATTTGAGATTTTACAGGTTTGCTACCAGTAGCGATTAAAGTGTCTGAAACAGGGTCACTTTTTTCTAATGATCACAAAATCTTGTACACTTCGAGTTTTTAGTGAAATGTTTTTGTGCATGCCAACAAAAATACAAGGATTACGTCTACCAAGTTTGGGTCCAAAACTCCTTCCAAAAAAATCTTAAAAAATCTCGAACCGTAAAAAGTTTTAAAAATCATGAAAAATAGAAAACGAGTCGTCTTGCCATGAAACTTCACGTGAAGGCTTAAGGGACCATTGTATGAATTTACAAGCCATAAAAATTGCATTGGCACATAGAAATCTGAAGATGTGCCTAAACCCACCTACCACCCTATCGATCCACGGCTTGCGCATCCCGTCTCTCTGGCCGGCGCAGTGCCTGCCTACCCGCCCGACCGCTCGTTTCGTCGGTTGGCTTAGGCATATGGAGTTCATTCCCAGTGTAAGATCGGACTGGACCGAGGGTTACGACAGTAGGATCGGCAGCACGCAGAGGGGGACTCGGCTTGCGCATCCCGCCCCTCTGACCGACTGAGCGCCCGTATGCTCATTTCGTGGGTTGACTTAGGCATACGGAGTTCATTCCCGGTCTAAGCAAATGGATTTCATTCCTAGTCTAAGATCGAACTGGACCGAGGGTTGCGGCAGCACATTCTGGGCTCGGGCATGTGCTGGTATCACATTTTTCTTCGTTGGGGCACCATTGCCGAAGAACTTGACCGGTGGCATTGGGGTTCCGACGATCGGGGGGGCCGGGGGGGGGTTTACGCACATGATGTGCGATGGGTGCTGGTACTTGGCCCTTATATTAGCCTCCTATCCCTCATCAAACCTCTAGAACTCACACCCCCTTAAAGAGCATTTGAGATTTTACAGGTTTGCTGCCAGTAGCCATTAAAGTGTCTGAAATGGGGACACTTTTTGCAAATGATCACAAAATCTTGTACACTTCGAGTTTTTAGCTGAATTGTTTTATGGATGCCAAAAAAAGTACAAGGATCACGTCTACCAAGTTTGGGTCCAAAACTCCCTCCAAAAAAATTTTAAAAAATCCTGAACCGCAAAAAAGTTTTGAAAATCATGAAAAATAGAAAACGAGTCGTCTTGCCATGAAACTTCACGTGAAGGCTTAAGGGACCATTGTTTGAATTTACAAGCCATAAAAATGGCATTGGCATGTAGAAATATGAAGATGTGCCTAAACCCACCTACCACCCTATCGATCCACGGCTTGCGCATCCCGTCTCTCTGGCTGGCATAGTGCCCTCCCGCCCGCCCGCCCGCCTACTCTTTTCGTCGATTGGCTTAGGCATACGGAGTTCATTCCCAGTCTAAGATCGGACTGGACCGAGGGTTGTGGTAGCACATGCTGGGCTCGGGCATGTGCTGGTGCCATATTTTTCTTAGTCGGGGCACCATCGCCGGAGCATCACCAGAGAACCTGACCGGTAGTATTGGGGTTCCCGCGATCGGGGGGGCCAGGGGGGTGTGCGCACATGATGTACGATGGGTGCTGGTACTTGGCCCTTATATTGGCCCCCTATCCCTCATCAAACCTCGAGAACTCACACCCCTTTAAAGAGCATTTGAGTTTTACAGGTTTGCTGCTAGTAGCCATTAAAGTATCTGAAATGGGAACACTTTTTTCAAATGGTCACAAAATCTTGTACATTTTGAGTTTTTAGCAGAATTTTTTTGCGCATGCCAAAAAAAACACAAGGATCACGTCTACCAAGTTGGGGCCAAAACTCCTTTCGAAAAAATTTTAAAAAATCCCGAATCGTAAAAACTTTTGAAAATCATGAAAAATAGAAAACGAGTCGTCTTGCCATGAAACTTCATGTGAAGGCTTAAGGGACCATTGTATGAATTTACAAGCCACAAAAATGGCATTGGCACGCAGAAATATGAAGATGTGGCTAAACCCACCTACCACTCTATCGATCCATGGCTTGCGCATCCCGTCTCTCTGGCCGACGTAGTGCCCGCCCGCCCGTCCACCCGCTCGTTTCGTCGGTTGGCTTAGGCATACGGAGTTCATTCCCAGTCTAAGATTAGACTAGATTGAAGGTTACGGCAGCAGGATTGGTAGCACGCAAAGGGGGACCCGACCGATCCCCGACTTGCGCATCCCGCCACTCTGGTCGGTTGAGTGCCCGCACGCTCATTTCATGGGTTGACTTAGGCATATAGAGTTCTTTCCTAGTCTAGCATACAGAGTTCATTCCCAGTCTAAGATTAGATTGGACCGAGGGTTGCGGCAGCACATGTTGGGCTCGGGCATGTGCTGGTGCCACATTTTTCTTCGTCGGGGCAGCATCGTCGGAGCATCGTCGGAGAACCTGACCGACGGCATTAGGGTTCTGGCGATCGGGGGGGGCGTGGGGTGTGCGCACATGATGTGCGATGGGTGCTGGTGCCTGGCCCTTATATTGGCCCCCTACCCCTCATCAAACCTCAAGAACTCACACCCCCTTAAAGAGCGTTTGAGATTTTATAGGTTTGCTGCTAGTAGCCATTAAAGTATCTGAAATGGGAACACTTTTTTCAAATGGTCACAAAATCTTGTACATTTTGAGTTTTTAGCAGAATTTTTTTGCGCATGCCAAAAAAAACACAAGGATCACGTCTACCAAGTTGGGGCCAAAACTCCTCCGAAAAAATTTTAAAAAATCTCAAACCGTAAAAGGTTTTGAAAATCGTGAAAAATAGAATATGAGTCGTCTTGCCATGAAACTTCACGTGAAGGCTTAAGGGACCATTGTATGAATTTACAAGCCATAAAAATGGAATTGGCACGTAGAAATATGAAGATGTGCCTAAACCCACCTATGACCCTATCGATCCACGACTTACGCATCCGTCTCTCTGGCTAGCGTAGTCCCCGCCTGCCCGCCCGTTCGCTCGTTTCGTTGGTTGGCTTAGGCTTACGAAGTTCATTCCCAGTCGAAGATCAGATCGGACCGAGGGTTGCAGTAGCAGGATCGGCAGCACGTAGAGGGGGACCCTTCCGATCCCCGACTTGCACGCTCGTTTCATGCGTTGACTTAGGCATACAGAGTTCATTCCCAGTCTAAGCATATGGAGTTCATTCCCAGTCTAAGATCAGACCGGAGCGAGGGTTGCGTAGCACATGCTGGGTTTGGGAATGTGCTGGTGTCACATTTTTCTTCACCGAGGCACCATCACCGAGGCATTGAGGTTTCGACGATCGGGGGGGCCGGGGGGGTGTGCGCACATGATGTGCGATGGGTGCTGGTACTTGGCCCTTATATTGGCCCCCTATCCCTCATCAAACCTCGAGAACTCAAACACCCTCAAAGAGCATTTGAGATTTTAGCGGTTTGCTGCCAGTAGCCATTAAAGTGTCTAAAATGGGGACACTTTTTTCAAATGGTCACAAAATCTTGTACACTTCAAGTTTTTAGCTGAATTTTTTTATGCATGCCGACAAAAATACAAGGATCACGTCTACCAAGTTTGGGGTCAAAACTCCTCCCGAAAAAATTTTAAAAAATCCCAAACCGTAAAAAGTTTCAAAAATCATGAAAAATAGAAAACGAGTCAACTTGCCATGAAACTTCACGTGAAGGCCTAAGGGACCATTGTATGAATAAGCCATAAAAATGGCATTGGCATGCAGAAATATGAAGACGTGCCCAAACCCACCTACCACCCTATCGATGCACGGCTTGCACATCCCGTCTCTCTGGCCAGCATAGTGCGCGCCCGCCCGCCCGCTCATTTCGTCGGTTGGCTTAGGCATACAAAGTTCATTCCCAGTCTAAGATCGAACCGGACTGAGGGTTGTGATAGCAGGATCAGCAGCATGCAGAGTGGGACCCAACCGATCCCCGGCTTGCGCATCCCGCCCCTCTGGTCGGTTGAGCGCCCGCACGCTCGTTTCGTGAGTTGACTTAGGCATACGGAGTTCATTCCTAGTCTAAGCATACAGAGTTCATTCCCAGACTAAGATCGGATCGGACCGAGGGTTGCGACAGCACATGCTGGGTTCGGGCATGTGCTGGTGCCACATTTTTCTTCGCCCGGGCATGTGCTGGTGCCACATTTTTCTTCACCCGGGCATGTGCTGGTGCCACATTTTTCTTCACCCGAGCACTATCGCCGGAGAACCTGAATGGTGGCATTGGGGTTCTGATGTTCGGGGGGGTCGGGGGGCTATGCGCACATGATGTGCGATGTGTGCTGGTACTTGGCCCTTATGCTGGCCCTCCATCCCTCATCAAACCTCGAGAACTTACACCCCTTAAAGAGCAATTGAGATTTTACAGGTTTGCTGCCAGTAGCCATTAAAGTGTCTAAAATGGGGACACTTTTTTCAAATGGTCACAAAATCTTGTACACTTCGAGTTTTTAGCTGAATTTTATTGTGCATGCCAAAAAAAATACAAGGATCACGCCTACCAAGTTTAGGGCCAAAACTCCTTCCAAAAAAATTATAAAAAATCTCGAACCGTAAAAAGTTTTGAAAATCATGAAAAATAGAAAACGAGTCGTCTTGCCATGAAACTTCATGCGAAGGCTTAAGCGACCATTTTATGAATTTACAATCCATAAAAATGGCATTGGCATGCAGAAATATGAAGATGAACCTAAACCCACCTACCAACCTATCAATCCACAGCTTGCGCATCCCGTCTCTCTGGCCGACATAATGCCCGCCCACCTTTCCCAGTCTAAGATCGAACCGGACCGAGGGTTGCAGCAGCACATGTCGGGCTCGGGCATGTGCTGGTGCTGCATTTTTCTTCACAGGGGCACCATCGCCAGAGCATCGTCGAAAAACCTGACCGACGGCATTGGGGTTCCGGTGATCAGGGGGTCGAGGGGGGTGTGCGCACATGATGTGCGATGGGTGCTGGTACTTGGCCCTTATATTGGCCCCACATCCCTCATCAAACCTCAAGAACTCACACCCCTTAAAGAGCATTTGAGATTTTACATGTTTGCAGCCAGTAGCCATTAGAGTGTCTGAAATGGGGACACTTTTCTCAAATGGTCACAAAATCTTGTACACTTCTTGTTTTTACCTGAATTTTTTTGTGCATGCCAAAAAAAATACAAGGATCACGTCTACCAAGTTTGGGGCCAAAACTTCTTCTGAAAAAATTTTAAAAAATCCCGAACCGTAAAAAGTTTTGAAAATCATGAAAAATAGAAAACGAATCGTCTTGCCATGAAACTTCATGTGAAGGCTTAAGGGACCATTGTATGAATTTACAACCCATAAAAATGGCATTGGCACGTAGAAATATGAAGATGTGCCTAAGCCCACCTACCACCCTATCGATCCACGGCTTACTCATCCCATATCTTTGGCCAGCGTAGTGCCCGCCTGCCCGCCCACCCGTTTGTTTCATCTTATGGCTTAGACTTACGGAGTTCATTCCCAGTCTAAGATCGGACTGGACCGAGGGTTACGGCGGCAGGATCGGCAACATGTAGTAGGGCACCATCACCAGAGCATTACCGGAGAACCTAACTGGCGGCATTGGGGTTCTGGCGATCGGGGGGGTCGGGGGGTGTGGGCACATGACGTGCGATGGGTGATGAGGGGCCGCACGCTCGTTTTGTCTTTTGGCTTAGGCATACGGAGTTCAGTCCCAGTCTAAGATTGAACCAGACTGAGGGTTGCAGTATCAGGATCGGCAGCACGTAGAGGGGGACACGGTCGATCCCCAGCTTGCGCATCTACCCCTCCGATCGGCTGAGTGCCCGTACGTTCGTTTTGTGGGTTGACTTAGGCATACGGAGTTCATTCTCAGTCTAAGCATACGGAGTCCATTCCCAGTCTAAGATCGAATCAGACCGAGGGTTGTGGCAGTACATGCTGGAATCGAGCATGTGCTGGTGCCCCATTTTTCTTCATCGGGGCACCATCATCAGAGCATCACCGGAGAACCTGACCGGCGGCATTTGGGTTCCGACGATCGGGAGGGGCAGGGGGTGTGCACACATGATATGCGATGGGTGCTGGTACTTGGCCCTTATATTGGCCCCCTATCCCTCACCAAACCTCGAGAACTCACAACCCCTAAAAGAGCATTTGAGATTTTATAGGTTTGCTGCCAGTAGCCGTTAAAGTGTCTGAAATGGGGACACTTTTTTCAAATGGTCACAAAATCTTGTACACTAAGAGTTTTTAGCTGAATTTTTTTTTGCATATAAAAAAAAATACAAGGATCAAGTCTACCAAGTTTGGGGCTAAAACTCCTTCCAAAAAAAATTTAAAAAATCCCGGACCGTAAAAAGTTTCAAAAATCATGAAAAATAGAAAACGAGTCATCTTGCCATGAAACTTCACGTGAAGGCTTAAGGGACCATTGTAGTAATTTACAAGCCATAAAAATATCATTGGCATGTAGAAATATTAAGATGTGCCAAAAACCCACCACCCTATCGATCCACGGCTTGCACATCCCGTCTATCTGGCGGGCGTAGTGCCCGCCCGCCCGTCCACCCGCTCGTTTCGTCGGTTGGCTTAGGCATACGGAGTTCATTCCCTGTCTAAAATTGGATCGGACCGAGGGTTGCGGTAGCAGGATCGGCAGCACACATAGGGGGACCCAACCGATCCTCGGCTTACGCATCCAGCCCCTCTGGCCGGCTGAGTGCCCGCACGCTCGTTTCATGGGTAGTCTTAGGCATACAGAGTTCATTCCCAGTGTAAGATCGGACCAGACCGAGGGTTGCGACAGCACATGCTGGGCTCGGGCATCTGCTGGTGCCGTATTTTTCTTCGTCAGGGCACCATCGTTAGAGCATCGTTGGAGAACCTAGCCGCGGCATTGGGGTTTCGACGATCGGGGGGCCCGGGGGGGTGTGCGCAAATGATGTGCGATGGGTGCTGGCACTTGGCCTTTATATTGGCCCCCTATCCCTCATCAAACCTCGAGAACTCACACCCCCTTAAAGAGCATTTGAGATTTTACAGGTTTGCTACCAATAGCCATTAAAGTGTCTGAAATGGGGACACATTTTTCAATTGGTCACAAAATCTTGTACACTTTGAGTTTTTAGCTGAATTTTTTTGTGCATGCCAACAAAAATACGAGGATCACGTCTACTAAGTTCATTACCAAAACTCCTTCCGAAAAAATTTTAAAAAATCTCGAACCGTAGAAAGTTTCAAAAATCATGAAAAATAGAAAACAAGTCGTCTTGCCATGAAACTTCACATGAAGGCTTAAGGGACCATTGTATGAATTTACAAGCCATAAAAATGGCATTGGCACACAGAAATATGAAGATGTGCCTAAACCCACCTACCAGCCTATCGATCCACGGCTTGCGCATCCCGTCTCTCTGGCTGACGTAGTGCCCGTACGCCCGACTGCCAGCTCGTTTTATCGGTTGGCTTAGTTACACAGAGTTCATTCCCAGTCTAAGATCAGATCAGACTGAGGGTTGTGGCAGCACATGCTGGGCTCGAGCATGTGCTGGTGCCGTATTTTTCTTCACCGGGGCACCATCGTCGGAGCATCGCCGGAGAACCTGATCGGCGGCATTGGGGTTCCGATGATCGGGGGGGTCGGGGGGGTCTGCGCACATGATGTGCGATGGGTGCTGGTACTTGTCCCTTATATTGGCCCCCTATCCCTCATCAAACCTCGAGAACTCACACCCCCTTAAAGATGTGCCATTAAAGTCTCTCTGACCGACATAGCGCCTGCCCGCCCATCCTCTCATTTCGTCAGTTGGCTTAGGTATACGGAGTTCATTCCCAGTCTAAGATTGGACTAGACCGAAGGTTGCGGTAGCAAGATCGGTAGCACACAGAGGAAGACCCGGTCGATCCCCGGCTTACGCATCCTACCCCTCTGGCCGGCTGAGCACTCGTACGCTCGTTTCGTAGGTTGACTTAGGCATATGGAGTTCATTCCAAGTCTAAGCATACAGAGTTCATTCCCAGTCTAAGATCAGACCAGATCGAGGGTTGCAGCAGCACATGCTGGGCTCGGGCATGTGCTGGTGCCGCATTTTTCTTCCTTGGGGCATCATCGCCAGAGCATCGTCGAAGAACCTGACTGACGGCATTGGGGTTCCGGCGATCGGGGGGGCTGGGGGGTGTGCGCACATGATGTGTGATGGGTGGTGGTACTTGGCCCTTATATTGGCCCCCTATCCCTCATCAAACCTCGAGAACTCACACCCCGTTAAAGAGCATTTGACATTTTATAGGTTTGCTGCCAGTAGCCATTAAAGTGTCTGAAATGGGGACACTTTTTTCAAATGGTCACAAAATCTTGTACACTTTGAGTTTTTAGCTGAATTGTTTTATGCATGCCAACAAAAATACAAGGATGACGTCTACCAAGTTTTGGGCCAAAACGCCTTCCGAAAAAATTTTAAAAAATCTCGAACTGTAAAAAGTTTCAAAAATCGTGAAAAATAGAAAACAAGTCGTCTTGCCATGAAACTACACGTGAAGGCTTAAGGGACCATTTATGAATTTACAAGCCATAAAAATGAGATTGGCACGTACAAATATGAAGATGTGCCTAAACGCACCTACCACCCTATCGATACACGGCTTGCACATCTCGCCTTTCTGGCCGGCATAGAGCCCGCCCGCCCGCCCGCCCGCTAGTTTCGTTGGTTGGCTTAGGCATACAGAGTTGATTCCCAGTCTAAGATCGGACTAGACCTAGGGTTGCGACAGCATGCATAGGGGGACCCAACCGATCCCCGGCTTGTGCATCCTGCCTCTCTGGCAGGCTGAGTGCCCGCACGTTCGTTTCGTGGGTTGACTTAGGCATACGAAGTTCATTCCTAGTCTGAGATCGGATCAGACCGAGGGTTGTGGCAGCACATGCTGGGCCCGGGCATGTGCTGGTGCCGCATTTTTCTTCACCGGGGCACCATCACCGGAGAACCTGACTGACGGCATTGGGGTTCCGACGATCGGGGGGGTCGAGGGGTGTACGCACATGATGTGCGATGGGTGCAAGTACTTGGCCCTTATATGGGCCCCCTATCCCACATCAAACCTCGAGAACTCACACCCCTTAAAGAGCATTTGAGATTTTACAGGTTTGCTGCCAGTAGTTATTAAAGTGTCTGAAATGGGGACATTTTTTCAAATGGTCACAAAATCTTGTACACTTCGAGTTTTTACCTGAATTTTTTTGTGCATGCCAAAAAAAAATACATCGATCACGTATACCATGTTTGGCTCCAAAACTCCTTTTGAAAAAATTTTAAAAAATCCCGAACCATAAAAAGTTTCAAAAATCGTGAAAAATAGAAAACGAGTCGTCTTGCCATGAAACTTCAGGTGAAGGCTTAAGGGACCATTGTATGAATTCACAAGCCATAAAGTTGGCATTGGCACACAGAAATATGAAGATGTACCTAAACCCACCTACCACCCTATCGATCCACGGCTTGCGCATCCCGCCTCTCTGGCCGGCGTAGTGCCTGCCCTCCCGCCCGCTTGCTCCTTTCATCGGTTGCCTTAGGCATACGGAGTTCATTCCCAGTATAAGATCGGACCAGACTGAAGGTTGCGGTAGTAGGATGGTAGCACACAGAGGGGGACCCGGCCGATCCCCGGCTTGCGCATCCCGCCCCTCTGGCCGGCTGAACGCCCGCACACTTGTTTCATGGGTTGACTTAGGCATACGGAGTTCACTCCCAGTCTAAGCATATGGAGTTCATTCCCAGTCTAAGATCGGACCAGATCGAAGGTTGCGGCAGCACATGCTGGGCTCAGGCATGTGCTGGTGTCGTATTTTTCTTCACCGAGGCACCATTACCGGAGAACCTGACTGGCGACTTTGGGGTTCCGACGATCAGGGGGGCCGGGGGGGTGTTCGCACATGATATGCGATGGGTGCTGGTACTTGGCCCTCATATTGGCCCTCTATCCCTCATCAAACCTTGAGAACTCACACTCCCTTAAAGAGCATTTGAGATTTTACAGGTTTGCTGCGAGTAGTTATTAAAGTGTTTGAAATGGGGACATTTTTTCAAATGGTCACAAAATCCTGTACACTTCGAGTTTTTACCTGAATTTTTTTGTGCATGCAAAAAAAAAATACATCAATCACGTATACCATGTTTGGCTCCAAAACTCCTTTTGAAAAAATTTTAAAAAATCCCGAACCAAAAAAAGTTTCAAAAATCGTGAAAAATAGAAAACGAGTCGTCTTGCCATGAAACTTCAGGTGAAGGCTTAAGGGACCATTGTATGAATTCACAAGCCATAAAGTTGGCATTGGCACACAGAAATATGAAGAAGTACCTAAACCCACCTACCACCCTATCGATCCACGGCTTGCGCATCCCGCCTCTCTGGCCGACGTAGTGCCTGCCCTCCCGCCCGCTTGCTCTTTTCATCGGTTGCCTTAGGCATACGGAGTTCATTCCCAGTATAAGATCGGACCAGACTGAAGGTTGCGGTAGTAGGATGGTAGCACACAGAGGGGGACCCGGCCGATCCCCGGCTTGCGCATCCCGCCCCTCTGGCCGGCTGAACGCCCGCACACTTGTTTCATGGGTTGACTTAGGCATACGGAGTTCACTCCCAGTCTAAGCATATGGAGTTCATTCCCAGTCTAAGATCGGACCAGATCGAAGGTTGCGGCAGCACATGCTGGGCTCAGGCATGTGCTGGTGTCGTATTTTTCTTCACCGAGGCACCATTACCGGAGAACCTGACTGGCGACTTTGGGGTTCCGACGATCAGGGGGGCCGGGGGGGTGTTCGCACATGATATGCGATGGGTGCTGGTACTTGGCCCTCATATTGGCCCTCTATCCCTCATCAAACCTTGAGAACTCACACTCCCTTAAAGAGCATTTGAGATTTTACAGGTTTGCTGCGAGTAGTTATTAAAGTGTTTGAAATGGGGACATTTTTTCAAATGGTCACAAAATCCTGTACACTTCGAGTTTTTACCTGAATTTTTTTGTGCATGCAAAAAAAAAATACATCAATCACGTATACCATGTTTGGCTCCAAAACTCCTTTTGAAAAAATTTTAAAAAATTCCGAACCGTAAAAAGTTTCAAAAATCGTGAAAAATAGAAAACGAACCGTCTTGCCATGAAACTTCACGTGAAGGCTTAAGGGACCATTGTATGAATTCACATGCCATAAAGTTGGCACTGGCACACAAAAATATGAAGATGTACCTAAACCCACCTACCACCCTATCGATCCACGGCTTGCGCATCCCGCCTCTCTGGCCGGCGTAGTGCCTGCCTTCCCGCCCGCTCGCTCCTTTCATCGGTTACCTTAGGCATACGGAGTTCATTCCCAGTCTAAGATCAGACCGGACTGAAGGTTGCGGCAGTAGGATCGGTAGCACACAGAGGGGAACCCGACCGATCCCCGGCTTGTGCATCCCGCCCCTCTGGCCGGCTGAACGCCCGCACGCTCGTTTCATGGGTTGACTTAGGCATACAGAGTTCATTCCCAGTCTAAGCATATGGAGTTCATTCCCAGTCTAAGATCGGACTAGATCGAAGGTTGCGACAGCACATGCTGGGCTCAAGCATGTGCTGGTGTCGTATTTTTCTTCACCGGGGCACCATCACCGGAGAACCTGACTGGCGACATTGGGGTTCCGATGATCGGGAGGGCCGGGTGGGTGTGCGTACATGAAATGCGATTGGTGCTGGTACTTGGCCCTCATATTGGCCCTCTATCCCTCATCAAACCTTGAGAACTCACACCCCCTTAAAGAGCATTTGAGATTTTACAGGTTTGCTGCCAATAGTTATTAAAGTGTCTGAAATGAGGGCACTTTTTTCGAATGGTCACAAAATCCTGTACACATCAAGTTTTTAGCTGAATTTTTTTGTGCATGCCAAAAAAAATACAAGCATCACGTCTACCACATTTGGGGCCAAAACTCCTTTCAAAAAATTTTAAAAAATCCTGAACCGCAAAAGGTTTTAAAAATCATGAAAAATAGAAAACGAGTCGTCCTGCCATGAAACTTCACGTGAAGGCTTAAGGGACCACTGTATGAATTTAAAACCCATAAAAATGGCATTGGCACACAGAAATATGAAGATGTGCCTAAACCCACCTACCACCCTATCGATCCTCGGCATGCGTATCCCATCTCTTTGGTCGGCATAGTGCCCGTCCGCCCGCCCGCTTGTTTCAACGGTTGGCTTAGGCATACGGAGTTCATTCCCACTCTAAGATCGGACCAGACGAGGGTTGTCACAGCAGGATCCACAGCACGCAGAGGGAGACCCGATTGATCCCCAGCTTACACATTCCGCCTCTCTGGCCAGCTGAGCGCCCGCACGCTTGTTTCGTGGGTTTACTTAGGCATATGAAGTTCATTCCCAGTCTAAGCAAATGGAGTTCATTCCCAGTCTAAGATCAGACCAGACCGAGGGTTGCGGCAGCACATGCTGGAACCAGGCATGTGTGGATGTTGCATTTTTCTTCGTCGGGGCACCATTGCCGAAGAGCCTTACAAGCGGCATTGGGGTTCCGACGATCGGAGGGCCGGGGGGGTGTGCGCACATGATGTGCGGTGGGTGCTGGTACTTGGCCCTTATATTGGCCCCCTATCCCTCATCAAACCTCGAGAACTCACACCCCCTTAAAGAGCATTTGAGATTTTACAAGTTTGCTGCCAGTACCCATTAAAGTGTCTGAAATGGGGACACTTTTTTCTAATGGTCACAAAATCTTGTACACTTCGAGTTTTTAGCTAAATTTTTTTGT
This sequence comes from Durio zibethinus, assembly GCF_002303985.1. The sequence continues at coordinate 5,140,501 of NW_019167849.1, read as the reverse complement.
GCATACCAAAAAAAATAAAAGGATCACATCTACCAAGTTTGGGGCCAAAACTTCATTCAAAAAAATTTTAAAAAATCCCAAACCGTAAAAAGTTTCAAAACTTGTGAAAAATAGAAAAAGAGTCGTCTTGCCATGAAACTTCACGTGAAGGCTTAAAGACCATTGTATGAATTTACAAGCCATAAAAATGGCATTGGCACACAGAAATAAGAAGATGTGGCTAAACCCACCTACCACCATATCGATCCACGGCTTGCGCATCCCATCTTTCTGGCCAACGTAGTGCCTGCCCCCCCGCCCGATCATTTCATCGGTTGGCTTAGGCATACGGAGTTCATTCCCAGTCTAAGATCAGATCGGACTGAGAGTTGCAGCAGTAGGATTGGTAGCATGCAGAGGGGGACCCGGTCGATCCTCGATTGCACGTCCCGCCCCTCTGGCCGGCTGAACGCCCACACACTCGTTTCGTGGGTTGACTTAGGCATACGGAGTTCATTCCCAGTCTAAGATCGGACCGGACCGAGGGTTGCGGTAGCACATGCTGGGCTCGCGCATGTGTTGGCACCACATTTTTCTTCACCAAGGTACCATCGTCGGAGCATCGGAAAGAGAACCTGACCGCCGGCGTCATGGTTCCGACGATCTGTGGGTCGGGGGGGTGTGCGCACATGATGTGCGATGGGTGCTAGTACTTGGCCCGCATACGGAGTTCATTCCCAATCTAAGCATACGGAGTTCATTCCCAATCTAAGATCGGACCAGACCAAGGGTTGCGGCAGCACCTGCCTTTCTCAGGCATGTGCTGGTGCCGTATTTTTCTTCACCGGGGCACCATCACCGGAGCATCACCGGAGAACCTGACCGACGGCATTGGGGTTCCGACGATCGAGGGGGCCGGGGGGGTGTGCGCACATGATGTGCGATGGGCGCTGGTACTTGGCCCTTATATTGGCCCCCTATCCCTCATCAAACCTCGAGAACTCACACCCCCTTAAGGAGCATTTGAGATTTTACAAGTTTGCTGCCAGTAGCCATTAAAGTGCCAGAAATGGGGACACTTTTTTCAAATGGTCACAAAATCTTGTACACTTCGAGTTTTTCGCTGAATTTTTTGGTGCATGCCAACAAAAATACAAGGATGACGTCTACCAAGTTTGGGGCCAAAAATTTTTGTGAAAAAATTTTAAAAAATCCCGAACCGTAAAAAGTTTTGAAAATTGTGAAAAATAGAAAACGAGTAATCTTGCCTTGAAACTTCACGTGAAGGCTTAAGGGAGAATTGTATGAATTTACAAGCCATAAAAATGGCATTGGCATGGAGAAATATGAAGATGCGCCCAAACGCACGTACCACCCTATCGATCCACGGCTTGTGCATCCCGTCTCTCTGGTCGACGTAGAGCCCGGCCACCTGCCCGCCCGTTCATTTCGTCATTTGGCTTAGGCATTCGGAGTTCATTCCCAGTCTAAGATCAGGTCGAACTGAGGGTTGCGGTAGCAAGATCGGCAGCACGCAGAGGGGGACCCGACCGATCCTCGACTTGCGCATCTCGCCCCTTTGGCTGGCTGAGCGCCCGCACGCTCGTTTCATGGGTTGACTTAGGCATACAGAGTTCATTCCCAGTCTAAGCATATAGAGTTCATTCCCAGTCTAAGATCGGAACGGACCAAGGGTTGTGACAGCACATGCTAGGCTCGGGCATGTGCTGGTGCCGCATTTTTCTTCATTGGGGCACCATCACCGGAGCATCACTGGAGAACCTGACCGGTGGCATTAGGGTTCCGACGATCGGGGTGCCGGGGGGTGTGCGCACATGATTTGCGATGGGTGCTGGTAGTTGGCCCTTATATTGGCCCCCTATCCCTCATCAAACCTCGAGAACTCATACCCCCATAAAGAGTATTTGAGATTTTACAGGTTTGCTGCTAGTAGCCATTAAAGTGTCTGAAATGGGGACACTTTTTTCAAATGGTCACAAAATCTTGTACACTTCATCTTTTTAGCTGAATTTTTTTGTGCATGACAACAAAAATAAAGGGATCATGTCTACCAGGATTGTGACCAAAATTTATTTCGAAAAAATTTTAAAAAATCCCGAACCACAAAAAGTTTTGAAAATCGTGAAAAACAAAAAATGAGTCGTCTTGCCATGAAACTTCACGTGAAGGCTTAAGGGACCATTGTATGAATTTACAAGCCATAAAAATGGCCTTGGCACGCAGAAATATAGAAGATGTGCCCTAAACCCACCTACCACCCTTATCGATCCCACGCTTGCGCCATCCCGTCTCTGCTGACCGATGTACTGCCCGCCCGCCCGCCCGCCCACCCGCTCGGTTTCATCGGTTGGCTTAGGCATACGGAGTTCAATTCCCAGTCTAAATCAGACCAGACTTGAGGTTACGGTATAGCAGGATTGGCAGCCACCGTAGAGGGGGAGCAACGGTCGATCCCCGACTTGCGCATCCCACCCTTCTGGCCGACTGAGCGCACGCACGCTCGTTTCGTGGGTTGACTTACACATACGGAGTTCATTCCCTGTCTAAGCTTACGGAGTTCATTCCCAGTCTAAGATCGGACCGGACCGAGGGTTGTGGCAGCACATGCTGGGCTCAGGCATGTGCTGGTGCCGTATTTTTCTTCACC
>NW_019167849.1:5003491-5136854 GCF_002303985.1 Durio zibethinus | reverse complement strand
ACCCTGTTCTGGTTAACAGACCTGAAAGCCTATTCTTTTAGGGACCCTTAAACTTAGGTGTCCCCTGAAAGGACTGATTCTTTAGGTGGCCAATCGCACCTAGATTAAAAAAGATTGGTGGCGAAAAGTCAATGTCTAGCGATAGATCCCCGGATCTAGATGTTTATGACAGCTTGGCGACTCCAACTGGGAACTTTGAGAGTCAGGCCAGAAAATAATTTTGTTGTTAGTCCAAAAGCCTAATAAAATTGAACCTTTTTTGTTATATATGTGTTTATTTTCAATTCATGGTTATTATACCTTGTTTAATCATGTCATTCATATGCCATGTGCATAGCATGAGCTCTTATACCTTGAGCTCCGTCCCTCTAGGAGGGAGTAAAGTACCTATTGCTTTCGTGGGTCTAATGCCTCTGCAGTGGCTAGCGAAATACTCTCACTCAAATTGAACCTTTTCCGCTTGTAACCTGTAATGGGTGAGGATTAGGGTGCCTTACTAGTCTTGTGATGGACAAGGATGTAAGAACAATTTGAGGACCTTTAGACTTTGACCCTTTAAAACCGCATATTAGTAACCTTAAGAGTGCCTAAACCTAGGATAGAGCCCTTCTACCCAATGATAGATATACCCTAAATTAAGACACAAAAAAGTGTTTATCTAATCGTTTTGATTGTTTAACTTTGTGCATCATTTTCATTATCATATGTAACATTATGCATCAGCATTCACTTTCATTTCATCCATGGAAACAACTATGTTGTTTTGTCTGATTGTATGCATCTGCATTATTTTTATGCTCATGTTTTAACATAATCATTTACATCCATTTCATACTAGATTTCATTTAGGAAAATATACATTCCATTCGTGCATCAAAGCATCATACACAAGGCATAGCATAACATTTCTAATCATAAGTATGGTGCTCAAGGTCAAGGATAGCTCCGTCTAGCGAAAACCCCTACTCATCCATACAACACAAAGATCCAGAGTAAGGCAAAGGAGGAGGAAAGTTCCCATAGATTTGAAAAGATAGAAAAAGCCTAGGAGAAGATCGAAAGTGAACTAAGCAAGATTCTGGAGGCTCTTAATAACATGAATAAAGGAAAAAAAGTTGAAGAAATGCAAGCCAACAAGTTCCCTCGTTGCAAGAAGTGGCTGACCCTTTATATCCTCCAGGTTTTGGCCCGCCTCAAGTCCAGTCTACTCAAGAGGTCCCGCCACAACACTTCACATATCCAACATATCCTAGAATGCCATCAACTTTTAACCCAGGGCAGTATAACAGCTATGTAAATCCTATCTTCACTGAAAAAGTCGCAGAACCAATTCTTGATCTAGATGATTTAAAAGAGAAGGAGAAAGAAAAGATAAGAGTGGAAGTTCAGGAAAGCTCCAAGATTAGTATGCTAGAGCAAAGGTTACGGGCTGTGGAAGGATTTAGCTTTTATGGGTCAGTTGATGCTGCTGGGCTGTGCCTCATCCCTGATGTGGTTATTCCTCATAAGTTCAAAGTACCAAAATTTAAAAAATATGATGGTACAAAGTGCCCCAAAACTCACATCACAATGTATTGTCAAAAAATGGTAGCTCATGTTCATGATGAAAAACTCTTGATGCATGTCTTTCAGGATAGCCTTACAGGCTCAGCGGCCAGGTGGTATGTTCAGCTGGATAGAACCCGCATTCGTTCTTAGAGCGATATGGCACATGACTTCATCGATCAGTATCGACATATTATCGATTTGGCCCCTGATCGTTTGTCTTTACAGAATTTGGAGAAAAAGGCAAACGAGTCTTTTAAAGAGTATGCCCAGAGGTGGAGAGATGTTGCTTCTCAAGTACAACCTCCTTTGACTGAGAAAGAAGCTATAGTGTTATTTGTCAGCACTTTGAAGTCTCTCTATTATGAAAAGATGATAGGAAATGCAACAAAGAATTTTGCTGACATGGTAATCTCTGGAGAAATTATTGAAAGTGCCATAAAAAATGGCAAGTTAAGAGGAGGAGAAACCAAGAAGACATCAGAAAAGAAAGAAGCTCAAGCTCAAGCTGTGAGCTTTGATAGACAACAATTTAGGGGTTATCAACCCTATCCATCTCAAGGTTACTCTTCATACTATTCTACTGTGAATAATGCCTCATCTTACCCATACCAACTAGTTCCACAACCACCTTATTCATCCACACACCAATCAATTTTTAGCCCCCAAGATCTTACATATAGCCTTAACATTCAAGCTCCTGCAAGAAACCAAATTCACCCTATTTACCCAGCAAGTGGTTCACGAGAACAACGAACTACTCAAGAAAAACTTGTATTTGATCCAATCCCTATGACTTATATAGAGTTATATCGAGAACTCTATAATAGCCATTTGATTGCCCCCAGCCATGTAGAGCCGTTTAAACCACCCTATCCAAAGTGGTATGATCCTACAGCCCACTGTGACTACCACTATGGAATTACTGGCCATTCTACTAAAAATTGTACTGCTTTAAAGTATAAGGTGCAACGGCTGATCAATGATGGAATGGTAAGTTTTGATAAAGGGAAAGCAACAACACCTAATGTTAGCATTTTGAGTGAAAGTCAAGAACAGAAAGGGTCCAGAGAGTCACAATGACTTGAGAGGCAAGATGTCAATAGAGATTCTTCACCTGATCGCATAAGGGGATAATTTTAAAGAATGGAGATAAGGCTAGTTGAAGGTTTCTTTTGTCATGTTAGGATTTCGTTTCGAATGATTGTTGGATTTCTTTTTGCAATATGATTTCACTTTTTATCATCTTAATAAGGGTAAGTCAATGCATTTCATTACATTTTCTCTTTCACTCGACCATTATTCCATGCCCTGTTACCTTTCATAACTTCACATTCCCATTCTCAAATTTCGGATGATGAATATTTAGACAATAATAACAATAATTTTGGAATTTAATTTTGAAAACTCATCCACATTAATATAAGAAGATCATTTGAGTAAAAAAGTAAGCTGTTATCGGAGGTGAAATAGATATATGTCTTGAAGATGTACAATCTTTTATACAGATTCATGAGCTTTGTTTAATAGATGATGTTCAAGAAAGGTATTCACAATTGAGATGAAAAATGGCCATCTTTCTTTTACCATTCGAAAAACCATTTATTGCTACCCCTTTGAGCCTATTATGATTTATTTTTCTACAGAACCCCAACCAAGGATCACCCTCTACACTAGAGGGCAATTTTTGAAAAAAAAAAAACCCACAAAAAGAAAGAGAAAGAAAAGCAAAAGAACATTAAATGCCACAAACGATTTGAGGTAAAGTAATGAGGATCCTTTGTGTGAAGAAAGAAAAAATAGTGAAATGATGTGGGGGCAAAATGCCAAGTTGTGTCAATTGATCCTTTAGTTTTGAACCTTTTTAATACATGTTTTGAGCCTATTGTATCCATTTTTTTTATGACCCCTCACCTTGACCTACATTACAACCTTGAAAAGCCCATTTGGATCAAGTGTGAATGCTTAACTTGAATGATCATATGTTGAGCGAAGGCATGCTCATGATGAAGCAATAGAATCATGCTACATTACTCTAAAGTTTGATGTATGAAAGATATCAACAATGGATGAAAAATGAGAAAAAAAAAAGAGAAGATGATGAAAAGAAAAAAGAAAAAAAATGAGAAAAAAAGAAAAAATGAGAAAATGAAAAAAGAGATTCAAATTGAAAACCTGAAAATGTGATTCTGGTAGAAAAAGATCCAGGTCAAATGGCTCACATGAATGGAAGATCAAAGACATCTGAAGATCCTCAAAGACTGGGGCAAAGTTCGCCAAGCTCAAGATGACTTCAACAGTAAATGGAATGAGTTTTTGAAAGAATCCTAGATTAATATTGAGAATTGTCTGAATATTCATCATTTGGACATACCATTCATCCCAATGACATGTATCCAATTTATTTCCTTTCCCATTTGTTTTGTACCAAAATAGATCTTCATTGATTATCTTTACCATAATTCACCTTGTGTTCTCTTATTGTTTCACCCCTAGAATGAATTGAGAAAACGCTTGATTGCATTGTATTTGTCAAGAATTGAAATGATAATGAATGAATGAATATGTGCTTAAAAGAGTCTTGCATTCATTTGAAAGAAAATCTAAGATGATGGTGGTAACAAAATGAAGAAATGGTAGAAACCTAAAAGAGATGATTTGGAAGGATATATGATGTGACCAAATGGAGAATATAATGGGGCAAATTTTGAAAAATGGTATAACCAAGTGATGAATACAAAGATGAATTGGTCGATATGACTTGCAAGTTATGATTGAATGATGAAAGCAATCAGTGGACAAAGTTTGTTGTGGAATGGTTAATGCTGAGACACTTATGAGTAATGACTTAGTGATGGTGGGTGAAACTTGTTCTGAAATTTTTAGTGCTGAGAAGTCTATGAACAATGGTCAAGTGATGATTGATTGATGAAACTTGTTTCAAAATATGGAGAAACTGAACAAGGAAGACATGCAAAATGGTGGAGTTTTGAGAGCCATATCACCATAATTATTTAGAATTTTGTTGCATAGACATTTGCATTACATGCATCATGGTGGCATCGTCGCTTGGATAGTACATGCACATGATTTGATTGGACATGCATGGCACTATGAGAATATAGGTTGCCACATTTGCATCATTAAGAAAGCATTTGCATCTTTGGTCATAACATTCATTCATGCAAAATTTTGAGTCACTTGAAAAAGAAATTGTGAATGTTTTGATGAGAATTTTTTAGAACTCAAATGAGAATCTTTGAATTTCAAAATGAGAATCTTTGAGGAGTGAAACCCTAAAGTTCATCGAATGTGAATTTTTGAACAAATGAAAAGTTTTGAACTTTTGGATGTGGATCTCTAAAATACAAAACTTCAACCTTTTGGATATGAATTTCCAATGTTTTAAATGAGAGCCTTTGAACTTAGATGTGAAACTCTAAGTTTTATTGCATGTGAGCCTTTGAACTCAAATGAAAAGCTTTGAATTTTTGGATGTGAATTTCCAAAATTCAAGTGAAAAGCTTTAGATTTTTGGATATGAATTCCAAGTTTGCCAAATAAGAACCTTTAACTTTTGGATGTGAGCCTCCAAAATTCAAATGAGGATCTTTCATGCGAGTCTTACAAGTTGCAAATGCAAATCTCGAGATCTTACAAATTTGAGAAGAAATTTGTCAGGTAAGTTCCTAATCCTTGAAATAGGATGTCTTGTGGTATCAGGATTGATTTATAAGACCTTTGGGCATAATCTCCTGAAACTTTTTCAAACACAATTTTCAACTCCTTTGGACATGATTGTCAGGGAGCAATTTACTTTCCAAAAGTCGTGGTGCCTCTGTTTAGAGGAGCAATTTACTTTCCAAAGTCATGGTGCCTTTAGGGGTCTGTTTAAAGGAGCAATTTACTTTCCAAAGTTGTGGTGCCTCTATTTAGAGGGGAAAGTCGTAGTGCCTCTGTTTAGAGGAGCAATTTACTTTCTAAAAGTCGTGGTGCCTTTGTTTAGAGGAGCAATTTACTTTCTCAAAGTCGTGGTGCCTCTGTTTAGAGGAGCAATTTACTTTCCAAAGTCATGGTGCCTCTATTTAGAGGGGAAAGTCGTGGTGCCTCTGTTTAGAGGAGCAATTTACTTTCCAAAGTTGTGGTGCCTCTATTTAGAGGGGAAAGTCGTAGTGCCTCTGTTTAGAGGAGCAATTTACTTTCTAAAAGTCGTGGTGCCTTTGTTTAGAGGAGCAATTTACTTTCTCAAAGTCGTGGTGCCTCTGTTTAGAGGAGCAATTTACTTTCCAAAGTCATGGTGCCTCTGTTTAAAGGAGCAAATTACTTCTGAAAAGTCGCCGTGGCTGCCCTCTGTTTAGAGGAGCAATTCTACTTTTCCAAAGTCGTCAAGCCTCTGTTCTAGAGGAGCTTTAAAAAAAAAAAAAACAAAAAAAAAAGTTGCCTCTATTTGAGAGGAGCTTTCATTTATGTTTCTCAAAGTCATTGAGCCTCTGCTTAGAGGAGCTTTGATCATTTAAAAAAACAAAAAAACAAAAAAAAACAAAAAAAAACAAAAAAAAATTGCCTCTATTTAGAAGAGCTTTGTTTATGTTTCTCAAAGTCATTGAACCTCTGCTTAGAGGAGCTTTGATCAATTTAAAAAAAAAGTAAAAAAAAACAAAAAAAGCAAAAAAATGAAAAAAGTTACCTCTATTTAGAGGAGCTTTATTTATGTTTCTTAAAGTCGTTGAACCTCTGTTTAAAGGAGCTTTGGGTAAAAAAAAAAAAAACAAAAGGAAAATGAAAATGTTGAGTTGAGTCTTGATTGGGTGTCTACGTCTTTGCGCAATTTCTGTTTCACAGAAAATGTGCAAAGAGGGGTAGCTGTAGACACCCAATTTGGTCCAGGCCCAGATCAGTTGGGCCTGGTCCAAATGGGTAGGTCCAATTTTATCTTTGTCATTTTTATTTTTATTTTTATTTTATTTTATATTTTATGTATATCCTATGTATTTATTATTTATTTATTATTAATAATATATATTTTTTATTATTTTTTATTTTATTTATTTTTGTATTTTTATTTATTTAATTATATATTATTATTTTTTTATCCTATAATATTTTTTTTATTATCTTCTCTAATTATCTATTATTTTATTTATTTATTTGATTTTTATTTTGGAGGGCTGAGATTGAAGGGTGAAGAATCCTACTGGGAATGGGGATTCAATAAAAAAAGTCCAGATCGAAATCAAAGATTGAATCCCCGTCCAAAGAGGAATTGGGGTTGATCAGAAACTCCTGATCAATCCCTATAAAAGGGACCCTCTGGAACAGATGCAACAGAAGAAAACAGTAAGCAAAGGCTACTGATTTAAGGGAAAAGAGACGTATAGAAGGCTAAGAAAAGGTGTAGAAGGGTTCTGGGAATTAGAAGAAATTTTTTGAAGATTTTTGGCATTTTTTTTTCTAGGAATTTCTGGAAAATTCCAGATTCCGATGAATTTTTCGGTGAAGTTTGAATTTTTGACAAAAATTTTGGCCAACCTTGAAGTTTTCGGTGACCTACCCAATTTTCGGCAAAGAATCCCAGAAACCGGTGATCTTCCGATGAACTTTCGGTAAAAAAACCAGATTTCGATGACAAAACCCAGAATCTGATGAATCTTCAACCGGAGTTCTTCGACCTTTTAGAGAGAAAGGAGAGGAAAAAGGAAGAAGAGAGAGAAAGAAGAGCAGCTTTCTACCGAAAAACAGAGGGAAGGGTCTTAAATACCCTCACAAAACGACGTCATTTTGACCTTAAGTAACCCAGAGGCTCCGCGCGTTTTGCCGAGATCCGACCCGACCCGAACGTCGACCCACGTCCTAACCCGCGCGTGCCTCCCCCCTTCGAGCCAAGCCGAGCTGAGCCGAGCTTCCCAAGCCGCCCTCCGAGCCGTTTTCTCTTCCTTGAGCCGAGCCGCACTCCGAGCCGCTCCAGATTTTTTATTTATTTATTTGTTTATTTATTTGTTTATTTATTTGTTTTTATATTTATTAGATTAGGTTTTATTTAATATTTTTTATCTTTATCTTATTTTTATTTTTGTTTTACTTTTCTTTATTTTTATTTTTATTTATTTTCACTTTTATTTTTTTATTATTCTATTTTCTTTGAATAAAAATCAAAAGTTCCAAAAAAAATATTTTTGGGGAAAAGTTGAAAGTATCAATCTTCCTTGAAAATCAAAATTTTCGAAAAATATTTTTAGGAAAAAGTTGAAAGTATCCATTTTCCTTAAAAATAAATTTTCAAAAAAAAAAAGGGATTTTTGAGGAAAAGTTGAAAGTATCAATTTTCCTTTGAAATAAATTTTCAAAAAAAATATTTTTGGGGAAAAGTTGAAAGTATCAATTTTCCTTGAAAATCAAAATTTCCAAAAAAATATTTTTGTGGAAAAGTTGAAAGTATCAATTTTCCTTAAAAATAAATTTCCAAAAAATATTTTTAGGGAAAAGTTGAAAGTATCAATTTTCCTAAAAAATAAATTTCAAAAAAATATTTTTAGGGAAAAGTTGAAAGTATCAATTTTCCCTACACAAGAACAATCATCCTTTCCTTTCTTTTTATTTTGATTTTGATTTTGATTTTTCTTTAACTAATCCGACGACGGAGCCTCTGCAAGTGAAACAGTAGTTTTTTCTTGCATACTCTTGAGGTGAGGGAATTTTCTCAATTTTCTGCTAAAAGTATTAGAGTCAATTGAGAAAAATTTCCAATAATTAATTACTTGGTAAAATTTTAAGGCTTTTGGATAACACTTACTAAACTCAATGTCTAGCGATAGATCCCCGGATCTAGACGTTATGACAGTGGGTTTAGGCACATCTTCATATTTCTACATGCCAATGCCATTTTTATGGCTTGTAAATTCATACAATGGTCCCTTAAGCCTTCACGTAAAGTTTCATCACAAGACGACCCGTTTTCTATTTTTCACGATTTTTGAAACTCTTGGCGGTTTGGGATTTTTTAAAATTTTTTCAGAAGGAGTTTTGGCCCCAAACTTAGTAGACATGATCCTTGCATTTCTGTTGGCATGCACAAAAAAATTCAGCTAAAAAATCAAAGTGTACAAGATTTTGTGACCATTTGAAAAAAGTGTCCCCATTTTAGACACTTTAATGGCTACTGGCAGCAAACCTGTAAAATCTCAAATGCTCTTTAAGGGGGTGTGAGTTCTCGAGGTTGGATGAAGGATAGGGGGCCAATATAAGTGCCAAGTACCAGCACCAATTGCACATCATGTGCGCACACCCCCTGGCCCCCCCGATCGCCGGAACCCCAATGCCGCCGGTCATGTTCTCTGGCGATGGTGCCCCGGCGAAGAAAAATACGGCACCAGCACATGCCTGAGCCCAGCATGTGCTACCGCAACCCTCGGTTCGGTCCAATCTTAGAGTGGGAATGAACTCCGTATGCCTAAGCCAACCGATGAAACGAGTGGGCGGGCGGGCGGGTGGGCACTACGCTGGCCAGAGAGACGGGATGCGCAAGCCGTGGATCGATAGGGTGGTAGGTGGGTTTAGGCACATCTTCATATTTCTGTGTGCCAATGCCATTTTTGTGGCTTGTAAATTCATACAATGGTCCCTCAAGCCTTCACGTGAACTTTCATGCCAAGACGACTCGTTTTTTATTTTTCAGGATTTTTGAAACTTTTTGCGGTTCGGGATTTTTTAAAATTTTTTTGGATGGAGTTTTGGCTCTAAACTTGGTAGACGTGATCCCTGATTTTTGTTGCATGCACAAAAAAAATTCAGCTAAAAACTCAAAGTGTACAAGATTTTGTGACCATTTGAAAAAAGTGTCCCCATTTCAGACACTTTAATGGCTACTGGCAGTAAACCTGTAAAATCTCAAATGCTCTTTAAGAGGGTGTGAGTTTTCAAGGTTTGATGAGGGATAGGGGGCCAATATAAGAGCCAGGTACCAGCACCCATCACCCATGATGTGCGCACACCCCCCGACCCCCCCGATCGTCAGAATCCCAATGCCGCTGGTCAGGTTCTCCGGTGATGCTCCGGTGATGGTGCCCCGACGAAGAAAAATTTGGTACCAGCACATGCCAGAGCCTAGCACGTGCTACCGTAACCCTCGATCTGGTTTGATCTTAGACTGGGAATGAACTCCGTATGCTTAGACTGGGAATGAACTCTGTATGCCAAAGTCAACCCACGAAACGAGTGTGTGGGCGCTCAGCCGGCCAGAGGGACGGGATGTGCAAGCCGGGGATCAGCCAGGTCCCCCTCTACGTACTGCTGATCCTGCTGCCGCAACCCTCGATCTGGTCTGATCTTAGACTGGGAATGAACTCCATATGCCTAAGCCAACCAACGAAACAAGCGGGCGGGCGGGCGGACGGGCACTACGCCAGCCAGAGAGACAGGATGCGCAAGCCATGATCGATAGGGTGGTAGGTGGGTTTAGGTACATCTTCATATTTCTGCATGCCAATGCCATTTTTATGGCCTATAAATTCATACAATGGTCCCTTAAGCCTTCACGTGAAGTTTCATGGCAAGACGACTCGTTTTTTATTTTTCATGATTTTTGAAACTTTTTGCCTTTCAGGATTTTTTTAAATTGTTTCAAAGGAGTTTTGGCCCCAAACTTGGTAGACATGATCCTTGTATTTTTGTTGGCATGCACAAAAAATTACCGTTAAAAAATTGAAGTGTACAAGATTTCAGACACTTTAATGGCTACTGGCAGCAATGCCGCCGGTCAAGTTCTTCAGCGATGGTGGCCCGACGAAGAAAAATGTGGCACCAGCACATGCCCGAGTCCAGCATGTGCTACCGCAACCCTCGGTTCGATCCGATCTTAGACTGGGAATGAACTCCGTATGCCTAAGTCAACCCACAAAACTAGCGTGCGGGCGCTCAGCCGGCCAGAGGGGTGGGATGCACAAGCCGGGGATCGACCGGGTCCCCCTCTACGTGCTGCCAATCCTACAGCCGTAAGCCTCAGTTCGATCCGATCTTAGACTGGGAATGAACTTCGTATGCCTAAGCCAACCGATGAAATGAGCGGGCGGGCGGGCGGGCGGGCACTACGTCGCCCAGAGAGACGAGATGCACAAGCCGTGGATCGATAGAGTGGTAGGTGGGTTTAGGCACATCTTCATATTTTTGTGTGCCAATGCCATTTTATGGCTTGTAAATTCATACAATGGTCCCTTAAGCATTCACGTGAAGTTTCATGGCAAGACGACTCATTTTCTATTTTTCACGATTTTTGAAACTTTTTGCGGTTCGGGATTTTTTAAAATTTTTTCGAAAGGAGTTTTGGCCCCAAACTTCGTAGACATATCCTTGTATTTTTGTTGGCATGCACAAAAAAATTCAGCTAAAAACTCAAAGTGTAAAAGATTTTGTGACCATTTGAAAAAAGTGTCCCCATTTCAGACACTTTAATGGCTACTGGAAGCAAACCTATAAAATCTCAAATGCTCTTTAAGGGGGTGTGAGTTCTCGAGGTTTTATGAGGGATAGGGGGCCAATATAAGGGCCAAGTACCAGCACCCATCGCACCTGATGTGCGCACACCCACCCCCCGGCCCACCCGATCGTCGGAACCCCAATGTCGTTGGTCAGGTTCTCCGGCGATGCTCCAACGATGGTGCCCCGGCGAAGAAAAATGCAGCACCAGCACATGCCCGAGCCCAGTATGTGCTACCGCAACCCTCGGTCTGGATCGATTTTAGACTGGGAATGAACTCCGCATGCTTAGACTGGGAATTCATGAGGGATAGGGGGCCAATATAAGGGCCAAGTACCAGCACCCATCGCACATCATGTGCGCACACCCCTCCTGACCCCCCCGTTCGTTGGAACCCCAATGCTGCCGGTCAGGTTCTCCGGCGATGCTCGGTGATGGTGCCCCGATAAAGAAAAATGCGGCACCAGCGCATGCCCGAGCCTAGCATGTGCTGCCGTAACCCTCGGTCCAATCCGATCTTAGACTGGGAATGAACTTCGTATGCCTAAGATTACCGACGAAACGAGCGGGCGGGCTGGCAGGCACTATGTCGGCCAGAGAGACGGTATGCGTAAGCCGTGGATCGATAGGGTGGTAGGTGGGTTTAGGCACATCTTCATATTTCTGCATGCCAATGCCATTTTTATGGCTTGTAAATTCATACAATGATCCCTTAAGCCTTCACGTGAAGTTTCATGGCAAGACGACTCATTTTCTATTTTTCACGATTTTTGAAACTTTTTACGGTTTGGGATTTTTTAAAATTTTATCGGATGGTGTTTTGGCCCGAAACTTGGTAGACGTGATCCTTGTATTTTTGTTGGCATGCACAAAAACATTCAGCTAAAAACTTGAAGTGTACAAGATTTTGTGACCATTTGAAAAATGTGTCCCCATTTCAGACACTTTAATGGCTACTGGCAGCAAACCTGTAAAATCTCAAATGCTCTTTAAGGGGGTGTGAGTTCTCGAGGTTTGATGAGGGATAGGGGGCCAATATAAGGGCCAAGTACCAGCTCCCATTGCACATCATTTGCGCACACCCCGCGGCCCTCTCGATCGTCGAAACCCTAATGCCACCGATCAGGTTCTCCTGCGATGCTCCGACGATGGTGTCCTAGCGAAGAAAAATGTGGCACCAGCAGATGCCCAAGCCCAGCATTTGCTGCCGCAACCCTTGGTCTGATCTGATCTTAGACTGGGAATGAACACCGTATGCCTAAGCCTACCGACGAAACGAGCGAGCGGGCGGCAGGCACTACGTCGGCCAGAGAGACGGGATGTGCAAGCTGTGGATCGATAGGGTGGTAGGTGGGTTTAGGCACATCTTCATATTTCTATGTGCCAATGCCATTTTTATGGCTTGTAAATTCATACAATGATCCCTTAAGCCTTCACATGAAGTTTCATGGCAAGACGACTCGTTTTCTATTTTTCATGATTTTTGAAACTTTTTGTGGTTCAAGATTTTTTAAAATTTTTCGAAAGGAGTTTTGGCACCAAACTTGGTAGACGTGATCCTTGTATTTTTGTTGGCATGCACAAAAAAAATCAGCTAAAAACTCGAAGTGTACAAGATTTTGTGACCATTCGAAAAAAGTGTCCCCATTTCAGACACTTTAATGGCTACTGGCAGCAAACCTGTAAAATATTGAATGCTCTTTAAGGGGGTGTGAGTTCTCGAGGTTTGATGAAGGATAAGGGGCCAATATAAAGGCCAAGTGCCAGCACCCATCGCACATCATGTGTGCACACCCCCCGGCCCCCCGATCGTCGGAACCCCAATGTCGCTGGTCAGGTTCTCCGACGATGCTCTGGCGATGGTGCCCCGACGAAAAAAAATGCAGCACCAGCACATGCCCGAGCCCAGCATGTGCTGCCGCAACCCGCAGTCCTATCCGATCTTAGACTAGGAATAAACTTCGTATGCTTAGACTGGGAATGAACTCCGTATGCTTAGATTGGGAATGAACTCCATATGCCTAAGTCAACCCATGAAACGAGCGTGTGATGCTCTGGCGATTGTGCCCTAGCGAAGAAAAATGCGGCACCAGCACATGCTCGAGCCCAGCATGTGCTGCCGCAATCCTCAGTTCGATCCGATCTTAGACTAGGAATGAACTCCGTACCAGCACCCATCGCACATCATGTGTGCACACCCCCCCGGCCCCCCGATCGTCAGAACCCCAATACCGCTAGTCAGGTTCTCCGGGATGCTCCGACAATGGTGCCCCGACGAAGAAAAATACGGCACCAGCACATGCCCGAGCCCAGCATGTACTGCTGCGGCCCTCGGTCTGGTCCGATCTTAGAATGGGAATGAACTCCATATGCTTAGACTGGAAATGAACTCCGTATGCCTAAGTCAACTCACGAAACGAGCGTGCGAGCGCTCAGCCAGCCAGAGGGACGGGATGCGCAAGCCGGGGATCGGCCGGGTCCCCCTCTACGTGCTGTCGATCCTACTGCCGAACCCTCGGTCCGGTCCGCTCTTAGACTGGGAATGAACTCCGTATAACAAGCCAACCGATGAAACAAGCAGGCGGGCGGGCGGGCACTACGCCGGCCAGAGTGTCGGGATGCACAAGCTGTGGATCGATAGCGTGGCAGGTGGGCTTAGGCACATCTTTATATTTCTGCATGGTAATGCCATTTTTATGGCTTGTAAATTCATACAATGGTTCCTTAAGCCTTCCTGTGAAGTTTCATGGCAAGACGACTCGTTTTCTATTTTTCACGATTTTTGAAACTTTTTACGGTTCGAGATTTTTAAAATTTTTTCGGAAGGATTTTTGGCCCCCAACTTGGTAGACGTGATCCTTGTATTTTTTTTGGCATGCACAAAAAAATTCAGCTAAAATCTCGAAGTGTACAAAATTTTGTGACCATTTGAAAAAAGTGTCCCCATTTCAAACACTTTAATGGCTACTGGCAGCAAACCTGTAAAATCTCAAATGCTCTTTAAGGGGGTGTGAGTTCTCGAGGTTTGATGAGGGATAGGAGGCCAATATAAGGGCCAAGTACCAGCACCCATCGCACATCATGTGTGCACACCCCCCCGGCCCCCCCGATCGCCGGAACCCCAATGCCGCCGGTCAGGTTCTCCGGCGATGCTCCGGCAATGGTGCCCTGACGAAGAAAAATGCGGCACCAGCACATGCCCAAGCCCAGCATGTGCTGCCGTGGCCCTCGGTCTGGTCCGATCTTAGATTGGGAATGAACTCCATATGCTTAGACTGGGAATGAACTCCGTATGCCTAAGTCAACTCACGAAATGAGCGAGCGAGCGCTCAGCCAGCCAGAGGGATGGGATGCGCAAGCCGGGGATCGGCCGGGTCCCCCTCTGTATGCTACCGATCTTGCTGCTGTAACCCTCAGTCTAGTTCGATCTTAGACTGGGAATGAACTCCGTATGCCTAAGCCAACCAACGAAACGAGCGGGCGGGCGGGCACTACGCCGGCCATAGAGACGGGATAAGCGAGCCGTGGATCGATAGGGTGGTAGGTGGGTTTAGGCACATCTTCATATTTCTACGTGCCAATGCCATTTTTATGGCTTCTAAATTCAAGTTTCATGGCAAGACGACTCATTTTCTATTTTTCACGATTTTCAAAACTTTTTGCAGTTCGAGATTTTTTAAAATTTTTTGGGAAGGAGTTTTGGCCCCAAACTTAGTAGAAGTGATCCCTATATTTTTTTTGGCATGCACAAAAAAATTCAGCTAAAAACTCGAAGTGTACAAGATTTTCTGACCATTTGAAAAAAGTGTCCCCATTTCAGACACTCTAATAGCTACTGGCAGCAAACCTGTAAAATCACAAATGCTCTTTAAGGGGGTGTGAGTTCTCAAGGTTTGATGAGTGATAGGGGGCCAATATAAGGGCCATGTACTAGTACCCATCGCACATCATGTGCGCACACCCTCTCCCCGGCCCCCCCGATCGTCGGAACCCCAATGCCACCGGTCAGGTTCTCCGGCGATAGTGCCCCGGCGAAGAAAAACGCGGCACCAGCACATGCCCGAGCCCAGCATGTGCTGCCGTAGCCCTCAATCCAGTTTGATCTTAGACTGGGAATGAACTCCATATGCTTAGACTGGGAATGAACTCCGTATGCCTAAGTCAACCCACGAAACGAGCGTGCGGGCGCCCAGCCGGCCAGAGGGGAGGGATGCGCAAGCCGGGGATCGACCGGGTCCCTCTCTGCGTGCTATCCATCCTGCAGCCGTAACCTTCAGTTCAGTCCGATCTTAGACTGGGAATGAACTCTGTATGCCTAAGCCAACCGATGAAACGAGCGGGCGGGCGGGCAGTACGTCGGCCAGAGAGACGGGATGCGCAAGCCGTGGATCGATAGGGTAGTAGGTGGGTTTATGCACATCTTCATATTTCTGCATGCCAATGCCATTTTTATTACCTGTAAATTCATAAAATGGTCCCTTAAGCCTTCACGCGAAGTTTCATGGCAAGATGACTCGTTTTTTATTTTTCATGATTTTTGAAACGTTTTGCAATTTGAGATTATTTAAAATTTTTTCGGAAGGAGTTTTGGCCCCAAACTTGGTAGACGTGATCCTTGTATTTTTGTTGGCATGCAAAAAAAAATTCAGCAAAAAACTCAAAGTGTACAAGATTTTGTGACCATTTAAAAAAAGTGTCCCCATTTTAGACACTTTAATGGCTACTGGCAGCAAACCTGTAAAATCTCAAATGCTCTTTAAGGCAGTGTGAGTTCTCAAGGTTTGATGAGGGATAGGGGGCTAATATAAGGGCCAAGTACCAGCACCCTTCGCACATCATGTGCTCACACCCCTCCCCCCGGCCCTTCCGATCACCGGAACCCCAATGCTGCCGGTCAGGTTCTCCGGCGATGCTCCAACGATGGTGCCCTGGCGAAGAAAAATGCGGCACCAGCACATGCTTGAGCCCAGCATGTGCTACCGCAACCCTTGGTCTGATCCGATCTTAGACTGGGAATAAACTTCGTATGCTTAGACTGGGAATGAACTTCGTATGCTTAGACTGGGAATGAACTTCGCATGCTTAGACTAGGAATGAACTCCGTATGCCTAAGTCAACCCACGAATCTAGCGTGCGGGCGCTCAGCCGACCAGAGGGGTGGGATGCGTAAGCTGAGGATCGGCCGGGTCCCCCTCTACGTGCTACCGATCCTACTATCGCAACCCTCGGTCCGGTCTGATCTTAGACTGGGAATGAACTCCGTATGCCTAAGCCAACCAACGAAACAAGCGGGCGGGCGGGCGGGTGGGCACTACACCGGCCAGAGAGACGGGATGCGCAAGCCATGGATCGATAGGGTGGTAGGTGGGTTTAGGCACATCTTCATATTTCTATGTGCCAATGCCATTTTTATTGCTTGTAAATTTATCCAATGGTCCCTTAAGCCTTCACGTGAAGTTCCATGGCAAGACGACTCGTTTTCTATTTTTCATGATTTTTAAAACTTTTTATGGTTCAGGATTTTTTAAAATTTTTTCAGAAGGATTTTTGGCCCAAAACTTGGTAGACGTGATCCTTGTATTTTTGTTGGCATGCTTAAAAAAATTCAGCTAAAAATTCGAAGTGTACAAGATTTTGTGACCATTTGAAAAAAGTGTCCCCATTTCAAACACTTTAATGGCTACTGGCAGCAAACCTGTAAAATCTCAAATGCTCTTTAAGGGGGTGTGAGTTCTCTAGGTTTGATGAGGGATAGGGGGCCAATATAAGGGCCAAGTACCAGCACCCATCGCACATCATGTGTGCACACCCCCCGGCCCTCCCAATCGCTGGAACCCAATGCCGTCGGTCAGGTTCTCAGACGATGCTCCGACATGGTGCCCCGACAAAGAAAAATGCGGCACCAGCACATGCCTGAGCCCAGCATGTGCTGTCGCAACTTTTGGTCCGGTCCGATCTTAGACTGGGAATGAACTCCGTATGCTTAGATTGGGAATGAACTCTGTATGCCTAAGTCAGCCCACGAAACGAGCGTGCGGGCGCTCAGCCGACCAGAGGGGCGGGATGCGCAAGTCAGGGATCGACCGGGTCCCCCTCTGCGTGCTGTCGATCCTACTGCTACAACCCTCGGTCTGGCCTGATCTTAGACTGGGAATGAACTTCATATGCCTAAGCCAACCGATGAAACGAGCGGACGGGCGGGCGGGCACTACGCCGGCCAGAGTGACGGGATGCGCAAGCCGTGGATCGATAGGGTGGCAGGTGGGTTTAGGCACATCTTCATATTTATGTGTGCCAATGCCATTTTTATGGCTTGTAAATTCATACAATGGTTCCTTAAGCCTTCAAGTGAAGTTTCATGGCAACACGACTCGTTTTCTATTTTTCACGATTTTTGAAACTTTTTGTGGTTCGGGATATTTTAAAATTTTTTTGGAAGGATTTTTGGCCCCCAACTTGGTAGACGTGATCCTTGTATTTTTGTTGGGATGCACAAAACAATTCAGCTAAAAACTCGAAGTGTACAAAATTTGTGACCATTTGAAAAAAGTGTCCCCATTTCGAACACTTTAATGGCTACTAGCAGCAAACCTGTAAAATCTCAAATGCTCTTTAAGGGGGCATGAGTTCTCAAGGTTTGATGAGGGATAGGGGGCCAATATTACGGTCAAGTACCAGCAGCCATCGCACATCATGTGCGCACACCCCCCGGCCCCCCCGATCGTCGGAACCCCAATGCCGTCGGTCAGGTTTTTCGGTGTTGCTCCGACGATGGTGCCCCGACGAAGAAAAATGTGGCACCAGCACATGCCCGAGCCTAGGATGTGCTGCCGCAACCCTCGGTCTGGTCCGATCTTAGACTGGGAATGAACTCCATATGGTTAGACTGGGAATGAACTCCGTATGCCTAAGTTAACTCACGAAATGAGCGCGCGAGCGCTCAGCCGACCAGAGGGGCGGCATGCGCAAGCCGGGGATCAGCCGGGTCCCCCTCTACGTGCTACCGATCCTACTACCACAACCCTCAGTTCGGTCCAATCTTAGACTAGGAATGAACTCTGTATGCCTAAACCAACCGACAAAACGAGCGGACGGGCAGGCGGGTACTACGCCGGCCAGAGAGGCGGGATGCGCAAGCCGTGGATCGATAAGGTGGTAGGTGGGTTTAAGCACATCTTCATATTTCTGCATGCCAATGCCATTTTTATGGCTTGTAAATTCATACAATGGTCCCTTAAGCCTTCACGTGAAGTTTCATGGCAAGTCGACTCGTTTTCTATTTTTCACAATTTTTAAAACTTTTTACGGCTCGAGATTTTGTAAAATTTTTTCGGAAGGAGTTTTGGCCCCGAACTTGGTAGACATGATCCTTGTATTTTTCTTGGCATGTAGAAAATAATTCAGCTAAAAACTCGAAGTGTACAAGATTTTGTGACCATTTGAAAAAAGTGTCCCCATTTCAGACACTTTAATGGCTACTGGCAGCAAACCTATAAAATGTCAAATGCTCTTTAAGGGGGTGTGAGTTCTCAAGGTTTGATGAGGGATAGGGGGCCAATATAAGGGCCAAGTACCAGCACCCATCGTGCATCATGTCGCACAACCCCCCGACCCCCCGATCACCGGAACACCAATACCGCCGGTTAGGTTCTTCGGCGATGCTCCAACGATGGTGCCCCGGTGAAGAAAAATGTGACACCAGCACATGCCCGAGCCCAGCATGTGCTACTGAAACCCTCGGTCCGATCTGATCTTAGATTGGGAATGACCTACGTATGCTTAGACTGGCAATGAACTCTGTATGCCTAAGTCAACCCACGAAATGAGCGTGCGGGCGCTCAGCCGGTCAGAGTGGCGAGATGCGCAAGCCGGGGACCGATCGAGTCCCCCTCTGAGTTCTACCGATCTTGTTGCCACAACCCTCGGTCCGATCTGATCTTAGACTGCGAATGAACACCGTATGCCTAAGCCATCTGACGAAACGGGCGGGCGGGCACTACGTCGGCCAGAGAGACGAGATGCGCAAGCCGTGGATCGATAGGGTGGTAGGTGGGTTTCGGCACATCTTCATATTTCTGTATGCCAATGCCATTTTTATGGCTTGTAAATTCATAAAATGGTCCCTTAAGCCTTCACGTGAAGTTTCATGGCAAGATGACTCGTTTTCTATTTTTCATGACTTTCGAAACTTTTTCCGGTTCGGGATTTTTTAAAATTTTTTTGGAAGGAGTTTTGGCCCGAAACTTAGTAGACGTGATCCTTCTATTTTTGTTGTCATGGACAAAAAAATTCAGCTAAAAACTAGAAGTGTACAAGATTTTGTGACCATTTGAAAAAAGTGTCCCCATTTCAGACACTTTAATGGCTATTGGCAGCAAACCTGTAAAATCTCAAATGCTCTTTAAGGGGGTGTGAGTTCTTGAGGTTTGATGACGGATAGGGGGCCAATATAGGGGCCAAGTACCAGCACCCATCGCACATCATGTGAGAACACCCCCCGGCCCCCCCAATCGCCGAAACCCTAATGCCGCCGGTCAGGTTCTCTGTCGATGCTCCGACGATGGTGCCTCGACGAAAAAAATGTGGCACCAGCACATGCTCGAGCCCAGAATGTGCTGTCGCAACCTTCAGTCCGGTCTGATCTTAGACTGGGAATGAACTCGGTATGCTTAGACTGGGAATGAACTCCGTATGCCTAAGTCAACACACGAAACGAGCGTGCGGGTGTTCAGTCGGCCAGAGTGGCCGGATGCACAAGCCGAGGATCGACCGAGTCCCTCTCTACATGCTATCGATCTTGCAGCTGCAACCCTCGGTCTGATCTGATCTTAGACTGGTAATGAACTCCGTATGCCTAAGCCAATTGACGAAACGAAAGGGCGGGCGGGCACTACGCCAGCCAGAGAGACGGGATGCGCAAGCCGTGGATCGATAGGGTGGTAGGTGAGTTTAGGCACATCTTCATATTTCTATGTACCAATGCCATTTTTATGGCTTGTAAATTCATACAATGGTCCCCTAAGCCTTCACGTGAATTTTCATGGCAAGACGACTCGTTTTCTATTTTTCACGGTTTTGGAAAATTTTTGCGGTTTGGGATTTTTTAAAATTTTTTCGGAAGGAGTTTTGGCCCCAAACTTGGTAGACGTGATCCTTGCATTTTTTTTGGCATGCACAAAAAACTTCAACTAAAAACTCAAAGTGTACAAGATTTTGTGACCATTTGAAAAAAGTGTCCCCATTTCAGACACTTTAATGGCTACTGGAAGCAAACCTGTAAAATCTCAAATGCTCTTTAAGGGGGTGTGAGTTCTCTAGGTTTGATGAGGGATAGGGGGCCAATATAAGGGCCAAGTACCAGCACCCATCTCACATCATGTGCGCACACCCCCCGGCCCCCCCGATCGTCGGAACCCCAATGCCGTCGGTTAGGTTCTCCGGCGATGCTCCGACGATGCTCCAGCAATGGTGCCCCGGTGAAGAAAAATGTGGCACCAGCACATGCCCAAGCCCAACATGTGCAGTAGCAACCCTCGGTCTGGTTCGATCTTAGACTGGGAATGAACTCCGTATGCCTAAGTCAACCCACGAAACGAGCGTGCGGGCGTTCAGCCGGCCAGAGGGGCGGGATGCGTAAGTCGGGGATCGGCTGGGTCCCCCTCTGCATGGTGCCGATCCTGCTGCCGCAACCCTTGGTCCTGTTCGATCTTAGACTGGGAATGAACTCCGTATGCATAAGCCAACCGATGAAACAAGCGGGCGGGCAAGCAGGCGGGCACTGTACCGGCCAGAGAGACGGGATGTGCAAGCCGTGGATCGATAGGGTGGTAGGTGGGTTTAGGCACATCTTCATATTTTTGCCTGCCAATGCCATTTGTATGGCTTGTAAATTCATACAATGGTCCTTTAAGCCTTCACATGAACTTTCACGGCAAGATGACTCGTTTTTTATTTTTCACGATTTTCAAAACCTTTTACGGTTCGGGATTTTTTAAAATTTTTTTGAAAGGGGTTTTGGCCCCAAACTTGGTAGACGTGATCCTTGTATTTTTGTTGGCATGCACAAAAAAATTCAGCTAAAAAGTCGAAGTGTACAAGATTTTGTGACCATTTGAAAAAAGTGTCCCCATTTCAAACTCTTTAATGGCTACTGGCCGCAAACCTATAAAATCTCAAATGCTCTTTAAGGGGGTGTGAGTTCTCGAGGTTTGATGAGGGATAGGGGGCCAATATAAAAGCCAAGTACCAGCACCCATCGCACATCATGTGCGAACACCCCCGGCCCCTCCGATCGCCGAAACCCCAATGCCACCGGTCAGGTTCTTCGACAATGCTCCGACGATGGTGCCCCGGTGAAGAAAAATGCGACACCAGCACATGCCTGAGCCAAGCATATGCTACTGTAACCCTCGTCTGGTCTGATCTTAGACTGGGAATGAACTCCGTATGCTTAGACTGGGAATGAACTCCGTATGCCTAAGTCAACACATGAAACGAACGTGCGGGCACTCAGCCGGCCAGAGGGGCGGGATAAGCAAGCTGAGGATCGGCCGGGTCACCCTCAACGTGCTGCCGATCCTGCTACCGCAACCGTTAGTTTGGTCTGATCTTTGACTGGGAATGAACTCCGTATGCCTAAGCCAACCGACGAAATGAGCAGACAGGCGGGCGGGAGGGCACTCGTCGGCCAGAGAGACAGGATGCGCAAGCTGTGGATCGATAGGGTGGCAGGTGGGTTTAGGCACATCTTCATATTTCTGCATGCCAATGCCATTTTTATGGCTTGTAAATTCAAACAATGGTCCCTTAAGCCTTCATGTGAAGTTTCATGGCAAGACGACTCGTTTTCTATTTTTCACGATTTTTGAAACTTTTTGAGGTTCGGGATGTTTTAAAATTTTTTTGAAAGGGGTTTTTGCCCCAAACTTGGTAGACATGATCCTTGTATTTTTGTTGGCATGCACAAAAAAATTCAGCTAAAAACTCGAAGTGTACAAGATTTTGTGACCATTTGAAAAAAGTGTCCCCATTTCAAACACTTTAATGGCTACTGGCAGCAAACCTGTAAAATCTCAAATGCTCTTTAAGGGGGTGTGAGTGCTCAAGGTTTGATGAGGGATAGGGGGCCAATATAAGGGCCATGTAGCAGCACCCATCGCACATCATGTGTGCACACCCCCCCGGCCCCCTCGATCGCCGGAACCCCAATGCCACCGGTCAGGTTCTCTGGCGATGCTCAGGCGATGGTTCCCCGGTGAAGAAAAATGCGACACCAGCACATGCCCGAGCCCAGCATGGGCTGTCGTAACCTTCGGTCTAGTCCGATCATAGACTAGGAATGAACTCCATATGCTTAGACTGGGAATGAACTCCGTATGCCTAAGTCAACCCACGGCTCAGTCGGCCAGAGGGGTGGGATGCGCAAGCCGGGGATCGGTCGAGTCCCCCTCCATGTGTGGGCGATCCTGCTGCTGCAACCCTCAGTTCAGTCTGATCTTAGACAGGGAATGAACTCCGAATGCCTAATCCACGGAACGAACGTGCGGGCGCTCAACTAGCTAGAGGGGCGGGATGCCAAGTCGGGGACCAGTTGGGTCCCCCTCTGCATGCTGTCGATCCTACTACCGCAACCCTCAATCAAGTCTGATCTAAGACATGGAATGAACTTCGTATGCCTAAGCCAACCGACGAAACGAGCGGGCGGGCGGGCACTACGTCGGCCAGAGAGACGGGATGCGCAAGCCGTGGATCAATAAGGTGGTAGGTCGGTTTAGGCACATCTTCATATTTCTGCATGCCAATGCCATTTTTATGGCTTGTAAATTCATACAATGGTCCCTTAAGCCTTCACGTGAAGTTTCTTGGCAAGACGACTCGTTTTCTATTTTTCACGATTTTTGAAACTTTTTGCGGTTCAGGATTTTTTAAAATTTTTTCGGAAGGCATTTTGGCCCCAAACTTGGTAGACGTGATCCTTGTATTTTTTTTGGCTTGCACAAAAAAATTCAGCTAAAAACTCGAAGTGTACAAGATTTTGTGACCATTTGAAAAAAGTGCCCCCATTTCAGACACTTTAATGGCTACTAGCAGCAAACCTATAAAATCTCAAATGCTCTTTAAAGGGGTGTGAGTTCTCGAGTTTTGATGAGGGATAGGGGGCCAATATAAGGGCCAAGTACCAGCACCCATCGCACATCATGTGCACACACCCCCCGGCCCCCCGATCGTCGGAACCCCAATGCCGCCGGTCAGGTTCTCCGATGATGCTCCGACGATGGTGCCCCGACAAAGAAAAATGTGGCACCAGCACATGCCCGAGCCCAGCATGTGCTACCGTAACCCTCGATCCGGTCTGAGCTTAGACTGGGAATGAACTCCTTATGCTTAGATTAGGAATGAACTTCGTATGCCTAAGTCAACCCACGAATCGAGCGTCCGGGCGCTCAGCCGACCAGAAGGGGGGGATGCTCAAGCCGGGGATCGGTCAGGTCCCCCTCTACGTGCTACCAATCCTCCTATCGTAACCCTCGGTCTGGTCTGATCTAAAACTGGGAATGAACTCCGTATGCCTAAGCCAATCGACGAAATGAGCGGCCGGGCGGGCACTACGCCAGCCAGAGAGACGGGATGCGCAAGTCGTGGATCGATAGGGTGGTAGGTGGGTTTAGGCACATCTTCTTATTTCTACATACCAATGCCATTTTTCTGGCTTTTAAATTCATACAATGGTCTCTTAAGCCTTCACGTGAAGTTTCATGGCAAGGTGACTCGTTTTCTATTTTTCATGATTTTTGAAACATTTTACGGTTTGGGATTTTTTAAAATTTTTTCGGAAGGAGTTTTGGCCCCAAACTTGGTACAAGTGATCCTTGTATTTTTTTTGGTATGCACAAAAAAATTCAGCTAAAAACTCGAAGTGTACAAGACTTGAGACCATTTGAAAAAAGTGTCCCCATTTTAGACACTTTAATGGCTACTGGCAGCAAACCTGTAAAATCTCAAATGCTCTTTAAGAGGGTGTGAGTTCTCAAGGTTTGATGAGGGGTAGGGGGCCAATATAAGGGCTAAGTACCAGCACCCATCGCACATCATGTGCACACACCCCCCGGGCCCCCCGATTGTCGGAACCCCAATGCCGCCGGTCAGGTTCTCTGTCGATGCTCCCGCGATGGTGCCCTGACGAAGAAAAATGTTGCACTAGCACATGCACGAGTCCAGCATGTGCAGTTTGAACCCTCAGCCCGATCTGATCTTAGACTGGGAATGAACTCCGTATGCTTAGACTGGGAATGAACTCCGTATGCGAAAGTCAACCCACGAAACGAGCGTACGGACGGGATGCGTAAGCTGGGGATTGGTCGGATCCCCCTCTATGTGCTACCGATCCTGCTACCATAACCCTCAGTCCGCTCCAATCTTATATCGGGAATGTACTCCGTATGCCTAAGCCAACCGACGAAACGAGCGAGCGGGCGGACGGGCGGGTACTACGCCGGCCAGAGAGATGGGATGCGCAAGCCGTGGATCGATAGGGTGGTTGGTGGGTTTAGGCACATCTTCATATTTCTACGTGCCAATGCCATTTTTATGGCTTGTAAATTCATACAATGGTCCCTTAAGCCTTCACGTGAAGTTTCTTGGCAAGACGACTCGTTTTCTATTTTTCATGATTTTTGAAACTTTTTGCGGTTCAGGATTTTTTAAAATTTTTTCGGAAGGCATTTTGGCCCCAAACTTGGTAGACGTGATCCTTGTATTTTTGTTGGCTCGCACAAAAAAATTCAGCTAAAAACTCGAAGTGTACAAGATTTTGTGACCATTTGAAAAAAGTGTCCCCATTTCAGACACTTTAACGGCTACTGGCAGCAAACCTGTAAAATCTAAAATGCAGTTTAAGGGGGTGTGAGTTCTTGAGGTTTGATGAGAGATAGGGGGCCAATATAAGGGCCAAGTACTAGCACCCATCACACATCATGTGCGCACACCCCCCCACGGCCCCCCCGATCGTTAAAACCCCAATGCCATCGATCAGGTTCAACGGTGATGCTCCGACGATGGTGCCCCGACAAAGAAAATTGCGGCACCAGCACATTCCCGAGCCCAGCATGTGCTGCCGCAACCCTTGGTTCGGTTCGATCTTAGACTGGGAATGAACTCCGTATGCTTAGACTGGGTATGAACTCCGTATGCCTAAGTTAACCCATAAAACGACCGTGCGGGTTCTCAGCCGGCCAGAGGGGCGGGATGCGTAAGCCGGGGATCGATCGGGTCCCCCTCTGCATGCTGCCGATGCTGCTGCTACAACCCTCAGTCTGGTCCAATCTTAGACTAGGAATGAACTCCGTATGCCTAAGCCAACTGACAAAAAGAGTGGGTGGGCAGCCGGGCTGGCACTACACCAGCCAGAGAGACGGGATGTGCAAGACGTGGATCGATAGGGTGGTAGGCGGGTTTAGGTACATCTTCATATTTCTGTGTGCCAATGCCATTTTTATGGCTTGTAAATTCATACAATGGTCCCTTAAGCGTTCACAAGAAGTTTCATGGCAAGACGACTCATTTTCTATTTTTCATGATTTTTGAAACTTTTTGCGGTTCGAGATTTTTTTAAATTTTTTCGAAAGGATTTTTGGCCCGAAACTTGGTAGACGTGATCCTTGTATTTTTGTTGGCATGCATAAAAGAATTCAGCTAAAAACTCGAAGTGTACAAGATTTTGAGACCATTTGAAAAAAGTGTCCCCATTTCAGACACTTTAATGGCTACTGGCAGGAAACCTGTAAAATCTCAAATGCTGTTTAAGGGGTGTGAGTTCTCGATGTTTGATGAGGGATAAGGGGCCAATATAAGGACCATGTACCAGCACCCATCGCACATCATGTGCGCACACCCCCCGGCCCCCCGATCGTCGGAACCCTAGTGCCGTCGGTCAGGTTCTCCGGTGATGCTCTGACGATGGTGCCCTGACGAAGAAAAATGCGGCACCAGCACATGCCCGAGCCCAGCATGTGCTGCCACAACCCTCGGTCCGGTCCGATCCGATCTTAGACTAGGAATGAACTCCGTATGCGTAGACTGGGAATGAACTCCGTATGCCTAAGTCAACCCACGAAACGAGCGTACGGGCGCTTAGCCGGCCAAAGGGGTGGGATCCGCAAACCGAAGATCGACCGGGTCCCCCTCTGCGTGCTGCCGATCATGCTGCTGCAACCCTCGGTCTGATCCAATCTTTGACTGGGAATGAACTACATATGCCTAAGCCAACCGACGAAACGAGCGGGCGGGCGGGCAGGCGGGCATGACGCCAGCCAGAGAGATGGGATGCGCAAGCCGTGGATCGATAGGGTGGTAGGTGGGTTTAAGCACATCTTCATATTTCGGTGTGCCAATGCCATTTTTATGGCTTGTAAATTCATACAGTGGTCCCTTACGCCTTCACCTGAGGTTTCATGGCAAGACGACTCATTTTCTAATTTTCATGATTTTTGAAACTTTTTACGGTTCGAGATTTTTTAAAATTTTTTCGAAAGGAGTTTTGGCTCCAAACTCGGTAGACATGATCATTGTATTATTGTTGGCATGCACAAAAAAATTCAGCTAAAAACTTGAAGTGTACAAAATTTTGTGACCTTTTGAAAAAAGTGTCCCCATTTTAGACACTTTAATGGCTACTGGCAGCAAACCTGTAAAATCTCAAATGCTCTTTAACGGGGTGTGAGTCCTCGAGATTTGATGAGGGATAAGGGGGCCAATATAAGGGCCAAGTACCCACACCCATTGCACATCATGTGCGCACACCCCCTCGGCCCCCCCGATCGTCGGAAGCCCAATGCCGTCGGTCAGGTTCTCCGGGGATGCTTCGACGAAGGTGCCCCGACGAAGAAAAATGTGGCACCAGCCCATGCCCAAGCCTGGCATGTGCTGTCGCAACCCTCGGTCTGGTCCAATCTTAGACTGGGAATGAACTCCGTATGCCTAAGCCAATCGACGAAACGAGCGGGCGGACGGGCGGGCGAGCACTACGTCGGCCAGAGAGACGGGATGCGCAAGCCGTGGATCAATAGGGTGGTAAGTGGGTTTAGGCATATCTTTATATTTCTACGTGCCAATGCCATTTTTATTTCTTGTAAATTCATACAATGGTCCCTTAAGCCTTCACGTGAAGTTTCATGGCAAGACGACTCGTTTTCTATTTTTCATGATTTTCGAAAATTTTTACGATTCCGGAGTTTTTAAAATTTTTTCGGAAGGAGTTTTGGCCCCAAACTTGGTAGACGTGATCCTTGTATTTTTATTGGCATGCACAAAAAAATTCAGCTAAAAACTCGAAGAGTACAAGTTTTGTGACCATTTGAAAAAAGTGCCCCCATTTCAAACACTTTACTGGCTACTGGCAACAAACCTGTAAAATCTCAAATGCTCTTTAAGGGGGTGTGAGTTCTCAAGGTTTGATGAGGGATAGGGGGACAATAGAAGTGCTAAGTACCAGCACTCATCGCACATCATGTGCACACAGCCCCCTGGCCCCCCCGATCGTCGGAACCCCAATGCCGCCGGTCAGGTTCTCCGGTGATGCTCCGTCAATGGTGCCTCGACGAAGAAAAATGTGGCACCAGCACATGCCCGAGCCCAGCATGTGCTGCTGTAACCCTCGGTCCGGTCTGATCTTAGACTAGGAATGAACTCTGTATGCTTAGACTGGGAATGAACTCCGTATGCCTAAGTCAACCCACGAAATGAGCGGGCGGGCGCTCAATCAGCAAGAGGGGCGGGATACGCAAGCCAGGGATCGGCCGGGTCCCCCACTGTGTGCTACCGATCCTGCTACTGCAACCCTCAGTCCGGTCTAATCTTAGACTGGGAATGAAATCCATATGCCTAAGCCAACTGACGAAACGAGCGGGCAGGCAGGCGGACGGGTACTACGTCGGCCAGAGAGACGTGATGTGCAATAGGGTGGTAGGTAGGTTTAGGCACATCTTCATATTTCTACATGCCAATGCCATTTTTATGGCTTGTAAATTCATGCAATGGTCCCTTAAACCTTCACGGGAAGTTTCATGGCAAGATGACTCGTTTTTATTTTTCACGATTTTTGAAAATTTTTGTGGTTCGGGATTTTTTAAAATTTTTTCAGAAGGAGTTTTGGCCCCAAACTTTGTAGACGTGATCCTTGTATTTTTGTTGGCATGCACAAAAAAATTCAGCTAAAAACTCAAAGTGTACAAGATTTTGTGACCATTTGCCTCGGAAGGAGTTTTGGCCCCAAACTTGGTAGTCGTGATCCTTGTATTTTTGATGGCATGCACAAAAAAACTCGAAGTGTACAAGATTTTGTGACCATTTGAAAAAAGTTTCCCCATTTCAGACACTTTCTTGGCTACTGGCGGCAAACCTGTAAAATCTCAAATGCCCTTTAAAGGGGTGTGAGTTCTCGAGGTTTGATGAGGGATAGGGGGCCAATATAAGGGCCAAGTACCAGCACCCATCGCACATCATGTGCGCACACCCCCCGACCCCCCTGATCACCGGAACCCCAATGCCATCAGTCAGGTTCTACGATGATGCTCCGATGATGGTACCTCAGTAAAGAAAAATGCGACACCAGCACATAGCCGAGCCTAGCATGTGCTACCGCAACCCTCAGTCCAGTTTGATCTTAGACTGGGAATGAACTCCGTATGCTTAGACTGGGAATGAACTCCGTATGCCTAAGTCAACCCACAAAATGAGCGTGCGGCCGTTCAACCGGCTAGAAGGTTGGGATGTGCAAGTCAAGGATCGACCGGGTCCCCCTCTGCGTGCTACCGACCTTGCTGCCGCAACCCTCGGTCGGGTCTGATCTTAGATTGGGAATGAACTCCGTATGCCTAAGCCAACCGATGAAATGAGCGGGCAGACAGGCAGGCGGGCATTACATCGGCCAGAGAGACGGGATGCACAAGCCGTGGATCGATAGGGTGGTAGGTGGGTTTAGGCACATCTTTATATTTCTATGTGCCAATGCCATTTTTTTGGCTTGTAAATTCATACAATAGTCCCTTGAGCCTTGACGTGAAGTTTCGTGGCAAGACGACTCGTTTTTTATTTTTCACGATTTTTGAAACTTTTTACGGTTTAGGATTTTTTAAAATTTTTTCGGAAGGAGTTTTGTCCCCAAACTTGGTAGAAGTGATCCTTGTCTTTTTTTTTGCATGCACAAAAAGAAATTCAGCTAAAAACTTGAAGTGTACAAGACTTGTGATCATTTGAAAAAAGTGTCCCCATTTCAGACACTTTAATGGCTACTGGCAGCAAACCTGTAAAATCTCAAATGCTCTTTAAGGGGGTGTGAGTTCTCGAGGTTTGATGAGGAATAGGAGCCAATATAAGGGCCAAGTACCAGTACCCATCGCACATCATGCGTGCACACCCCCCGGCCCCCTCGATCGTCGGAACCCCAATACTGCCGATCAGGTTCTCCGGTGATGGTGCCCAGGTGAAGAAAAATATGACACCAGCACATTCCCGAGCCCAGCATGTGCTGTCGCAACCTTCGGTTTGGTCCGATCTTAGACTAGGAATGAACTCCGTATGCTTAGACTGGGAATGAACTCTATATGCCTAAGTCAACCCACGAAATTAACGTGCGGGCGCTCAGCCGGCCAGAGGGGCGGGATGCGCAAGTCGGGGATCGACTGGGTACCCCTCTGTGAGCTGCCGAACCTACTACCACGACCTTTGGTCTGGTCTGGTCATAGACTGGGAATGAACTCTGTATGACTAAGCCAAACGACAAAATGAGCGGGCGGGCGGGTGGACGGGCACTACGCCGCCCAGAGAGGCATGATGCGCAAGCCGTGGATTGATACGGTGGTAGGTGGGTTTAGGCACATCTTCATATTGCTGCGTGCCAGTGCATTTTTATGGCTTGTAAATTCATACAATGGTCCCTTAAGCCTTCACGTGAAGTTTCATCGCAAGACGACTCGTTTTCTATTTTTCATTATTTTTGAAACTTTTTAGGGTTCAGGATTTTTTAAAATTTTTTTGGAAGGAGTTTTGGCCCAAAACTTGGTAGACATGATCCTAGTATTTTTGGTGGCATGCACAAAAAAATTCAGCTAAAAACACGAAGTGTACAAGATTTTGTGACCATTTGAAAAAAGTATCCCCATTTCAGACACTTTAATGGCATTGGCAGCAAACCTGTAAAATCTCAAATGCTTTTCAAGGGGGTGTGAGTTCTCAAGGTTTGATGAGGGATAGGGGGCCAATATAAGGGCCAAGTACCAGCACCCATCGCACATCATGTGCGCACACCCCCCCGGCCCCCCCGATCGTAGGAGCCCCAATGCTGTCATACAGGTGCCTCGATGAAGAAAAATGCGGCACTAGCACATGCCTGAGCCTAGCATGTGCTGTCGCAACCCTCAGTCCGGTCCGATCTTAGACTGGGAAAGAACTCCTTATGCTTAGACTAGGAATGAACCCCGTATGCCTAAGTCAACCCACGAAACAAGCGTACGGGCACTCAGCGGGCCAGAGGGGTGAGATGCGTAAGCCGGGGATCATTCGGGTCCCCCTATGCGTGCTGCCGATCCAGCTGCCGCAACCCTCAGTCCGGTCTGATCTTAGACTGGGAATGAACTCCGTATGCCTAAGCCAACTGACGAAATGAGCAGGCGAGCGGACGGGCGGGCACTACGCTGGCCAGAGAGGCGGGATGCGCATGCCGTGGATAGATAAGGTGGTAGGTGGGTTTAGGCACATCTTCATATTGCTGCGTGCCAATGCATTTTTATGGCTTGTAAATTCATACAATGGTCCCTTAAGCCTTCACGTGAAGTTTCATGGCAAGACGACTCATTTTTTATTTTCCACAATTTTTGAAACATTTTATGGTTCAGGATTTTTTAAAATTTTTTCGGAAGGAGTTTTGGCCCCAAACTTGGTAGACATCATCCTTGTATTGTTGTTGGCATGCACAAAAACATTCAGCTAAAAACTCAAAGTGTACAAGATTTTGTGATCATTTGGAAAAAGTGCCCCATTTCAGACACTTTAATTGCTACTGGCAGCAAACCTCTAAAATCTCAAATGCTCTTTAAGGGGGTGTGAGTTCTCAAGGTTTGATGAGGGATAGGGGGCCAATATAAGGGCCAAGTACCAGCACCCATCGCACATCATGTGCACACACCCCCACCGGGCCCCCCGATCGCCGTAACCCCAACGCCATCGGTCAGGTTCTCCGGCGATGGTCCGGTGATGGTGCCCCGATGAAGAAAAATACGGCACCAGCACATGCCCGAGCCCAGCATGTGCTGCCGCAACCCTCGGTCTGGTCCGATCTTAGACTGGGAATGAACTCCGAATGCTTAGATTGGGAATGAACTCCGTATGCCTAAGTCAACCCACGAAACGAGCGTGCGGGCGCTCAGCTGGCCAGAGGGGCGGGATGCGCAAGCCGGGGATCGATCGGGTCCCTCTCTGCGTGCTACCGATCCTGCTGCCCCAACCCTCGGTGTGGTCCAATCTTAGACTGGGAATGAACTCCGTATGCCTAAGCCAACCGACGGAACGAGCGGGCGGGCGGACAGTCGGGCGGAAACTGCACCGGCCAGAGAGACGGGATAAGCAAGCCATGGATCGATAGGGTGCTAGGTGGGTTTAGGCACATCTTCATATTTCTACGTGCCAATGCTATTTTTATGGCTTGAAAAATTAATACAATGGTCCCTTAAGCCTTCACGTGAAGTTTCATGGCAAGACGACTCGTTTTTTATTTTTCACGATTTTTGAAACATTATGCGGTTCGGGATTTTTTTAAATTTTTTTGGAAGAATTTTTGGCCCCAAACTTGGTAGAAGTGATCCTTGTATTTTTGTTGGCATGCATAAAAAAATTCAGCTAAAAACTCGAAGTGTACAAGATTTTGTGACCATTTGAAAAAAGTGTCCCCATTTCAGACACTTTAATGGCTACTAGCAGCAAACCTGTAAAATCTCAAATGCTCTTTAAGGGGGTGTGAGTTCTCAAGGTTTGATAAGGGACAGGGGGCCAATATAAGTGCCAAGTACCAACACCCATCGCACATCATGTGCGAACACCCCAACGGCCCCCCCGATCGCTGGAACCCCAATGCCACCGGTCAGGTTCAACGGCGATGCTCCGGTGATGGTGCCCCGACGAAGAAAAATGCGACACCAGCACATGCCCGAGCCCAGCATGTGCTGCCGCAACCCTCAGTTTGGTCCGATCTTAGACTGGGAATGAACTCCGTATGCTTAGACTGGGTATGAACTCCGTATGCCCAAGTCAACCCACAAAAAGACCATGCGGGCGTTCAGCCGACTAGAGGGGCCGGATGCGAAAGTCGGGGATTGACCGGGTCCCCCTTTACGTGCTGCCAATCCTGCTGTGGTAACCCTCGGTCTGGTCCAATTTTAGACTGGGAATGAACTCCGTATGCCTAAGCCAACTGACGAAAACAGCGGGTGGGCGGGCACTACGCCGGCCAGAGAGACGGGATGCGCAAGCCGTGGATCGATAGGGTGGTAGGCGGGTTTAGGCACATCTTCATATTCTATGTGCCAATGCCATTTTTATGGCTTGTAAATTCATACAATGGTCCCCTAAGCGTTCACGTGAAGTTTCATGGCAAGATGACTCGTTTTCTATTTTCACGATTTTTGAAACTTTTTACGGTTCGAGATTTTTTAAAATCTTTTCGAAAGGATTTTTATACCCAAAGTTGGTAGATGTGATCCTTGTATTTTTCTTGGCATGCACAAAAGAATTTAGCTAAAAACTCGAAGTGTACAAGATTTTGTGATCATTTGAAAAAAGTGTCCCCATTTCAGACACTTTAATGGCTAGTGGCAGCAAACCTGTAAAATCTCAAATGCTCTTTCACGGGGTGTGAGTTCTCAAGATTTGATGAGGGATAAGGGGGCCAATAGAAGGGCCAAGTACCAGCATCCATCACACATCATGTGCACACACCCCCCCGACCCCCCCGAACACCGGAACCCCAATGCCGTCGGTCAGGTTCTCCGACGATGCTCCGACGATGGTGCCCCGACGAAGAAAAATATGGCACCAGCACATGCCTGAGCCTAGCATGTGCCATCGCAACCCTCGGTCTGATCCGATCTTAGACTGGGAATGAACTCCGTATGCCTAAGTCAACCCACGAAATGATCGTACGGACGTTCAGTCGGCCAGAAGGGCGGGATGCACAAGTCGGGGATCGGTCTGGTCCCCTTCTGCATGCTGTCGATCTTGCTACCACAACCCTTGACCGATCTGATCTTAGACTAAAAATGAACCCCGTATGCCTAAGCCAACCTATGAAATGAGCGTGGGTGGGCGGGCGGGCACTACGTCGACCAGAGAGACGGGATGCGCAAGCCGTGGATCGATAGGGTGGTAGGTGGGTTTAGGCACATCTTCATATTTCTACGTGCCAATGCCATTTTTATGGCTTGTAAATTCATACAATGGTCCCTTAGGCCTTCACGTGAAGTTTCATGGCAAGATGACTCGTTTTCTATTTTTTCGGTTCGAGATTTTTTAAAATTTTTTCGGAAGGAGTTTTTGCCCCAAACCTGGTAGACGTGATCCTTTTACTTTTTTTGGCATGCACAAAAAAATTCAGCTAAAAGCTAGAAGTGTATAAGATTTTGGGACCATTTGAAAAAAGTGTCCCCATTTCAGACACTTTAATGGCTATTGGCAGCAAACATGTAAAATCTCAAATGCACTTTAAGGGGGTGTGAGTTCTCGAGGTTTGATGAGGGATAGGGGGCCAAGATATGGGCCAAGTACCAGCACCCATCACACATCATGTGCGCACACCCCCCCGGCCCCCCCGATCGTCGGAAGCCAAATGCCGCCGGTCAGGTTCTCCGACGATGGTCCGACGAAGGTGCCCCAGCAAAGAAAAATGTGACACCAGCCTATGCCCGAGCCCAGAATGTGCTGCCGTAACCCTTGGTTCGCTCTGATCTTAGACCAGGAATGATCCAATATGCTACCAACCGACGAAACGAGCGGGGCGGGCACTACGCCAACCAGAGGAGACGGGATGCGCAAGCGTGGATCGATAGGGTGGTATGTGGGTTTAGCCACATCTTCATATTTCTGTTGCGAATTCCCTTTTTATGGCTTGTAAATTCATATAATGGTCCCTTAAGCCTTCACGTGAAGTTTCATGGCAAGACGACTCGTTTTCTATTTTTTACGATTTTCGAACCTTTTTACGGTTTGAGAGTTTTTAAAATTTTTTCGGAACGATTTTTGGCCCCAAACTTGGTAGACGTGATCCTTGTAACTTTTTTTGGTGTGCACAAAAAATTCAGCTAAAATCGAAGTGTAACAGATTTTGTGACCATTTGAAAAAAAGTGTCCCATTTTAGACACTTTAATGGCTTACTCGGCAGCAAAACTGTAAAATCTCAATGCTCTTTAAGGGGGTGTGAGTTCTCGAGGTTTGATGAGGGATAGGGGGCCAATATAAGGGCCAGTACAGCACCCATCGCACATCATGTGCGCACACCCCCCGGCCCCAAATCGTTGGAACCCAATGCCGTCGGTCAGGTTCTCCGACGATGCTCTGGCGATGGTGCCCGACGAAGAAAAATACGGCACCAGCAAATGCCTGAGCCTAGCATGTGCTGCTGCACCCTCGGTCTGGTCGATTTAGAATGGAATGAACTCCGTTGCTAAGTCAACCACGAAACAAGCGTGCAGGCGCTCAACGGCCAGAGAGACGGGATATGCAAGCCGGGGATCGATCGGACCTTCTGCGTACTGCAGATCTACTATGGCAACCTTAGTTTGGTCTGATCTGAGACTGGGAATGAACTCCGTAAGCTAAGCAACGGACGAACGGCGGCAGGCGGGCGGAAGGGCACTATCGCCAGAGAGACGGGATGCGCAAGCCGTGGATCGATAGGGTGGTAGGTTGGTTTAGGCACATCTTCATATTTCTGCATGCCAATGCCATTTTTATGGCTTCTAAATTCATACAATGGTCCCTTAAGCCTTCACGTGAAGTGTCATGGCAAGATGACTCGTTTTCTATTTTTCATGATTTTTGAAACTTTTGTGATTCAGGATTTTTTAAAATTTTTTCAGAAGGGGTTTTGGTCCCAAACTTGGTAGACGTGATCCTTGTATTTTTTTTGGCATGCATAAAAAAATTCAGCCAAAAACTCGAAGTGTACAAGATTTTGTGACCATTTGAAAAAAGTGTCCCAATTTCAGACACTTTAATGGCTACTGGCACCAAACCTGTAAAATGTCAAATGCTCTTTAAGGGGGTGTGAGTTCTCGAGGTTTGATGAGGGATAGCGGGCTAATATAAGGGCCAAGTACCAGCACCCATCACACATCATGTGCGCACACCCCGCCCGACCCCCCCGATCGCCGGAACCCCAATGTCGCTGATCAAGTTCTACGGCGATACTCCGACGATGGTGCCCCGGCGAAGAAAAATGCAGCACCAGCACATGTGCTGCCACAACCCTCGGTCCAGTCCAATCTTAGACTAGGAATGAACTCCGTGTGCCTAGACTGGGAATAAACTCCGTATGCCTAAGTCAACCCACGAAACGAGCGTGCGGGCGCTCAGCCGACCAGAGAGGCAGGATGCGCAAGCTGAGGATCGGTTGGGTCCCTTTCTGCGTGCTGCCGATCCTGCTGCTGCAACCTTTAGTCTAGTCTGATCTTAGACTGGGAATGAACTCCGTATACCTAAGCCAACCGATGAAATGAGCGGGCGGGCGGGCACTATGCCAGCCAGAGAGACGGGATGCACGAGCCATGGATCGATAGGGTGGTAGGTGGGTTTAGGTACATCTTAATATTTTTGCATGCTAATGCCCTTTTTTATGGCTTGTAAATTCATACAATGGCCCCTTAAGCCTTCACGTGAAGTTTCATGGCAAGACGACTCGTTTTCTATTTGTCACGATTTTTGAAAATTTTTGCGGTTCGAGATTTTTTAAAATTTTTTCGAAACGATTTTTGGCCCCAAACTTGGCAGATGTGATCCTTGTATTTTTTTTGGCATGCACAAAAAAATTCAGCTAAAATCTCGAAGTGTACAAGATTTTGTGACCATTTGAAAAAAATGTCCCCTTTTCAGACACTTTAATGGCTACTAGTTGCAAACCTGTAAAATCTCAAATGCTATTTAAGGGGGTGTGAGTTCTTGAGGTTTGATGAGGGATAGGGGGCCAATATAAGGGCCAAGTACCAGCACCCATCGCACATCATGTGCGCACACCACACCCGGCCCCCCCGATCGCCAGAACCCCATTGCCATCGGTCAAGTTCTCCGGTGATGCTCCGACGATGGTGCCCCGACGAAGAAAAATACGGCACCAGCACATGCTCGAGCCCAGCATGTGCTGCCACAACCCTCGATCCGATCTGATCTTTGACTGGGAACAAACTCCGTATGCCTAAGTCAACCCACGAAACGAGCATGCGGGTGCTCAGTCGGCCAGAGGGGTGGGATGCGCAAGCCGGGGATCGGTCGGGTCCCCCTCTGCGTGCTGTCGATCTTGCTGTCGTAACCCTCGGTCTGATCCAATCTTAGACTGGGAATGAACTACGTATGCCTAGGCCAACTGATGAAACGAGCGAACGGGCAGGCGGACGGGCACTACGCCGGCCAGAGAGACGAGATGCGCAAGCCGTGGATCGATAGAGTGGTAGGTGGGCTTAGTCACATCTTCATATTTCTACGTGCCAATGCCATTTTTATGGCTTGCAAATTCATACAATGGTCCCTTAAGTCTTCACGTGAAGTTTCATGGCAAGACGACTCGTTTTCTATTTTTTATGATTTTTGAAACTTTTTACGGTTTGGGATTTTTTAAAATATTTTCAGAAGGAGTTTTGACCCCAAACTTCGTAGACATGATCCTTGTATTTTTATTAGCGTGCACAAAAAAAACTTAGCTAAAAAATTGAAGTGTCCAAGATTTTGTGAGCATTTGAAAAAGTGTCCCCATTTCAGACACTTTGATGGCTACTTGTAGCAAACCTGTAAAATCTCAAATGCTCTTTAAAGGGGTGTGAGTTCTCGAGGTTTGATGAGGTATAGCGGGCCAATATAAGGCCAAGCACCAGCACCCATCGCACATCATGTGCGCACACCTCCCCGACCCCCCCGATCACCGGAACCCCAATGCCGCTAGTTAAGTTCTCCGACGATGGTGCCCCGACGAAGAAAAATGCGGCACCAGCACATGCCCGAGCCCAGCATGTGCTACCGCAACCCTCGGTCCAGTCGATCTTAGACTGGGAATGAACTCCGTATGCTTAGACTGGGAATGAACTTCGTATGCTTAAGTCAACCCACAAATCGAGCCTGCGGGCGCTCAGCCGGACAGAGGGGCGGGATGCGCAAGCCGAGGATCGACCGGGTCCCCCTCTGCATGCTGTCGATTCTGCTGCTGCAACTTTCAGTCTGGTCTGATCTTAGACTAGGAATGAACTCCGTATGCCTAAGCCAACCGACGAAACGAGCGGTCGGGCAAGCCGACGGGCACTACGTCGGCTAGAGAGACGGGATGCGCAAGCCGTGGATCGATAGGATGGTAGGTAGGTTTAGGCACATCTTCATATTTCTACATGCCAATGCGATTTTTATGGCTTGTAAATTCATACAATGGTCCCTTAAGCCTTCACGTGAAGTTTCATGGCAAGATGACTCATTTTCTATTTTTCACGATTTTCAAAACTGTTTACGGTTCGGGATTTTTTAAACTTTTTTCGGAAGCAGTTTTGGCCCCAAACTTGGTAGACGTGATCCTTGTATTTTTTTTGGCATGCACAAAAAAATTCAACTAAAAACTCAAAGTGTACAAGATTTTGTGACCATTTGAAAAAAATGTCCCCATTTTAGACATTTTAGTGGCTACTGGTAGCAAACCTGTAAAATCTCAAATGCTCTTTAAGAGGGTGTAAGTTCTCAAGGTTTGATGAAGGATAGGGGGCCAATATAAGGGCCAAGTACCAGCACCCATCGTACATCATGTGCGCTCACCCCTCGGCGCCCCGATCGTTGGTAATCCAATGCCGCCGGTCAGGTTCTCCGACGATGCTCCGACGATGGCACCCAGGCAAAGAAAAATGTGGCTCCAGCACATGGCCGGGCCCAGAATGTTCTACTGGAACCCTCGGTTCGGTCCGATCTTAGATTGGGAATGAACTTCGTATGCTTAGACTGGGAATGAACTCCGTATGCCTAAGTCAACCCATGAAACTAGCGTACGGGCGCTCATCTGGCCAGTGGTGCGGGATGCGTAAACCGGGGATCGACTGAGTCCCCCTCTGTGTGCTGCCGATCCTACTGCCATAACCCTCGATCTGATCTGATCTTAGGCTGGGAATGAACTCTATATGACTAAGCCAACTGACGAAATGGGCGGGCGGGCGGGCGGCCACTGCGTTGGCCAGAGAGGCGGGATGCGCATGCCGTGGATCAATAAGGTGGTAGGTGAGTTTAGGCACATCTTCATATTTCTACCATGCCAATGCCATTTTTATGGCTTGTAAATTCATACAATGGTCCCTTAAGCCTTCACGTGAAGTTCCATGGCAAGACGACTCGTTTTCTATTTTTCATGCCTTTCAAAACTTTTTACAGTTCGGGATTTTTCAAAATTTTTTTGGAAGGAGTTCTGGCCCCAACCTTGGTAGACGTGATCATTGTATTTTTGCTGGCATGCACAAAAAAATTCAGCTAAAAAGTCGAAGTGTACAAGATTTTGTGACCATTTGAAAAAAATGTCCCCATGTTAGATGCTTTAATGGCTACTAGCAGCAAACCTGTAAAATCTGAAACGCTCTTTAAGGGGGTGTGAGTTCTCGAGGTTTGATGAGGGATAAGGAGCCAATATAAGGGCCAAGTACCAGCACCCATCGCACATCATGTGCGCACACCCCCCGGCCCCCTCGATCGTCGGAACCCCAATGCCGCCGGTCAGGTTCTCTGGCGATGCTCCGGCGATGGTGCCCCGGTGAAGAAAAATGTGGCACCAGCACATGCCCGAGCCCAGGATGTGCCACCACAACCCTCGGTCTGGTCCGATCTTAGACTGGGAATGAACTCCATATGCTTAGACTGGGAATGAACTTCGTATGCCTAAGTCAACCCACGAAACGAGCGTGCGGGCACTCAACCGGCCAGAGGGGCGGGATTCGTAAGTCGAGGATCGACTGGGTCCCCCTCTACGTGCTACCGATCCTGCTGTCACAACCCTCGGTCTGGTCTAATCTTAGACTGGGAATGAACTCCGTATGCCTAAGCCAACTGATGAAATGAGCGGGCGAGCGGGCACTACGCCGACCTGAGAGACGGGATGCGCAAGCCGTGGATCGATAGGGTGGTAGGTGGGTTTAGTCACATCTTCTTATTTCTGTGTGCCAATGCCTTTCTTATGGCTTGTAAATTCATACAATGGTCCCTTAAGCCTTCACGTGAAGTTTCATTGCAAGACGACTCGTTTTCTATTTTCATGATTTTCGAAACTTTTTATAGTTCGGGATTTTTTAAAATTTTTTCAGAAGGAGTTTTGGCCCCAAACTTGGTAGACGTGATCCTTGTATTTTATTGGCATGCACAAAAAAATTCAGCTACAAACTCGAAGTGTACAAGAGTTTGTGACCATTTGAAAAAAGTGTCCCCATTTCAGACACTTTAATGGCAACTGGCAGCAAACCTGAAAAATCTCAAATGCTCTTTAAGGGGGTGTGAGTTCTTGAGGTTTGATGAGGGATAGGGGGCCAATATAAGTGCCAAGTACCAGCACCCATCGCACATCATGTGCGCACACCCCCCCGGCCCCCCCGATTGTCGGAACCCTAATGTCGCCGATTAGGTTCTCCGGCTATGCTCTTACGATGGTGCCCCGGTGAAGAAAAATGTGGCACCAGTACTTGCATGAGCCCAGCATGTCCTGCCGCAACCCTCGGTCCAATCCGATCTTAGACTAGGCATGAACTCCGTATGCTTAGACTGGGAATGAACTCCATATGCCTAAGTCAACCCATTAAATGAGCGTGCGGGTACTCAACCGGCCAGAGGGGCGGGATGCACAAGCCGGGGAACGACCAGGTCCCGATCTGCATGTTGTCGATCCTGCTACCGTAACCTTCAGTCTGGTCTGATCTTAGACTGCGAATGAACTCCGTATGCCTAAGCCAACCGACGAAACGAGCGGGTGGGCGGGCGGGCGTGCACTATGCCGACAAGAGAGACGGGATGTGTAAGTCGTGGATCGATAGGGTGGTAGGTGGGTTTAGGCACATCTTCATAGTTCTACTTGCCAATGCCCTTTTTATGGCTTGTAAATTCATATAATGGTCCCTTAAGCCATCACGTGAAGTTTCATGGCAAGACGACTCGTTTTCTATTTTTTTAAGATTTTTGAAACTTTTTGGGGTTCGGGATTTTTTAAAACTTCTTTGAAAGGAGTTTTGGGCCCAAACTTGGTAGACGTGATCCTTGTACTTTTCTTGGCATGCACAAAAAAAATCAGCTAAAAACTCAAAGTGTACAAGATTTTGTGACCATTTGAAACAAGTGTCCCCATTTCAGACACTTTAATAGCTACTGGCAGCAAACCTGTAAAATCTCAAATGCTCTTTAAGGGGGTGTGAGTTCTCGAGGTTTGATGAGGGATAGGGGGCCAATATAAGGGCCAAGTACCAGCACCCATCGCACATTATGTGCGCACACCCCCCGGCCCCCCCGATCGTCGGAACCCCAATGCTGCCGGTTAGGTTCTCCGACAATGCTCCGACGATGGTGCCCAGGCGAAGAAAAATACGACACCAGCACATGCCCGACCAAGCATGTGCTGTCGCAACCCTCGGTCCGGTCTGATATTAGACTGGGAATGAACTCCGTATGCTTAGACTGCAAATAAACTCCGTATGCCTAAGTCAACCCATGAAACGACCGTGCACGTGCTCAGCCGGCCAGAGGGGCGGGATGCGTAAGTCGGGGATCGACCGGGTCCCCCTTTGCGTGCTATCGATCCTGCTACCGTAACCCTCAGTCTAATTCGATCTTAGACTGAGGATGAACACCATATGCCTAAGCCAACCGACGAAACAAGTAGGCGGGTGGGCGGGCGGGCAGTACGTCGGCCAGAGAGACGAGATGCGCAAGCCATGGATCGATAGGGTGGTAGGTGGGTTTAGGCACATCTTCATATTTTTGCGTGCCAATGGCATTTTTATGGCTTGTAAATTCATGCAATGGTCCCTTAAGCCTTGGTAGACGTGATCCTTGTATTTTTGTTGGCATGCATATAAAAATTCAGCGAAAAACTCGAAGTGTACAAGATTTTGTGACCATTTGAAAAAAATGTCCCCATTTCAGACACTTTAATAGCTACTGGCAGCAAACTTGTAAAATCTCAAATGCTCTTTAAGGGGGTGTGAGTTCTCACGGTTTGATGAGGGATAGAGGGCTAATATAAGGGCCAAGTACTAAGACCCACTGCACATCATGTGCACACACCCCACCCGACCCCCCCGATCATCGAAAACCCAATTCCGTCGGTCAGGTTCCACGGCGATGCTCCAGTGATGGTGCCGCAGAGAAGAAAAATGCGACACCAGCACATGCCTAAGCCCAGCATGTGCTTTCGCAACCCTCGATCTGATCCAATCCTAGACTGGGAAAGAACTCTGTAGCTTAGACTGGGAATGAACTCGATATGCCTAACTCAACCCGCAAAACGAGCGTGCGGAAGCTCGGCCGGCCAGAAGGGCAAGATGCACAAGCCGGGATCGACCGGGTCCCCATCTACGTGCTACCGATCCTGCTATCGCAACCCTTGATCTGGTCTGCTCTTAGAGTCAGAATGAACTCCGTATGCCTAAGCCAACCAATGAAACGAGCAGGCGGGCGGGCGGGTGGGCACTATGTCGGCTAGAGAGACGGGATGTGCAAGCCGTGGATCGATAGGGTGGTAGGTGGGTTTCGGCACATCTTCATATTTCTACCTGCCAATGCCATTTTT
Source organism: Durio zibethinus (assembly GCF_002303985.1). Next base: position 5,094,806 of record NW_019167849.1, on the reverse strand, counting down.
ATGGCTTGTAAATTCATACAATGGTCCCTTAAGCCTTCACGTGAAGTTTCATGGCAAGACGACTCGTTTTCTATTTTTCAAGATTTTTGAAACTTTTTGTGTTTCGGGATTTTTTAAAATTTTTTCGGAAAGAGTTTTGGTCCCAAACTTGGAAGACATGATCTTTGTATTTTTTTTGGCATGCACAAAAAAATTCAGGTAAAAACTCGAAGTGTACAAGATTTTGTGACCATTTGAAAAAAGTGTCCCCATTTCAGAAACTCTAATGGCTACTGGCAGCAAACCTGTAAAATCTCAAATGCTCTTTAAGGGGGTGTGAGTTCTCGAGGTTTAATGAGGGATAGGGGGCCAATATAAGGGCCAAGTACCAGCACCCATCACACATTATGTGCGCACACCCCCTCGGCCCCCCCGATCGCCGGAACCCAAATGCCGCCGGTCAGGTTCTCCGACGATGGTGCCCCAGCGAAGAAAAATGTGGCACCAGCACATGCCCGAGCCCAGCATTTGCTGCCACAACCCTCGCTCTGATTCGATCTTAGACTGGGAATGAACTCCATATACTTAGACAGGGAATGAACTTCGTATGCCTAAGTCAAGCCATGAAACGAGGATGTGGGTGCTCAGCTGACCAAAGGGGCAGGATGTGCAAGCCGGGGATTGGCCGGGTCCTCCTCTGTGTGTTGCGATCCTACTACCGCAACCCTTGGCCCGGTCAGATCTTAGACTGGGAATGAACTTCGTATGCCTAAGCTAACCGATGAAACGAGCGGACGGACGGGCACTACGTCGGCCAGAGAGACGAGATGCACAACCCGTGGATCGATAGGGTGGTAGGTGGGTTTAGGCACATCTTCATATTTTTCCACGCCAATGCCATTTTTATGTCTTGTTAATTCATACAATGGTCCCTTAAGCCTTGACGTGAAGTTTCATGGCAGGACGAATCATTTTCTATTTTTGATGATTTTGAAAACTTTTTGCGGTTCGAGATTTTTTAAATTTTTTTCGGAAAGATTTTTGATGTCAAACTTGGTAGACATGATCCTTGTATTTTTGTTGGCATGCACAAAAAAATTCAGCTAAAAACTTGAAGTGTACAAGATTTTGTGACCATTTAAAAAAAGTATCCCCATTTCAGACACTTTAATGGCTAGTGGCAGCAAACCTGTAAAATCTCAAATGCTCTTTAAGAGGGTGTGAGTTCTCAAGGTTTGATGAGGGATAGGGGGCCAATATAAGGGCCAAGTACCAGCACCCATCACACATCATGTGTGCACACCCCCCCGGCCCCCCCGATCGTCGGAATCCCAATGCCGTCGGTCAGGTTCTCTGGCGATGCTCCAGCATGGTGCCCCGATGAAGAAAAATATGGCACCAGCACATGCCTGAGCCCAGCATGTGCTGCTGCAACCCTCGGTCCAGTTTGATCTTTGACTAGGAACGAACTATGTATGCTTAGACTAGGAATGAACTCCATATGCCTAAGTCAACACACGAAACGAGCGTGCGGGCGCTCAGCCAGCCAGAGGGGCGGGATGTGCAAGCCGAGGATCGATCGGGTTCCCCTCTATGTGCTGCCGATCCTACTGCCGTAACCCTCGGTCTGGTCTGATCTTAGACTGGGAATGAACTCTATATGCTTAAGCCAACCGATGAAACGAACGGGCGGATGGGCGGGCGGGCACTACGCCAGCCAGAGAGACGGGATGCGCAAGCCGTGGATCGATAGGGTGGTAGGTGGGTTTAGGCACATCTTCATATTTCTATGTGCCAATGCCATTTTTATGGCTTGTAAATTCATACAATGGCCCCTTAAGCCTTCACGTGAAGTTTCATTTCAAGACGACTTGTTCTCTATTTTTCATGATTTTTGAACCTTTTCGCGGTTCAAGATTTTTTAAATTTTTTCGGAAGGAGTTTTGGCCCCAAACTTGGAAGACATGATCCTTGTATTTTTGTTGGCGGGCACAAAAAAATTCAGCTAAAAACTCGAAGTGTACAAGATTTTGTGACCATTTGAAAAAGTGTCTCGATTTCAGACACTTTAATGGCTACTGGCAGCAAACCTGTAAAATCTCAAATGCCGGAACCCTCGGTGCGGGTGCTCAATCGGTCAGAGGGGTAGGATGCACAAGCCAGAGATCGGTCGGGTCCCCCTCTGCGTGCTGCCGATCCTGCTGCCACAACCCTCGGTCCGGTCAGATCTTAGATTGGGAATGAACTCCGTATGCCTAAGCCAACTGATTGAAATGAGCGGGCAGGCGGGCGGGCACTATGCCGGCCAGAGAGGCGAGATGCGCAAGTCGTGGATCAATAGGGTGGTAAGTGGGTTTCAGCACATCTTCATATTTCTACGTGCCAATGCCATTTTTATACCTTGTAAATTTGTACAATGGTACCTTAAGCCTTCACGTGAAGTTTCATGGCAAGACGACTTCTTTTCTATTTTTCATGATTTTTGAAACTTTTTGTGGTTCAAGATTTTTTAAAATTTTTTTGAAAGGAGTTTTGGCCCCAAACTTGGTAGACGTGATCCTTTTATTTTTGTTGGCATGGACAAAAAAATTCAGCTAAAAACTAGAAGTGTACAAGATTTTGTGACCATTCGAAAAAAGTGTCCCCATTTCAGACACTTTAATGGCTACTGGCAGCAAACCTGTAAAATCTCAAATGCTCTTTAAGGGGGTGTGAGTTCTTGAGGTTTGATGAGGGATAGGGGGCCAATATAAGGGCCAAGTACTAGCACCCATCGCACATCATGCGCGCACACCCCCCGGCCCCCCCATCGTCGGAACCCCAATGCACCGGTCAGGTTCTCCGACGATGCTCTGGCGATGGTGCCCTAGCGAAGAAAAATGCGGCACCAGCAAATGCTAGAGTGCCACATGTGCTGCCGCAACCCTCGGTCTGGTCTGAACTTAGATTGGGAATGAACTCCGTATGTTTAGACTGGGAATGAATTCCGTATGCCTAAGTCCACCCACGAAACGAGCGTGCGGGCGCTCAGTCGACCAGAGGGATGGAAGCACAAGTCGGGGATCGATCGGGTCCCCCTTTACGTGCTGTCGATCCTACTACCACAACCCTCAGTTCGGTCTGATCTTAGACTGGGAATGAACTCCGTATGCCTAAGCCAACCGACGAAATGAGCGGACGAACGGGCACTACGTCAGCCAGAGAGGCGGGATGCGCAAGCCATGGATCGATAGGGTGGTAGGTGGGCCTAGGCACATCTTCATATTTCTACATGCCAAAGCCATTTTTATGGCTTGTAAATTCATACAATGGTCCCTTAAGCCTTCACGTGAAGTTTCATGGCAAGACAACTCATTTTCTATTTTTCATGATTTGTGAAACTTTTTACAGTTCGAGATTTTTTAAAATTTTTTGGGAAGGAGGTTTTTCCCCGAATGTGGTAGACGTGATCCTTGTATTTTTGTTGGCATGCACAAAAAAATTTAGCTAAAAACTCGAAGTGTACAAGATTTTGTGACCATTTGAAAAAAGTATCCCCATTTCAGACACTTTAATGGCTACTGGCAGCAAACCTGTAAAATCTCAAATGCTCTTTAAGGGGGTGTGAGTTCTCAAGGTTTGATGAGGGATAGGGGCCAATATAAGGGCCAAGTACCAGCACCCACCACACATCATGTGCGCAACCCCCCCGGCCCCCCCGATCGTCGGAACCCCAACGCCGCCGGTTAAGTTCTCTGACGATGCTCCAGTGATGGTGTGTCGACGAAGAAAAATGCAGCATCAGCACATACCTGAGCCTAGCATGTGCTGCCGCAACCCCCGGTCTGGTCCGATCTTAGACTGGGAATGAGCTCCGCATGCTTAGACTGGGAATGAACTCCGTATGCCTAAGTCAACCCATGAAATGAGCATACGGGCGCTCAGTCGGCCAGAGGGGCGGGATGCACAAGCCAGGGATCAACTGAGTCACCCTCTACGTGCTGCCGATCCTACTGCCACAACCCTCAGTTTGGTTCAATCTTAGACTGGGAATGAACTCCATATGCCTAAGCCAACTGACGAAACGAGCGGGCGGGCGGGCACTAGGTTGGCCAGAGAGACGGGATGCGCAGGCCGTGGATCGATAGGGTGGTAGGTGAGTTTAGGCACATCTTCATATTTCTGCATGCCAATGCCACTTTTATGGCTTGTAAATTCATACAATGGTCCCTTAAGCCTTCACGTGAAGTTTCATGGCAAGACGACTCGTTTTCTATTTTTCACGATTTTTGAAACTTTTTTCGGTTCAGGATTTTTTAAAATTTTTTCGGAAGGGGTTTTGGCCCCAAATTTGGTTGATGAGATCCTTGTATTTTTTTTGGCATGCACAAAAAAATTCAGCTAAAAACTCGAAGTGTACAAGATTTTGTGACAATTTGAAAAAAGTGTCCCCATTTCAAACACTTTAATTGCTACTGGCAGCAAACCTGTAAAATCTCAAATGCTATTTAAGGGGGTGTGAGTTCTCGAGGTTTGATGAGGGATAGGGGGCCAACATAAGGGCCAAGCACCAGCACCCATCACACATCATGTGCGCACACCCCCCCGGGCCCCCGATCGCCAAAACCCCAATGCCACCGATCAGGTTCTCCGGCGATGCTCCGACGATGGTGCCCCGGTGAAGAAAAATACAGCACCAGCACATGCCCGAGCCTAGCATGTGCTACCGTAACCCTCGATCTGGTCTGATCTTAGACTGGGAATAAACTCCGTGTGCTTAGACTGGGAATGAACTCCGTATGCCTAAGTCAACCCATGAAACAAGCGTGCGGATGCTCAGCCGACCAGAGGGGCGGGATGCGCAAGCCGGAGATCGATCGAGTCCCCCTTTGCATGCTGCCGATCCTGCTGCTGCAACCCTCAGACCGGTCTGATCTTAGAATGGGAATGAACTCCATACGTGTAAGCCAACCGACGAAATGAGCAGCCGAGCGGACGGACGGGTACTACACCGGCTACACCATCCCACATCATGTGCGCACACCCCCGGCCCACCCGATCACTGGAACCCCAATGCCGTCGGTCAGGTTCTCCGGTGATGGTGCCCGACGAAGAAAAATGCGGCCCCAGCACATGCCCGAGCCCAGCATGTGCTACTGCAACCCTTGGTCTAGTCCGATCTTAGACTGGGAATTAACTCCGTATGCTTAGACTGGGAATGAGCTCCGTATGCCTAAGTCAACCCATGAAACGAGCGTGCGGGCGCTCAGCCGGCCAGAAGGGTGGGATCCACAAGCCGGGGATCGGTCGGGTCCTCGTCTGCGTGCTGTCGATCCTGCTACCATAACCCTCGATCCGGTCTGATCTTAGACTGGGAATGGACTCCGTATGCCTAAGCCAACCGACGAAACGAGCGGGTTGGCGGGCGGGCGGGCACTATGTTGGCCAGAGGGACGGGATGCGCAAGCCATGGATCGATAGGGTGGTAGGTGGGTTTAGGCACATCTTCATATTTCTGCGTTCCAATGCCATTTTTATGGCTTGTAAATTCATACAATGGACACTTAAGCCTTCACGTGAAGTTTCGTGGCAAGACGACTCGTTTTCTATTTTTCACGATTTTTGAAACTTTTTACGGTTCGGGATTTTTTTAAATTTTTTAGAAAGGATTTTTGGCCCCAAACGTGGTAGACATGATCCTTGTACTTTTGTTGGCATGCACAAAAAAATTCAGCTAAAAACTCGAAGTGTACAAGATTTTGTGACCATTTGAAAAAAGTGTCCCCATTTCAAACAGTTTAATTGCTACTGGCAGCAAACCTGTAAAATCTCAAATGCTCTTTAGGGGGGTGTGAGTTCACGAGGTTTGATAAGGGATAGGGGTCCAATATAAGGGCCAAGTACCATCACCCAACGTACATCATGTGCGCACACCCCCCCCGGTCCCCCCAATCACCGAAACCCCAATGCCGTCGGTCAGGTTCTCTGGCGATGCTCCGATGATGGTGCCTCGGTGAAGAAAAATGTGACACCAGCACATGCCCGAGCATAGCATGTGCTGCCGCAACCCTCGGTCCGGTCCGATCTTAGACTGGGAGTGAACTCCGTATGCTTAGACTGGGAATGAACTCCGTATGCCTAAGTTAACCCATGGAACGAGCGTGCGGGCGTTTAGTCGGCCAGAGGGGCAGAATGCGCAAGCCGGGGATCGATCGGGTCTCCCTCTGCGTGCTGTTCATCCTGCTGCCACAACCCTCAAACCGGTCCAATCTTAGTCTGGGAATGAACTCCGTATGCCTAAGCCAACCGACGAAATGAGCGGACGGGCGGGCGGGCACTATGCCAGCCAGAGAGACGGGATGCGCAAGCCGTGGATCGATAGAGTGGTAGGTGAGTTTAGGCATATCTTCATATTTTTACATGCCAATGCCGTTTTTATGGCTTGTAAATTCATACAACGGTCCCTTAAGCCTTCAGGTGAAGTTTCATGGCAAGACGATTCATTTTTTATTTTTCGTGATTTTTGAAACTTTTTACGGTTCAGGATTTTTTTAAATTTTTTCGAAAGGAGTTTTAGCCCCAAACTTGGTAGACATGGTCCTTGTATTTTTTTTGGCATGCACAAAAAAATTCAGCTAAAAACTCGAAGTGTACAAGATTTTGTGACCATTTGAAAAAAGTGTCCCCATTTTAGACACTTTAATTGCTACTGGCAGCAAACCTGTAAAATCTCAAATGCTCTTTAAGGGGGTGTGAGTTCTCGAGGTTTGATAAGGGATAGGGGGACAACATAAGGGCCAAGTACCAGCACCCATCGCACATCATGTGCGGACACCCCCCTGGCCCCTCTCGATCGCCAAAACCCCAATGCCACCGGTCAAGTTCTCCGGCGATGCTCCGGCGATGGTGCCCCGGCGAAGAAAAATGCAGCACCAGCACATGCCCCAGCCCAGTATTTGCTGTCGTAACCCTCGATCCGGTCTGATCTTAGACTGGGAATGAACTCCATGTGCTTAGACTGGGAATGAACTCCGTATGCCTAAGTCAACCCATAAAACTAGCATGCGGATGCTCAGCCGGCCAGAAGGGCGGGATGCGCAAGCCGGGGATCTGCCGGGTCCCCCTCTGCATGCTGCCAATCCTGCTGCCGCAATCCTCAGACCGATCTGATCTTAGAATGGGAATGAACTCCATATGCCTCAGCCAATCGACGAAACGAGCAGGCGGGCGAACGGACGGGTAGTACACCGGCTAGAGAGACAAGATACGCAAGCTGTTGATTGATAGGGTGGTAGGTGGGTTTAGGCCCATCTTCATATTTCTACATGCCAGTGCCATTTTTATGGCTTGTAAATTCATACAATGGTCCCTTAAGCCTTCACGTGAAGTTTCATGGCAAGACGACTCGTTTTCTATTTTTCATGATTTTTGAAACTTTTTTTTTTGAAATTTTTTAAAATTTTTTTGAAAGGAGTTTTGGCCCCAAACTTGGTAGACGTGATTCTTGTATTTTTTTTGGCGTGCACAAAAAAATTCAGCTAAACACTCCAAGTGTACAAGATTTTGTGACCATTTGAAAAAAGTGTCCCCATTTCAGACACTTTAATGGCTAGTGGCAGCAAACCTGTAAAATCTCAAATGCTCTTTAAAGGGGTGTGAGTTCTCGAGGTTTGATGAGGGATAGGGGGCCAATATAAGGGCCAAGTACCAGTACCCATCGCACATCATGGGCGCACACCCCCCGGCCTCCTATCGTTGGAACCCCAATGCCGCCGGTCAGGTTCTCCGACGATGCTCTGGCGATGGTGCCTCGGCGAAGAAAAATGTGGCACCAGCACATGCCTGATTCCAGCATGTGCTACCGCAACCCTCGGTCCGATTCGATCTTAGACTGGGAATGGACTCCGTATGCTTAGACTGGGAATGAACTTCGTATCCCTAAGTCAACCCATGAAACGAGCGTTAGCCGGCCAGAGGGGCGGGATGCACAAGTCGGGGATCGACCGTGTCCCCCTCTGCGTGCTACCGATCCTGCTATCGTAACCCTCAGTCCGGTCCAATCTTAGAATGGGAATGAACCCCGTATTCCTAAGCCAACCGACGAAATGAGCGTGCGGGCGCTCAGTGCCCATCGCACATCATGTGCGCACACCCCCCGGCCCCCCGATCGCCGGAACCCCAATGCCGCCGGTCAGGTTCTCCAGCGATGGTGCCCCGGCGAAGAAAAATACAGCACCAGAACATGCTCGAGCCCAGCATGTGCTGCCGTAAACCTTGGTCCGGTTCGATCTTAGATTGGGAATGGACTCCGTATGCTTAGACTAGGAATGAACTCCGTATGCCTAAGTCAACCCACGAAACGAGCGTGCGGGTGCCCAGCTGGCCAGAGGGGTGAGATGTATAAGTCAGGGATCGGTCGCGTCCCCCTCTGTGTGCTGCCGATCCTGCTGTCGTAACCCTCAGTTCAGTCTGATCTTAGACTGGGAATGAACTCCGTATGCCTAAGCCAACCGATGAAATGAGCGGACGGACGAACGGGTGGGCACTACGCTGGCCAGAGAGATTGGATACGCAAGCTGTGGATCGATAGGGTGGTAGGTAGCTTTAGGCACATCTTCATATTTTTGCGTGACAATGCCATTTTTATGGCTTGTAAGTTCATACAATGGTCCCTTAAGCCTTCACGTGAAGTTTCATGTGTGGACCCAACGCACATCATGTGTGCACACCCCCCCGACCCCCCTTATCACCGAAACCCCAATGCCACCGGTCAGGTTCTCCGGCGATGGTGCCCCGATGAAGAAAAATACGGCACCAGCACATGCCCGAGCCCAGCATGTGCTGTCGTAACCCTCGGTCCGATCTGATCTTAGACTGGGAATGAACTCCAATTGCTTAGACTGGGAATGAACTCCGTATGCCTCAGTTAACCCATGAAATGAGCGTGCAGGCGCTCAGTCGACCAGAGGGGTAGGATGTGCAAGTCGAGGATTGATCGGGTCCCCCTCTATGTGCTGTCGATCCTGGTGCCGCAACCCTGGTCCGATCCGATCTTAGACTAGGAATGAACTCCGTATGCCTAAGCCAATCGACGAAACAAGCGGGCGGGTGGGCGGGTGGGCACTACGCCGGCCAGAGAGATGGGATGCGTAAGCCATGGATCGATAGGGCGGTAGGTAGGTTTAGGCACATCTTCATATTTCTGCGTGCCAATGCCATTTTTATGGCTTGTAAATTCATACAATGGTCCCTGAAGCCTTCACGTGAAGTTTCATGGCAAGACGACTCGTTTTCTATTTTTCATGATTTTTGAAACTTTTTACAGTTCGGGATTTTTTAAAATTTTTTCAGCAGGAGTTTTGGCGTTAAACTTGGTAGACGTGATCCTTGTATTTTTGTTGGCTTGTACAAAAAAAATCAGCTAAAAACTCAAAGTGTACAAGATTTTGTTACCATTTGAAAAAAGTGTCCCCATTTCAGACACTTTAATGGCTACTGACAGCAAACCTGTAAAATCTCAAATGCTCTTTAAGAGGGTGTGAGTTCTCAAGGTTTGATGAGGGATAGGGGGCCAATATAAGGGCCAAGTACCAGCACCCATCACACATCATGGGTGCACACCCCCCCGGTCCCCTCGATCGTCGGAAGCCCAATGCCACCGGTCAGGTTCTCTAGCGATGCTCCGACGATGGTGCCCCAACGAAGAAAATTGCAGCACCAGCACATGCCCGAGCCTAGCATGTGCTGCCGCAACCCTCGGTCCGGTCCGATCTTAGACTGGGAATGATCTCCGTATGCTTAGACTGGGAATGAACCCCGTATGCCTAAGTCAACGCACGAAACAAGCGTGCGGGCGCTCAGCCGGCCAGAGGGGTGGGATGCGCAAGCCAGGGATCAGCCGGGTCCCCCTTTGAGTGCTGCCGATCCTACTGCCGCAAGCCTCAATCCGGTCCTATCTTAGACTGGGAATGAACTCCGTATGCCTAAGCCAACCGACGAAACGAACGGGCGGGCGGGCACTACGTCGGCCAGAGAGACGGGATGCACAAGCAGTGGATCGATAGGGTGGTAGGTGGGTTTAGGTACATCTTCATATTTCTGTGTGCCAATGCCATTTTTATGGCTTGTAAATTCATACAATGGTCCCTTAAGCCTTCACGTGAAGTTTCACGCCAAGACGACTCATTTTCTATTTTTCATGATTTTTGAAACTTTTTACGGTTCGAGATTTTTTAAATTTTTTTGGAAGGAGTTTTGGCCCCAAACTTGGTACACATGATCCTTGTATTTTTGTTGGCATGCACAAAAAAATTCAGCTAGAAACACGAAGTGTATAAGATTTTGTGACCATTTCAAAAAAATGTCCCCATTTTAGACACTTTAATAGCTACTAGTAACAAGCCTGTAAAATCTCAAATGCTCTTTAAGGGGGTGCGAGTTCTCAAGGTTTGATGAGGGATAGGGGGCCAATATAAGGGCCAAGTACCAGCACCCATCGTACATCATGTGCGCACACCCCTGGCCCCCCCAATCGCTGGAACGCCAATGCCGCCGGTCAGGTTCTCTGGCGATGGTGCCCCGGTGAAGAAAAATGTGGCACCAGCACATGCCCGGGCCCAGCAAGTTCTACCATAACCCTCGGTCCGGTCCGATCTTAGACTGGGAATGAACTTTGTATGCTTAGAATGGAAATGATCTCCGTATGCTTAAGTCAACCCACGAAACGAGCGTGCGGGCGCTCAGTCGGCCAGAGGGGCGGGATGTGCAAGCCGGGGATAGGCTAGGTCCCCCTCTGCGTGCTGCTGATCCTGCTACTGCAACCCTCAGTCTGGTCCGATCTTAGACTGGGAATGAACTCCGTATGCCTAAGCCAACCGACGAAATGAGCGGGCAGGCGGGCACTACGCCGGCCAGAGATACAGGATGCGCAAGCCGTGGATCGATAGGGTGGTAGGTGGGTTTTGGTACGTCTTCATATTTCTACGTGCCAATGCCATTTTTATGGCTTGTAAATTCATACAATGGTCCCTTAAGCCTTCAGGTGAAGTTTCATGGCAAGACGACTCGTTTTATATTTTTTAGGATTTTTGAAACTTTTTACGGTTCGGGATTTTTTAAAATATTTTCGGATGGAGTTTTGGCCCTAAACTTGGTAGACAAGATCCTTGTATTTTGTAAGCATGCACAAAAACATTCAGCTAAAAACTCGAAGTGTACAAGATTTTGTGACCATTTGAAAAAAGTGTCCCCATTTCAGACACTGTAATGGCTACTGGCAGCAAACCTGTAAAATCTCAAATGCTCTTTAAGGGGGTGTGAGTTCACGAGGTTTGATGAGGGGTAGGGGGCCAACATAAGGGCCAAGTACCAGCACCCATCGTACAACATGTGCGCACACCCCACCGGCCCCCCCGATCGCCGGAACCCCAATACCGTCGGTCAGGTTCTCTGGCGTTGCTCCGTCGATGGTGCCCCGACGAAGAAAAGTGCGGCACCAGCACATGCCCGAGCCCAGCATGTGCTGCCACAAACCTCGGTCCGACCGATCTTAGTCTGGGAATGAACTCCGTATGCTTAGACTGGGAATGAACTCCGTATGCCTAAGTCAACCCACGAAATGAACGTGCGGACGCTCAGCCGGCTAGAGGGGCGGGATGCGCAAGCCGAGGATCGGTCGAGTCCCCCTCTGCGTGCTGCCGGTCCTGCTGTGACAACCCTCGGTCTAGTTTGATCTTAGACTAGGTATGAACTTTGTATGCCTAAGCCAACAAAGAAAACGAGCGGGCGGGTGGGCGGGCGGCACTACGCCGGCCAGAGAGACGGGATGCGCAAGCCATGGATCGATATGGTGGTAGGTGGGTTTATGCACATGGTCATATTTCTATGTGCCAATGCCATTTTTATGGCTTGTAAATTCATACAATGGTCCCTTAAGCCTTCACGTGAAGTTTCATGGCAAGACGACTTGTTTTCTATTTTTCACGATTTTTGAAACTTTTTACGGTTCGAGATTTTTTAAAATTTTTTCAGATGCAGTTTTGGTCCCAAACTTGGTAGACGTGATCTTTGTATTTTTGTTGGCATGCACAAAAACATTCAGCTAAAAACTCGAAGTGTACAAGATTTTGTGACCATTTGAAAAAAGTGTCCCCATTTCAGACACTTTAATGGCTACTGGCAGCAAACCTATAAAATCTCAAATGCTCTTTATGGGGGTGTGAGTTCTTGAGGTTTGATGAGGGATAGGGGGAAAATATAAGGGCCAAATACCAGCACCTATCACACATCATGTGCGCACACCCCCCGGCCCCCCCGATCCCCGAAAGCCTAATGCCGTCGGTCAAGTTCTCTGACGATGGTGCCCTGGCAAAGAAAAATGAGGCGCCAGCATATGCCCGAGCCCAGCATGTGCTGCCGCAACCCTTGGTCCAATCCGATCTTAGATTGGGAATGAACTCCATATGCTTAGACTGGGAATGAACTCCGTATGCCTAAGTCAACCCATCAAACGAAAGTGCTGGCGCTCAGCCGGCCAGAAGGGTGGGATGCTTAAGCCGGGGATCGGCCGGGTCCCCCTCTACGTATTGTCGATCCTGCTACCGTAACCCTCGGTCTGATCTGATCTTGGACTGGGAATGAACTCCATATACCTAAGACAACCGATGAAACGAGCAGGCAGGTTGGCGGGCGGGCACTACGCCGGCCAGAGAGACGGGTTGCGCAAGCCGTGGATCGATAGGGTGGTAGGTGGGTTTTGGTACATCTTCATATTTCTACGTGCCAATGCCATTTTTATGGCTTATAAATTCATACAATGGTCCCTTAAGCCTTCACGTGAAGTTTCATTGCAAGATGATTTTCGAAACTTTTTTGCGGTTCAGGATTTTTTGAAATTTTTTCGGAAGGAGTTTTGGACCCAAACTTGGTAGACGTGATCCTTGTATTAATGCACAAAAAAATTCAGCTAAAAACTTGAAGTGTACAAGATTTCGTGATCATTTGAAAAAAGTGTCCCAATTTCAGACACTTTAATGGCTACTGGCAGCAAACCTGTAAAATCTCAAATGCTCTTTAAGGGGGTGTGAGTTCTAGAGGTTTGATGAGGGATAGGGGGCCAATATAAGGGCCAAGTACCAGCACCCATTGCACATCAAGTGTGCAAACCTCCCGGCCCCCCCAATCGCTGGAACCCCATTGCCGCCGGTCAGATTCTCCGGCGATGGTGCCCCGGCGAAGAAAAATGCGGCACCAGCACATGCTCGAGCCCAGAATGTGCTGCCGCAACCCTCGGTCCTGTTCGATCTTAGACTGGGAATGAACTCCGTATGCTTAGACTGGGAATGAACTTCGTATGCCTAGGGCAACCCACCAAACCAGCATGTGGGCGTTTAGTCGACCAAAGGGGCGGGATGCGTAACCTGAGTCCCCCTCTACGTGCTACCGATCCTGCTACCGCCACCCTCGGTCCAGTCCAATCTTAGACTGGGAATGAACTCCATATGCCTAAGCCAACCAACGAAACGAGCGGGCCGGTGATCGGGCGGGCACTACGTCGGCTAGAGAGACGGGATGCGCAAGCCGTGGATCGATAGGGTGGTAGGTTGGTTTAGGCACATCTTCATATTTCTGTGTGCCAATGCTATTTTTATGGCTTGTAAATTTATACAATGGTCCATTAAGCCTTCACGTGAAGTTTCATGCCAAGACGACTCGTTTTCTATTTTTCATGATTTTCAAAACTTTTCTCAGTTCAGGATTTTTTAAACTTTTTTCGGATGGTGTTTTGGCCCCAAACTTGGTAGATGTGATCCTTGTATTTTTGTTGGCATGCACAAAAAATTTCAGCTAAAAACTCGAAGTGTACAAGATTTTGTGACCATTTGAAAAAAGTGTCCCCATATTTGACACTTAATGGCTACTGGCAGCAAACCTATAAAATCTCAAATGCTCTTTAAAGGGGTGTGAGTTCTAGAGGTTTGATGAGGGATAGGGGGCCAATATAAGGGCCAAGTACCAGCACCCATTGCACATCATGTGCGCACACCCCCCGGCACCCCCGATCACCGGAACCCCAATGCCGTCGGTCAGGTTCTCCGATGATGCTCTGACGATGGTGCCCCGACGAAGAAAAATACGGCACCAGCACATGCCCGAGCCCAGTACGTGCTGCCGCAACCCTTCATCTGGTCTGATCTTAGACTAGGAATGAACTCCGTATGCCTAAGTCAACCCACGAAACGAGCGTGTGGGTGCTCAGCCGGCCAGAGGGGTGGGATGCGCAAGCCAGGGATCGATTGGGTCCCCCTCTACGTGCTGGCGATCCTACTACCACAACCCTCTATCTAGTCCAATCTTAGACTGGGAATGAACTCTGTATGCCTAAGCCAATCGATGAAATGAGTGGGCAGGCGAGCACTACGGCAGCCAGAGAGACGGGATGTGCAAGTCGTGGATCGATATGGTGGTAGGTGGGTTTAGGCACATCTTCATATTTTTGCATGCCAATGCCATTTTTATTTCTTGTAAATTCATACAATAGTCCCTTAAGCCTTTACGTGAAGTTTAATGGTAAGATGATTTTCGAAACTTTTTTGCGGTTCAAGATTTTTTAAAATTTTTTCGGAAGGAGTTTTGGACCCAAACTTGGTAGACGTGATCCTTGTATTAATGCACAAAAAAATTCAGCTAAAAACTCGAAGTGTACAAGATTTTGTGATCATTTGAAAAAAAATGTCCCAATTTCAGACACTTTAAAATCTCAAATGCTCTTTAAGGGGGTGTGAGTTCTAGAGGTTTGATGAGGGATAGGGTGGTAGGTGGGTTTAGGCACATCTTCATATTTCTGCGTGCCAATGCCATTTTTATGGCTTGTAAATTCATACAATGGTCCTTTAAGCCTTCACGTGAAGTTTCATGGCAAGACGACTCATTTTCTATTTTTCATGATTTTTAAAACTTTTTGCGGTTCAGGATTTTTTAAAATTTTTTCGGGTGGTGCTTTGGGCCCAAACTTGGTAGACGTGATCCTTGTATTTTTTTGGCATGCACAAAAAAATTCAGCTAAAAACTCGAAGTGTACAAGATTTTGTGACCATTTGAAAAAAGTGTCCCCATTTTTGACACTTACTGGCTACTGGCAGCAAACCTGTAAAATCTCAAATGCTCTTTAAGGGGGTATGAGTTCTAGAGCTTTGATGAGGGATAGGGGGCCAATATAAGGGCCAAGTACCAGCACCCATCGCACATCATGTGCGCACACCCCCCGGCACCCCCGATCACCGGAACCCCAATGCCACCGGTCAGGTTCTCCGGCGATGCTCCGATGATGGTGCCCCGGCGAAGAAAAATGTGGCACCAGCACATGCCTGAGCCCAGCATGTGCTGCCGCAACCCTCCGTCTGGTCCGATCTTAGACCGAGAATGAACTCCGTGTGCCTAAGTCAACCCACAAAACGAGCGTGAGGGCGCTCAATCGGCCAGAGGGGCGGGATGCGCAAGCCGGGGATCGATCGGGTCCCCTTCTGTGTGCTGTCGATCCTACTACCGCAACCCTCTATCCGGTCCGATCTTAGAATGGGAATGAATTCGGTATGCCTAAGCCAACCGACGAAACGAGCAGGCGGGCGAGCACTACGGCGGCCAGAGAGACGGGATGCGCAAGTCGTGGATCGATAGGGTGGTAAGTGGGTTTAGGCACATCTTCATATTTCTACGTGCCAATGCCATTTTTATTTCTTGTAAATTCATACAATGGTCCCTTAAGCCTTCACGTGAAGTTTCATGGCAAGACGACTCGTTTTCTATTTTTCACGATTTTTGAAACTTTTTACGGTTCAGGATTTTTTAAAATTTTTTCTGAAGGAGATTTACCCCCAAAGCTTGTTAGACATGATCCTCGTATTTTTGTTGGCATGCACAAAAAAATTCAGCTAAAAACTGGAAGTGTACAAGATTTTGTGACCATTTGAAAAAATGTCCCCATTTCAGACACTTTAATGGCTACTGGCAGCAAACCTGTAAAATCTCAAATGCTCTTTAAGGGGGTGTGAGTTCTCAAGGTTTGATGAGGGATAGGGGGCCAACATAAGGGCCAACTACCAGCACCCATCACACATCATGTGCGCACACCCCCCGACCCCCCCGATCGTAGGAACCCCAATGCCGCCGATTAGGTTCTCCGGCGATGGTGCCCCGACGAAGAAAAATGCGGCACCAGCACATGCCCGAGCCCAGCATGTGCTGCTGCAACCCTCCGTCTGGTCCGATCTTAGACCAGGAATGAACTCCGTATGCCTAAGTCAACCCATGAAACGAGCGTGAGGGCACTCAGCCGGCCAGAGGGGCGAGATGCGTAAGTCGGGGATCGACCGGGTCCCCCTTTGCATGCTGCTGATCCTACTACCGCAACCCTCTATCCGGTCCGATCTTAGACTGGGAATGAACTCCGTATGCCTAAGCCAACTGACGAAACGAGCAGGCGGGCGGGCACTACGGAGGCGAGAGAGACGGGATGCACAAGCTGATAGGGTGGTAGGTTGGTTTAGGCACATCTTCATATTTCTGCATGCCAATGCCATTTTTATGGCTTATAAATACATACAATGGTCCCTTAATCCTTCACATGAAGTTTCATGGCAAGACGACTTGTTTTCTATTTTTCACAATTTTTGAAACTTTTTACGGTTCGAGATTTTTGTATTTTTGTTGGCATGATCCTTGTATTTTTGTTGGCATGCACAAAAAAATTCAGCTAAAAACTCAAAGTGTACAAGATTTTGTGACCATTTGAAAAAAGTGACCCCATTTCAGACGCTTTAATGGCATCTGGCAGCAAACCTGTAAAATCTCAAATGCTCTTTAAGGGCGTTTGAGTTCTTGAGGTTTGATGAGGAATAGGGGGAAAATATAAGGGCCAAGTACCACCACCCATCGCACATCATGTGCGCACACCCCCCCGGCCCCTCCGATCACCGAAACCCCAATGCAGTCGATCAGGTTCTCCAACGATGCTCCGACGATGGTGCCCCGACGAAGAAAAATGTGGCACCAGCATATGCCCGAGCCCAGCATGTGCTACCGTAACCCTCAGTCCGGTCTGATCTTAGACTGGGAATGTACTCCGTATGCTTAGACTAGGAATGAACTCCGTATGCCTAAGTCAACCCACGAAACGAGCGTGCGGGTGCTTAGCCGGCCAGAGGGGCAGAATGCGCAAGCTGGGGATCAGTCGGGTCCCCCTCTGCATGCTACCGATCCTGCTGCCACAACCCTTGGTCCGATCCAATCTTAGACTGGGAATGAACTCCATATGCCTAAGCCAACCGACGAAAAGAGTGGGCGGGCGGGCGGGCACTACGCCGGCCAGAGAGACGGGATGCGCAAGCCGTGGATCGATAGGGTGGTAGGTGGGTTTAGGCACATCTTCATATTTCTACGTGCCAATGCCATTTTTATGGCTTGTAAATTCATACAATGGCCTCTTAAGCCTTCACGTGAAGTTTCATGGCAAGACGACTCGTTTTTTATTTTTTCACGATTTTCAAAACTTTTTACGGTTCGAGATTTTTTAAAATTTTTTCAGAAGGAGTTTTGGTCCAAAACTTGGTAGATGTGATCCCTGTATTTTTTTTGCCATGCATAAAAAAATTCAGCTAAAAAGTTGAAGTGTACGAGATTTTGTGACCATTTGAAAAAAGTGTCCCCATTTCAGACACTTTAATGGCTACTGGTAGCAAACCTGTAAAATCTCAAATGCTCTTTAAGAGGGTGTGAGTTCTTGAGGTTTGATGAGGGATAGGGGGCCAATAGAAGGGCCAAGTACCAGCACCTATTGCACATCATGTGCGCACACCCCCCGGCCCTCCCGATCGTCGGAACCCCAATTCCATCGGTCAGGTTCTCCAACGATGCTCTGACGATGGTGCCCCCGCAAAGAAAATGCAGCACCAGCATATGCCCGAGCCCAGCATGAGCTGCCACAACCCTCGATCCGATCCGATCTTAGACTTGGAATGAACTCCGTATGCTTAGACTAGGAATGAACTCCGTATGCCTAAGGCAACCCACGAAACGAGCGTACGGGTGCTCAGTCAGCCAGAAGGGTGTGATACGTAGGCCAGGGATCGGTCGAGGTCCCCCTTTGTGTGCTGCTGATCCTACTATGCAACCCTCAGTTCGGTCTGATCTTAGACTGGAATGAACTCCGTATGCCTAAGCCAAATAGCGAAACGAGCGGGCAGGTGGGCGGGTGGGCACTACGTTGGCCAGAGAGATGGGATATGCAAGCCGTGGATCGATAGGGTGGTAGGTGGGTTTAGGCACATCTTCATATTTCTGCATGCCAATGCCATTTTTATGAATTGTAAATTCATAGAATGGTCCCCTAAGCCTTCACGTGAAGTTTCATGGCAAGACGACTCGTTTTTTATTTTTCACGATTTTAGAAACTTTTTACGGTTCAGGATTTTGTAAAATTTTTTGAATGGAGTTTTGGCCCCAAACTAGGTAGACATGATCCTTGTATTTTTGTTGGCATGCACAAAAAAATTCAGCTAAAAACTCGAAGTGTACAAGATTTTATGACCATTTGAAAAAAGTGTCGCTATTTTAGACACTTTACTTGCCACTGGTAGCAAACCTGTAAAATCTCAAATGCTCTTTAAGGGGGTGTGAGTTCTCAAGGTTTGATGAGGGATAGGGGGCCAATATAAGGGCCAAGTACCAGCACCCATCGCACATCATGTGCGCACACCTCCCCCCGATCGCCGGAACCCTAATGACGCCGGTCAGGTTCTCCGACGATGCTCCAATGATGGTGCCCCGACGAAGAAAAATGTAGCACCAGCACATGCCAGAGCCCAGCATGTGCTACTGCAACCTTCGATCTGATCCGATCTTAGACTGGGAATGAACTCCATATGCTCAGACTGGGAATGAACTCCATATGCCTAAGTTAACCCACGAAACGAGCGTGCGGGTGCTTAGTCGGCATGAGGGGCGGGATGCGCAAGCCGAGGATCAGTCGGGTCCCCCTCTGCGTGTTGCTGATCCTGCTACCACAACCCTCAGTCTTGCCCGATCTTCGACTGGGAATGAACTCCGTATGCCTCAGCCAACCGACGAAACGAGCGGGCGGGCGGGCGGGTGGGCATTACGCCGACCAGAGAGACGGGATGCGCAAGCCGTGGATCGCTAGGGTGCTAGGTGGGTTTAGGCACATCTTCATATTCCTGCATGCCAATGCCATTTTTATGGCTTGTAAATTCATACAATGGTCCCTTAAGCCTTGACGTGAAGTTTCATGGCAAGACGACTCGTTTTCTATTTTTCATGATTTTTGAAACTTTTTGCAGTTCAGAATTTTTAAAATTTTTTCTGAAGGAGTTTTGGCCCCAAACTTGGTAGACGTGATCCTTGTATTTTTGTTGGCATGCACAAAAAAATTTAGCTAAAAACTCGAAGTGTACAAGATTTTGTGACCATTTGAAAAAAGTGTCGCTATTTTAGACACTTTACTTGCTACTGGCAGCAAACCTGTAAAATCTCAAATGCTTTTTAAGGGGGTGTGAGTTCTCGAGGTTTGATGAGGGATAGGGGGCCAATATAAGGGCCAAGTACTAGCACCCATCACACATCATCTGCGCACACCCCCTGGCCCCCATGATCGTCGAAACCCCAATGCCGTCGGTCAGGTTCTCTGGGGATGCTCCGACGATGGTGCCCCGACGAAGAAAAATGCGGCACCAGCACATGCCCGAGCCCAGCGTGTGCTGCCACAACCCTCGGTCTGGTCTGATCTTAGACTAGGAATGAACTCCGTATGCTTAGACTGGGAATGAACACCGCATGCCTAAGTCAACCTACGAAACGAGCGTGCGGGCACTCAGCCGACCAGATGGGTGGGATGCACAAGCCGAGGATCGACCGGGTCCCCATCTGCATGCTGCTGATGCTGTTGCCACAACCCTCGGTCTTGCCCGATCTTCGACTGGGAATGAACTTCGTATGCCTAAGCCAACCGACGAAACGAGCGGCGGGCGGGCGAGTGGGCACTACGCCGGCCAGAGAGACGGGACGCGCAAGCCGTGGATCGCTAGGGTGCTCGGTGGGTTTAGGCACATCTTCATATTTCTGCATGCCAATGCCATTTTTATGGCTTGTAAATTCATACAATGGTCCCTTAAGCCTTGACGTGAAGTTTCATGGCAAGACGACTCGTTTTCTATTTTTCATGATTTTTGAAACTTTTTGCAGTTCAGAATTTTTAAAATTTTTTCTGAAGGAGTTTTGGCCCCAAACTTGGTAGACGTGATCCTTGTATTTTTGTTGGCATGCACAAAAAAATTCAGCTAAAAACTCGAAGTGTACAAGATTTTGTGACCATTTGAAAAAAGTGTCCCCATTTCAGATACTTTAATGGCTACTGGCCGCAAACCTGTAAAATCTCAAATGCTGTTTAAGGGGGTGTGAGTTCTTAAGGTTTGATGAGGGATAGGGGGCCAATATAAGGGCCAAGTACCAGCACCCATCACACATCATGTGTGCACACCCCCTCGGCCCCTACGATCACCGGAACCCCAATGCCGTTGGTCAGGTTCTCCGATGATGCTCCGGTGATGGTGCCCCGACGAAGAAAATGCGGCACCAGTACATGCCCGAGCCCAGCATGTGCTGCCGCAACCCTCGGTCTGGTCTGATCTTAACTGGTAATGAACTTTGTATGCCTAAGTCAACCCACGAAACGAGCTTGCGGGCGCTCAGTCGGCCAGAGGGGCGGGATGCACAAGCTGGGGATCGACCGGGTCCCCCTCTCTGTGCTGCTGATCCTGCTACCACAACCCTCGGTCTGGTCTGATCTTAGACTGGGAATGAACTCTGTATGGCTAAGCCAACCGACGAAACGAGCGGGCAGGCGGGCGGGCGGGCACTATGCCGGCCAGAGAGACGGGATGCGCAAGTTGTGGATCGATAGGGTGGTAGGTGGGTTTAGGCACATCTTCATATTTTTGCATGCCAATGCCATTTTCATGGCTTGTAAATTGATATAGTGGTCCCTTAAGCCTTCACATGAAGTTTCATGGCAAGACGACTCATTTTCTATTTTTCACGATTTTCAAAACTTTTTGCGGTTCGAGATTTTTTAAAATTTTTTCGGAAGGAGTTTTGGCCATAAACTTGGTAGACATGATCCTTGTATTTTTGTTGGCATGCACAAAAAAATTCAGCAAAAAACTCGAAGTGTACAAGATTTTATGACCATTTGGAAAAAGTGTCCCCATTTCAAATACTTTAATGGCTACTAGCAGCAAACCTGTAAAATCTCAAATGCTCTTTAAGGGGGTGTGAGTTCTCGAGGTTTGATGAGGGATAGGGGGCCAATATAAGGGCCAAGAACCAGCACCCATTGCATATCATATGCGCACACCCTCCCCGGCCCCCCCGATCGTCGGAACCCTAATGCTGTCAGTTAGGTTCTCCGGTGAAGCTCCGGCGATGGTGCCCTAGCGAAGAAAAATGCGGCACCAGCACATGCCCTACCCCAGTGTGTGTTGCCGCAACCCTCGGTCCGGTCCGATCTTAGACTGGGAATGAACTCCGTATGCTTAGACTAGGAATGAACTTCGTATGCCTAAGTCAACCCACGAAACAACTGTACGGGCGCTCAGCCGGCCAGAGGGGTGGGATGCACAAGCCATGGATCGATCGGGTTCCCCTCTATGTGTTACAGATCCGGCTACTGCAACCCTCGGTCTGGTCTGATCTTAGACTGGGAATGAACTTCGTATGCTTAAGCCAACTGACGAAACGAGCAGGCGAGCGAGTGGGCGGGCGGGCACTACGCCGACCAGAGAGACGGTATGCGCAAGCCGTCGATCGAAAGGTGGTAGGCGGGTTTAGGCACATCTTCATATTTCTGCATGGCAATGCCATTTTTATGGCTTGTAAATTCAAACAATGGTCCCTTAAGCCTTCACGTGAAGTTTCATGGCAAGACGACTCGTTTTCTATTTTTCATGATTTTCAAAACTTTTTAAGGTTCGGGATTTTTTAAAATTTTTTCGAAAGGAGTTTTGGCCCCAAACTTGGTAGATGTGATCCATGTATTTTTGTTGGCATGCACAAAAAAATTCAGCTAAAAACTCGAAGTGTACAGGATTTTGTGACCATTTGAAAAAAGTGTCCCCATTTAAGACACTTTAATTGGTACTGGCAGCAAACCTGTAAAATCTCGAAATGCTCTTTAAGGGGGTGTGAGTTCTCAAGGTTTGATGACGGATAGGGGGCCAATATAAGGGCCAAGTACCAGCACCCATCGCACATCGTGTGCACACACCCCACCGGCCCCCCGATCGCCGGAACCCCAATGCCGCCGGTTAGGTTCTCCGATGAAGCTCTGACGATGGTGGCCCGGCGAAGAAAAATGTGGCCCCAGCATATGCCCAAGCCCAGCATGTGCTACCGTAACCCTTGGTCCGATCCGATCTTAGACTGGGAATGAACTCTGCATGCTTAGACTGGGAATGAACTCCGTATGCCTAAGTTAACCCACGAAACGAGCGTACGGGCGCTCAACCGGCCAGAGGGGTGGGATGCGTAAGCCGGGGATCGACTGGGTCCCCCTCTACGTGCTGCTGATCCTGCTGTAGCAACCCTCAGTCCGGTCTGATCTTCGACTGGGAATGAACTGAGTATGCCTAAGCCAACCGACGAAATGAGCGGGCGGGCGGGCGGGCACTACGTCGGCCAAAGAGACGAGATGCGCAAGCTGTGGTTCGATAGGGTGGTAGCTGGGTTTAGGCACATCTTCATATTTCTGTGTGCCAATGATATTTTTATGGCTTTTAAATTCATACAATGGTCCCTTAAGCCTTCACGTGAAATTTCATGGCAAGATGACTCGTTTTATATTTTTCACGATTTTTGAAACTTTTTACGGTTCGGGATTTTTTAAAATTTTTTCAGAAGGATTTTTGGCCCCAAACTTGGTAGACATGATCCTTGTATTTTTCTTGGTATGCACAAAAAAATTCAGCTGAAAACTCTAAGTGTACAAGATTTGTGACTATTTGAAAAAAGTGTCCTCATTTCAGACACTTTAATTGCTACTGGCAGTAAACCTGTAAAATCTCAAATGCTCTTTAAGGGGGTGTGAGTTCTCCAGGTTTGATGAGGGATAGGGGGCCAATATAAGGGCCAAGTGCCAGCACCCATCGCACATCATGTGCGCACACCCCCACGGCCCACCTGCTCGCCGGAACACCAATGCCACCAGTCAGGTTCTCTGGTGATGCTCCGGCGATGTACCCCGACGAAGAAAAATGTGGCACCGAGCCCAGCATGTGCTGTTGGAACCCTTGGTCTGGTCCGATCTTAGACTAGGAATGAACTCCATATGCTTAGATTGGGAATGAACTCCGTATGCCTAAGTCAACCCACGAAACGAGCGTGCGGGCGCTCAGCCGGCCAGAGGGGCGGGATGCACAAGCCAGGGATCGGTTGGGTCCCCCTCTGCGTGCCGCCGATCTGTTGCCACAACCCTCAATCCGGCCTGATCTTAGACTGGGAATGAACTCCGTACGCCTAAGGCAACCGATGAAACGAGCGGGTGGGTTGGAGGACGGGCGCTACGCCAGCTAGAGAGATGAGATGCACAAGCTATGGATCGATAGGGTGGTAGGTGGGTTTAGGCACATCTTCAAATTTCTACGTGCCAATGCCATTTTTATGGCTTGTAAATTCATACAATGGTCTTTTAAGCCTTCACGTGAAGTTTCATGGCAAGACGACTCGTTTTCTATTTTTCATGATTTTCAAAACTTTTTACGGTTCGAGAGTTTTTAAAATTTTTTCGGAAAAAATTTTGGCATGCACAAAAACATTCAGCTAAAAACTCAAAGTGTACAAAATTTTGTGACCATTTGGAAAAAGTGTCCCCATTTTCGACACTTTAATGGCTACTGGCAGAAAACCTGTAAAATCTCAGATGCTCTTTAAAGGGGTGTGAGTTCTCGAGGTTTAATAAGGTATAAGGGGCCAATATAAGGGCCAAGTACCAGCACCCACCGCACATCATGTGCGCACACCCCCCCGGCCCCCCCGATCGTCGGAACCCCAATGCCACCGGTCAGGTTCTTCGGCGATGCTTCGACGATGGTGCCCTGACGAAGAAAAATACGGCACCAGCAAATGCCTGAGCCTAGCATGTGCTGCCGCAACCCTCGATCGGGTCTGATCTTAGACTGGGAATGAACTCCGTATGCCTAAGTCAACCCACGAAAGGAACGTGTGGGTGCTCAACCGGCTAGAGGGGTGGGATGCACAAGTCAAGGATTGGTCGGGTCCCCCTCTGCGTGTTGCCGTTCCTGCTGCCGCAACACTCAGTCCGGTCCAATCTTAGACTGGGAATGAACTCTGTATGCCTAAGCCAACCGAAGAAATGAGCGGGCGGGCAGGCACTAAGCCAGCCAGAGAGACGGGATGCACAAGCATTGGATCGACAGGGTGGTAGGTGGGTTTAGGCGCCTCTTCATATTTCTGCATGCCAATGCAATTTTTATGGCTTGTAAATTCATACAATGGTCCCTTAAGCCTTCACGTGAAGTTTCTTGGCAAGACAACTTGTTTTATATTTTTCACGATTGTTGAAACTTTTTGCGGTTTGGGATTTTTTAAAATTTTTTCGGAAGGAGTTTTGGCCCAAACTTGGTAGACTGGATCCCTGTATTTTTTTTGGCATGGATAAAAAAATTCAGCAAAAAACTAGTAGTGTACAAGATTTTGTGACCATTTTAAAAAAGTGTCCCCATTTCAGACACTTTAGTAGCTACTGGCAGCAAGCTTGTAAAATCTCAAGTGCTCTTTAAGGGGGTGTGAGTTCTAGAGGTTTGATGAGGGATAGGGGGCCAATATAACGGCCAAGTACCAGCACCCATTGCACATCATGTGCGCACACCCCCCCGACCCCCCCGATCGTCGGAACCCCAATGCCGCCGGTCAGGTTCTCCGATGATGGTGCCCTGGCGAAGAAAAATGTAGCACCAGCACATGCCCGAGCCCAGCATGTGCTGCTGCAACCCTCGATCCGATCCGATCTTAGACTGGGAATGAACTCCGTATGCCTAAGTCAACCCACGAAACGAGCTTGCGGGTGCTCAGCCGGCCAGAGGGGCGGGATGCGCAAGCCGGGGATCAACCGGGTCCCCCCCTGCGTGCTGCCGATCCTGTTGCCGCAACCCTCGGTCTGGTCCGATCTTAGAATGGGAATGAATTCTGTATGCCTAAGCCAACTAACAAAACGAGCGGGCGGACGGGCGGGCACTACGCCGGCCAGAGAGACGGGATGCGCAAGCCGTGTATCGATAGGGTGGTAGGTGGGTTTAGGCACATCTTCATATTTCTGCGTGCCAATGCCATTTTTATGGCTTGTAAATTCAAACAATGGTCCCTTAAGTCTTCACGTGAAGTTTCATGGCAAAACTGAAAGTGTACAAGATTTTGTGACCATTTGAAAAGAGTGTCCCCATTTTAGACACTTTACTGGCTACTGGTAGCAAACCTGTAAAATCTCAAATGCTCTTTAAGGGGGTGTGAGTTCTCGAGGTTTGATGAGGGATAGGGGCCCAATATAAGGGCCAAGTACCAGCACCCATCGCACATCGTGTACGTACACCCCCCGACCCCCCCGATCGCCGGAACCAATGCCGTCGGTCAGGTTCTCTGGTGATGCTCCGACGATGGTGCCCCGGTGAAGAAAAATGCGGCACCAGCACATGCCCGAGTCGAGCATGTGCTGCCGCAACCCTCAGTCCAATCCGATCTTAGACTAGGAATGAATTCCGTATGCTTAGACTGGGAATGAACTCCGTATGCCTAAGTCAAGCCATGAAACGAGCGTGCGGGCGCTTAGCCGGCCAGAGGGGCGGGATGTGCAAGTCGGGGATCGACCGTGTCCCCCTTTACGTGATGCTGATCCTACTGCCGCAACCCTCGGTTGGGTCCGATCTTAGACTAGGAATGAACTCCGTATGCCTAAGCCAACCGACGAAACGAGCGGGCAGGCGGGCACTACGTCGGCCAGAGAGACGGGATGCGCAAGCCGTGGATTGATAGGGTGATAGGTGGGTTTAGGTACATCTTCATATTTTTGTGTGCCAATGCCATTTTGATGGCTTATAAATTCATAGAATGGTCCCTTAAGCCTTCATGTGAAGTTTCATGGCAAGACCACTCGTTTTCTATTTTTCATGATTTTTGAAACTTTTTACGGTTTGAGATTTTTTTAAATTTTTTCGGAAGGATTTCTGGCCCCAAACTTGGTAGACATGGCCCCAAACTTGGCATGCACAAAAAAATTCAGCTAAAAAATCGAAGTCTACAAGATTTTGTGACCATTTGAAAAAAATGTCCCCATTTCAGACACTTTAATGGCTACTGGCAGCAAACCTGTAAAATCTCAAATGCTTTTTAAGGGGGAGTGAGTTCTTGAGGTTTGATGAGGGATAGGGGGCCAATATAAGGGCCAAGTACCAGCACCCATCGCACATCATGTGCGCACACGCCCCCGACCCCCCAGATCGCTGGAACCCCAATGCCGCCGGTCAGGTTCTCCAGCGATGCTCCGACGATGGTGCCCCGACGAAGAAAAATGCGACACCAGCACATGCTCGGGCCCAACATCTCCTGCCGCAACCCTCGGTCCGGTCCGATCTTAGACTGGGAATGAACTCCGTATGCTTAGACTGGGAATGAACTCCGTATGCCTAAATTAACCCACGAAACAAGCGTGCGGGCGCTCAGTCGGCTAAGGGGGCGGGATGTGCATGTCGGAGATCGATCGGGTCCCCCTCTGCATGCTGTCGATCCTGCTGCCACAACTCTCGGTCTGGTCTGATCTTAGACTGGGAATGAACTCCGTACACCTAAGCCAACCGACGAAACGAGCGGGCGGGCGGGCGGGCGAGCGGGCACTACGCCGGCCAGAGAGACGGGATACACAAGCCGTGGATCGATAGGGTGGTTGGTGGGTTTAGGCACATCTTCATATTTCTGCTTGCCAATGCCATTTTTATGGCTTGTAAATTCATACAATGGTCCCTTAAGCCTTCACTTGAAGTTTCATGCCAAGATGACTCGTTTTCTATTTTTCATTATTTTTGAAAATTTTTACGGTTTGGGATTTTTTAAAATTTTTTCGGAAGGATTTTTGGCCCCAAACTTGGTAGACGTTATCCTTGTATTTTTGTGGGCATGCACAAAAAAATTCAGCTAAAAACTCGAAGTGTACAAGATTTTGTGACCATTTGAAAAAAGTGTCCCCATTTCAGACACTTTAATGGCTACTGGCAACAAACCTGTAAAATCTTAAATGCTCCTTAAGGGGGTGTGAGTTCCCGAGGTTTGATGTGGGATAGGGGGCCAAGTACCAGCACCCATCGCACATCATGTGCGCACACCCCCC
This sequence comes from Durio zibethinus, assembly GCF_002303985.1. The sequence continues at coordinate 5,067,391 of NW_019167849.1, read as the reverse complement.
CGGCCCCCTGATCGCCGGAACCCCAATATCGCCGGTCAGGTTCTCCGACGATGCACCAACGATGGTGCCCCGGTGAAGAAAAATGTGACACCTGCAGATGCCCAAGCCTAGCATGTGCTGCCGCAACCCTCGGTTCGGTCTGATCTTAGACTGGGAATGAACTCCGTATGCCTAAGCCAACCGACGAAATGAGCGGGCGGCCGGGCACAGCGCTGGCCAGAGAGACGGGATGCGCAAACCGTGGATCGATAGGGTGGTAGGTGGGTTGAGGCACATCTTCATATTTCTGCATGGCAATGCCATTTTTATGGCTTGTAAAATCATACAATGGTCCCTTACGCCCTCACATGAAGTTTCATGGCAAGACGACTCGTTTTCTATTTTTCACGATTTTTGAAACTTTTTACGGTTCAAGATTTTTTAAATTTTTTTGGAAGGATTTTTGGCCCCAAACTTGGTAGATGTGATCCTTGTATTTTTTTTGGCATGCACAAAAAAAATCAGCTAAAAACTCGAAGTGTACAAGATTTTGTGACCATTTGAAAACAGTGTCCCCATTTCAGACACTTTAATAGCTACTGGAAGCAAACCTATAAAATCTCAAATGCTCTTTAAGGGGGTGTGAGTTCTCGAGGTTTGATAAGGGATAGGGGGCCAATATAGGGGCCAAGTACCAGCACCCATCGCACATCATGTGCGCACACCCCCCGCGGCCACCTCGATCGTCGAAACCCTAATATCGCCGGTCAGGTTCTTCGGCGATGCTCCGACGATGGATCCCCGACGAAGATAAATGCGGCACCAGCACATGCCTGAGCCCAGGATGTGCTGCCGTAACCCTTGGTCCGATCCGATCTTAGACTGGAATGAACTCCGTATGCTTAGACTGGGAATAAACTCCGTATGCCTAAGCCAACCTACAAAATGAGCGTGCAGGCGCTCAGCTGGCCAGAGGGGCGGGATACGCAAGCCAGGGATCGACCGGGTCCCCCTCTACGTGCTGCCGATCTTGCTGCCACAACCCTCGGTCTGGTCTGATCTTAGACTGGAAAACTCTGTATACCTAAGCCAACTGATGAAACGAGTGGGCGGGCGGGAGGGTGGGCACTGCATCGGACCAAAGAGACGGGATGCGCAAGCCGTGGATCGATAGGGTGGTAGGTTGGTTTAGGCACATCTTCATATTTGTGCATGCCAATGCCATTTTTATGGCTTGTAAATTCACACAATGGTCCCTTAAGCCTTCACGTGAAGTTTCATGGCAAGACGACTCATTTTTTATTTTTCATGATTTTGGAAACTTTTTACGGTTCGAGATTTTTTACAACTTTTTCGAAAGGAGTTTTAGCCCCAAACTTGGTAGACGTGATCCTTTTATTTTTGTTGGCATGCACAAAAAAATTCAGCTAAAAACTCGAAGTGTACAAGATTTTGTGACCATTTGAAAAAAGTGTCCCCATTTCAGACACTTTAATGGCTACTGGCAGCAAACCTGTAAAATCTCAAATGCTTTTTAAAGGGCTGTGAGTCCTCGAGGTTTGATGAGGGATAGGGGGCCAATATAAGGGCCAAGTACCAGCACCCATCGCACATCTTGTGTGCACACCCCCCGGCCCCCCCAATCACCGAAACCCCAATGCTGCCGATCAGGTTCTCCGGCGATGCTCTGGCGATGGTGCCCTGGCGAAGAAAAATGTGGCTATTTTAGACTGGGAATGAACTCCGTATGCCTAAGCCAACCGACGAAACGAGCGGGCGGCCGGGCACAGCGTCGGCCTGAGAGACGGGATGCGCAAGCTGTGGATCGATAGGGTGGTAGGTGGGTTTAGGCACATCTTCCTATTTTTGCCTGCCAATGCCATTTTTATGGCTTGTAAATTCATACAATGGTCCCTTAAGCCTTCACGTGAACTTTCATGGTAAGACGACTTGTTTTCTATTTTTCACGATTTTGGATACTTTTTACAGTTCAAAATTTTTCAAAATTTTTTCGGAATAATTTTTGGCCCCAAACTTGGTAGACGTGATCCTTGTATTTTTGTTGGCTTGCACAAAAAAATCATCTAAAAACTCGAAGTGTACAAGATTTTGTGACCATTTGAAAAAAGTGTCCCCATTTCAGACACTTTAATGGCTACTGGCAGCAAACCTGTAAAATCTCAAATGCTCTTTAAGGGGGTGTGAGTTTTCAAAGTTTGTTGAGGGATAGGGGGCCAATATATGGGCCAAGTACCAGCAGCCATTGCACATCATATGCGCACAACCCCCCCCGGCCCCCTCGATCGTCGGAACCCTAATGCCACCGGTCAGGTTCTCCGACGATGGTGCCCCTACGAGGAAAAATGCGGCACCAGCACATGCCCGAGCCCAGCATGTGCTGCCGTAACCCTTGGTTCTGGCCGATCTTAGACTGGGAATGAACTTTGTATGGTTAGACTGGGAATGAACTTCGTATGCCTAAGTGAACCCACGAAACGAGCGTGCGGGCGCTCAGCAGGCCAGAGGGGTGGGATGCGCAAGCCGGGGATCGACCGGGTCCCCCTCTACGTGCTACCGATCCTGCTACTATAACCCTCAGTCCAAACCGATCTTAGAATAGAATGAACTCCGTATGCCTAAGCCAACCGACGAAACAAGCGGGCGAGCGGGCACTACGCCGGCCAGAGAGACGGGATGCGCAAGCTGTGGATCGATAGGGTGGTAGGTGGGTTTAGGCACATCTTCATATTTTTGCATGCCAATGCCATTTTTATGGCTTGTAAATTCATACAATGGTCCCTTAAGCCTTCACGTGAAGTTTCATGGCAAGACGACTCGTTTTCTATTTTTCATGATTTTCGAAGCTTTTTGCAGCTCGAGATTTTTTAAAATTTTTTCGGATGGAGTTTTGGCCCCAAATTTGGTAGACGTGATCCTTGTATTGTTTTTGGCATGCACAAAAAAATTCAGCTAAAAATTCGAAGTGTACAAGATTTTGTGACCATTTGAAAAAAGTGTCCCCATTTCAGACACTTTAATGACTACTAGCAGCAAACCTGTAAAATCTCAAATGCTCTTTAAGGGGTGTGAGTTCTCAAGGTTTGATGAGGGATAGGGGGCCAATATAAGGGCCAAGTACCAGCACCCATCACACATCATGTACGCACACCCCCCGGCCCCCCGATCATCAGAACCCTAATGCCGCCGGTCAGGTTCTCCGACGATGCTCCGATGATGGTGCCCCGACGAAGAAAATTGCAACACCAGCACATACCCGAGCCAAGCATGTGCTGCTGCAACCCTCGGTCTTGTCTGATCTTGACTGGGAATGAACTTTGTGCCTAAGTCAACCCACGAAACGAGCGTGCGGGCGCTCAGCCGGCCAGAGGGGCGGGATGCATAAGCCGAGGATCGGTCGGGTCCCCCTCTACGTGCTGCTGATCCTGGTGCCACAACCCTCGGTCTGGTCCGATCTTAGACTGGGAATGAACTTTGTATGCCTAGGCCAACCGACTAAACGAGCGGGCAGGCGGACGGGCACTACGCCGGCCAGAGAGGCGGGATGCGCAAGCTGTGGATCGATAGGGTGGTAGGGGGTTTAGGCACATCTTCATCTTTTTGCATGCCAATGCCATTTTTATGGCTTGTAAATTCGTACAATGGTCCCTTAAGCCTTCACATGAAGTTTCATGGCAAGACGACTCGTTTTCTATTTTTCATGACTTTCAAAACTTTTTGTGGTTCGAGATTTTTTAAAATTTATTCGGAAGGATTTTTGGCCCCAAACTTGGTAGACATGATCCTTGTATTTTTGTTGGCATGCATAAAAAGATTCAGCTAAAAACTCGAAGTGTACAAGATTTTGTGACCATTTGAAAAAAATGTCCCCATTCCAGACACTTTAATGGCTACTGGCAGCAAAACCTGTAAAATCTCAAATGCCCTTTAAGGGGGTGTGAGTTCTCAATGTCTGATGAGGGATAGGGGACCAATATAAGGGCCAAGTACTAGCACCCATCGCACATCATGTGTGCACACCCCCCCGGCCCCCCCGATCGCTGGAACCCCAATGCCGTCGGTCAGGTTCTCCGACGATGGTGCCCCGGTGAAGAAAAATACGGCACCAGCACATGCCTGAGCCCAACATCTGCTACCGCAACCCTCGGTCCGGTCCGATCTTAGACTGAGAATGAACTCCGTATGCTTAGATTGGGAATGAACTTTGTATGCCTAAGTCAACCCACGAAACGAGCGTGCGGGCGCTCAGCTGGCTAGAGGGGCAGGATGCGCAAGCCGACGATCGGGCCGAGTCCCCCTCTGTGTGCTACCGATCCTGCTACCGCACCCCTCTGTCTGGTTCAATCTTAGACTGGGAATGAACTTCATATGCCTAAGCCAACCGACGAAACAAGCGAGTGGACGGGCGGGCGGGCATTACGCCAACCAGAGAAACGGGATGCACAAGTCGTGGATCGGTAGGGTGGTAAGTGGGTTTAGGCACATCTTCATATTTCTATGTGCCAGTGCCATTTTTATGGCTTGTAAATTCATACAATGGTCCTTTAAGCCTTCACGTGAAGTTTCATGGCAAGACGACTCGTTTTCTATTTTTCACGATTTTCAAAACTTTTTATGGTTCGGGATTTCTTAAAATTTTTTTGGAAGGATTTTTGGCCCCAAACGTGGTAGACGCGATCCTTGTATTTTTTTTGGCATGCATAAAAAAATTCAGCAAAAAACTCGAAGTGTACAAGATTTTGTGACCATTTCAAAAAGGTGTCCCCATTTCAGACACTTTAATGGCTACTAGCAGCAAACCTGTAAAATGTCAAATGCTCTTTAAAGGGGTGTGAGTTCTTGAGGTTTGATGAGTGATAAGGGGCCAATATAAAGGCCAAGTACCAGCACCCATCGCACATCATTTGCGCGCACCTCCCCGGCCCCCCAATCGTCGGAACCCCAATGCCGTTGGTCAAGTTCTTCGACAATGTTCCGGCGATAGTGCCCCCAGCGAAGAAAAATGTGGCACCAGCAAATGCCCGAGCCCAACATGTGGTGCCGCAACCTTCGGTTCGATCTGATCTTAGACTGGGAATGAACTCCGTATGCTCAGACTGGGAATGAATTTCGTATGCCTAAGTCAACTCACGATACGAGCGTGCGGGCGCTCAGCCGGCCAGAGGGGCAGGATGCACAAGCCGGGGATCGGCCGGGTCCCTCTCTACGTGCTGCCGATCCTACTGTTGCAACCCTCGGTTCACTCTGATCTTAGACTAGGAATGAACTCCGTCTGCCTAAGACAACCAACAAAATTTACGGACGAGCAGGCGGGTATTATGCCGGCCAGAGAGGCGGGATGCGGAAGCCGTTGATCGATATGGTGGTAGGTGGGTTTAAGCACATCTTCATATTTTTGCATGCCAATGCCATTTTTATGGCTTGGAAATTCATACAATGGTCCCTTAAGCCTTCACGTGAAGTTTCATGGCAAGACGACTCGTTTTCTATTTTTGACAATTTTTGAAACTTTTTACAGCTCGGGATTTTTTAAAATTTTTTCGGAAGGATTTTTGGCACCGAACTTGGTAGACGTGATCCTTGTATTTTTCTTGGCACGCAAAAATAATTCAACTAAAAACTCGAAGTGTACAAGATTTTGTGACCATTTGAAAAAAATGTCCCCATTTCAGACACTTTAATGGCTATTGGCAGCAAACCTGTAAAATCTCAAATGCTCTTTAAGGGGGTGTGAGTTCTCGAGGTTTGATGAGGGATAGGGGGCCAATATAAGGGCCAAGTACCAGCACCCATCACACATCATGTGCACACACCCCCCCGATCGCTGGAACCCCAATGCCGCCAGTCAGGTTTTTCGATGATGCTCCGACGATGGTGCCCCAGTGAAGAAAAATACAACACCAGCACATGCCCGAGCCCAGCATGTGCTGTCCTAACCCTCAGTCTGATCCAATCTTAGACTGGGAATGAACTCCGTATGCCTAAGCCAACCTACGAAACGAGCGTGCGGGCACTCAGCCGACCAGAAGGGCGAGATACGTAAGTCAGGGATCGGTTGGGTCCCCCACTGCGTGCTGTTGATCCTACTGCCACGACCCTCGGCCCAGTTTGATCAAAGACTAGGAATGAACTCTGTATGCCTAAGCCAACCGATGAAACGAGGGAGCGGGCAGGTGGACGGGCACTACACCGGCCAGAAAGATAGGATGCGCAAGCCGTGTATCGATAGTGTGGTAGGTGGGTTTAGGCATATCTTCATATTTTTGCATGCCAATGCCATTTTTATGGCTTGTAAATTCATACAATGGTCCCTTAAGCCTTCACCTGAAGTTTCATGGCAAGATGACCCGTTTTTTATTTTTCATGATTTTCGAAACTTTTTACGATTTGGGATTTTTTAAAATTTTTTTGGAATGTTTTTTGGCCCCAAACTTGGTACATTTGATCCTTATATTTTTGTTGGTATGCACAAAAAAATTCAGCTAAAAACTCGAAGTGTACAAGATTTTGTGACCATTTGAAAAAAGTGTCCCCATTTCAAACACTTTAATGGCTACTGGCAGCAAACCTATAAAATCTAAAATGCAGTTTAAGGGGGTGTGAGTTCTCGAGGTTTGATGAGGGATAGGGGGCCAATATAAGGGCCAAGTACCAACACCCATCGCACATCATGTGCGCACACCCCCTCGATCCCTGGAACCCCAATGCCATCGGTCAGGTTCTCCAGCGATGCTCCGATGAAGAAAAATACGGCACCAACACATGCCCGAGCCCAGCATGTGCTGCTGCAACCCTCGATCCAGTCCGATCTTAGATTGGGAATGAACTCCGTATGCTTAGACTAGGAATGAACTCCGTATGCCTAAGTCAACCCATGAAATGAGCGTGTGGGCGCTCAGCTGGCCAGAGGGGCGTGATGCGCAAGCCGGGGATCGTCGGGTCCCCCTCTGCGTGTTGCTGATCTTGCTATCGTAACCATCAGTTTGGTCCAATCCTAGACTGAGAATGAACTCCGTATGCCTAAGGCAACCGACGAAAAGAAAGGGCGAGGGGGCGGGCAGGCGGGCGGGCACTACGCGGGCCAGAGAGACGATGCGCAAGCCGTGGATCGATAGGGTGGTAGGTGGGTTTAGGCACATCTTCATATTTCTGCATGCCAATGCCATTTTTATGGCTTGTAAATTCAGACAATGGTCCCTTAAGCCTTCACGTGAAGTTGCATGGCAAGACGACTCGTTTTCCATTTTTCATAATTTTCAAAACTTTTTACGGTTCGGGATTTTTTAAAATTTTTTCGGAAGGGTTTTGGCCCCAAACTTGGTAGACGTGATCCTTGTATTTTTGTTGGCATGCACAAAAAATTCAGCTAAAAACTCGAAGTGTACAAGATTTTGTGACCATTTGAAAAAAAGTGTCCCCATTTCAAACACTTTAATGGCTACTGGCAGCAAACCTGTAAAATCTCAAATGCTCTTGAAGGGGGTGTGAGTTCTGGAAGTTTGATGAGGGATAGGGGGCCAATATAAGGGCCAAGTACCAGCACCCATCACACATCATGTGCGCACACCCCCCCGATCGCTGGAACCCCAATGCCGCCAGTCAGGTTTTCGATGATGCTCCGACGATGGTGCCCCAGTGAAGAAAAATGCAACACCAGCACATGCCCGAGCCCAGCATGTGCTGTCGCAACCCTCAGTCTGATCCAATCTTAGACTGGGAATGAACTCCGTATGCCTAAGCCAACCCACGAAACGAGCGTGCGGGCACTCAGCCGGCCAGAAGGGCGAGATACGTAAGTCAGGGATCGGTTGGGTCCCCCACTGCGTGCTGCTGATCCTACTGCCACGACCCTCGGCCCAGTTCGATCAAAGACTAGGAATGAACTCTGTATGCCTAAGCCAACCGATGAAACGAGGGAGCGGGCAGGCGGACGGGCACTACGCCGGCCAGAAAGATAGGATGCGCAAGCCGTGTATCGATAGTGTGGTAGGTGGGTTTAGGCATATCTTCATATTTTTGCATGCCAATGCCATTTTTATGGCTTGTAAATTCATACAATGGTCCCTTAAGCCTTCACGTGAAGTTTCATGGCAAGATGACTCGTTTTTTATTTTTCATGATTTTCGAAACTTTTTACGGTTTGGGATTTTTTAAAATTTTTTTGGAAGGTTTTTTGGCCCCAAACTTGGTACATTTGATCCTTATATTTTTGTTGGTATGCACAAAAAAATTCAGCTAAAAACTCGAAGTGTACAAGATTTTGTGACCATTTGAAAAAAGTGTCCCCATTTCAAACACTTTAATGGCTACTGGCAGCAAACCTATAAAATCTAAAATGCAGTTTAAGGGGGTGTGAGTTCTCGAGGTTTGATGAGGGATAGGGGGCCAATATAAGGGCCAAGTACCAGCACCCATCGCACATCATGTGCGCACACCCCCCGGCCCCCGATCGTCGGAAGCCTAACGCCGTCGGTCAGGTTCTCCGACGATGCTCCGGCGAAGGTGCCCCGGTGAAGAAAAATGCGGCAAAAGCCCATGCCCGAGCCCAGCAAGTGCTGCCGTAACCCTCGGTCTGGTCCGATCTTAGACTGGGAATGAACTCCGTATGCCTAAGGCAACCGACGAAAAGAGAGGGCGAGGGGGCGGGCAGGCGGGCGGGCACTACGCGGGCCAGAGAGACGGGATGCGCAAGCCGTGGATCGATAGGGTGGTAGGTGGGTTTAGGCACATCTTCATATTTCTGCATGCCAATGCCATTTTTATGGCTTGTAAATTCAGACAATGGTCCCTTAAGCCTTCACGTGAAGTTGCATGGCAAGACGACTCGTTTTCCATTTTTCACAATTTTCAAAACTTTTTACGGTTTGGGATTTTTTAAAATTTTTTCGGAAGGGTTTTGGCCCCAAACTTGGTAGACGTGATCCTTGTATTTTTGTTGGCATGCACAAAAAATTCAGCTAAAAACTCGAAGTGTACAAGATTTTGTGACCATTTGAAAAAAAGTGTCCCCATTTCAAACACTTTAATGGCTACTGGCAGCAAACCTGTAAAATCTCAAATGCTCTTGAAGGGGGTGTGAGTTCTGGAAGTTTGATGAGGGATAGGGGGCCAATATAAGGGCCAAGTACCAGCACCCATCACACATCATGTGCGCACACCCCCCCGATCACTGGAACCCCAATGCCGCCAGTCAGGTTTTCCGATGATGCTCCGACGATGGTGCCCTAGTGAAGAAAAATGCAACACCAGCACATGCCCGAGCCCAGCATGTGCTGTCGCAACCCTCAGTCTGATCCAATCTTAGACTGGGAATGAACTCCGTATGCCTAAGCCAACCCATGAAACGAGCGTGCGGGCACTCAGCCGGCCAGAAGGCGAGATACGCAAGTCAGGGATCGGTTGGGTCCCCTACTGCGTGCTGCTGATCCTACTGCCGCGACCCTCAGCCCAGTTTGATCAAAGACTAGGAATGAACTCCGTATGCCTAAGCCAACCGATGAAACGAGGGAGCGGGCAGGCAGACGGGCACTACGCCGGCCAGAAAGATAGGATGTGCAAGCCGTGGATCGATAGAGTGGTAGGTGGGTTTAGCCACATCTTCATATTTTATGCATGCCAATGATATTTTTATGGCTTTTAAATTCATACAATGGTCCTTTAAGCCTTCACGTGAAGTTTCATGGCAAGACGACTTGTTTTTTATTTTTCACGATTTTTGAAACTTTTTACGGTTCGGGATTTTTTTAAATTTTTTTGGGAGGAGTTTTGGCCCCAAACTTGGTAGACGAGATTCTTGTACTTTTGTTGGCATGCAGAAAAAATTTCAGCAAAAAACTCAAAGTGTACAAGATTTTGTGACCATTTGAAAAAAGTGTCCCCATTTCAGGCACTTTAATGGCTACTGGCAGCAAACCTGTAAAATCTCAAATGCTCTTTAAGGGGGTGTGTGTTCTCGAGGTTTGATGAGGGATAGGGGCCAATATAAGGGGGAAGTACCAGCACCCATCGCACATCATATGCGCACACCCCCCTCGGCACCCCTGATCGTCGGAACCCCAATGCCATCGATCAGGTTCTTCGTCGATGCTCCGACGATGGTACCCCGACGAAGAAAAATGCAGCACCACCACATGCCTGAGCCTAGCATGTGCTACCGCAACCCTCGATCCGATCCGATCTTAGACTTTCGTATGCTTAGACTGTGAATAAACCCCCGATCGTCGGAAGCCCAACGTCTTCGGTCAGGTTCTCCGACGATGCTCCAATGAAGGTGCCTCAGCGAAGAAAAATGCGACACCAGCCCATGCCCGAGCCCAACATGTGCTGCTGCAACCCTCGATCTGGTCCGATCTTAGACTGGGAATGAACTCCATATGCCTAAGCCAACCGATAAAACGAGCGAGCGGGCAGGCGAGCGGGCACTACGTCGGCCAGAGAGACGGGATGCGCAAGCCGTGGATCGATAGGGCGGTAGGTGGGTTTAGGCACATCTTCATATTTTTGCATGCCAATGCCACTTTTTATGGCTTGTAAATTCATACAATGGTCCCTTAAGCCTTCACGTGCAGTTTCATGGCAAGATGACTCATTTTCTATTTTTCACGATTTTACAAACTTTTTACGGTTCGAGATTTTTTAAAATTTTTTCAAAAGGATTTTTCACTCCAAACTTGGTAGATGTGATCCTTGTATTTTTCTTGGCATGCAAAAAAAAATTCAGCTAAAAACTCGAAGTGTACAAGATTTTGTGACCATTTGAAAAAAGTGTCACCATTTCAGACACTTTAATGGCTACTGGCAGCAAACCTGTAAAATCTCAAATGCTCTTTAAGGGGGTGTGAGTTCTCGAGGTTTGATGAGGGATAGGGGGCCAATATAAGGGCCAAGTTCCAGCACCCATCGCACATCATTTATGCACACCCCCCCGGCCCCCCCGATCGTCGGAACCCCAATACTGTCGATCAAGTTCTCCGGCGATGGTACCCCGACGAAGAAAAATTCGGCGCCAGCACATGCCCGAGCCCAGCATGTGCTGTCGCAACCCTCTGTCCGGTTTGATCTTAGACTGGGAATGAACTCTGTATGCTTAGACTGGGAATGAACTCCGTATGCCTAATTCAACCCACGAAACGTGCGTGCAGGTGCTCAGCCGACCAAAGGGGCAGGATATGCAAGTCTGGGATTGGCCAGCTACCCCTCTGTGTGCTGCTGATCCTGCTGTCATAACCCTCGGTCTGGTCTGATCTTATACTGGGAATGAACTCCGTATACCTAAGCCAACCGACGAAACGAACGGGTGGGCGGGCGGGCGGGCACTACGTCGGCCAGAGAGATAGGATGCGCAAGCCGTGGATCGATAGGGTGGATGGTGGGTTTAGGTATGCCTTCATATTTCTGCATGCCAATGCCGTTTTTATGGCTTGTAAATTCATACAATGGTCCCTTAAGCCTTCACATGAAATTTCATGGCAAGACGACTCGTTTTTTATTGTTCACGATTTTTAAAACTTTTTGCGGTTCAAGATTTTTTAAAATTTTTTTGGAAGGAGTTTTCACCCCAAACTTGGTAGACATGAGCCTTGCATTTTTGTTGGCATGCAAAAAAAAATTCAACTAAAAACTCGGAGTGTACAAGATTTTGTGACCATTTGAAAAAAGTGTCCCCATTTCAGACAATTTAATGGCTACTGGCAGCAAACCTGTAAAATCTCAAATGCTCTTTAAGGAGGTGTGAGTTCTCGAGGTTTGATGAGGGATAGGTGGCCAATATAAGGGCCAAGTACCAGCACCCATCGCACATCATGTGCGCACACCCCCCGGCCCCTACGATTGCCGGAACCCCAATGCCGTCGGTCAGGTTCTCTGACGATGCTCCGACGATGGTGCCTCGGTGAAGAAAAATGCGGCACCAGCACATGCCTGAGCCTAGCACGTGCTAGTGCAACCCTCGGTCCGGTCCAATCTTAGACTAGGAATGAACACCGTATGCTTAGACTGGGAATGAACTCTGTATGCCTAGTCAACTCACGAAACGAGTGTGCGGGCGCTTAGCCGGTCAGAGGGGCGGGATGCGCAAGTCGGGGATCGGTCGGGTCCCCCTCTGCATGCTACCGATCTTATTGGCGTAACCCTCAGTCCAGTCTGATCTTAGACTGGGAATGAACTCCGTATGCCTAAGCCAACCAATGAAATAAGTGGGCGCACGGGCTCGCGGGCACTATGTCGGCCAGAGAGATGGGATGCGCAAGCCGTGGATCGATAGGGTGGTAGGTGGGTTTAGGCACATCTTCATACTTCTGTGTTCCAATGCCATTTTTATGGCTTGTAAATTCATACAATGGTCCCTTAAGCCTTCACGTGAAGTTTTATGGCAAGACGACTCGTTTTCTATTTTTCATGATTTTTAAAAATTTTATGGTTCAGGATTTTTTAAAATTTTTCAGAAGGAGTTTTGGCCCCAAACTTGGTAGACGTGATCCTTGTATTTTTGTTGGCCTGCACAAAAAAAAACAGCTAAAAACTCGGAGTGTGCAAGATTTTGTGACCATTCGAAAAAAGTGTCCCCATTTCAGACACTTTAATGGCCACTGGCAGCAAACCTGTAAAATCTCAAATGCTCTTTAAGGGGGTGTGAGTTCTCGAGGTTTAATTAGGGATAGGGGGCCGATATAAGGGGCAAGTACCAGCACCCATTGCACATCTTGTGCGCACACTCCCTCCGGCCCCCAGATCGCCGGAACCCCAACGCTGCAGGTCAGGTTCTCCGGTGATGCTCCGACGATGACGCCTCGGCGAAGAAAAATGCGGCACCAGCACATGCCCGAGCCCAGCATGTACTGCCACAACCCTCGATCCGGTCTGATCTTAGATTGGGAATGAACTCCGTATGCCTAAGCCAATCGACGAAACGAGAGGGCAGGTGGGCGGGCACAACGCCGCCAAGAGAGACAGGATGCGTAAGCTGTGGATCGATAGGGTGGTAGGTGGGTTTAGGCACATATTCTTATTTCTGCATGCCAATGCCATTTTTATGGCTTCTAAATTCATACAATGGTCCCTTAAGCCTTCACGTGAAGTTTCATGGCAAGATGACTCGTTTTCTATTTTTTACGATTTTCAAAACATTTTGTGGTTCAAGATTTTTTAAAATTTTTTCAGAAGGCGTTTTGGCCCTAAACTTGGTAGACGTGATCCTTGTATTTTTGTTGGCATGCACAAAACAATTCAGCTAAAAAGTCCAAGTGTACAAATTTTGTGACCATTTGAAAAAAGAGTCCCCTTTTCAGACACTTTAATGGCTACTGGCAGCAAACCTGTAAAATTTCAAATGCTCTTTAAGTGGGTGTGAGTTCTGGAGGTTTGATGAGGGATAGGGGGCCAATATAAGGGCCAAGTATGAGCACCCATCGCACATCATGTGTGCACACCCCCTGGCCCCCCCGATCGCCGGAACCCTAATGCCGCCGGTCAGGTTCTCCGGTGATGGTGCCTCGACGAAGAAAAAAGTGACACCAGCACATGCCCGAGCCCAGCATGTGTTGCCGTAACCCTCGATCCGGTCTAATCTTAGACTGGGAATGAACTTCGTATGCCTAAGTCAACTCACGAAACAAGCGTGCAGGCGCTCAGCCGGCCAGAAGGGCGGGATGCGCAAGTCGGGGATCCGTCGAGTCCCCTTCTACGTGCTACCGATCCTGCTATCGCAACCCTCGGTCTGGTTCATTCTTAGACTGGGAATGAACTCACTATGCCTAAGCCAACTGACGAAACGAGCAGGTGGGCGGGTGGGCGGGCACGACGCCAGCCAGAGAGACGGGATGCGCAAGCCGTGGATCGATAGGGTGGTAGGTGGGATTAGGCACATCTTCAAATATCTGCATGCCAATGTCATTTTTATGTCTTGTAAATTCATAGAATTGTCTCTTAAGCCTTGACGCGAAATTTCACGCCAAGATGACTCGTTTTCTATTTTTCATGATTTTTGAAACTTTTTACGGTTCAAGATTTTTTAAAATTTTTTTGGAAGGTTTTTTGGCCCCAAACTTCGTAAACGTGATCCTAGTATTTTTTTTGGCGTGCACAAAAAAATTCAGCTAAAAACTCGAAGTGTACAAGATTTTGTGGCCATTTTAAAAAAGTGTCCCCATTTCAGACACTTTAATGGCTACTGGAGCAAACCTGTAAAATCTCAAATGCTCTTTAAGGGGGTGTGAGTTCTCGAGGTTTGATGAGGGATAGGGGGCCAATATAAGGGCCAAGTACCAGCACCCATCGCACATCATGTGCGCACACCCCTCCCGGCCCCCCCGATCGTCGGAACGCCAATGCCACCAATCAGGTTCTCCGGCGATGCTCCGGTGATGGTGCCCCGACAAAGAAAAATGCGACACCAGCATATGGCCGAGCCCAGCATGTGCTGTCGCAACCCTCGATCCGGTCTGATCTTAGACTGGGAATGAACTCCGTATGCCTAAGCCAATCGACGAAACGAGCGGGCGGGCTGGCAGGCGGGCACTACGCCGGCCAGAGAGACTGGATGCGCAAGCCGTGGATCGATAGGGTGGTAGGTGGGTTTAGGCACATCTTCATATTTCTGCATGCCAATGCCATTTTTATGGCTTGCAAATTCATACAATGGTCCCTTAAGCCTTCACGTGAAGTTTCATGGCAAGACGACTCATTTTCTATTTTTCATGATTTTCAAAACTTTTTATGGTTTGGGATTTTTTAGAATTTTTTCGGAAGGAGTTTTGGCCCCAAATTGGTAGACGTGATCCCTGTATATTTTTTGGAATGCACCAAAAAATTTAGCTAAAAACTCGAAGTGTACAAGATTTAGTGAGCATTTGAAAAAAGTGTCCCCATTTTAGACACTTTAATGGCTATTGGCAGCAAACCTGTAAAATCTCAAATGCTCTTTAAGAGGTGTGAGTTCTCGAGGTTTGATGCGGGATAGGGGGCCAATATAAGTGCCAAGTACCAGCACCCATCGCACATCATGTGCGCACAGCCCCCGGCTCCCCCGATCGTCGGAACCCTAATGCCGTCGGTCAGGTTCTTCAATGATGCTCCGATGATGGTACCCCGACGAAAGAAAATGCGGCACCAGCACATGCCTGAGCCCAGCATGTGCAGCCGCAACCCTCAGTCCGGTTGATCTTAGACTGGGAATGAACTCCGTATGCCTAAGTCTACCCACAAAATGAGCGTGCGGGTGCTCAGCCAGCCAGAAGGGTGGGATGCGCAAGCCGAGGATCAGCCGGGTCCTCTTCTACGTGCTACCGATCCTACTGCCACAACCCTCAGTCTGGTCTGATCTTAGACTGGGCATCAACCCCCTATGCCTAAGCCAACCGGTGGAATGAAAGAGCGGGCGGGCGGGCGGGTACTACACCGGCCAGAGAGACGGGATGCGCAAGCTATGGATCGATAGGGTGCTAGGTGGGTTTAGAGACATCTTCATGTTTCTGCATGCCAATGCCATTTTATGGCTTGTAAATTCATGCAATGGTCCCTTAAGCCTTCACGTGAAGTTTCATGGCAAGACGACTTGTTTTTTATTTTTTACATTTTTTGAAACATTTTGCGGTTCGGGATTTTTCAAAATTTTTTTTGAAGGAGTTTTGGCCTAAAACTTGGTAGACATGATCTTCGTATTTTTGATGGCATGCACAAAAAAATTCAACTAAAAACTCGAAGTGTACAAGATTTTGTGACCATTTGAAAAAAGTGTCCCCATTTCAGACACTTTAATGGCTACTGGCAGCAAACCTGTAAAATCTCAAATGCTCTTTAAGGGTGTGTGAGTTCTCGAGGTTTGATGAGGGATAGGGTGCCAATATAAGGGCCAAGTACCAGCACCCATCGCACATCATGTGCGCACACCCCCACCGGCCCCCCCGATCGTCGGAACTCCAATGCCGCCGGTCAGCTTCTCCGACGATGCTCCAACGATGGTGCCCCGGTAAAGAAAAATGTGGCACCAGCACATGCCCCAGCCCAGCATGTGCTATTGCAACCCTCGGCCCCATCTAATCTAAGACTGGGAATGAACTCCGTATGCCTAAGCCAACCGACGAAATGAGCGGGCAGGTGGGCGGGCAAAACGCCGGCCAGAGTGACGGGATGCACAAGCCGAGGATCGATAGGGTGGTAGGTGGGTTTAGGCACATCATCATATTTTTGTGTGCCAATGCAATTTTTATGCCTTGTAAATTCATACAATGGTCCCTTGAGCCTTCATGTGAAGTTTCAAGGCAAGACGACTCGTTCTCTATATTTCATGATTTTTGAAACTTTTTGCGGTTCTGAGTTTTTTAAAATTTTTTCGGAAGGAGTTTTCATCCCAAACTTGGTAGACGTGATCCTCATATTTTTGTTGGCATGCACAAAAAAATTCAGCTAAAAACTCGAAGTGTACAAGATTTTGTGACCATTTCAATAAAGTGTCCCCATTTCAGACACTTTAATGGCTACTGACAGCAAACCTGTAAAATCTCAAATTCTCTTTAATGGGGTGTGAGTTCTTGAGGTTTGATGAGGGATAGGGGGCCAATATAAGGGCTAAGTACCAGCACCCATCGCACATCATGTGCGCACACCCCCCCGATCGTCGGAACCCCAATGCCACCGATCAGGTTCTCTGGCGATGCTCCAGCGATGGTGCCTCGACAAAGAAAAATGTGGTACCAGCACATGCCCAAGCCCAACATGTGCTACCGTAACCCCCGGTCTGGCCAGATCTTAGACTGGGATTGAACTCTGTATGCTTAGATTGGGAATGAACTCCATATGCCTAAGTCAACCCATGAAACGAGCGTCCGGGCACTCAGTCAGCCAGAGGGCCGGGATGCGCAAGCCAGGGATCAGTTGGGTCCCCCTCTGTGTGCTGTCGATCCTGCTGCCACAACCCTTGGTCTGGTCTGATCTTAGATTGGGAATGAACTCCGTTTGCCTAAGCCAACCGACGAAACGAGCGGGCGGGCGGGCACTATGTCGGCCAGAGAGATGGGATGCGCAAGTCGTGGATCGATAGGGTGGTAGGTGGGTTTAGGTACATCTTCATATTTCTGAATGCCAATGCCATTTTTATGGCTTGTAAATTCATACAATGGTCCCTTAAGCCTTCACGTGAAGTTTCATGGCAAGAGACTCATTTTCTATTTTTCATGATTTCAAAACTTTTTGTAGTTCGGGATTTTTTAAAATTTTTTCAGAAGGTTTTTGGCATCAAACTTGGTAGACGTGATCCTTGTATTTTTGTTGGCATGCACAAAAAAATTCAGCTAAAAACTCGAACTGTACAAGATTTTGCGACCATTTGAAAAAAGTGTTCCCATTTCAGACACTTTAATGGCTACTAGCAGCAAACCTGTAAAATCTCACATGCTCTTTAAGGGGTGTGAGTTATTGAAATTTGATTAGGGATTGGGGGCCAATATAAGGGCCAAGTACCAGCACCCATCGCACATCATTTGCGCACACCCCCCCGGACCCCCGATCGCTGGAACCCTATTGTCGTCGGTCAAGTTCTCCGACGATGCTCCAGCGATGGTGCCCCGACGAAGAAAAATGCGCACCAGCACATGCCTGAGCCCAGCATGTGCTGTCATAACCCTCGGTCCGGTCTGATCTTAGACTGGGAATGAGCTCTATATGCTTAGACTGGGAATGAACTCTGTATGCCTAAGTCAACCCACGAAACAAACGTGCGGACGCTCGGCCAGCCAGAGGGCGGGATGCACAAGCCGGGGATCGACTGGGTCCCCTCTGAGTGCTGCCAATCCTACTGCCGCAACCCTCGATCTGGTCCGATCTTAGATTGGGAATGAACTCCGTATGCCTAAGCCAACAGACGAAGCGAGCGGGCGGGCGGGCGGGAGGGCACTACGCCGGCCAGAGAGGCGGGATGCGCAACCTGTGGGTCGAAAGCGTGGTCGGTGCGTTTGGACACATCTTCATATTTCTATGTGCCAATGCCATTTTTCTGGCTTGTAAATTCATACAATGGTCTCTTAAGCCTTCACGTGAAGTTTCATGGCAAGATGACTCGTTTTCTATTTTTCACGATTTTTGAAACTTTTTACGGTTCAAGATTTTTTAAAATTATTTTTGGAAGGATTTTTGGCCCCAGACTTGGTAGTCGTGATCCTTGTATTTTTGTTGGCATGCATAAAAAAATTCAACTAAAAACTCGAAGTGTACAAGATTTTGTGACCATTTGAAAAAAGTGTCCCCATTTCAGACACTTTAATGGCTACTGGCAGCAAACCTGTAAAATCTTAAATGCTCTTTAAATGGGTGTGAGTTCTTGAGCTTTGATGAGAGATAGGGGGCCAATATAAGGGCCAAGTACCAGCACCCATCACACATCATGTGCATACACCCCCCGGCCCCCCTATTGTTGGAACCTCAATACCACCGATCAGTTTCTCCGATGATGCTCCAGTGATGGTGCGCGGCGAAGAAAAATACGGCACCAGCACATGCCCGAGCCCCAGCATGTGCTGTCGCAACCCTCGGTCAGGTCCGATCTTAGACTGGAATGAACTCTGTATGCTTAGACTGGCAATGAACTCCGTATGCCTAAGTCAACCCACGAAACGAGCGTGCGGGCGCTTAGCCTGCCAGAGGGGCGGGATGCGCAAGCCGGGGATCGATCGGGTCACCCTCTGCGTGCTGTCGATCTTGTTACTGCAACCCTTGGCCTGGTTCAATCTTAGACTAGGAATGAACTCCGTATGCCTAAGCCAATTGACGAAACAAGTGGGCGGGCGGGCGGGCACTACACCGGCCAGAGAGACGGGATGCGCAAGCCGTGGATCGATAGGGTGGTAGGTGGGTTTAGGCACATCTTCATATTTCTGTGTGCCAATGCCATTTTTATGGCTTGTAAATTCATACAATGGTCCCTTAAGCCTTCACGTGAAGTTTCATGGAAAGACGACTCATTTTCTATTTTTCATGATTTTCGAAATATTTTCTGGTTCAGGATTTTTTAAAATTTTTTCAGAAGGAGTTTTGGCCCCAAACCTGGTAGACGTAATCCTTGTATTTTTGTTGGCATGCAAAAAAAAATTCAGCTAAAAATTCGTAGTGTACAAGATTTTGTGACCATTTGAAAAAAGTGTCCCCATTTCAGACACTTTAATTGCTACTAGCAGCAAACTTGTAAAATCTCAAAAGCTCTTTAGGGGGGTGTGAGTTCTAGAGGTTTGATGTGGGATAGGGGGCCAATATAAGGGCCAAGTACCCGCACCCATCGCACATCATGTGCGCACACCCCCTCGCCCCCCAATCGCTAGAACCCCATGTCGTCGGTCAGGTTCTCCAGCGATGGTGCCCCGGCGAAGAAAAATGCGGCACCAGCACATGCCCGAGCCCAACATGTGCTACCGCAACCCTAGGTCCGGTCCGATCTTTGACTGGGAATGAACTTCGTATGCTTAGACTGGGAATGAACTCCGTATGCCTAAGTCAACCCACGAAATGAGCGTGCGAGCACTCAGCCGGCCAGAAGGGCAGGATGCGAAAGTCGGAGGATCAGTCGGGTCCCCCTCTGTGTGCTATCGATCCTACTGTTGCAACCCTCGATCTGGTCCGATCTTAGACTGGGAACGAACTCTGTATGCCTAAGCCAACCGACGAAACGAGCGGGCGGGCGGGCAGGCACTATGCCGGCCAGAGAGACGGGATGCGCAAGTCGTGGATCGATAGGGTGGTAGGTGGGTTTAGGCACATCTTCATATTTCTGTGTGCCAATGCCATTTTTATGGCTTGTAAATTCATACAATGGTCCCTTAAGCCTTCACGTGAAGTTTCATGGCAAGATGACTCGTTTTCTATTTTTCATGATTTTTGAAATTTTTTATGGTTCGAGATTTTTTAAAATTTTTTCCGAAAGGAGTTTTGGTCCCAAAATTGGTAGACGTGATCCTTGTATTTTTTTTGGCATGCACAAAAAAATTCAGCTAAAAACTTGAAGTGTACAAGATTTTGTGACCATTTGAAAAAAGTGTCCCCTTTTGAGACACTTTAAAGGCTACTGGCAGCAAACCTGTAAAATCTCAAATGCTCGTTAAGGGGGTGTGAGTTCTCGATGTTTGATGAGGGATAGGGGGCCAATATAAGGGCCAAGTACCAGCACCCATCGCACATCATGTGCACACACCCCCCCGGCCGCCCCGATCGCTGGAACCCCAATGCCGCCGGTCAGGTTCTCCAGCGATGGTGCCTCGGTGAAGAAAAATGCGGCACCAGCACTTGCTCGAGCCCAGCATGTGCAGCCGCAACCCTCGATCCGGTCTGATCTTAGACTGGGAATGAACTCCGTTTGCTTAGACTGGGAATGAACTCTGTATGCCTAAGTCAACCCATGAAACGAGCGTACGGGCGCTCAGCCGGCCAGAGGGGTAGGATGCGCAAGCCAAGGATCGATCGGTCCCCTTCTACGTGCTGTCGATCCTACTGTCGCAACCCTTGGTCTGGTCTGATGTTAGACTGGGAATGAACTCCGCATGCCTAAGCCAACCGACAAAACGAGCGTTCGGGCGGGTGGGCGGGCATTACGCCGGCCAGAGGGACGGGATGCGCAAACTGTGAATCAGTAAGGTGGTATGTGGGTTTAGGCACATCTTCATATTTCTTCATGCCATTGCCATTTTTATGGCTTGTAAATTCATACAATGGTCCCTTAAGCCTTGACGTGAAGTTTCATGGCAAGACGACTTGTTTTCTATTTTTCACGATTTTTAAAACTTTTTCTGGTTCAGGATTTTTTAAAATTTTTTCGGAAAGAGTTTTGGCCCCAAACTTGGTAGACGTGATCCTTGTATTTTTGTTGGCATGCACAAAAAAATTCAACTAAAAACTCGAAGTGTACAAGATTTTGTGACCATTTGCCTCGGAAGGAGTTTTGGCCCCAAACTTGGTAGTCGTGATCCTCGTATTTTTGTTGGCATGCACCAAAAAACTCAAAGTGTACAAGATTTTGTGACCATTTGAAAAAAGTGTGCCCATTTCAGACACTTTCATGGCTACTGGCAGCAAACTTGTAAAATCTCAAATGCCCTTTAAGGGGGTGTGAGTTCTCGAGGCTTGATGAGGGATAGGGGGCCAATATAAGGGCCAAGTACCAGCACCCATCACACATCATGTGCGCACACCCGCCCGGCCCCTCAGATCACTGGAACCCCAATGCCGCCGGTCAGGTTCTCAGACGATGCTCCGACGATGGTGCCCCGGTAAAGAAAAATGCAGCACCAGCAAATAGCTGAGCCTAGCATGTGCTACCGCAACCCTCGGTCCTGTTTGATCTTAGACTGGGAATGAACTCCGTATGCTTAGACTGGAATGAACTCCGTATGCCTAAGTCAACCCATGAAACGAGCGTTCGGGGCGCTTCAGTCAGCCAGAGGGCCGAGATGCGCAAGCCAGGGATCGGTCGGGTCCCCCTCTGCGTTCTGCCGATCCTGCTGCCACAACCCTCGGTCCGATCTGATCTTAGACTGGGAATGAACTCCGTTTGCCTAAGCCAACCGACGAAACAAGCGGGCGGGCAGCCGGGCGGGCACTATGTCGGCCAAAGAGACGGGATGCGCAAGCCGTGAATCGATAGGGTGGTAGGTGGGTTTAGGTACATCTTCATATTTCTGAATGCCAATGCCATTTTTATGGCTTGTAAATTCAACAATGGTCCTTAAGCCTTCACGTGAAGTTTCATGGGCAAGACGACTCATTTTCTATTTTTCATGATTTTCAAAACTTTTGCAGTTCGGATTTTTTAAAATTTTTTCAGAAGACTTTTGGCATTCAAACTTGGTAGACGTGATCCTTGTATTTTTTTGGCATGCACAAAAAAATTCAGCTAAAAACTCGAACTGTACAAGATTTTGCGACCATTTGAAAAAGTGTTCCCATTTCAGACACTTTAATGGCTACTAGTAGCAAACCTGTAAAATCTCACATGCTCTTTAAGGGGTGTGAGTTCTTGAAATTTGATGAAGGATTGGGGGCCAATATAAGGGCCAATACCAGCACCCATCGCACATCATTGCGCACACCCCCGACCCCTGATCGCTGGAACCCTATTACCGTCGGTCAAGTTCTCGACGATGCTTCAGCGATGGTGCCCCGACGAAGAAAAATCGCGCACCAGCACATGCTGAGCCCAGCATGTGCTGTCGTAACCTCGGATCCGGTCCGATCTTAGACTGGAATGAGCTCTATATGCTTAGACTGGGAATGAACTCTGTATGCCTAAGTCAACCCACGAAACAAACGTCGGACGCTCAGCCGGCAGAGGGGCGGGATGCACAAGCCGGGGATCGACTGGGTCCCCTCTGAGTGCTGCCCAATCCTGCTGCCGCAACCCTCATCTGGGTCCGATCTTAGATTGGAATGAACTCCATATGCCTAAGCCAACAGATGAAGCGAGCGGCGGGCGGGCGGGAGGGCACTACGCCGGCCAGAGAGGCGGAATGCGCAAGCTGTGGGTCGAAAGGGTGTCGGTGACGTTTGGACAATCTTCATATTTCTATGTGCCAATCCATTTTCTGGCTTGTAAATTCATACAATGGTCTCTAAGCCTTCACGTGAAGTTTCATGGCAAGATGACTCGTTTTCTATTTTTTCACGATTTTTGAAACTTTTTACGGTTCAAGATTTTTTAAAATTTTTTGGAAGGATTTTTGCCCCAGACTTGGTAGTCATGATCTTTGTATTTTTGTTGGCATGCATAAAAAAATCAGCTAAAAACTCGAAGTGTACAAGTTTTGTGACCATTGGAAAAAAGTGTCCCATTTCAGACCTTTAATGGGTACTGCAGCAAACCTGTAAAATCTTAAATGCTCTTTAAGGGGGTGTGAGTTCTCAAGGTTTGTTGAGGGATAAGGGGCCAATATAAGGGCAAGTACCAGCACCCATCACATATCATGTGCGCACACCCCCCCGGCCCCCCCGATCGTCGGAACCCCAATGCCGCCGGTTAGGTTCTCCGATGATGCTTCGGTGATGGTGCCCTGGCGAAGAAAAATGCAGCACCAGCACATGCTCGAGCCCAGCATGTGCTGTCGTAACCCTCGGTCCAGTCCGATCTTAGACTGGGAATGAACTCCGTATGTTTAAACTGGGAATGAACTCTGTATGCCTAAGTCAATCGACAAAAGGAGCGTGCGGGCACTCAACCGGCCAGAGGGGCGGGATGCGTAAGTCGGGGATCGGCTGGGTCCCTTTCTGCATGCTGCCGATTCTACTGTCGCAACCCTTGGTTCGGTCCAATCATAGACTAGGAATGAACTCCGTATGCCTAAGCCAGCCGATGAAATGAGCGAGGGGGCAGACGGACGGGCGGACGAGCACTACGCCAGCTAGAGAGACGGGATGCGCAAGCCGTGGATCGATAAGGTGGTATGTGGGCTTACGCATATCTTCATATCTCTGCATGCCATTGCCATTTTTATGGCTTGTAAATTCATACAATGGTACCTTAAGCCTTGACGTGAAGTTTCATGGCAAGATGACTTGTTTTCTATTTTTCACGATTTTTGAAACTTTTTGTGGTTTGGGATTTTTTAAAATTTTTTTAGAAAGAGTTTTGGCCCCAAACTTGGTAGACATGATCCTTGTATTTTTGTTCGCATGCACAAAAAAAAATTCAACTAAAAACTCGAAGTGTACAAGATTTTGTGACCATTTGCCTCGGAAGGAGTTTTGGCCCCAAACTTGGTAGTCGTGATCCTTGTATTTTTGTTGGCATACACCAAAAAACTCGAAGTGTACAAGATTTTGTGACCATTTGAAAAAAGTGTCCCCATTTCAGACACTTTAATGGCTACTGGTAGCAATCCTGTAAAATTTCAAATGATCTTTAAGGGGGTGTGAGTTCTCGAGGTTTGATGAGGGATAGGGGGCCAATATAAGGGCCAAGTACCAGCACCCATTGCACATCATGTGCGCACACCCCTCGGCCCCCCCGATCGTCAGAACCCCAATGCCGTTGGTCAGGTTCTCCGACGATGCTCCGACGATGGTGCCCCGGTGAAGAAAAATACGGCACCAAAAATGCCCGAGTGCAGCATGTGCTGCCATAACCCTCGATCCGGTCCAATCTTAGACTGGGAATAAACTCCGTATGCTTAGACTGGGAATGAACTCTGTATGCCTAAGACAACCCATGAAACGAGCGTGTGGGCACTCAACCGGCCAGAGGGGCGAGATGCGTAAGTCGGGAATCGATTGGGTCCCTCTCTACGTGCTGACGATCCTACTACCATGACCCTCGGTCCGGTTCGATCATAGACTGGGAACGAATTCTGTATGACTAAGCCAAATGATGAAACGAGC
Organism: Durio zibethinus; assembly: GCF_002303985.1. The sequence continues at coordinate 5,043,052 of NW_019167849.1, read as the reverse complement.
AGGCGGACGGGCGGACGGGCACTATGTCAGCCAGAGAGGCGGGATGCACAAGCCGTGGATCGATAGGGTGGTAGGTGGGTTTAGGCACATCTTCATATTGCTGCGTGCCAATGCCATTTTTGTGCTTATAAATTCATACAGTGGTCCCTTAAGCCTTCACGTGAAGTTTCATGGCAAGACGACTCGTTTTCTATTTTTCACGACTTTTAAAACTTTTTAGGTTTCAGGATTTTTTTAAAATTTTTTTGGAAGGCGTTTTGGCCCAAAACTTGGTAGACGTGATCCTTGTATTTTTTTTGGCATGCATAAAAAAATTCAGCTAAAAACTTGAAGTGTCCAAGATTTTGTGACCATTTGAAAAAAGTGTCCCCATTTCAGACACTTTAATGGCTACTGGCAGCAAACCTGTAAAATCTCAAATGCTCTTCAAGGGGGTGTGAGTTCTCGAGGTTTGATGAGGGATAGGGGGCCAATATAAGGGCCAAGTACCAGCATCCATCGCACATCATGTGCGCACACCTCCCCCCGGCCCCCCCGATCGTCGGAACCCTAATGCCGCCGGACAGGTTTTCCGGCAATGCTCCGGCGATGGTACCCCGATGAAGAAAAATGCGGCACCAGCTCATGCCCGAACCCAGCATGTGCTGCCGCAACCCTCGATCCAGTCCGATCTTAGACTGGGAATGAACTCCGTATGCTTAGACTAGGAATGAACTCCGTATGCCGTAGTCAACCCACGAAACGAGCATACGGGCACTTAGCTGGCCAGAGGGGCGAGATACCCAAGCCGATCCTGCTGCCATAACGCTCAGTCCAGTCTGATCTTAGACTGGGAATGAACTCCGTCTGCCTAAGCCAACCGACGAAATGAACAGGCGAGCGGGCGGGTGGGCACTACGCCAGCCAGAGAGGCGGGATGTGCAAGCCGTGGATCGATAGGATGGTAGGTGGGTTTAGGCACATCTTCATATTTCTGCATGCCAATGCCATTTTTATGGCTTGTGAATTCATACAATGGTCCCTTAAGCCTTCACGTGAAGTTTCATGGCAAGACGACTCGTTTTCTATTTTTTCACGATTTTTGAAACTTTTTACGGTTTGGGATTTTTTTAATTTTTTTTGGAAGGGTTTTTGGCCCCAAACTTGGTAGACGTGATCCCTTTATTTTTTTTGGCATGCACAAAAAAATTCAGCTAAAAAATCGAAGTGTACAAGATTTTGTGACCATTTGAAAAAAGTATCCGCATTTCAGACACTTTAATGGCTACTGGCAGCAAACCTGTAAAATCTCAAATGCTCTTCAAGGGGGTGTGAGTTCTCGAGGTTTGATGAGGGATAGGGGGCCAATATAAGGGCCAAGTACCAGTACCCATCGCACATCATGTGCGCACACCCGCCCTGGCACCCCCGATCGCCGGAACCCCAATGCCCTTGTGAAGAAAAATACGGCACCAGCACATGCCTGAGCCTAGCATGTGCTGCCGCAACCCTCGGTCCGATCCGATCTTAGACTGGGAATCAACTCCGTATGCCTAAGTCAACCAACGAAACGAGCGTGCAGGCGCTCAGCAGGCCAGAGGGGCGGGATACGCAAGCCGGGGATCAGCCGGGACCCCCTCTGCATGCTGTGGATCCTGCTGTCGCAACCCTCGGTGTGTTTCAATCTTAGATCGGGAATTAACTCCGTATGCCTAAGCCAACCAACGAAACGAGCGGGCGAGCGGGCGAGCGGGCGGAAGCGCACTACTCCGGCCAGAGAGATGGGATGCGCAAGTCGCGGATCAATAGGGTGGTAGGTGGGTTTAGGCACATCTTCATATTTCTGCATGCCAATGCCATTTTTATGGCTTCTAAATTCATACAATGGTCCCTTAAGGCTTCACGTGAAGTTTCGTGGCAAGCCAACCCGTTTTCTATTTTTCATGATTTTTGAAACTTTTTACGGTTCGGGATTTTTTTTAAATTTTTTTAGAAGGAGTTTTGGCCCCAAACTTGGTAGACGTGATCCTTGTATTTTTTTCGGCATGCACAAAAAACTTCAGGTTAAAACTCAAAATGTACAAGATTTTGTGACCAATTTGAAAAAAGTGTCCCTATTTCAAACACTTTAATGGCTACTGGCGGCAAACCTGTAAAATCTCAAATGCTCTTTCAAGGGGTGTGAGTTTCGAGGTTTGATGGGGGATAGGGGGCCAATATAAGGGCCAAGTACCAGCACCCATCGCACATCATGTGCGCACACCCCCTGGCGGCCCCGATCGTCAGAACGCCAATACCGTCGGTCAGGTCTCCAGCGATGCTCCGGTGATGGTACCTCGGCGAAGAAAATTGTGGCACCAGCACATGCCCGAGCCCAGCATGTGCCACCGTAACCCTCAGTCCGCTCTGATCTTAGACTGGTAATGAACTCTGTATGCCTAAGCTAACCGACGAAACTAGCGGGTGGGCGGGCATTATGCCGGCTAGAGAGACGGAATGCGCAAGCCGTGGATCGATAGGTTGGTAGGTGGGTTTAGGCACATCTTCATATTTTTGCATGCCAATGCCATCTTTATGGCTTGTAAATTCATACAATGGTCCCTTAAGCCTTCACGAGAAGTTTCATGGCAAGACGACTAGTTTTTTATTTTTCACGATTTTTGAAACTTTTTGCGGTTTGGGATTTTTTAAAATTTTTTCAGAAGGAGTTTTGGCTCCAAACTTTTTAGACGTGATCCTTGTACTTTTGTTGGCATGCACAAAAAAATTCAGCTAAAAACTCAAAGTGTACAAGATTTTTTGACCATTTGAAAAAAGTGTCCCCATTTCAAACACTTTAATGGCTACTGGCAGCAAACATCTAAAATCTCAAATGCTCTTTAAGGGGGTGTGAGTTCTTGAGGTTTGATAAGGGATAGGGAGCCAATATAGGGGACAAGTACCAGCACCCATCGCACATCATGTGCGCACACCCCCCTGGCCCCCCCGATCATCGAAACCCCAATGCCGCCGGTCAGGTTCTCCGACGATGGTGCCCTGACGAAGAAAAATGCGACACCAGCACATGCCCGAGCCCAGCATGTGCTGTCGTAACCCTTGTTCCAGTCTGATCTTAGACAGGGAATGAACTCCGTATGCTTAGACTGGGAATGAACTCCGTATGCCTAAGTCAACCCATGAAAAAAGCGTAAGGGCGTTCAGCTGGCCAGAGAGGCGGGATGCGCAAGCCTAGGATCGGTCAGGTCCCCCTCTGTGTGCTGCCAATCTTGCTGTCGCAACCCTCGGTCTGGTCTGATCTTAGACTGGGAATGAACTCCGTATGCCTAATCCAACCGACGAAACGAGCGGGCGGGCGACCGAGCACTACGTCGGCCAGAGAGACGTGATGCACAAACTGTGGATCGATAGGGTGGTAGGTGGGTTTAGCACATCTTCATATTTTTGCTTGCCAATGCCATTTTTATGGCTTGTAAATTCATACAATAGTCCCTTAAGCCTTCACGTGAAGTTTCATGGCAAGACGACTCGTTTTCTATTTTTCATAATTTTTGAAACTTATTTTTTTGGATTTTTTAAAATTTTTTTGGAAGGAGTTTTGGCCCAAAAATTGGTAGACGTGATCCTTGTATTTTTTTTGGCATGCACAAAAAAATTCAGCTAAAAACTCGAAATGTTCAATATTTTGTGACCATTTGAAAAAAGTGTCCCCATTCCAGACACTTTAATGGCTACTGGCAGCAAACCTGTAAAATCTCAAATGCTCTTTAAGAGGGTGTGAGTTCTCGAGGTTTGATGAGGGATAGGGTGCCAATATAAGGGCCAAGTACCAGCACCCATCAGACATCATGTGCGCACACCCCCCGCCCCACCCGATTGCCGGAACCCCAATGCCGTCGGTCAGGTTCTTCGGTGATGCTTCGACGATGGTGCCCCAACGAAGAAAAATGCGGCACCATCACATTCTCGAGCCCAGCATGTGCTGCCGCAACCCTCAGGCTGATCCGATCTTAGACTGGGAATGAACTCCGTACGCCTAAGCCAACCAACGAAACGAGCAGGCGGGTGGGCACTACGCCGACCACAGAGATGGGATGCGCAAGCCGTGGATCGATAGGGTGGTAGGTGGGTTAGGCACATCTTCATATTTTTGCATGCCAATGCCATTTTTATGGCTTGTAAATTCATACAACGGTCCCTTAAGCCTTCACGTGAAGTTTCATGGCAAGACGACTCGTTTTCTATTTTTCACAATTTTCAAAACTTTTTACGGTTCGGATTTTTTAAAATTTTTTTAGAAGGAGTTTTGGCCCCAAACTTGGTAGACGTGATCCTTGTATTTTTGTTGGCATGCATAAAAAAGTTCAGCTGAGAACTCGAAGTGTACAAGATTTTGTGACCATTTGAAAAAAGTGTCTCCATTTCAGACACTTTAATGGCTACTGGCAGCAAACCTGTAAAATCTCAAATGTTCTTTAAGGGGGTGTGAGTTCTCGAGGTTTGATAAGGGATAGGGGGCTAATATAAGGGCCAAGTGCCAGCACCCATCGCACATCATGTGCGCACACCCCCCCGGCCCCTCGATCGCCAGAACCCCAATGTCGCCTGTCAGGTTCTCCGACTATGCTCCGGCGATGGTGCCCCGGCGAAGAAAAATGCGGCACCAGCACATGCCCGAGCCCAGCATGTGCTGTCGCAACCCTCGGTCTGATCCGATCTTAGACTGGGAATGAACTCCATATGCTTAGACTGGGAATGAACTCCGTATGCCTAAGTCAACCCACGAAATGAGCGTGCGGGCGCTCAGTCGCCCAGAGGGGCGGGATGCGCAAGTTGGGGACAGGTCGGGTCCCCCTCTGCGTGCTGTCGATCTTGCTGCTGCAACCCTTGGTCTGGTCCAATCTCAGACTGGGAATGAACTCTGTATGCTTAAGCCAACTGACGAAACAAGTGGGCGGGCGGGCACTACGCCGGCTAGAGAGACGGGATGCGCAACCCGTGGATCCATAGGGTGGTAGGTGGGTTTAGGCACATCTTCATATTTTTCCATGCCAATGCCATTTTTATGGCTTTTAAATTCATACAATGGTCCCTTAAGCCTTCATGTGAAGTTTCATGGCAAGACGACTCGTTTTCTATTTTTCATGATTTTTGAAACTTTTTCTGGTTCGGGATTTTTTAAAATCTTTTCGGAAGGATTTTTGGCCCCAAACTTGGTAGACGTGATCCTTGTATTTTTGTTGGTATGCACAAAAATATTCAGCTAAAAACTCGAAGTGTACAAGATTTTGTGACCATTTGAAAAAAGTGTCCCCATTTCAGACACTTAAATGGCTACTGGCAACAAACCTGTACAATCGCAAATGCTCTTTAAGGGGGTGTGAGTTCTTGAGGTTTGATGAAGGATAGGGGGCCAATATAAGGGCCAAGTAATAGCACCCATCGCACATCATGTGCGCACACCCCCTCGGCCCCCCCGATCGTCGGAACCCCAATGCCGTCGGTCAGGTTTTTCGTCGATACTCCGACGATGGTGCCCCGGCGAAGAAAAATACGGCACCAGCACATGCCCGAGCCCAGCATGTACTATCGCAACCCTCGGTCCAATCCGATCTTAGACTGGGAATGAACTCCGTATGCTTAGACTGGGAATGAACTCCGTATGCCTAAGTCAACCCACGAAACGAGTGTACGGGTGCTCAGTCGGCCAGAGGGGCGGGATGCGCAAGCCGGGGATCGATCGGGTCCCCCTCTACGTGCTGCCAATCCTGCTGCCGCTACCTTCGGTCCGGTCTGATCTTAGACTGGGAATGAACTCTGTATGCCTAAGCCAACTGTCGAAACGAGTGGGCGGGCGGGTACTATGTCGGCCAAAGAGACGGGATGCGCAAGCCGTGGATCGATAGGGTGGTAGGTGGGTTTAGGTACCTCTTCATATTTCTGCATGCCAATGCCATTTTTATGGCTTGTAAATTCATACAATGGTCCCTTAAGCCTTCACATGAAGTTTCATGGCAAGACGACTCGTTTTCTATTTTTCATGATTTTTAAAACTTTTTTGTGATTTGGGATTTTTTAAAATTTTTTTGGAAAGAGTTTGAGCCCCAAACTTGGTAGACGTGATCCTTGTGTTTTTTTTTGCATGCACAAAAAAATTCAACTAAAAACTCGAAGTGTACAAGATTTTGTGACCATTTGAAAAAAGTGTCCCCATTTCAGACACTTTAATGGCTACTGGCAACAAACCTATAAAATCTCAAATGCTCTTTAAGGGGGTGTGAGTTCTCGAGGTTTGATGAGGGATAGGGGGCCAATATAAGGGCCAAGTACCAGCACCCATCGCACATCATGTGGCAGACCCCCTGGCCCCCCCAATCACCGGAACCCCAATGCTGTCGGTCAGGTTCTCCGGCGATGCTCCGGCGATGGTGCCCCGACGAAGAAAAATAGGGCACCTGCACATGCCCGAGCCCAACATGTGCTGCTGAAACCCTTGATCTGGTCCGATCTTAGACTTGGAATGAACTTCGTACGCTTAGACTGGGAATGAACTCTGCATGCCTAAGTCAACCCATGAAACGAGCGTACGAGCGCTCAGCCGGCCAGAGGGGCGGGATGCGCAAGTTGGGGATCGACCGGGTCCCCCTCTACATGATGCCGATCCTTCTCTCGCAAGCCTTGATCTGATCTGATCTTAGACTGGGAATGAACTCCGTATGCCTGAGCCAACCGACGAAACGATTGGGCGGGCAGGCAGGTGGGCACTACGTCGACCAGAGAGACGGCATGCGCAAGCCGTGGATCGATACGGTGGTAGGTGGGTTTAGGCACATCTTCATATTTCTGTGTGCCAATGCCATTTTTATGGTTTGTAAATCCATACAATGGTCCCTTAAGGCCTTCACGTGAAGTTTCATGGCAAGACGACTCGTTTTCTATTTTTCACGATTTTTGAAACTTTTTACGGTTTGGGATTTTTTAAAAATTTTTTGGAAGGATTTTTGGCCCCAAACTTGGTAGACGTGATCCTTGTATTTTTGTTGGCATGCACAAAATAATTCAGCTAAAAACTCGAAGTGTACAATATTTTGTGACCATTTGAAAAAAGTGTCCCCATTTCAAACACTTTAATGGCTACTAGCATGCAAGCCTATAAAATCTCAAATGCTCTTTAAGGGGGTGTGAGTTCTCGAGGTTTGATGAGGGATAGGGTGCCAATATAGGGGCCAAGTACCAGCACCCATCACACATCATGTGCGCACACCACCCGGCCCCCCCGATCACCGAAACCCTAGTGCCGTCGATCAGGTTCTCCGGCGATGGTGCCCCGACGAAGAAAAATGCGGCACCAGCACATGCCCGAGCCCAGCATGTGCGGCCACAACCCTCAGTCCGGTCTGATCTTAGATTCGGAATGATCTCCGTATCCTTAGACTGAGAATGAACTCCGTATGCCTAAGTTAACCCACGAAACAAGCGTACGGTAGCTCAACCGGCCAGAGGGGCGGGAAGCGCAAGTCGGGGATCGACCAGGTCCCATTCTGCGTGCTGCCGATCCTGCTGTCGCAACCCTCAGTCCGGTCTGATCTTAGATTGGGAATGAACTCCGTATGCCTAAGCCAACCGACAAAACGAGCGGGCGGGCACTACTCCGGCCAGAGAGACAGGATACGCAAGCTGTGGATCGATAGGGTGGTAGGTGGGTTTAGGCACATTTTCATATTTCTGCATGCCAATGCCATTTTTATGGCTTGTAATTTCATACAATGGTCCCTTAAGCTTTCACGTGAAGTTTCATGGCAAGACGACTCATTTTTTATTTTTCACGATTTTCCAAACTTTTTACGATTCGGGTTTTTTGAAAATTTTTTTGGAAGGGGTTTTGGCCCCAAACTTGGTAGACGTGATCCTTGTATTTTTGATGGCATGCACAAAAAAATTCAGCTAAAAACTCGAAGTGTACAAGATTTTGTGACCATATGAAAAAAGTGTTCCCATTTCAGACACTTTAATGGCTACTGGCAGCAAACCTGTAAAATCTCAAATGCTCTTTAAGGGCCAAGTACCAGCACCCATCGCACATCATGTGCGCACACCCCTCCGGCCCCCCGATCACCGGAACCACAATGCCGTCGTTCAGGTTCTCCGGCGATGCTCCAGCGATGGTGCCCCGGTGAAGAAAAATGCAGCACCAACACATGTCGCAACCCTCCGTCCGGTCCGATCTTAGACTAGGAATGAACTCCGTATGCTTAGACTGGGAATGAACTCTATATGCCTAAGTCAACCCACGAAACGAGCGTGCGGGCGCTCAGCCGGCCAGAGGGGCGGGATGCGTAAGCTGGGGATCAGTCGGGTCCCCCTCTGCGTGCTGTCGATCCTACTGTCGCAACCCTCAGTCCGATCTGATCTTAGACTGGAAATGGACATCATATGCCTAAGCCAACCGACGAAACGAGCGGGCTGGCGGGCGGGCGGGCACTACGCCGGCCAGAAGGACGGGATGCGCAAGCCGTGGATCGATAGGGTGGTAGGTGGGTTTAGGGCATCTTTATATTTCTATGTGCCAGAGCCATTTTTATGTCTTGTAAATTCATACAATGGTCCCTTAAGCCTTCACGTGAAGTTTCATGGCAAGACGACTCGTTTTCTATTTTTCATGATTTTTGAAACTTTTTACGGTTTGAGATTTTTTAAAATTTTTTTGGAAGGAGTTTTGGCCCCAAACTTGGTAGACGTGATCCTTGTATTTTTTTTAGCATGGAAAAAAAATTCAGCTAAAAACTTGAAGTGTACAACATTTTGTGACCATTTGAAAAAGGTGTCCCCATTTCAGACACTTTAATGGCTACTGGCAACAAACCTGTAAAATCTCAAATGCTCTTTAAGGGGGTGTGAGTTCTCTAGGTTTGATGAGGGATAGGGGGCCAATATAAGGGCCAAGTACTGACACCCATCGCACATCATGTGCGCACAACCTCCCCCGGCCCCCCCGATCGTCGGAACCCCAATGCCGTCGGTCAGGTTCTCCGATGATGCTCTGACGATGGTGCTCCGACGAAGAAAAATCCGGCACCAGCACATGCCCGAGCCCATCATGTGCTGCCGCAACCCTCAGTCCGGTCTGATCTTAGACTGGGAATGAACTCCGTATGCCTAAGTCAACCCACGAAACGAGCGTTTGGGCGCTCAGCCGGCCAGAGGGGTGGGATGCGCAAGTCGAGGATCGACCGGGTCCCGCTCTGCATGCTCTCGATCCTGCTGCCACAACCCTCAATCCGTTTCGATCTTACACTGGGAATGAACTTCGTATGCCTAAGCCAACGGACGAAACGAGTGGATGGGCAGGCGGGCACTACGCCGACCAGAGAGACGGGATGCGCAAGCCGTGGATCGATGGGTGGTAGATGGGTTTAGGCACATCTTCATATTTCTACGTGCCAATGCCATTTTTATGGCTTGTAAATTCATACAATGGTCCTTTAAGCCTTCACATGAAGTTTCATGGCAAGACGACTCGTTTTCTATTTTTCATGATTTTTGAAACTTTTTACGGTTTGAGATTTCTTAAAATTTTTTTGGAAGGAGTTTTTGCCCCAAACTTGGTACGCGTGATCCTTTTATTTTTGTTGGCATGCACCAAAAAATTCAGCTAAAAACTCGAAGTGAAAAGGATTTTGTGACCATTTGAAAAAATTGTCCCCATTTCAGACACTTTAATGGCTACTGGCAGCAAACCTATAAAATCTCAAATGCTCTTTAACGGCCAAGTACCGGCACCCATTGCACATCATGTGTGCACACCCCTCTGGCCCCCCGATCACCGGAACCACAATGCCGTCGGTCAGGTTCTCCGACGATGGTGCCCTGGTGAAGAAAAATGCAGCACCAACACATGCCGTAACCCTCCGTCGGGTCCGATCTTAGACTAGGAATGAACTTCGTATGCTTAGACTGGGAATGAACTCCGTATGCCTAAGTCAACCCACGAAACGAGCGTGCGGGCGCTCAGCCGGCCAGAGGGGCGGGATGCGCAAGCCGGGGATCGACTGGGTCCCCCTCTGCGTGCTGCCGATCTTGTTGTCGTAACCCTCGGTCCGGTCCTATCTTAGACTGGGAATGGACTCCATATGCCTAAGCCAACCGATGAAACAAGCGGGCTGGCGGGCAGGCGGCACTACGCCGGCCAGAGGGACGGGATTTACAAGCCGTGGATCGATAGGGTGGTAGGTGGGTTTAGGCACATCTTCATATTTTTACGTGCCAATGCCATTTTTATGGCTTATAAATTCATACAATGGACACTTAAGCCTTCACATGAAGTTTCATGGCAAGATGACTCGTTTTCTATTTTTCACGATTTTTGAAGCTTTTTACGGTTTGGGATTTTTTAAAATTTTTTCGAACGGAGTTTTGGCCCCAAACTTGGTAGACATGATCCTTGTATTTTTATTGGCATGGAAAAAACAATTCAGCTAAAAACTCGAAGTGTACAAGATTTTGTGACCATTTGAAAAAAGTGTCCCCATTTCAGACACTTTAATGGCTACTGGCAACAAACCTGTAAAATCTCAAATGCTCTTTAAGGGGGTGTGAGTTCACGAGGTTTGATGAGGGATAGGGGTCCATTATAAGGGCCAAGTACCAGCACCCATCGCACATCATGTGCGCACGCCCCCTGGCCCCCCAATTATCGGAACCCCAATGCCGTCGGTCAGGTTCTTTGACGATTCTCCGACGATGGTGCCTCGACGAAGAAAAATGCAGCACCAGCACATGCTCGAGCACAGCATGTGCTGCCACAACCCTTGGTCTGATCCGATCTTAGACTGGGAATGAACTCCGTATGCCTATGTTAACCCATGAAATGAGCGTGCGGGCGCTCAGTCGGCCAGAGGGGCGGGATGCGCAAGCCTGGGATCGACTGGGTTTCCCTCTGCGTGCTGTCGATCCTGCTGCCGCAACCTTCAGCCTAGTCCAATCTTAGACTGGGAATGAACTCCGTATGCCTAAGCCAACTGACGAAACGAGCGGACGGGCGGGCGGGCACTATGCCGACCAGAGAAACGGGATGTGCAAGCCGTGGATCGATAGGGTGGTAGGTGGGTTTAGGTACATCTTCATATTTTTGCATGCGAATGCCACTTTTATGGCTTGTAAATTCATACAACGGTCCCTTAAGCCTTCACGTGAAGTTTCATGGCAAGACGACTTGTTTTCTATTTTTCATGATTTTTGAAACTTTTTACGGTTCGGGATTTTTTTAAATTTTTTCGGAAGGAGTTTTGGCCCCAAACTTGGTAGACATGGTCCTTGTATTTTTGTTGGCATGCACAAAAAAATTTAGCTAAAAACTCAAAGTGTACAAGATTTTGTGACCATTTGAAAAAAGTGTCCCCATTTCAGACACTTTAATTGCTACTGGCAGCAAACCTGTAAAATCTCAAATGCTCTTTAAGGGGTGTGAGTTCTCGAGGTTTGATGAGGGATAGGGGCCAACATAAGGGCCAAGTACCAGAACCCATCGTACATCATGTTTGCACACCCCCCGGCCCCCCCGATCGCCAAAACCCCAATCCCACCGGTCAGGTTCTCCGACGATGGTGCCCCGGTGAAGAAAAATGTGGCACCAGCACATGCCCGAGCCCAGCATCTGCTATCGCAACCCTCGGTCCGGTCCGATCTTAGACTAGGAATAAACTCCGTGTGCTTAGACTGGGAATGAACTCCGTATGCCTAAGTCAACACATGAAACGAGCGTGCGGATGCTCAGCCGGCCAGAGGGGCGGGATGCGTAAGCCGGGGATCGGCCGGGTCCCCCTCTGCGTGCTACCGATCTTGCTGCTGCAACCCTCAGACTGGTCTGATCTTAGAATGGGAATGAACTCCATATGCCTAAGCCAACCGACGAAACGAGCAGGCGGGCGGACAGGCGGGTACTACACCGGCCAGAGAGACGAGATACGCAAGCTGTGGATCGATAGGGCGGTAGGTGGGTTTAGGAACATCTTCATATTTCTATGTGCCAATGCCATTTTTATGGCTTGTAAATTCATACAATGGTCCCTTAAGCCTTCACGTGAAGTTTCATGGCAAGACGACTCGTTTTCTATTTTTCACGATTTTTGAAACTTTTTCCGGTTCAAGATTTTTTTAAATTTTTTCGGAAGGAGTTTTGGCCCCAACTTGGTAGACGTGATTCTTTTATTTTTTTGGCATGCACAAAAAAATTCAGCTGAACAGTCCAAGTGTACAAGATTTTGTGACCATTTGAAAAAAGTGTCCCATTTCAGACACTTTAATGGCTACTGGCAGCAAACCTGTAAAATCTCAAATGCTCTTTAAGGGGGTGTGAGTTCTCGAGGTTAGCTGAGGGATAGAGGGCCAATATAAGGGCCAAGTACCAGTACCCATCGCACATCATGTGCGCTCACCCCTCCGGCCCCCCCGATCATCGGAACCCCAATGTCGCCGATCAGGTTCTCCGACGATGCTCCGGCGATGGTGCCCCGACGAAGAAAAATCTGGCACCAGCACATGCCCGAGCCCGTCATGTGCTACCGCAACCCTTGGTCCGGTCTGATCTTAGACTAGGAATGAACTTCGTATGCCTAAGTCAACCCACGAAACGAGCGTTTGGGCAATCAGTCGGCCAGAGAGGCAGGATGTGCAAGCCGAGGATCGGTCGGGTCCCCCTCTGCGTGCTGCCGATCCTACTGCCACAACCCTCAATCCATTCTGATCTTAGATTGGGAATGAACTTCGTATGCCTAAGCCAACCGAAGAAACGAGCGGGCACGCGGGCGGGCACTACGCCGGCCAGAGAGACGGGATGCGCAAGCCGTGGATCGATGGGTGGTAGGTGAGTTTAGGCACATCTTCATATTTCTACGTGCCAATGCCATTTTTATGGCTTATAAATTCATACAATGGTCCCTTAAGGCTTCACATGAAGTTTCATGGCAAGACGACTCGTTTCTATTTTTTACGATTTTTGATACTTTTTGCGGTTTGAGATTTTTTTAAATTTTTTCAGAAGGAGTTTTTGCCCCAAACTTGGTACGCGTGATCCTTTTATTTTTGTTGGCGTGCACCAAAAAATTCAGCTAAAAACTCGAAGTGAAAAAGATTTTGTGACCATTTGAAAAAAGTGTCCCCATTTCAGACACTTTAATGGCTACTGGCAGCAAACCTGTAAAATCTCAAATGCTCTTTAAGGGTGTGTGAGTTCACGAGGTTTGATAAGGGATAGGGGGCCAATATAAGGGCCAAGTACCAGCACCCACCGGACATCACGTGCGCACACCCCCCGAATCCGTCGGTCCGGTTCTCCGGTAATGCTCCGTATGCCTAAGTCTTGGACTGGGAATGAACTCCGTATGCCTAAGTCAATCGATGAAACGAGCGGGTGGGCGGGCACTATGTCGGCCAGAGAGACGGGATGCACAAGTCGTGGATCGATGGGTGGTAGGTGGGTTTAGGCACATTTTCATATTTCTGCGTGGCAATTCCATTTTTATGGCTTGTAAATTCATACAATGGTCCTTTAAGCCTTCGCGTGAAGTTTCATGGCAAGATGACTCGTTTTCTATTTTTCATGATTTCTGAAACTTTTTCTGGTTCGAGATTTTTTAAAATTTTTTTGGAAGGAGTTTTGGCCCCATACTTGGTAGACGTGATTCTTGTATTTTTGTTGGCATGCACAAAAAAATTCAGCTGAACAGTCCAAGCGTACAAGATTTTGTGACCATTTGACGATGGTGCCCCGACGAAGAAAAATGTGGCACTAGCACATGCATGATTCCAGCATGTGCTGTCGTAACCCTCGGTCTGATTCAATTTTAGACTGGGAATGGACTCCCTATGCTTAGACTGGGAATGAACTCCGTATGCCTAAGTCAACCCACGAAACGAGCGTGCGGGCGCTCAGCCGGCCAAAGGGGCGGGATGCACAAGCCGGGGATCGGTCGTGTCCCCCTCTGCGTGCTGCCGATCCTGCTATCACAACCCTCAATCTGATCCGATCTTAGGCTGGGAATGAACTCCGTATGTCTAAGCCAACCGACGAAATGAGCGTGCATGCGCTCAGCACCCATCGTACATCATGTGCGCACACCCCCCGGCCCCCCGATCACCGGAACCCCAATGCCACCGGTCAGGTTCTCCGGTGATGCTCCAGCGATGGTGCCCCGACGAAGAAAAATGCAGCCCCAGCAAATGCCCGAGCCCAGCATGTGCTGCCGTAACCCTTGGTCCGATTCGATCTTAGAGTGGGAATGGACTCCTTATGCTTAGACTAGGAATGAACTCCGTAAGCCTAAGTCAAGCCACAAAACGAGCGTGCGGGCACCCAGCTGGCCAGAGGGGCGGGATGTGCAAGTCAGGGATCGATCGCGTCCCCCTCTGTGTGATGTCGATCCTGCTGTCGTAACCCTCGGCCCGATCCGATCTTAGACTAGGAATGAACTCCGTATGCCTAAGCCAACCGACGAAACGAGTGGCCGGGCGGACGGGTGGGCACTATGCCGGCCAGAGAGACGGGATACGCAAGCTGTGGATAGATAGGGTGGTAGGTGGCTTTAGGCACATCTTCATATTTCTGCGTGCCAATGCCATTTTTATGGCTTGTAAGTTCATACAATGGTCCCTTAAGCCTTCACGTGAAGTTTCATGGCAAGACGACTCGTTTTTTATTTTTCACAATTTTTGAAACTTTTTACGGTTCAGGATTTTTTAAAATTTTTTCGAAAGGAGTTTTGGCCCCAAACTTGGTAGACATAATCCTTGTATTTTTGTTGGCATGCACAAAAAAAATCAGCTAAACACTCGAAGTGTACAAGATTTTGTGACCATTTGAAAAAAGTGTCCCCATTTCAGACACTTTAATGGCTACTGACACCAAACCTGTAAAATCTCAAATGCTCTTTAAGGGGGTGTGAGTTTTTGAGGTTTGATGAGGGATAGGGGGCCAATATAAGGGCCAAGTACCGGCACCCATCGCACATCATGTGCGCATACCCCCCCCTCGGCCCCCCCGATCGTTGGAACCCCAATGCCATCGGTCAGGTTCTCCGACGATGCTCCGACGATGGTGCCCCGACGAAGAAGAATGCGGCACCAGCACATGCCCGAGCCTAGCATGTGCTGCCGTAACGCTCAGTCCGGTCCGATCTTAGACTGGGAATGAACTTTGTATGCTTAGACTTGGAATGAACTCCGTATGCCTAAGTCAACCCATGAAACGAGCTTGCGGACGCATAGTCGAACAGAGAGACGGGATGCCCAAGCCATGGATCGATAGGGTGGTAGGTGTGTTTAGGCACATCTTCATATTTCTGCATGCCAATGCCATTTTTATGGCTTGTAAATTCATATAATGATCCATTGAGCCTTCACGTGAAGTTTCATGGCAAGACGACTCGTTTTCTATTTTTCACGATTTTTGAAACTTTTTGCGGTTCAAGATTTTTTAAAATTTTTTTGAAAGGAATTTTGGCCCCAAACTTGGTAGATGTGATCCTTGTATTTTTGTTGGCATGCATAAAAAAAATTCAGCTAAAAACTCGAAGTGTACAAGATTTTGTGACCATTTGAAAAAAGTGTCCTCATTTTAGACACTTTAATGGCTACTGGCAGCAAAGCTATAAAATCTCAAATGCTCTTTAAGGGGGTGTGAGTTCTAGAGGTTTGATGAGGGATAGGGGGCCAATATAAGGGCCAAGTACCAGCACCCATTGCACATCATGTGCTTACACCCCCCGGCCCCCGATCGTCGGAACCCCAATGCCGCCGGTCAGGTTCTCCGGTGGTGCTCCGGCGATGGTGCCCCGGTGAAGAAAAATGCAGCACCAGCACATGCCCGAGCCCAACATGTGCTATCGGAACCCTCGGTCCGGTCTGATCTTAGACTGGGAATGAACTCCGTATGCCTAAGCCAATCGACAAAATGAGTAGACAGGCGGGTAGGCGGGCACTACGCCGTCCAGAGAGACGGGATGCGCAAGCCGTGGATCGATAGGGTGGTAGGTGGGTTTAGGCACATCTTCATATTTTTGAGTGCCAATGCCATTTTTATGGCTTGTAAATTCATATAATGGTCCCTTAAGGCTTATCGTGAAGTTTCATGGTAAGACGACTCGTTTTCTATTTTTCATGATTTTTGAAACTTTTTGGGGTTCGGGATTTTTTAAAATTTTTTCGAAAGGAGTTTTGGCCCCATACTTGGTAGACATGATCCTTGTATTTTTGTAGCCATGCACAAAAACATTCAGCTAAAAACTCGAAGTGTACAAGATTTTGTGACCATTTGAAAAAAGTTTCCCCATTTCAGACACTTTAATGGCTACTGACAACAAACTTGTAAAATCTCAAACGCTCTTTAAGGGGGTGTGAGTTCTCAAGGTTTGATGAGGGATAGGGGGTCAATATAAGGGCCAAGTATCGGTACCCATCGCACATCATGTGCACACAACCCCCCCCGGCCCCCCCGATCGTCAAAACCCCAATGTCACCGATCAGGTTCTCCGATGATTCTCCGACGATGGTGCCCCGACGAAGAAAAATCTGGCACCAGGACATGCCCGAGCCCATCATGTGCTGCCGCAACCCTCGGTCCGGTCTGATCTTAGATTGGGAATGAACTCCGTATGCCTAAGTCAACCCACGAAACGAGCGTTTGGGTGCTCAGCCGGCCAGAGGGGCGGGATGCGCAAGTCGAGGATCGGTCGGGTCCCCCACTGTGTGCTGCTGATCCTACTGCCACAACCCTCAATCCATTCCGATCTTAGACTGGGAATGAACTTCGTATGCCTAAGCCAACCGACGAAATGAGCGGGCGGGCACTACGCCGGCTAGAGAGACGGGATGCGCAAGCCATGGATCGATGGGTGGTAGGTGGGTTTAGGCACATCTTCATATTTCTATGTGCCAATGCCATTTTTATGGCTTGTAAATTCATACAATGGTCCCTTAAGCCTTCACATGAAGTTTCATGGCAAGACGACTCGTTTTCTATTTTTCACGATTTTTGAAACTTTTTACGGTTGGAGATTTTTTAAAATTTTTTCGGAAGGATTTTTTACCCCAAACTTGGTACGCGTGATCCTCGTATTTTTGTTGGCATGCACCAAAAAATTCAGCTAAAAACTCGAAGTGAAAAAGATTTTGTGACCATTTGAAAAAAGTGTCCCCATTTCAGACACTTTAATGGCTACTGGCAGCAAACCTGTAAAATCTCAAATACTCTTTAAGTGGGTGTGAGTTCTCGAGGTTTGATGAGGGATAGGGGGCCAATATAAGGGCCAAGTACCAGCACCCATCGTACATCATGTGCGCACACCCCTCCCGGCCCCCCCGATCCCCGGAATGCCAATGCCACTTGTCAGGTTGTCCGGTGATGCTCCGGCAATGGTGCCTCGACGAAGAAAAATGCGGCACCAGCACATGCCCAAGCCCAGCATGTCCTACCGCAACCCTCAGTCCGATTCGATCTTAGACTAGGAATGAACTCCATATGCTTAGACTAGGAATGAACTCCATAAGCTTAAGTCAACCCACAAAACGAGCGTGCGGGCACTTAGCCGGCCAGAGGGGTGGGATGCGCAAGCCAGGGATCAGTCAGGTTCAACTATGCGTGCTGTCGATCTTGCAATCACAACTCTTGGTTCGGTCTGATCTTAGACTGGGGAATGAACTCAGTATGCCTAAGCCAATCGACGAAACGAGCAGGTGGGCGGGCGGGCGGGCATGACGCCGGCCAGAGAGACGGGATGTGCAAGCCGTGGATCGATAGGGTGGTAGATGGGATTAGGCACATCTTTATATATCTGCATGCCAATGTCATTCTTATGTCTTGTAAAATCATAAAATTGTCTCACAAGCCTTCACGCGAAGTTTCACGCCAAGATGACTCGTTTTCTATTTTTCATGATTTTTGAAACTTTTTGCAGTTCGGGATTTTTTAAAATTTTTTTGAAAGTTATTTTGGCCCCAAACTTCGTAGACGTGATCCTAGTATTTTTTTTGGCGTGCACAAAAAAATTCAGCTAAAAACTCGAAGTGTAGAAGATTTTGTGACCATTTGAAAAAAGTGTCCCCATTTCAGACACTTTAGTGGCTTCTGGGAGCAAACCTGTAAAATCTCAAATGCTCTTTAAGGGGGTGTGAGTTCTCGAGGTTTGATGAGGGATAGGGGGCCAATATAAGGGCCAAGTACCAGCACCCATCGCACATCATGTGCGCACACCCCTCCCGGCCTCCCCGATCCCCGGAATGCCAATGCCACTGATCAGGTTCTCGGCGATGCTCCGGCGATGGTGCCCAATGAAGAAAAATGCGGCACCAGCATATGCTCGAGCCCAGCATGGTGTGTCGGTGAAGAAAAATGTGGCACCAGCACATGCTCGAGCCCAAGCATGTGCTATTGCAAACCTCGGTCCGGTCTGATCTTAGACTGGGAATGAACTCCGTATGCTTAGACTGGGAATGAACTCCGTATGCCTAAGTCAACCCACGAAACGAAAGTGCAGGTGCTCAGTCGACTAGAGGGACATGATGCACAAGCTGGGGATCGATCGGTCCCCCTCTGCGAGCTGTCGATTATGCTGCCGCAACCCTCGATCCGGTCCGATCTTAGACTGGAAATGAACTCCGTATGCCTAAGTCAACCGACGAAATGAGCGGGCGGTTGGGCGGGCACAACGCCGGCCAGAGTGACGGGATGCACATGCCGAGGATCGATACGGTGGTCGGTGGGTTTAGGCACATCATCATATTTTTGTGTGCCAATGCCATTTTTATGGCTTGTAAATTCATACAATGGTCCCTTGAGCCTTCACGTGAAGTTTCAAGGCAAGACGACTCATTTTCTATTTTTCACGATTTTTAAAACTTTTTACAGTTCTGAATTTTTTTAAATTTTTTCGGAAGGAGTTTTCACCTTTTGTGACCATTTGAAAAAATTTTCCCCACTTCAGACACTTTAATGGCTACTGGCAGCAAACCTGTAAAATCTCAAATGCTTTTTAACGGGGTGTGAGCTCTCGAGGTTTGATGAGGGATAAGAGGCCAATAGAAGGGCCAAGCACCAACACCCATCGCACATCATGTGCGCACACCCCCCGGTGCCCCGATCCTCGAAACCTCAATGCCACCGGTCAGGTTCTTCGGTGATGCTCCGACGATGGTGCCCCGACGAAAAAAAATACGACACCAGTACATGTCCTAGCCGAGCATGTACTGTCGCAACCCTCGGTCCGATCCGATCTTAGACTGGAAAGAACTCCATATGCTTAGACTGGGAATGAACTCCGTATGCCTAAGTCAACCAACGAAACGAGCACACGGACGCTCAGCCGGCCAGAAGGGTAGGATGCGCAAGCGGGGATCAGTCGAGTCCCCTTCTGTGTGCTAGGGATCCTGCTACCGTAACCCTCAGTTTGGTCTAATCTTAGATTGGGAATGAACTCTGTATGCCTAAGCCAACCGATGAAATGAGCGGGCAGGCGGGCACTACGTCGGCCAGAGAGATGGGATGCGCAAGCCGTGGATCGATAGGGTGGTAGGTGGGTTTAGGCTCATCTTCATATTTCTGCAAGCCAATGCCATTTTTACGGCTTGTAAATTCATACAATGGTCCCTTAAGGCTTCACGTGAAGTTTCATGGCAAGACGACTCGTTTTCTATTTTTTATGATTTTCAAAACTTTTTACAGTTCGAGATTTTTTAAAATTTTTTAAGAAAGAGTTTTTCCACCGAACTTTGTAGACGTGATCCTTGTATTTTTGTTGGCATGCAAAAAAAAATTCAGCCAAAAACTCGAAGTGTACAAGATTTTGTGAACATTTGAAAAAAGTGTCCCTATTTCAGGCACTTTAATGGCTACTGGCAGCAAACCTGTAAAATCTCAAAAGCTCTTTAAGGGGGTGTGAGTTCTTGAGGTTTGATGAGGGATAGGGGGCCAATATAAGGGCCAAGTACCAGCACCCATCGCACATCATGTGCCCACATCCCCCAGCCCCTTGATCGTCAGAAGCCCAATGCCGTCGGTTAAGTTCTCCAACGATGCTCCGGCGATGGTGCCCCGTGAAGAAAAATGCGGCACCAGCACTTGCCCGAGCCCAGCATGTGCTGCCACAACCCTCAGTCCGGTCCGATCTTAGACTGGGAATGAACTCCGTATGCCTAAGTTAACCATGAAACGAGCGTGCGGGTGCTCAGTCGACCAGAGGGGCGGGATGCGAAAGTAGTGGATCGGCCGGGTCCCCCTCTGCGTGCTGTCGATCTGCTGCTACAACCCTTGGTCTAGTCTGATCTTAGACTTGGAATAACTCCGTATGCCTAAGCCAATGGACGAAACGAGCGTGCGGGCGCTCAGCCGGCCAGAGTGGCGAGATGCGCAAGCTGGGGATCGGTCGGGTCCCC
This sequence comes from Durio zibethinus, assembly GCF_002303985.1. The sequence goes on along the minus strand of NW_019167849.1, from coordinate 5,022,655 downwards.
CTCTGCATGCTGTCGATCCTACTGTCGTAACCCTCGGTCCCATCTGATATTAGACTACGAATATACTCTGTATGCCTAAGCCAACCGATGAAACGAGCAGGCGGGCAGGCGGGCGGGCACTACATCGGTTAGAGAGACAGGATGCGCAAGCCGTGGATCGATAGGGTGGTAGGTGGGTTTAGGCACATCTTCATATTTCTACGTGCCAATGCCATTTGTATGCCTTGTAAATTCATACAATGGTCCCTTAAGCCTTCACGTCAAGTTTCGTGGCAAGACGACTCGTTTTCTATTTTTCACGATTTTCAAAACTTTTTACGGTTCGGGATTGTTTAAAATTTTTTCGGAAGGATTTTTGGTGCCAAACTTGGTAGACGTGATCCTTGTGTTTTTTTTGGCATGCACAAAAAAAATTCAGCTAAAAACTCGAAGTGTACAAGATTTTGTGACCATTTAAAAAAAGTGTCCCTATTTCAGACACTTTAATGGCTATTGGCAGCAAACCTGTAAAATTTCAAATGCTCTTTAAGGGGGTGTGAGTTCTCGAGGTTTGATGAAGGATAGGGGGCCAATATAAAGGAAAAGTACCAGCACCCATCGCATATCATGTGCGCACACCCCCCTCGGCCCCTCCGATCGCCGGAACCCCAATGCCGCCGGTCAGGTTCTCCGATGATGCTCCGACGATGGTGCCACAGCGAAGAAAAATACGGCACCAGCACATGCTCGAGCCTAGCATGTGCTGTCGCAACCCTCGGTCCGGTTTGATCTTAGACTGGGAATGAACTCCGTATGCTTAAACTGGGAATGAACTTTGTATGTCTAAGTCAATCCACAAAACGAGCGTGCGGGCACTCAGCCGGCCAGAGGGGCGGGATGTTCAAGTCGGGGATCGACTGGGTCCCCCTCTGCGTGCTGCCCATCCTACTGCCGTGACCGTCGGTTCGATCCAATCATAGACTGGAATGAACTCCGTATGCCTAAGCTAACCGATGAAATGAGCGAGCGGGCGGGCGGATGGGCACTATGCCGGCCAGAGAGACGGGATACGCAAGCCGTGGATCGATTGGGTGGTACATGGTTTTAGGCACATCTTCATATTTCTATGTGCCAATGCCATTTTTAAGGCTTGTAAATTCATACAATGGTCCCTTAAGCCTTCACGTGAAGTTTCATGGCAAGACAACTCGTTTTCTATTTTTCATGATTTTAAAACTTTTTGCAGTTTAGGATTTTTTAAAATTTTTTCGAAAGGATTTTTAGCCCCAAACTTGGTAGACGTGATCCTTGTATTTTTGTTGGCATGCATAAAAAATTTCAGCTAAAAACTCGAAGTGTACAAGATTTTGTGACCATTTGAAAAAAGTGTCCCCATTTCAGACACTTTAATGGCTCTTTAAGGGGGTGTGAGTTCTTGAGGTTTGATGAGGGATAGGGGTCCAATATAAGGGCCAAGTACCAGCACCCATCGCACATCATGTGCGCACACCCCCCGGCCCCCCCGATCGTCAGAACCCCAATGCCGCCGGTCAGGTTCTCCGACGATGCTCCGACGATGGTGCCTCGACGAAGAAAAATGCGGCACCAGCACATGCCTGAGCCCAGCATGTGCTGCCGCAACCCTCAGTCCAGTCTGATCTTAGACTGGGAATGAACTCCGTATGCCCAAGTCAACCCATGAAACGAGCATGCGGGCGCTCAGCCGGCCAGAGGGGCGGGATGCGCAAGTCAGGGATCGACTGGGTCCCTCTCTGCGTGCTGCCGATCCTACTGCCGTGACCCTCGGTCCGGTCTGATCATAGACTGGGAACGAACTCTGTATGACTAAGCCAAACGATGAAACGAGCGGGTGGGCGGGCGGACGGGCACTACGCCGACCAGAGAGGCGGGATGCGCAAGCCGTGGATCGATAGGGTGGTAGGTGGGTTTAGGCACATCTTCATATTGCTACATGCCAATGCCATTTTTGTGGCTTGTAAATTCATACAATGGTCCCTTAAGCCTTCACGTGAAGTTTCATGGCAAGACGACTCATTTTCTATTTTTCACGATTTTTAAAACTTTTTAGGTTTCAGGATTTTTTTAAATTTTTTTCGAAGGAGTTTTGGCCCCAAACTTGGTAGACATGATCCTTGTATTTTTTTGGCATGCACAAAAAAATTCAGCTAAAAACTCGAAGTGTAGAAGATTTTGTGACCATTTGAAAAAAGTGTCCCCATTTCAGACACTTTAATGGCTATTGGCAGCAAACCTGTAAAATCTCAAATGCTCTTCAAGGGGGTGTGAGTTCTCAAGGTTTGATGAGGGATAGGGGGCCAATATAAGGGCCAAGTACCAGCACCCATCGCACATCATGCGCGCACACCCCCCGGCCCCTCCGATCGCCGGAACCCTAATGCCGCCGGACAGGTTCTCCGGTGATGCTCCGACGATGCTCTGGCGATGGTGCCCCGACGAAGAAAAAAGTGGCACCAGCACATGCCCAAGCCCAGCATGTGCTGCCGTAACTCTCGGTCTGGTCCGATCTTAGACTGAGAATGAACTGCGTATGCTTAGGCTAGGAATGAACTCCGTATGCCTTAGTCAACCCACGAAACGAGCGTGCGGGCGCTTAGCCGGCAGAGGGGTGGGATGCCCAAGCCGGGGATCGGTCGGGTCCCCCCTATGCATGCTGCCGATCTTGCTACCGCAACCCTCAGTCCAGTCTGATCTTAGACTGGGAATGAACTCCGTATGCCTAAGCCAATAGACAAAATGAACGGGCGAGCGGGCGGGCGGGCACTACGCTAGCCAGAGAGACGGGATGCGCAAGCCGTGGATCGATAGGGTGGTATGTGGGTTTAGCCAGATCTTGATATTTCTGCATGCCAATGCCATTTTTATGGCCTGTAAATTCATATAATAGCCGCTTAAGCCTTCACGTCAAGTTTCATGGCAAGACGACTCGTTTTCTATTTTTAATGATTTTTGAAACTTTTTATGGTTTGGGATTTTTTAAATTTCTTTGGAAGACGTTTTGGCCCCAAACTTGGTAGATGTGATCCTTGTACTTTTTTTGGCGTGCACAAAAAAATTCAGCTAAAAACTCGAAGTGTACAAGATTTTGTGACCATTTGAAAAAAGTGTCCCCATTTCAGACACTTTAATAGCTACTGGCAGCAAATCTGTAAAATCTCAAATGCTCTTTAAGGGGGTGTGAGCTCTCGAGGTTTGATGAGGTATAGGGGGCCAATATAAGGGCCAAGTACCAGTACCCATCGCACATCATGTGCGCACATCCCCCGGCACCCCCGATCGCCGGAACCCCAATGCCGCCGGTCAGGTTCCCCATCGATGCACCGACGATGGTGCCCCGGTGAAGAAAAATGCGGCACCAGCACATGCTTGAGCCTAGCATGTGCTGCCGCAACCCTCGGTCCAGTCCGATCTTAGACTGGGAATGAACTCCGTATGCTTAGACTGGGAATGAACTCCGTATGCCTAAGTCAACCCATGAAACGAGCGTGCAGGTGCTTAGCTGGCCCGAGGGGAGGGATATGCAAGCCGGGGATCGGTCGGGACCCCTCTGCGTGCTGCGGTTCCTACTATCACAACCCTCAGTCTGGTCCAATCTTAGACTGGGAATGTACTCCGTATACCTAAGGCCAACCGACGAAACGAGCGGGTGGGTGGACGGAAGGGCACTACGCCGGCTAGAGAGATGGGATGCGCAAGTCGTGGATCGATAGGGTGGTAGGTGGGTTTAGGCACATCTTCATATTTCTGCTTGCCAATGCCATTTTTATGGCTTCTAAATTCATACAATGGTCCCTTAAGCCTTCACGTGAAGTTTCATGGCAAGACGACCCGTTTTTTATTTTTCACGATTTTCAAAACTTTTTAGGTTTGGGATTTTTTTAAATTTTTTCGGAAGGATTTTTGGCCCCAATCTTGGTAGACATGATCCTTGTATTTTTTTCGGCATGCACAAAAAATTTCAGGTAAAAACTCGAAATGTACAAGATTTTGTGACCATTTGAAAAAAGTGTCCCCATTTCAGACACTTTAATGGCTACTGGCAGCAAATCTGTAAAATCTCAAATGCTCTTTAAGGGGGTGTGAGTTCTCGAGGTTTGATGGGGGATAGGGGGCCAATATAAGGGTCAAGTACCAGCACCCATCTCACATCATGTGCGCACACCCCCTGGCGCCCCCGATCGTCGGAACGCCAATGCCGTCGGTCAGGTCTCCGGCGATGCTCCGGTGATGGTGCCTCGGTGAAGAAAATTACGGCACCAGCACATGCCCGAGGCCAGTATGTGCCACCGCAAGCCTCGGTCCACTCCGATCTTAGACTGGTAATGAACTCCGTATGCCGAAGCCAAATGACGAACTAGCGGGCGGGCGGGTGGGCGGGCACTACGCCGACCAGAGAGACGGAATGCGCAAGCCGTGGATCGATAGGGTGGTAGGTGGGTTTAGGCACATCTGCATATTTCTGCATGCCAATGCCATTTTTATGGCTTGTAAATTCATACAATGGTCCCTTAAGGCTTCACGTGAAGTTTCATGGCAAGACGACTCGTTTTCTATTTTTCACGATTTTTGAAACTTTTTGCGGTTCAAGATTTTTTAAACTTTTTTCAGAAAGAGTTTTGGCCCCAAACTTGGTAGGCATGATCCTTGTATTTTTGTTGGCATGCAAAAAAATATTCAGCTAAAAAGTCAAAGTGTACAAGATTTTGTGACCATTTGAAAAAAGTGTCCCCATTTCAAACACTTTAATGGCTACTGGCAGCAAACCTGTAAAATCTCAAATGCTCTTTAAGGGGGTGAGATTTCTTGAGGTTTGATGAGGGATAGGGGCCAATATAAGGGCCAAGTATCAGCACCCATCTCACATAATGTGCGCACACCCCCCGGCCCCCCCGATCGTCGGAACCCCAATGCCGCCGGTCAGGTTCTCCGGCGATGCACCGGCGATAGTGCCCCGGTGAAGAAAAATGCGGCACCAGTACATGCCTAAGCCCAGCACGTGCTACCGCAACCTTCAGTCTGATCCGATCTTAGACTGAGAATGAACTCCGTATGCTTAGACTGGGAATGAACTCTATATGCCTAAGTCAACCCACGAAACGAACGTGCGGGCGCTCAGTCGACTAGAGGGATGGATGCGTAAGCCAGGGATCGACCGGGTCCCCCTCTACATGCTGTCGATCCTACTACAGCAACCCTCGGTCCGGTCTGATCTTAGACTGGGAATGAACTCCGTATGCTTAGACTGGGAATGAACTCTGTATGTCTAAGTCAACCCACGAAACGAGCGTACGGGCGCTCAGCCGGCCAGAGGGGCGGGATGCGCAAGACGGGGATCGATCAGGTCCCCCTCTACGTGCTGTCGATCTTGCTGCCGCAACCCTCGGTTCGGTCCAATCTTAGATTGGGAATGAACTCCGTATGCCGAAGCCAACCGACGAAACGAACGGGTGGGCGGGCGGGCGGGCACTACGTCGGCCAGAGAGACGGGCCGTGGATCGATAGGGTGGTAGGTGGGTTTAGGCACATCTTCATATTTCTGTGTGCCAATGCCATTTTTATGGCTTGTAAATTCATACAATGGTCCCTTAAGCCCTCACGTCAAGTTTCATGGCAAGACGACTCGTTTTCTATTTTTCACGATTTTTGAAACTTTTTACGGTTCGAGTTTTTTCGAAGGAGTTTTGGCCCCAAACTTGGTAGACGGGATCCTTGTATTTTTGTTGGCATGCACAAAAAAAATCAGCTAAAAACTCAAAGTGTACAAGATTTTGTGACCATTTGAAAAAAGTGTCCCCATTTCAGACACTTTAATGGCTATTGGCAGCAAACCTGTAAAATCTCAAATGCTCTTTAAGGGGGTGTGAGTTCTCGAGGTTTGAAGAGGGATAGGGGCCAATATAAGGGCCAAGTACCAGCACCCATCGCACATCATGTGCGCACACCCCCCACCCCGGCCCCCCGATCGTCGGAACCCCAATGCCACCGGTCAGGTTCTCCGGTGATGCTCCGGCGATGGTGCCCCGACGAAGAAAATTACCGCACCAGCACATGCCTGAGCCCAGCATGTGCTGCCACAACCCTCGGTCCAGTCTGATCTTAGACTGGGAATGAACTCCATATGCTTAGACTGGGAATGAACTCCGTATGCCTAAGTTAACCCACGAAACGAGCGTACGGGCGCTCAGCCGGCCAGAGGGGCGGGATGCGCAAGCCAGGGATCGGCAGGGTCCCCCTCTGCAGGCTGCCGTTCTTGCTGCCGTAACCCTCAGTCCGGTCTGATCTTAGACTGGGAATGAACTCCGTATGCCTAAGCCAACCGACGAAACGAGCGGGCGGGCGGGCGGGCACTACGTCATCTAGAGAGACGGGATGCGTAAGCCGTGGATCGATAGGGTGGTAGGTGGGTTTAGGCACATCTTCATATTTCTACGTGCCAATGCCATTTTTATGGCTTGTAAATTCATACGATGGTCCCTTAAGCGTTCACGTGAAGTTTCATGGCAAGACGACTCGTTTTCTATTTTTCATGATTTTTGAAACTTTTTACGGTTCGGGATTTTTTAAAATTTTTTTGGAAGGAGTTTTGGCCCCAAACTTGGTAGACAGGATCCTTGTATTTTGTTGGCATGCACAAAAAAAATCAGCTAAAAACTCAAAGTGTACAAGATTTTGTGACCATTTGAAAAAAGTGTCCCCATTTCAGACACTTTAATGGCTATTGGCAGCAAACCTGTAAAATCTCAAATGCTCTTTAAGAGGGTGTGAGTTCTCGAGGTTTGAAGAGGGATAGGGGGCCAATATAAGGGCCAAGTACCAGCACCCATCGCACATCATGTGCGCACACCCCCCACCCCCGACCCCCCCAATCGCCGGAAACCCAATGCCGCCGGTCAGGTTCTCCGGTGATGGTGCCCCGACGAAGTAAATTGCGGCACCAACACATGCCCAAGCCCAGCATGTGTTGCTGCAACCCTCGGTCCAGTCCGATCTTAGACTGGGAATGAACTCTGTATGCTTAGACTTGGAATGAACTCCGTACGCCTAAGTCAACCCACGAAATGAGCGTGCGGGCGCTCAGCCGGCCAGACGGGCGGGTTGTGCAAGCCGGGGATCAGTTGGGTCCCCCTCTGCGTGCTGCCGATCCTACTACCGTAACCCTCAGTTTGGTCTGATCTTAGACTGGGAATGAACTCCATATGCCTAAGCCAACCGATGAAACGAGCGGGCAGCGGGCGGGCGGTCACAACGCCGGCCAGAGAGACGGGATGCGCAAGCCGTGGATCGATAGGGTTATAGGTGGGTTTAGGCACATCTTCATATTTCTACATGCCAATACCATTTTTATGGCTTGTAAATTCATACAATGGTCCCTTAGGCCTTCACGTGAAGTTTCATGGCTAGACGACTCGTTTTCTATTTTTCATGATTTTTGAAACTTTTTGCGGTTCGAGATTTTTTAAAATTTTTTCAGAAGGATTTTTGGCTCCAAACTTGGTAGACGTGATCACTGTATTTTTGTTGGCATGCACAAAAAAATTCAGCTAAAAACTCGAAGTGTACAAGATTTTGTGACCATTTGAAAAAAGCGTCCCCATTTCAGACACTTTAATGGCTACTGGTAGCAAACCTGTAAAATCTGCTCTTTAAGGGGCTGTGAGTTCTCGAGGTTTGATAAGGGATAGGGGGCCAATATAAGGGCCAAGTACCAGCACCCATCGCACATCATGTGCGTACACCCCCTGGCCCCACCGATCGTCGGAACCCCAATGCCGTCAGTCAGGTTCTCCGGCGATGCTCCGGAGATGGCTCCCCGGTGAAGAAAAATACGGTATCAGCATAAGCTCGAGCCCAGCATGTGCTGTCGCATCCCTCGGTCCGGTCCGATCTTAGACTGGGAATGAAATCCGTATGCTTAGGCTGGGAATGAACTCCGTATGCCTAAGTCAACCCACGAAACGAGCGTTCGGGCGCTCAGTCGGCCAAAGGGGCGGGATGCGCAAGCCGGGGATCGGTCGGGTCCCCCACTACGTGCTACCGATCCTGCTGCCGAAACCCTCGATCCGGTCCGATCTTAGACTGGGAATGAACTCCGTATGCCTAAGCCAACTGATGAAACGAGCGGCGGGCGGGCGGATAGGCACCATGCCGCCCAGAGAGACGGGATACGCAAGCCGTGGATCGATAGGGTGGTAGGTGGGATTAGGAACATCTTCATATTTCTATGTGCCAATGCCATTTTTATGGCTTGTAAATTCATACAATAGTCCCTTAAGCCTTCATGTGAAGTTTCATGGCAGGACGACTCTTTTTCTATTTTTCATGATTTTTGAAACCTTTTGCGGTTCGGGATTTTTTAAAATTTTCTCGAAAGGAGTTTTGGCCCCAAAATTGGTAGACGTGATCCTTGTATTTTTGTAGGCATGCACAAAAAAATTCAGCTACAAACTCGAAGTCAACCCACGGAACGAGCGTGCGGGCGCTCAGCCGGCCGGAGGGGCGGGATGCGCAAGCCAGGTATCGGCCGGGTGCCCCTCTGCGTGCTATCAATCCTACTACCACAACCCTTGGTCCGGTCTGATCTTAGACTGGGAATGAACTCCGTATGCCTAAGCCAACCGACGAAACGAGCGGGCGGGCGGGCGGGCGGCCACTATGTCGCCGAGAGAGACGGGATGCGCAAGCCGTGGATTGATAGGGTGGTAGGTGGGCTTAGGCACATCTTCATATTTCTACGTGCCAATGCCATTTTTTGGCTTGTAAAGTGATACGATGGTCCCTTAAGCCTTCACGTGAAGTTTCATGGCAAGACGACTCGTTTTCTATTTTTCATGATTTTTGAAACTTTTTGCGGTTCGGGATTTTTTAAAATTTTTTCAGAAGGACTTTTGGAGACAAACTTGGTAGACATGATCCTTGTATTTTTTTGGCATGCACAAAAAAATTCAGCTAAAAACTCGAAGTGTACAAGATTTTGTGACCATTTGAAAAAAGTGTCCCCATTTCAGACACTTTAATGGCTACTGGTAGCAAACCTGTAAAATCTCAAATGCTCTTTAAGGGGGTGTGAGTTCCCGAGGTTTGATGAGGGATAGGGGGCCAATATAAGGGCCAAGTACCAGCACACATCGCACATCATGTGCGCACACCCCCCGACCCCCCCGATCGTCGAAACCCCAATGCCGTCGGTCAGGTTCTCCGATGATGCTCTAGTGATGGTGCCCCACCAAAGAAAAATGTGACACCAGCACATGCCCGAGCCCAGCATGGGCTGCTGCAACCCTCGGTCTGGTCCGATTTTAGACTGGGAATGAACTCCGTATGCTTAGACTAGGAATGAACTCTGTATGCCTAAGTCAACACACAAAACGAGCGTGCGGGCCCTCAGCCGACCAGAGGGGCGGGATAAGTAAGCTGGGGATCGACCAGGTCCCCCTCTACATGCTGTCGATCTTGCTGCTGCAACCCTCAATCCGGTCCGATCTTAGACTGGGAATGAACTCCATATGCCTAAGCCAACCGACGAAACGAACGGGCTGGCGGGCGGGTGGGCACTACGCCGGCCAGAGAGACGGGATGCACAAGTCATGGATCGATAGGGCAGTAGGTGGGTTTAGGCACATCTTCATATTTCTTCATGCCAATGCCATTTTTATGGCTTGTAAATTCATACAATCGTCCCTGAAGCCTTCACGTGAAGTTTCATGGCAAGACGACTCGTTTTCTATTTTTCACAATTTTCGAATTTTTTTGCGGTTCGAGATTTTTAAAATATTTTCGGAAGGAGTTTTGGCCCCAAACTTTTTAGACATGATCCTTGTATTTTTTTTGGCATGCATAAAAAAATTCAGCTAAAAAGTCGAAGTGTACAAGATTTTGTGACCATATGAAAAAAGTGTCACCATTTCAGACACATTAATGGCTACTGGCAGCAAACCTGTAAAATCTCAAATGCTCTTTGAGGGGGTGTGAGTTCTCGAGGTTCGATGAGGGATAGGGGGCGAATATAAAGGCCAAGTACCAGCACCCATCGTACATCATGTGCGCACACCCCCGGCCCCCCGATCGCTGGAACCCCAATGCCACCGGTTAGGTTCTCCGGCGATGGTGCCCCGACGAAGAAAAATGAGGCACCAGCACATGCTCGAGCCCAGCATGTGCTGCCGTAACCCTCCGTCCGGTCCGATCTTAGACTGCGAATGAACTCCGTATGCTTAGACTAGGAATGAACTCGTATGCCTAAGTCAACCCACAAAACGAGCGTGCGGGCACTCAGCCGGCCAAAGGGGCGGGATGCGCAAGCCAGGGATCGACTGGGTCCCCCTCTGCGTGCTGTCGATCCTACTGCCGCAACCCTCAGTCTGGTCCAGTCTTAGACTGGGAATGAACTCCGTACACCTAAGCCAACCGATGAAACGATCGGACGGGCGGACGGGAACTACGTCGGTCAGAGAGACGGGATGCGCAAGCCGTGGATCGATAGGGTGGTAGGTGGGTTTAGGCACATCTTCATATTTCTACATGCCAATGCCATTTTTATGGCTTGCAAATTCATACAATGGTCCCTTAAGCCTTCACGTGAAGTTTCATGGCAAGACGACTCGTTTTCTATTTTTTATGATTTTCGAAACCTTTTAGTTTGGAATTTTTTAAAATTTTTTCAGAAGGATTTTTGGCCCCAAACTTGGTAGACGTGATCCTTGTACTTTTTTTGGCATGCACAAAAAAATTCAACTAAAAACTCGAAGTGTACAAGATTTTGTGACCATTTGAAAAAAGTGTCCCCATTTCAAACACTTTAATAGCTACTAGCAGCAAATCTGTAAAATCCCAAATGCTATTTAAGGGGGTGTGACTTCTCGAGGTTTGATGAGGGATAGGGGGCCAATATAAGGGCCAAGTACCAGCACCCATCGCACATCATGTGCGCACACCCCCCGGCCCCCTGATCATCGGAACCCCAATGCCGCCGGTCAGGTTCTCCGACGATGCTCTGGCGATGGTGCCCCGGTGAAGAAAAACGCGGCACCAACACATGCCTGAGCTTAGCATGTGCTGCCGTAACCCTCGGTCCAGTCCGATCTTAGACTGGGAATGAACTCCGTATGCCTAAGCCAACCCACGAAACGAGCGTGCGGGTGCTCAGCCGGCCAGAGGGGCGGGATGCGCAAGCCGGGGATCGATCGGGTCCCCCTCTGCGTGCTGCCGATCCTGCTACCGTAACCCTCGGTTCGATCCGATCTTAGACTGGGAATGAACTCCATATGCCTATGGCAACCGATGAAACGAGCGGACGGACGGGCATTTGAAAAATTCAGCTAAAAACTCGAAGTGTACAAGATTTTGTGACCATTTGAAAAAAGTGTCCCCATTTTAGATACTTTAATGGCTACTGGCAGCAAACCTGTAAAATCTCAAATGATCGTTAAGGGGGTGTGAGTTCTCAAGGTTTGATGAGGGATAGGGGGCCAATATAAGGGCCAAGTACAGCACCCATCGCACATCATGTGCGCACACCCCCCGACCCCCCGATCACCGGAACCCCAATGCTGTCGGTCAGGTTCTCCGACGATGCTTCGGTGATAGTGCCCCGACGAAGAAAAATGTGGCACCAACACATGCCTGAGCCTAGCATGTGCTACCATAACCCTCGGTCCGATCCGATCTTAGACTGGGAATGAACTCCATATGCTTAGACTTGGAATGAACTCCGTATGCCTAAGTCAACCCATGGAACGAGCGTGCGGGCGCTCCGTCGACCAGAGGGGCGGGATGCGCAAGCCGAGGATCGATCGCGTCCCCCTCTGCGTGCTGCCAATCCTGCTGCTGCAACCCTCAGTCCGGTCTGATCTTAGACTGGGAATGAACTCCATATGCCTAAGCCAATCGACAAAACGAGCGGTCGGGCGGGCACTACGCCGGCCAGTGAGATAGGATGCGCAAGCCGTGGATCGATAGGGTGGTAGGTGGGTTTAGGTACATCTTCATATTTTTGTGTGCCAATGCCATTTTTATGGCTTGTAAATTCATACAATGGTCCCATAAGCCTTCACGTAAAGTTTCATGGCGAGATGACTCGTTTTCTATTTTTCACGATTTTTGAAACTTTTTGCGGTTCGGGATTTTTTAAAATTTTTTCGGAAGGAGTTTTGGCCCCAAACTTGGTAGACGTCATCCTTGTATTTTTATTGGCATGCACAAAAAAATTCAGCTAAAAACTCGAAGTGTACAAGATTTTGTGACCATTTGAAAAAAGTGTCCCCATTTCAGACACTTTAATGGCTACTGGCAGCAAACCTATAAAATTTCAAATGCTCTTTAAGGGGGTTGAGTTCTCGAGGTTTGATGAGGGATAGGGGGCCAATATAAGGGCCAAGTACCAGCACCCTTCGCACATCATGTGCGCACACCCCCCGGCCCCCTGATCGATGGAACCCAAATGCCGCCGATCAGGTTCTCCGGCGATGCTCCGGCGATGGTGCCCTGACGAAGAAAAATTCGGCACCAGCACATGCCCGAGCCCAGCATGTGCTGCCGTAACCCTCGGTCCGGTCGGATCTTAGACTGGGAATGAACTCCGTATGCTTAGACTGGGAATGAATTCCAAATGCCTAAGTCAACCGATGAAACGAGCGTGCGGGCGCTCAGCCGACCAGAGGGGTGGGATGCGCAAGCTGGGGATCGGTCAGGTCCCCCTCTGCATGGTGCCGATCCTACTGTGGTAACCCTCAGTCTGATCCGATCTTAGACTGGGAGCAAACTCCGTATTCCTAAGCCAACCGAAGAAACGAGCGGGCGGGGGTTCGGGCGGGCACTACGCCAGCCAGAGAGACGGGATGCACAAGCCGTGGATCGATAGGGTGGTCGGTGGGTTTAGGCACATCTTCATATTTCTGTGTGCCAATACCATTTTTATGTCTTGTAAATTCATACAATGGTCCCTTAAGCCTTCACGTGAAGTTTCATGGCAAGACGACTCGTTTTCTATTTTTTACTATTATCCAAACCTTTTACGGTTTAGGATTTTTAAAAATTTTTCGGATGAAGTTTTGGCCCCAAACTTGGTAGACGTGATCCTTGTATTTTTCTTGGCATGCATAAAAAAATTCAACTAAGAACTCGAATTGTACAAGATTTTGTAACCATTTGAAAAAAATGTCTCCATTTCAGACACTTTAATGGCTACTGGCAGCAAACCTGTAAAATCTCAAATGCTCTTGAAGGGGGTTTGAGTTCTCGAGGTTTGATGAGGGATAGGGGTCAATATAAAGGCCAAGTACCAGCACGCATCACACATCATGTGCGCACACCACCCCCGGCCCCCCCGATCGTCGGAACCCCAATACCGCCGGTCAGGTTCTCTGACGATGGTGCCCCGATGAAGAAAAATGTGGCACCAGCACATGCCTGAGTCTAGCATGTGCTGTCGTAACCCTCGGTCCGATCCGATCATAGACTGGGAATGAACTTCATATGCTTAGACTGGAAATGAACTCCGTATGCCTAAGTCAACCCACGAAACGAGCTTGCAGACGCTCAGTCGGCCAGAGGGGCAGAAAGCGCAAGCCAGAGATCGGCCGGGTCCCTCTCTGCGTGCTATCGATCCTACTGCCACGACCCTCGATCTGGTCTGATCTTAGACTGGGAATGAACTTCGTATGCCTAAGCCAACCGACAAAACGAGCGGGTGGGCGGGCGGGCGGGCACTACGCCGGCTAGAGAGGCAGGATGTGCAAGTCGTGGATCGATAGGGTGGTAGGTGGGCTTAGGCACATCTTCATATTGCTGCATGCCAATGCCATTTTTATGGCTTGTAAATTCATACAATGTCCCTTAAGGATTCACGTGAAGGTTCAAGGCAAGACAACTCGTTTTTTATTTTTCATGATTTTCTAAACTTTTTACGGTTCAGGATTTTTTAAAATTTTTTCAGATGGAGTTTTGGCCCCGAACCTGGTAGATGTGATCCTTGTATTTTTGTTGGCATGCACAAAACAATTCAGCCAAAAACTCGAAGTGTACAAGATTTTTTGACCATTTGAAAAAAGTGTCCCCATTTTAGGCACTTTAATGGCTATGGTAGCAAACCTGTAAAATCTTAAATGCTCTTTAAGGGGGTGTGAGTGCTCGAGGTTTGATGAGGGATAGGGGGCCAATATAAGGGCCAAGTACCAGCACCCCCCTCACACATTTTGTGCGCACACCCCCCTCGGCCCCCCCGATCGTCGGAACTCTAACGCCGTCGGTCAGGTTCACCGATGATGCTCCAGTGATGGTGCCTCGACGAAGAAAAATTCGACACCAGCACATGCCCGAGCCCAGCATGTTCTGTCGCAACCCTCAGACCGGTCCGATCTTAGACTGGGAATGAACTTCATATGCTTAGACTGGGAATGAACTCTGTATGCCTAAGTCAAACCACGAAACGATTGTACGGGTGCTCAGCTGGCCAGATGGGTGGGATGCGCAAGCTGGGGATCGGTCGGGTCCCCCTCTGCGTGCTGCCAATCCTGCTGCTCAACCCTCAGTCCGGTTTAGGCACATATTCTTATTTCTGTGTGCCAATCCCATTTTTATGGCTTGTAAATTCATACAATGGTCCCTTAAGCCTTCACGTGAAGTTTCATGGCAAGACGACTCGTTTTCTATTTTTCACGATTTTTGAAACTTTTTGCGCTTCGGGATTTTTGAAAATTTTTTCGGAAGGAGTTTTGGCCTCAAAATTTTTTAGACGTGATCCTTGTATTTTTGTTGGCATGCACAAAAAAAATCAGCTAAAAACTCAAAGTGTACATGATTTTCTGACCATTTGAAAAAAGTGTCCCCGTTTCAGACACTTTAATGGCTACTGGCAGTAAACCTGTAAATTGTCAACTGCTCTTTAAGGGGCTGTGAGTTCTCAAGGTTTGATGAGGGATAGGGGGCCAATATAAGGGCCAAGTACCAGCACCCATCGCACATTATGTGCGCACACCCCCCGGCCCCCCCGATCACCGAAACCCCAATGCCGCCGGTTAGGTTCTCCGACGATGCTCCAGCGATGGTGCCCCGGCGAAGAAAATTACGGCACCAACACATGCCCGAGCCCAGCATGTGCTACCGAAACCCGTGGTCTGGTCCGATCTTAGACTGGGAATGAATTCCGTATGCCTAAGCGAACCGACGAAACGAGCTGGCGGGCGGGCACTACGTCGGCCTGAGAGACGGGATGCGCAAGCTGTGGATCGATAGGGTGGTAGGTGAGTTTAGGCACATCTTCATATTTCTATGTGCCAATGCCATTTTTATGGCTTGTAAATTCATACAATGGTCCCTTAAGCCTTCACGTGAAGTTTCATGGCAAGATGACTTGTTTTCTATTTTTCAGGATTTTTGAAACTTTTTAAGGTTCAGGATTTTTTAAAATTTTTTCAAAAGGATTTTTGGCCCCAAACTTGGTAAACATGATCCCTGTATTTTTGTTGGCATGCACAAAACAATTCAGCTAAAAACTCGAAGTGTACAAGATTTTGTGACCAATTGAAAAAAATGTCCCCATTTCAGACACTTTAATGGCTACTGGCAGCAAGCCTGTAAAACTCAAATGCTCTTTAAGGGGGTGTGAGTTCTCAGGGTTTGATGAGAGATAGGGGGCCAATATAAGGGTCAAGTACCAGCACCCATCGCACATCATGTGCGCACACCCCTCGGCCCCCCCGATCGTCGGAACCTCAATGCCGTCGGTCGGGTTCTCCGGCGATGGTGCCCCAACGAAGAAAAATACGGCACCAGCACATGCCCGAGCATAGCATGTGCTGCCGCAACCCTTGGTCCGGTCCGATCTTAGACTGGGAATGAACTCTGTATGCTTAGACTGGGAAGAAACTCCGTATGCCTAAGTCAACCCATGAAACGAGCGTGCGGGCGCTCAACCGGCTAGAGGGGCGTGATGTGCAAGCTTGGGATCAGTCGGCTCCCCCTCTGCGTGCTGTCGATGCTGCTGCCATAACCCTCGGTTTGGTCTAATCTTAGACTGGGAATGAACTCTGTATGCCTACGCCAATCGATGAAATGAGTGGACAGGTGGGGGGCACTACGTCGGCCAGAGAGACTGGATTCGCAAGCCGTGGATCGATAGGGTCATAGGTGGGTTTAGGCACATATTCATATTTTTGTGTGCCAATGCCATTTTTATGGCTTTTAAATTCACACACTGGTCCTTTAAGCCTTCACATGAAGTTTCATGGCAAGATGACTCGTTTTCTATTTTTCACGATTTTTGAAACTTTTTAAAAATTTTAAAAAATCACGACCGGACGGGTGGGTGGGCGTTACGTCGGCCAAAGAGACGAGATGCGCAAGTCGTGGATCGATAGGGTGGTAGGTGGGTTTAGGCACATCTTCATAGTTCTGCATGCCAATGCCATTTTTATGGCTAGTAAATTCATACAATGGTCTCTTAAGCCTTCACGTGAAGTTTCATGGCAAGACGACTCGTTTTCTTTTTTTCATGATTTTCAAAACTTTTTGCGGTTCAAGGTTTTTTAAAACTTTTTTTGGAAGGAGTTTTGGCCCCAAACCTGGTAGAGGTGATCCTTGTATTTTTCTTGGCATGCACAAAAAAATTCAGCTAAAAACTCGAAGTGTACAACATTTTGTGACCATTTGAAAAAAGTGTCCCCATTTCAGACACTTTAATGGCTACTGGCAGCAAACCTGTAAAATCTCAAATGCTCTTTAAGTGGGAGTGAGTTCTCGAGGTTTGAAGAGGGATAGGGGGCCAATATAAGGGCCAAGTACCAGCACCCATCGCACATCATGTGCGCACACCCCCCCACCCGGCCCCTCCGATTACCGGAACCCCAATCCCGTCGGTCAGGTTCTCCGGTGATGCTCCAATGATGGTGCCTCGATGAAGAAAAATGCAGCAACAGCACATGCTCGAGCTCAGCATGTGCTGCCGCAACCCTCGATCTGGTCCAATCTTAGACTGGGAATGAACTCCCTATGCTTAGACTGGGAATGAAATCCGTATGCCTAAGTCAACTGACGAAACGAGTGTGCGGGCGCTCAGCCGGCCAGAGGGGCAGGATGCGCAAGCTGGGGATCGACTGGGTCACCCTCTACGTGCTGCCGATCCTGCTGCCATAAACCTCGGTCCGGTCTGATCTTAGACTGGGAAAGAACTCCGTATTCCTAAGCCAACTGACGAAACGACCGGGCGGGTGGGCGGGCGCTACGCCGGCCAAAGAGACGAGATGCGCAAGCCGTGGATCGATAGGGTGGTAGGTGGGTTTAGGCACATCTTCATAGTTCTGCATGCCAATGCCATTTTTTTGGCTAGTAAATTCATACAATGGTCTCTTAAGCCTTCACGTGAAGTTTCATGGCAAGACGACTCGTTTTCTTTTTTTCATGATTTTCAAAACTTTTTGCGGTTCAAGATTTTTTAAAACTTTTTTTGGAAGGAGTTTTGGCCCCAAACCTGGTAGAGGTGATCCTTGTATTTTTCTTGGCATGCACAAAAAAATTCAGCTAAAAACTCGAAGTGTACAAGATTTTGTGACCATTTGAAAAAAGTGTCCCCATTTCAGACACTTTAATGGCTACTGGCAGCAAACCTGTAAAATCTCAAATGCTCTTTAAGGGGGAGTGAGTTCTCAAGGTTTGATGAGGGATAGGGGGCCAATATAGGGGCAAAGTACCAGCACCCATCGCACATCTTGTGCGCACACCCCCCAGCCCCCCCGTTGACCGGAACCCCAATGTCGCCGGTTAGGTTCTCTGACGATGCTCTGGCGATGGTGCCCCGATGAAGAAAAATGTGGCACCAGCAAATGCTCGTGCCCAGTATGTGCTATCGCAACCCTCGGTCTGGTCCGATCTTAGACTGGGAATGAACTCCGTATGCTTAGACTAGCAATGAACTTCATATGCCTAAGTCAACCCACGAAACGAGCGTGCAGGGGCTCAGCCGGCCTGAGGGGCGGGTTGCGCAAGCCAGGGATCGACCGGGTCCCCCTCTTCGTGCTGTCAATCCTGCTGCCGCAACCCTCAATCCGGTCTGATCTTAGACTAGGAATGAACTCCGTATGCCTAAGCCAACCGACGAAACGAGCGGGCGGGCACAACGACGGCCAAAGGGACGGGATGCGAAAGCCGTGGATCGATAGGGTGGTTGGTGGGTTTAGCCACATCTTCATATTTCTATGCGCCAATGCCATTTTTATGGCTTGTAAATTCATACAATGGTCCCTTAAGCCTTCACGTGAAGTTTCATGGCAAGACGAATCGTTTTCTATTTTTCACGATTTTCAAAACGTTTTATGGTTCGGGTTTTTTTAAAAATTTTTCGGAAGGATTTTTGGCCCCAAACTAGGTAGACGTGATCCTTGTATTTTTTTTTTCCCATGCACAAAAAAAATCAGCTAAAAACTCGAAGTGTACAACATTTTGTGAGCATTTGAAAAAAGTGTCCCCATTTCAGACACTTTAATGGCGACTGGCAGCAAACCTGTAAAATCTCAAATGCTCTTTAAGGGGGTGTGAGTTCTCGAGGTTTGAAGAGGGATAGGGGGCCAATATAAGGGCCAAGTACCAGCACCCATCGCACATCATGTGTGCACACCCCCACCCGGCCCCCCAATTACTGGAAAAACAATGCCGCCGGTCAGGTTCTCCGGTGATGCTCCGACGATGGTGCCTCGGTGAAGAAAAATGCAGCACCAGCACATGCTCGAGCTCAGCATGTGCTGTCGCAACCCTTGATCTGGTCCAATCTTAGACTGGGAATGAACTTCGTATGCTTAGACTGAGAATGAACTCCGTATGCCTAAGTCAACCACAACGAGCGTGCGGGCCCGCTCAGTCGGCCAGAGGGGCAAGAATGCAACAAGCTGGGGATCGATCGGGTCCCCTCTGGCATGCTGCTGATCCTGCTGCGACAACCATCGGTCTAGTCTGATCTTAGACTGGGAATGAGCTCCGTATGCCTAAAGCCAACTGATGAAACGAGCGGGCGGGCGGGCGGGCGGGCGGACGTGAACTACGTCGGCCAAAGAGACGGGCTACGCAAGCCGTGGATCGATAGGGTGGTAGGTGGGTTTAGGCACATCTTCTTATTTCTACATGCCAATGCCATTTTTATGGCTTGTAAATTCATACAATGGT
>NW_019167849.1:4978214-5002491 GCF_002303985.1 Durio zibethinus | reverse complement strand
CCCTTAAGCCTTCACGTGAAGTTTCATGGCCAAGACGACTCGTTTTCTATTTTTCACGATTTTTGAAGCTTTCTAGCGGTTCGGGATTTTTTAAAATATTTTTGGAAGGAGTTTTGGCCCCAAACTTTTTAGACGTGATCCTTGTATTTTTGTTGGCATGCACAAAAAAATTCAGCTAAAAACTCGAAGCGTACAAATTTTGTGACCATTTGAAAAAAGTGTCACCAATTCAGACACTTTAATGGCTACTGCAGCAAACCTGTAAAATCTCAAATGCTCTTTAAAGGGGTGTGAGTTCTCGAGGTTTGATGAGGGATAGGGGGCCAATATAAGGGCCAAGTACCAGCACCCATCACACATCATGTGCGCACACCCCCCCGACCCCCTCGATCGCTGGAACCCCAATGACGCCGGTCAGGTTCTCCGACGATGCTCCGATGATGGTGCCCCGATGAAGAAAAATGCGGTGCCAGTACATGCCCAAGACCAGCATGTGCTGCCCCAACCCTCAGTCTGGTCTGATCTTAGACTGGAAATGAACTTCGTATGCTTAGACTGGGAATGAACTCCATATGCCTAAGTCAACCCACGAAACGAACGTGCGGGCGCTCAGCCGGCCAGAGGGACGGGATGCGCAAGCCGGGGATCGACCGGGTCCCCCACTGCATGTTGCCAATCTTGCTGCCACAACCCTCGGTCCAATCCAATCTTAGACTGGGAATGAACTCCGTACGCCTAAGCCAACCGACGAAACGAGCAGGTAGGCGGACGGGCGGGCAGGAACTACGCCGACCAGAGAGACGGGATGCGCAAGCTGTGGATCGATAGGGTGGTAGGTGGGTTTAGACACATCTTCATATTTCTACATGCCAATGCCATTTTTATGGCTTGTAAATTCATACAATGGTCTCTTAAGCCTTTACGTGAAGTTTCATGGCAGGACGACTCGTTTTCTATTTTTCACGATTTTGAAAACTTTTTACGGTTCGGGATTTTTTAAAATTTTTTCGAAAGGGGTTTGGT
Organism: Durio zibethinus; assembly: GCF_002303985.1. The sequence goes on along the minus strand of NW_019167849.1, from coordinate 5,001,468 downwards.
CCCAAACTTGTTAGACATGATCCTTGTATTTTTGTTGTCATGCACAAAACAATTCAGCTAAAAACTCGAAGTGTACAAGATTTTGTGACCATTTGAAAAAAGTGTCCCCATTTAAGACACTTTAATGGCTATTGGCAGCAAACCTGTAAAATCTCAAATGCTCTTTAAGGGGGTGTGAGTTCTCGAGGTTTGATTAGGGATAGGTTGCCAATATAAGGGTCAAGTACCAGCACCCATTGCACATCATGTGCCCACACCCCCCGACCCCCTCAATCACCGGAACCCTGATGCCGTCGGTCAGGTTCTCCGGCGAAGCTCCGACGATGGTACACCGGCGAAGAAAAATGTGGCACCAGCACATGCACGAGCCCAACATGTGCTGCCGCAACCCACGGTCCGGTCTGATCTTAGACTGGGAATGAACTCCATATGCTTAGATAGGGAATGAACTCTGTATGCCTAAGTCAACCCACGAAATGAGCGTGCGGCCGCTCAACCGGCCAGAAGGGCAGGATGCGCAAGCCGAGGATCAGCTGGGTCCCCCTCTGGGTGCTGTCGATCCTGCTGCCACAACCCTTAGTCTGATCTGATCTTAGATAGGGAATGAACTCCGTATGCCTAAGCCAACCGACGAAACGAACAGGCGGGCGGGTAGGCGGCCACTACGCCTGCCAGAGAGGCGGGATGCGCAAGCCGTGGATCGATAGGGTGGTAGGTGGGTTTAGGCACATCTTCATATTTCTGCATGCCAATGCCATTTTTATGGCTTGTAAATTCATACAATGGTCCCTTAAGCCTTCACGTGAAGTTTCATGGCAAGACGACTCGTTTTCTATTTTTCACGATTTTCAAAACTTTTTATGGTTTAGGATTTTTTAAAATTGTTTTCGAAGGAGTTTTGGCCCCAAACTTGGTAGACGTGATCCTTGTCTTTTTGTTGGCATGCACAAAAAAATTCAGCTAAAAACTCGAAGTGTACAAGATTTTGTGACAATTTGAAAAAAGTGTCCCAATTTCAAACACTTTAATGGCTACTGGCAGCAAACCTGTAAAATCTGAAATGCTCTTTAAGGGGGTGTGAGTTCTCGAGGTTTGATGAGGGATAGGGGGCCAATATAAGGGCCAAGTACCAGCACCCATCGCTAATCATGTGCGCATACCCCCCGGCCCCCCCGATCGTCGGAACCCCAATGCCGCCGGTCAGGTTCTCCGACGATGGTGCCCCGATAAAGAAAAATGCGGCATCAGCACATGCCCAAGCCCAGCATGTGCTGCCGCAACCCTCGCTCTGATCCGATCTTAGACCAGAAATGAACTCCATATGCTTAGACTGGGAACTCCATAAGCCTTCACGTGAAGTTTCATGGCAAGACGACTCGTTTTCTATTTTTCACGATTTTCAAAACTTTTTATGGTTCAGGATTTTTTAAAATTGTTTTCGAAGGAGTTTGGCACCAAACATGGTAGACGTGATCCTTGTATTTTTGTTGGCATGCACAAAAAAATTCAGCTAAAAACTCAAAGTGTACAAGATTTTGTGACCATTTGAAAAAAGTGTCCCCATTTCAGACACTTTAATGTCTACTGGCAGCAAACCTGTAAAATCGCAAATGCTCTTTAAGGGGGTGTGAGTTCTCGAGGTTTGATGAGGGATAGGGGGCCAATATAAAGGCCAAGTACCAGCTCCCATCACACATCATGTGCGCACACCCCCCGGCCCCCCCGATCGCCGGAACACCAATACCACCAGTCAGGTTCTCCGGCGATGCTTCGGCAATGGTGCCTCGATGAAGAAAAATGTGGCTCCAGCACATGCTCGAGCCCAGCATCTGCTACCGTAACCCTAGGTCCAGTCTGATCCTAGACTGGGAATGAACTCCATATGCCTAAGCCAACCGACGAAACGAGTGGGCGGGCGGGAGGGCACTACGCCGGCCAGAGAGACGGGATGCGCAAGCCGTGGATCAATAGGGTGGTAGGTGGGTTTAGGCACATCTTCTTATTTCTGTGTGCCAATCCCATTTTTATGGCTTGTAAATTCATACAATGGTCCCTTAAGCCTTCACGTGAAGTTTCATGGCAAGACGACCCATTTTTTATTTTTCGTGATTTTTAAAACTTTTCACGGTTCGGGATTTTTTAAAATTTTTTCGGAAGGAGTTTTCACCCCAAACTTGGTAGACGTGATCCTTGTATTTTTTTTGGCATGCACAAAAACCTACAGCTAAAAAATCAAAGTGTACAAGATTTTGTGACCGTTTGAAAAAAGTGTCCCCATTTCAGACACTTTAATGGCTACAGGCAGCAAACCTGTAAAATCTCAAATGCTCTTTAAGGGGGTGTGAGTTCTCGAGGTTTGATGAGGGATAGGGGGCCAACAGAGGAGCCAGGTACCAGCACCCATCCCACATTATGTGTGCACACCCCCTCCGGCCCCCCGATCGTCGGAACCCCAATGCCGCCGGTCAGGTTCTTCGGTGATGCTCCGGTGATGGTGCCCCGGTGAAGAAAAATGCGGCACCAGCACATGCCTGAGCCCAGCATGTGTTGCCGCAACCCTCGATCCGGTCCGATCTTAGACTGGGAATGAACTCCGTATGCCTAAGTCAACCCATGAAACGAGCGTGCGGGCGGGCACCACGTCGGCCAGAGAGACAGGATGCGCAAGCCGTGGATCGATAGGGTGGTAGGTGGGTTTAGGCACATCTTCATATTTCTACATGCCAATGCCATTTTTATGGCTGGTAAATTCATACAATGGTCCCTTAATCCTTCACGTGAAGTTTCATGGCAAGACGACTCGTTTTCTATTTTTCACGATTTTTGAAACTTTTTGCGGTTCGAGATTTTTTAAATTTTTTCAGAGGGAGTTTTTGCCCGAAACTTGGTAGACATGATCCTTGTATTTTTTTTGGCGTGCACAAAAAAATTCAGCTAAAAACTCAAAGTGTACAAGATTTTGTGACCATTTCAAAAAAGTGTCCCCATTTTAGACACTTTAATGGCTACTGGCAGCAAACCTGTAAATTCTCAAATGCTTTTTAAGGGGGTGTGAGTTCTCGAGGTTTGATGAGGGATAGGGGGCCAATATAAGGCCCAAGCACCAGCACCCATTACATATCATGTTCCCACACCCCCCCGATCGTTAGAACCCCAATGCCGTCGGTCAAGTTCTTCGACAATGGTGCCCCGGCGAAGAAAAATGCGACACCAGCACATGCCCGAGCCCAACATGTGCTGTCGCAACCCTCGGTCCAGTCCGATCTTAGACTGGGAATGAACTCCATATGCTTAGACTGGGAATGAGCTCCGTATGCCTAAGTTAACCCACGAAACGAGCGTGCGGGCGCTCAACCGGCCAGAGGGGTGGGATGCGCAATCCGAGGATCAATCGGGTCCCCCTCTGAGTGCTGCCGATCCTGCTATCGCAACCCTCAGTCTGGTCCAATCTTAGACTGGGAATGAACTCCGTATGCCTAAGCCAACCGGCGAAACGAGTAGGCGGGCGGGTGGGCGGGCACTACGTCGGCCAGAGAGACGGGATGTGCAAGCCGTGGATCAATAGGGTGGTAGGTGGGTTTAGGCACATCTTCTTATTTCTGTGTGCCAATCCCATTTTTATGGCTTGTAAATTCATACAATGGTCCCTTAAGCCTTCACGTGAAGTTTCATGGTAGGACGACTCATTTTTTATTTTTCACGATTTTTAAAACTTTTTACGGTTCGAGATTTTTTAAAATTTTCTCGAAAGGAGTTTCCCCCCGAACCTGGTAGACATGATCCTTGTATTTTCTTTGGCATGCACAAAAAAATTCAGCTAAAAACTCAAAGTGTACAAGATTTTGTGACCATTTGAAAACAGTGTCCCCATTTCAGACACTTTAATGGCTACTGGCAGCAAACCTGTAAAATCTCAAATGCTCTTTAAGGGTGTGTGAGTTGTCTAGGTTTGATGAGGGATAGGGGACCAATATAAGGGCTAAGTACCAGTACCCATTGCACATCATGTACGCACACCCCCCCCGGCCCCCTCGATCATCGAAACCCCAATGTCATCGATCAGGTTCTTCGGGGATGCTCCGACGATGGTGCCCCGACAAAAAAAAATACGGCACCAGCACATGCCTGAGCCCAGCATTTGCTGCTGCAATCCTCGGTCCAGTCCAATCCGATCATAGACTGGGAATGAACTCCGTATGCTTAGACTGGGAATGAACTCCATATGCCTAAGTCAACCCATGAAACGAGTGTGCGAGCGCTCAGCCGGCTAGAGGGGTGGGATGCGTAAGTCGAGGATTGGTCGGATCATTGTCTCCGTGCTACCAATCCTGCTACCGCAACCCTCGATCTGACCCGATCTTAGATTGGGAATGAACTCCGTATGCCTAAGCCAGCCAACGAAACGAGGGGCAGGCGTGCGGGCGGGCACCACACCGGCCAGAGAGACGGGATGCGCAAGCCATGGATCGATAGGGTGGTAGGTGGGTTTCGGCATAGCTTCATATTTCTGCATGCCAATGCCATTTTTATGGCTTGTAAATTCATACAATGGTACCTTAAGCCTTCATGTGAAGTTTCATGGCAGGACGACTCGTTTTCTATTTTTCACGATTTTTGAAACTTTTTACGGTTTGGAATTTTTTAAAATTTTTTTGGAAGGAGTTTTGGCCCCAAGCTTGGTAGACGTGATCTCTGTATTTTTGTTGGCATGCACAAAAAAATTCAGCTAAAAACTCGAAGTGTACAAGATTTTGTGACCATTTGAAAAAAGTGTCCCCATTTCAGACACTTTAATGGCTACTGGCAGCAAACCTGTAAAATCTCAAATGCTTTTTAAGGGGGTGTGAGTTCTCTAGGTTTGATGAGGGATAAGGGGCCAATAAAAGGGGCAAGTACCAGTACCCATTGCACATCATGTGCGCACACCCCCCCGGCCCCCTCGATTGCCGGAACCCCAATGCCGCCGTTCAGGTTGTCCGACGATGCTCCGACGATGGTGCCCCGACGAAGAAAAATGCGACACCAGCACATGCCCGAGCCCAGCATGAGCTGCCACAACCCTCGGTCTGGTCTGATCTTGGACTGGGAATGAACTCCGTATGCCTAAGTCAAACTACGGAACGAGCGTGCGGGCACTCAGTCGGCTAGAGGGGCGGGATGTGCAAGCCGAGGATCGGTTGGGTCCCCCTTTGCATGCTGTCGATCCTACTGCCGTAACCCTAGGTCCGGTCTGATCTTAGACTGGGAATGAACTCCGTATGCTTAAGCCAACCGATGAAACAAGGGGGCGAGCGGGCGGGCACAATGTCGGCCAGAGAGACGGGATGCGCAAGCCGTGGATCGATAGGGTGGTAGTGGGTTTAGGCACATCTTCATATTTCTATGTGCCAATGCTATTTTTATGGCTTGTAAATTCATACAATGGTCCCTTAAGCCTTCACGTGAAGTTTCATGGCAAGAGGACTCGTTTTCTATTTTTCACGATTTTCAAAACTTTTTGCGGTTCGGGATTTTTTAAAATTTTTTCGGAAGGTGTTTTGGCTCCAAACTTGGTAGACGTGATCCTTGTATTTTTTTTGTCGTGGACAAAAAATTCAGTTAAAAACTCCAAGTGTACAAGATTTTGTGACCATTTGAAAAAAGTGTCCCTATTTCAGACTCTTTAATGGCTACTGGCAGCAAACCTGTAAAATCTCAAATGCTCTTTGAGGGGTGTGAGTTCTCGAGGTTTGATGAGGGATAGGGGGCCAATATAAGGGCCAAGTACCAGCACCCATCACACATCATTTGCACACACCCCCCAGTGGCCTCCCCGATCGTCGGAGCCCCAATGCCGCCGATCAGGTTCTCCGACGATGCTCTAGCGATGGTGCCCCAGCGAAGAATAATGCGGCACCAGCAAATGCCCGAGCCCAGCATGTGCTGTCGCAACCCTCGGTCTGGTCTGATGTTACACTGGGAATGAACTCCGTATGCCTAAGCCAACTGATGAGACGAACGTGCGGGCAGGCGGGTGCGAACTGCGTCGGCTAGAGAGGGATGCGCAGGCCGTGGATCGATAGGGTGGTAGGTGAGTTTAGGCACATCTTTAGATTTCTACGTGCCAATGCCATTTTTATGCCTCGTGAACTCATACGATGGTCCCTTAAGCCTTCACGTGAAGTTTAATGGCAAGACGACTCGTTTTTTATTTTTCATGATTTTCGAAACTTTTTGGGTTCAGGATTTTTTAAACTTTTTTCGGAAGGATTTTTGGCCCCAAACTTGGTAGACATGATCCTTGTATTTTTGTTGGCATGCATAAAAAATTTCAGCTAAAAACTCAAAGTGTACAAGATTTTGTGACCATTTGAAAAAAATGTCCCCATTTCAAACACTTTAATGGCTACTGGCAGCAAACCTATAAAATCTTAGATGCTCTTTAAGGGGTGTGAGTTCTCGAGGTTTGATGAGGGATAGGGGGCCAATATAAGGGCCAAGTACCGGCACCCATCGTACATCATGTGCGCACACCCCCCGACCCCCTCTATCGCCGGAACCCCAATGCCGTCGGTCAGGTTCTCCGGCGATGCTTCGGCGATGGTGCCCCAACGAAGAAAAATGCGGCACCAGCACATGCCCAACCAAGCATGTGCTACCGTAACCCTCGGTTCGGTCCAATCTTAGGCTGGGAATGAACTCCGTATGCTTAGATTGGGAATGAACTTCGTATGCCTAAGTCAACCTACAAAACGAGCGTGCGGGCGCTCAGCCGGCCAGAGGGGTGGCATGCACAAGCCGGGGATCGACCGGGTCCCCCTCTACGTGCTGCTGATCCTGCTGCCATAACCTTCAGTCTGGTCCGATCTTAGATTGGGAATGAACTCTATATGCCTAGGCCAACTGACGAAATGAGCGGGCGGGCGAGCGAGCGGGCACTATGTCGGCCAGAAAGACGGGATGCGCAAGTCGTGGATCGATAAGGTTGTAGGTGGGTTTAGGCACATCTTCATATTTTTGTGTGCCATGCCATTTTTATGGGTTGTAAATTCATACAATGGTCCCTTAAGCCTTCACGTGAAGTTTCATGGCAAGACGACTCGTTTTCTTTTTTTAATGATTTTCGAAACTTTTTATGGTTCAGGATTTTTTAAAATTTTTTTGGAAGGACTTTTGGCCCCAAACTTGGTAGACGTGATCCTTGTATTTTTTTTGGCATGCATAAAAAAATTCAGCTAAAAACTCGAAGTGTAAAAGATTTTGTTACCATTTGAAAAAAATGTCTCCATTTCAGACAATTTAATGGCTACTGGTAGCAAACATGTAAAATCTTAAATGCTCTTTAAGGGGGTGTGAGTTCTTGAGGTTTGATGAGGGATAGGGGGCCAATATAAGGGCCAAGTACTGGCAGCCATCGCACATCATATGCGCACACCCCCCGACCCCCCGATCGCCGGAGCAGCAATGCCGCCGGTCAAGTTCTCCGGCGATGCTCCAGCGATGGTGCCCCGACGAAGAAAAATGCGACACCAGCACATGCCCAGCCAAGCATATGCTACCGTAACCCTCGGTTCAGTCTGATCTTAGGCTGGGAATGAACTCCGTATGCTTAGACTGGGAATGAACTTAGTATGCCTAAGTCAAGCCACGAAACGAGCGTGTGGGCGCTCAACGGCTAGAGGGGCTGGATGCGCAAGCCGGGGATCGGTCGGGTCCCCCTTTGCGTGCCACTGATCCTGCTATCGTAACCCTCGGTCTAGTCCGATCTTAGACTGGGAATGAACTTCGTATGCCTAGGCCAACCGACAAAAGAGCGGGCCGGCGAGCGGGCGAGCACTACGCCGGCCAGAGAGACGGGATGCACAAGCCATGGATCGATAGGGTGGTAGGTGGGTTTAGGCACATCTTCATATTTCTGCGTGCTAATGCCTTTTTTATTTCTTGTAAATTCATACAATGGTCCCTTAAGCCTTCACATGAAGTTTCATGGCAAGACGACTCGTTTTCTATTTTTCATGATTTTGGAAACTTTTTGCGGTTCGAGATTTTTTAAAATTTTTTTGGAAGGATTTTTGGCCCCAAACTTGGTAGACGTGATCCTTATATTTTTGTTGGCATGCACAAAAAAATTCAGCTAAAAACTCGAAGTGTACAAGATTTTGTGACCATTTGAAAAAAATGTCCCCATTTCAGACACTTTAATGGCTACTGGCAGCAAACCTGTAAAATCTCAAATGCTTTTTAAGGGGGTGTGAGTTCTTGAGGTTTGATGAGGGATAGGGGGCCAATATAAGGGCCAAGTACCAGCACCCATCGCACATCATGTGAGCACACCCCCCGGCCCCCCGATCGTCAGAACCCCAATGCCGCCGTTCATGTTCTCCGGGGATGCTCCGACGATGGTGCCCCGGCGAAGAAAAATGCAGCACCAGCACATGCCCGAGCCCAGCATGTGCTGCCGCAACCCTCGGTCCGGTCTGATCTTAGACTGGGAATGAACTCCGTATGCTTTGACTGGGAATGAACTCCGTATGCCTAAGTCAACCCATGAAACGAGTGTGCGGGTGCTCAACCGGCCAGAGGGACGGGATGCGCAAGCGGGGGATAGGCCGAGTCCCCCTCTGCGTGCTGCCTATCCTGCTGCCGCATCCCTTTGGTCTAGTCTGATCTTATACTGGGAATGAACTCCGTAATCCTATGCCAACCGAAAAAACAAGCGGGCGGGCAGGCGGGTGGGCAGGCGGGCGGGCGGGTGGGCGGCGGGCGGGCACTACGTCGGCCAGAGAGACGGGATGCATAAGCAGTGGATCGATAGGGTGGTAGGTGGGTTTAGGCACATCTTCATATTTCTACGTGCCAATGTCTTTTTTATGGCTTGTAAATTCATACAATGGTCCTTTAAGCCTTCACATGAAGTTTCGTGGCAATACGACTCGTTTTCTATTTTTCATGATTTTCAAAACTTTTTGCGGTTTGGGATTTTTTAAAATTTTTTCGGAAGGCTTTTTGGACCCAAACTTGGTAGACGTGATCCTAGTATTTTTGTTGGCACGTAAAAAAAAATTCAGCTAAAAACTTGAAGTGTACAAGATTTTGTGACCATTTGAAAAAGTGTATCCATTTCAGACACTTTAATTGCTACTGGCAGCAAACCTGTAAAATCTCAAATGCTCTTTAAAGGGGTGTGAGTTCTCGAGGTTTGATGAGGGATAAGGGGCCAATATAAGGGCCAAGTACCAGCACCCATCGCACATCATGTGCGCACAACCCCCCCGATCGCTGGAACCCCAATGCCGCCGGTCAGGTTCTCCGGTGATGCTCCGACGATGGTGCCCCGGCGAAGAAAAATGCGGCACTAGCACATGCCCGATCCCAGCATGTGCTGCCACATCCCTCGGTCCGGTCCGATCTTAGACTGGGAATGAACTCCGTATGCCTAAGTTAACCCATGAAACGAGCGTGCGGGCGCTCAGCCGACTAGAGGGGCGGGATGCGCAAGCCAGGTATCGATCGGGTCCCCCTCTACATGCTACCGATCCAGCTGCTGCAACCCTCGGTCTGGTATGATCTTAGAATGAGAACGAACTCCGTATGCCTAAGCCAACCGACGAAACGAGCGGGCGGGCGGGCTGGCGGGCACTACGTCGGCCAGAGAGACGGGGTGCACAAGCCGTGGATCGATAGGGTGGTAGGTGGGTTTAGGCACATCTTCATATTTCTGCATGCCAATGCCATTTTTATGGCTTGTAAATTCTTACAATGGACCCTTAAGCCTTCACGTGAAGTTTCATGGCAAGATGACTCGCTTTATATTTTTCACGATTTTTGAAACTTTTTGCGGTTCGAGATTTTTTAAAATTTTTTCGGAAGGAGTTTTGGCCCCAAACATGGTAGACGTGATCCTTGTATTTTTGTTGGCATGCATAAAAAAATTAACCTAAAAAATCGAAGTGTACAAGATTTTGTGACCATTTGAAAAAAGTGTCCCCATTTCAGACACTTTAATGGCTACTGGCAGCAAACCTATAAAATCTCAAATGCTCTTTAAGGGGGTGTGAGTTCTCGAGGTTTCATGAGGGATAGGGGGCCAATATAAGGGCCAAGTTCCAGCACCCATTGCACATCATGTGCGCACACCCCCCCTCGACCTCTCCGATTGCCAAAACCCTAATGCCGTCGGTCAGGTTCTCCGATGAAGAAAAATGCGGCACTAGCACATCTTCATATTTCTGCGTGCCAATGCCATTTTTATGGCCTATAAATTCATACAATGGTCCCATAAGCCTTCACGTGAAGTTTCATGGCAAGACGACTCATTTTTTATTTTTCACGATTTTTGAAAATTTTTTGCGGTTCGTGATTTTTTAAAATTTTTTCGGAAGGAGTTTTGGCCCCAAAGTTGGTGGACATGATCCTTGTATTTTTGTTGGCATGCACAAAAAAATCAGCTAAAAACTCGAAGTGTACAAGATTTTGTGACCATTTGAAAAAAGTGTCCCCATTTTAGTCACTTTAATGGCTACTGGCAGCAAACCTATAAAATCTCAAATGCTCTTTAAGGGGGTGTGAGTTCTCAAGGTTTGATGAGGGATAGGGGGCCAATATAAGGGCCAAGTACCAGCACCCATCGCACATCATGTGCGCACACCCCCCTCGACCCCCCGATCAATGGAACCCCAATGCCGCCGGTCAGGTTCTCCGGCGATGCTTCGACGATGGTGCCCCGATGAAGAAAAATGTGACACCAACACATGTCTGAGCCTAGTATGTGCTGCCGTAACCTTCGGTCCAGTCTGATCTTAGACTGGGAATGAACTTCTATGCTTAGACTGGGAATGAACTTTGTATGCTTAGACTGGGAATGAACTCCGTATGCCTAAGTCAAACCACGAAACGAGCGTGCGGGAGCTCAGCCGGCCAGAGGGGCAGGATGCACAACTACGGATCGATCGGGTCCCCTTCTGCATGCTGCCGATCTTGATACCGCAACCCTTGATCTGGTCCAATCTTAGACTGGGAATGAACTTCATATGCCTAAGCCAATCGATGAAACGAGCGGGCGGGCAGGCACTACGCTGGCTAGAGCGACGGGATGCGCAAGCCGTGGATCAATAGGGTGTAGGTGGGTTTAGGCACATCTTCATATTTCTGCGTGCCAATGCCATTTTTGTGGCTTGTGAATTCATACAATGGTCCCTTAAGCCTTCACGTGAAGTTTCATGGCAAGACGACTCATTTTCTATTTTTCATGATTTTCGAAACTTTTTGAGGTTCAGGATTTTTTAAAATTTTTTCAGAAGGAGTTTTTGCCCCAAACTTGGTAGACATGATCCTTGTGTTTTTGCTGGCATGCACAAAAAAAAAATCAGCTCAAAACTCAAAGTGTACGATATTTTGTGACCATTTGAAAAAAGTGTCCCCATTTCAGACACTTTAATGGCTACTGGCAGCAAACCTGTAAAATCTCAAATCCTCCTTAAGGGGGTGTGAGTTCTCGAGGCTTGATGAGGGATAGGGGCCCAATATAAGGCCAAGTACCAGCACCCATCACACATCATGTGCGCACACCCCCCGACCCCCCAGATCGTCGGAACCCCAATGCCCCGGTCAGGTTCTCTGACGATGCTCCGGCGATGGTGCCCCGGTGAAGAAAAATGTGGCACAACACATGCCCGAGCCCAGCATGTGCTGCCGCAAACCTCGGTCTAGTCAGATCTTAGACTGGGAATGAACTCCGTATGCTTTGACTGGGAATGAACTCCATATGCCTAAGTCAACCCACGAAACGAGCGTGCAGGCGCTCAGCCGTCCAAAGCGATGGGATGCGCAGGTCGGGGATTGGTCAGGTCCCCCTCTGCGTACTGTGAATCCTACTACTGCAACCCTCAGTTTGATCCGATCTTAGACAGGGAATGAACTCCGTATGCCTAAGCCAACCGACGAAACGAACGGGCGGGCAGGCTGGCGGGCACTACGTCGGCCAGAGAGATGAGATGCGCAACCCGTGGATCGATAGGGTGATAGGTGGATTTTTCCACATCTTCATATTTCTGGATGCCAATGCCATTTTTATGGCTTGTAAATTCATACAATGGTCCTTTAAGCCTTCACGTGAAGTTTCATGGCAAGACGACTCGTTTTCTATTTTTCATGATTTTTGAAACTTTTTATGGTTCGGGATTTTTTAAAATTTTTTCGGAAGGAGTTTTTGCCCCAAACATGGTAGACGTGATCCTTGTGTTTTTGTTGGCATGCACAAAAAAAATCAGCTAAAAGCTCAAAGTGTACAAGACTTTGTGACCATTTGAAAAAAGTGTCCCCATTTCAGGCACTTTAATGGCTACTGGCAGCAAACTTGTAAAATCTCAAATACTTTTTAAGGGGGTGTGAGTTCTCGATTTTTGATGAGGGATAGGGGAATATATAAGGGCCAAGTACCAGCACCCATCGCACATCATGTGCGCACACCCCCCCGGCCCCCCCGATCGTGGAACCCCAATTCTGTCGGTCGGGTTCTTCGGCGATGGTGCCCCAACGAGGAAAAATGCAGCACCAGCACATGCCCGAGCCTAGCATGTGCCACCGCAACACTCGGTCCGGTCTGATCTTAATTGGGAATGAACTCCGTATGCTTAGACTGGGAATGAACTTTGTATGCATAAGTCAACCCACAAAACGAGCGTGCGGGCGCTCAGTCGGCCAGAGGGGCGGGATGCGTAAGTCGAGGATCGGTCGGGTCCCCCTCTGCGTGCTGTCGATCCTGCTGCCACAACCCTCGGTCCGGTCCAGTCTTAGACTGGGAATGAACTCCCTATGCCTAAGCCAACTGACGAAACGAGCGGGCAGGCGGGCGGGCACTACGCCGGCAAGAGAGACGGGATGCGCAAGCCGTGGATCGATAAGGTGGTAGGTGCGTTTAGGCACATCTTCATATTTCTATGTGCCAATGCCATTTTTATGGCTTGTAAATTCATACAATGGTCCCTTCAGCCTTCATGTGAAGTTTCATGGCAAGACGACTCGTTTTCTATTTTTCATGATTTTTGAAATATTTTGCGGTTCGAGATTTTTGAAAATTTTTTCAAAAGGAGTTTTCACCCCAAACTTGGTAGACATGATACTTGTATTTTTGTTCACATGCATAAAAAAATTCAGCCAAAAACTCAAAGTGTACAAGATTTTGTGACCATTTGAGAAAAGTGTCCCCATTTCGAGACACTTTATTGGCTACCGGCAGCAAACCTATAAAATCTCAAATGCTTTTTAAGGGGGTGTGAGTTCTCGAGGTTTGATGAGGGATAGGGGGCCAATATAAGGGCCAAGTACCAGCACCCATCGCACATCATGTGCGCACACCCCCCGGCCCCCCCGATCGTCGGAACCCTAATGCCGTCGGTCAGGTTCTCCGATGATGCTCCGACGATGGTGCCCTGGCAAAGAAAAAAGTGACACCAGCACATGCTCGAGCCTAGCATGTGCTATCACAACCCTTGGTCTGATCTGATCTTAGACTGGGAATGAACTCCGTATGTTTAAACTAGGAATGAAATCCGTATGCCTAAGTCAACCCATGAAACGAGCGTGCGGGCGCTCAGCCGGCCAGAGGGGCGAGATGCGCAAGCTAGGGATCGACCGGGTCCCCCTCTATGTGGTGCCAATCCTGCTACTGCAACCCTCGGCCCGGTCCGATCTTAGACTGGGAATGAACTCCGTATGCCTAAGCCAACTGACGAAACGAGCGGGCGGGCGGACGGGCGGGCGGGCACTACACTGGCCAGAGAGACTGGAGTGCAAGCCGTGGATCGATCGGATGGTAGGTGGGTTTAGGCACATCATATTATTTCTGTGTGCCAATGCCATTTTTATGGCTTGTAAATTCAGACAATGGTCCCTTAAGCCTTCAAGTGAAGTGTCGTGGCAAGACGACTTGTTTTCTATTTTTCATGATTTTTGAAACTTTTTAAGGTTTGGGATTTTTTAAAATTTTTTCGGAAAGAGTTTTGGCCCCAAACTTGGTAGACGTGATCCTTGTATTTTTGTTGGCATGCACAAAAAAATTCAGCTAAAAACTCGAAGTGTACAATATTTTGTGACCATTTGAAAAAAGTGTCCCCATTTTATACACTTTAATGGCTACTGGTAGCAAACCTGTAAAATCTCAAATGCTCTTTAAGGGGGGGTGTGTTCTTGAGGTTTGATGAAGGATAGGGGGCCAATATAAGGGCCAAGTGCCAGCACCCATCGCACATCATGTGCGCACACCCCCGCCGGCCCACCCAATCGCTAGAACCCCAATACCGTCGGTCAGGTTCTCCGGCAATGCTTCAGCGATGGTGCCCCGACGAAGAAAAATGCGGCACCAGCACATGCCCGAGCCCAGCATGAGCTGTCGCAACCCTCGGTCTGGTCCGATGTTAGACTGGGAATGAACTCCGTATGCCTAAGCCAACTGACGAAACGAGTCGGCGGATGGGAAGGCGGGCACTATGCCGGCAAGAGAGACGGGATGCACAAGCCATGGATCGATAGGTTGGTAGGTGGGTTTAGGCACATCTTCATATTTCTGCATGCCAATGCCATTTTTATGGCTTGTAAATTCATACAATGGTCCCTTAAGCCTTCACGTCAAGTTTCATGGCAAGACGACTCGTTTTCTATTTTTCATGAATTTTGAAACTTTTTGCGGTTTGGGATTTGTTAAAATTTTTTCGAAAAGGGTTTTGGTCCCAAACTTGGTAGACATGATCCTTGTATTTTTGTTGGCATGCACAAAAAAATTCAGTTAAAAACTCGAAGTGTACAAGATTTTGTGACATTTGAAAAAAGAGTCCCCATTTTAGACACTTTAATAGCTACTGGCAGCAAACCTGTAAAATTCAAATGCTCTTTAAGGGGGTTTGTGTTCTCGAGGTTTGATGAGGGATAGGGGGCCAATATAAGGAACAAGTACCAGCACCCATCGCACATCATGTACGCAAACCCCCCGGCCCCCCCGATCGCTGGAACCCCAATACCGTCGGTCAGGTTCTCCAACGATGCTCCGGCCATGGTCCCTCGACGAAGAAAAATGTGGCACCAGCACATGCCCGAGCCCAGCATGTGCTGCCACAACCCTTGGTCCGGTCTGATCTTAGACTGGGAATGAACTCTGTATGCCTAGACTGGGAATGAACTCCGTATGCCTAGGTCAACCCACGAAATGAGCGTAGGGGCGCTCAGCCGACCAGAGGCACAAGATACGCAAGTCGGGGATCGGCTGGGTCCCCTTCTGCGTGCTGTCAGATCCTTCTGCTACAACCTTCAGCCCGGTCTGATCTTAGACAGGGAATGAACTCCATATGCCTAAGCCAACCGACGAAATGAGCGGGTGGGCGGGCAGGGCGGCACTACGCCGGCCAGAGAGACGGGATGCGCAAGCTGTGGATCGATAGGGTGGTAGGTGGGTTTAGGCACATCTTCATATTTCTACATGCCAATGCCATTTTTATGGCTTGTAAATTCATACAATGGTCCCTTAAGCCTTCACGTGAAGTTTCATGGCAAGACGACTCGTTTTCTATTTTTCACGATTTTTGAAACTTTTTACGATTCGGGATTTTTTAAAATTTTTTTGAAAAGAGTTTTTGTCCCAAACATGGTAGACGTGATCCTTGTATTTTTTTTGGCATGCACAAAAAAATTCAGCTAAAAACTTGAAGTGTACAAGATTTTGTGACCATTTGAAAAAAGTTTCCCCATTTTAGACACTTTAATGGCTACTGGCAGCAAACCTGTAAAATCTCAAATGCTCTTTAAGGGGGTGTGTGTTCTCGAGGTTTGATGAGGGATAGGGGGCCAATATAAGGGCCAAGTACCAGCACCCATAACACATCATGAGCGTACACCCCCCCGGCCCCTTCGATCGCCGAAACCCCAATACCGCCGGTCAGGTTCTCCGGCAATGCTACGGCGATGGTGCCCCGACGAAGAAAGATGTGGCACCAGCACATGCCCGAGCCCAGCATGAGCTATCGTAACCCTCGGTCTGGTCCGATCTTAGACTGGGAATGAACTCCGTATGCCTAAGCCAACCGACGAAACGAGCGGGCGGGCGGCGGATGGGCAGTACGCCTGCCAGAGAGATGGGATGCGCAAGCCGTGGATCGATAGGGTGGTAGGTGGGTTTAGGCACATCATCATATTTCTGCATGCCAATGCCATTTTTATCTGTTGTAAATTCATACAATGGTCCCTTAAGCTTTCACGTGAAGTTTAATGGCAAGACGACTCATTTTCTACTTTTCATGATTTTTGAAACTTTTTACGGTTCAAAATTTTTTAAAATTTTTTCAGTAGGAGTTTTGGCCCCAAACTTGGTAGATGTGATCCTTGTATTTTTTTTGCTTGCTCTAAAAAATTCAGCTAAAAATTCGAAGTGTACAAGATTTTGTGACCATTTGAAAAAAGTGTCCCCATTTCAGACACTTTAATGGCTACTGGCGGCAAACCTGTAAAATCTCAAATGCTCTTTAAGGGGGTGTGAGTTCTTAAGGTTTGATGAGGGATAGGGGGCCAATATAAGGGCCAATACCAGCACCCATCACACATCATGTGCACACACCCCCCCCAGCTCCCCCGATCGTCGGAACCCCAATGCCGCCAGTAAGGTTCTCCGGGGATGTTTCGACGTTGGTGCCCCAGCAAAGAAAACTGCTGCACCAGCACATGCCCGAGCCCAGCATGTGCTGTCGCAACCCTCGGTCCAGTCCGATCTTAGACTGGGAATGAACTCCGTATGCTTAGATTGGGAATGAACTCCATATGCCTAAGTCAACCCACGAAATGAGCGTGCGGGCACTCAGCCGGCCAGAGGGGCGGGATGGGCAAGCCGGGGGTCGACCGGGTCCCCCTCTGCGTGCTGCCGATCCTATTGCCGTAATCCTCGGTCTGGTCTGATCTTAGACTGGGAATGAACTCCGTATTCCTAAGCCAACCGACGACACGAGCGGGCGAGCGGGCGGGCGGGCACTACGTCGGCCAGAGAGACGGGATGCGCAAGCCATGGATCGATAGGGTGGTAGGTGGGTTTAGGCACATCTTCATATTTCTGTGTGCCAATGCCATTTTTATGGCTTGTAAATTCATACAACGGTCCCTTAAGCCTTCACGTGAAGTTTCATGGCAAGACGACTCGTTTTCTATTTTTCACGATTTTCAAAACTTTTTGTGGTTCGGGATTTTTTAAAATTTTTTCGAAAGGATTTTTGGCCCATAACTTGGTAGACGTGATCCTTGTATTTTTGTTGGCATGCACAAAAAAATTCAGCTACAAACTGGAAGTGTACAAGATTTTGTGACCATTTGAAAAAAGTGTCCCCATTTCAGACACTTTAATGGCTACTGGCAGCAAACCTGTAAAATCTCAAATGCAATTTTAGGGGGTGTGAGTTCTCGAGGTTTGATGAGGGATAGGGGGCCAATATAAGGGCCAAGTACCAGCACCCATCGCACATCATGTGCGCACACCCCCCGGCCCCCGCGATCACCGGAACCCTAATGCCGTCGGTCAGGTTCTCCGGTGATGCTCTGACGATGGTGCCCCGGTGAAGAAAAAAGTGACACCAGCACATGCTCGAGCCTAGCATGTGCTGTCGTAACCCTTGGTCCAATCCGATCTTAGACTGGGAATGAACTCCATATGCTTAGACTGCGAATGAACTCCGTATGCCTAAGTCAACCCACGAAACGAGCGTTCGGGCGCTCAGCCAGCCAGAGGGGTGAGATGCGCAAGCTGGGGATCGACCGGGTCCCCCTCTGCGTGCTGCGATCCTACTACCGTAACCCTCAGTCTGGTTCGATCTTAGACTGGGAATGAACTCTGTATCCTAAGCCAACCGACGAAACGAGCGGGTGGGCGGGCACTACACCGGCCAGAAAGACTGGATGCGCAAGCCGTGGATCGATCGGGTGGTTCGTGGGTTTAGGCACATCTTATTATTTCTGCATGCCAATGCCATTTTTATGGCTTGTAAATTCATACAATGGTCCTGTAAGCCTTCACGTGAAGTTTCATGGCGAGACGACTCGTTTCCATTTTTCACAATTTTTGAAACTTTATGCGGTTCGGGATTTTTTAAAATGTTTTCAAAAGGAGTTTTGGCCCCAAAATTGGTAGACATGATCCTTGTATTTTTGTTGGCATGCACAAAAAAATTCAGCTAAAAACTCAAAGTGTACAAGATTTTGTGACCATTTGAAAAAAGTGTCCCCATTTCAGACACTTTAATGGCTACTGGCAGCAAACCTGTAAAATCTCAAATGCTCGCTAAGGGGGTGTGAGTTCTCGAGGTTTGATGAGGGCTAGGGGGCCAATATAAGGGCCAAGTACCAGCACTCATCGCACATCATATGCGTACACTCATCGCACATCATATGCGCACACCCCCCCGGCCCCCCCGATCGTCGGAACCCTAATGCCGTCGATCAGGTTCTCCGGTGATGCTCCGGCGATGGTGCCCCGAGGAAAAAAAAAGTGACACCAGCACATGCCCGAGCCAAGCATCTGCTACCGCAACGCTTGGTCCAATCCGATCTTAGACTGGGAATGAACTCCATATGCTTAGACTGGGTATGAACTCCGTATGCCTAAGTCAACCCACGAAACGGGCGTGCGGGTGCTCAGCCGGCCAGAGGGGCGAGATGCGCAAGCTGGGGATCGATCGGGTCCCCCTCTGCGTGCTGCCAATCTTGCTGCCGTAACCCTCAGTCTGGTCCGATCTTAGACTGGGAATGAACTCTGTATCATAAGCCAACTGATGAAACGAGCGGGCGGGCGGGCGGGCGGGCACTACACCGACCAGAGAGACTGGAGACGCAAGCCGTGGATCGATCGGGTGGTAGGTGGGTTTAGGCACATCTTATTATTTCTGCATGCCAATGCCATTTTTATGGCTTGTAAATTCATACAATGGTCCCTTAAGCCTTCACGTGAAGTTTAATGGCAAGACGACTCGTTTTTTATTTTTCACGATTTTTGAAACTTTTTGCGGTTCGAGATTTTTTAAAATTTTTTCGAAAGGATTTTTGGCCCCAAACTTGGTAGACGTGATCCTTGTATTTTTCTTGGCACGCACAAAAAAGTTCAGCTAAAAACTCGAAGTGTACAAGATTTTGTGACCATTTGAAAAAAGTGTCTCAATTTCAGACACATTAATGGCTACTGGCAGCAAACCTGTAAAATCTCAAATGCTCTTTAAGGGGGTGTGAGTTTTCGAGGTTTGATGAGGGCTAGGGGGCCAATATAAGGGCCAAGTACTAGCACCCATCGCACATCATGTGCGCACCCCCCCGACCCCCTCGATCGTCGGAACCCAAATGTCGTCGGTCAAGTTCTCTTCCGATGCTCCGACGATGGCACCCCGATGAAGAAAAATGCGGCACCAGCACATGCTCGAGCCCAGCATGTGCTGTCGTAACCCTCGGTCTGATTCGATCTTAGACTGGGAATGAACTCCGTATGCCTAAGTCAACCCACGAAATGAGCGTACGGGCGCTCAGCCGGCCAGAGGGGCGGGATGCGCAAGCCGGGGATCGATCGGGTCCCCCTTTGTGTGCTGCCGCTCCTGCTGCCGCAACCCTCGGTCTGGTCCAATCTTACACTGGGAATGAACTCCGTATGCCTAAGCCAACTGATGAAACAAGTGGGCACTACGTCGGCCAGAGAGACGGGATGCGTAAGCCATGGATCGATAGGGTGGTAGGTGGGTTTAGCCACATCTTCATAATTCTGTGTGCCAATGCCATTTTTATGGCGTGTAAATCCATATAATGGTCCCTTAAGCCTTCACGTGAAGTTTAATGGCAAGACGACTCATTTTCTATTTTTCATGATTTTGGAAACTTTTTGCGGTTTGGGATTTTTTAAAATTTTTTCGGAAGGAGTTTTGGCCCCAAACTTGGTAGACGTGATCCTTGTATTTTTGTTGGCATGCACAAAAACATTCAGCTAAAAACTCGAAGTGTACAAGATTTTGTGACCATTTGAAAAAAGTGTCCCTATTTCAGACACATTAATGGCTACTGGCAGCAAACCGGTAAATCTCAAATGCTCTTTAAGGGGGTGTGAGTTCTCGAGGTTTGATGAAGGATAGGGGGCCAATATAAGGGCCAAGTACCAGCACTCATCTCACATCATGTGCGCACACCCCCCGGCCCCCCGATCGTCGAAATGCCAATGCCGTCGATCAAGTTCTTCGGTGATGCTCCGGCAATGGTGCCCCGGTGAAGAAAAATACGGCACCAACACATGCCCGAGCCCAACATTTGCTGCCGCAACCCTCGGTCCGATCCGATCTTAGACTGGGAATGAACTCCGTATGCTTAAATTGGGAATGAACTCCGTATGCCTAAGTCAACCCACGAAACGAGCGTGCGAGCGCTCAACCGGCCAAAGGGACTGGATGTGCAAGCCGAGGATCGGTCGGTCCACCGCTGCGTGCTGCTGATCCTGCTGTCGTAACCCTCGGTCCGGTCTGATCTTAGACTGGGAATGAACTCCCAACGCCATTTTTATGGCTTGTAAATTCAAGGCAAGACGACTCGTTTTCTATTTTTCACGATTTTGGAAACTTTTTGCAGTTCAGAATTTTTTAAAATTTTTTTGAAAGGAGTTTTGGCCCTTAACTTGGTAGACACGATCCTTGTATTTTTGTTGGCATGTGTACAAGATTTTGTGACCATTTGAAAAAAGTGTCCCCATTTCAGACACTTTAATGGCTACTGGCAACAAACCTGTAAAATCTCAAATGCTCTTTAAGCGAGTGTGAGTTCTCGAGGTTTGATGAGGGATAGGGGGCCAATATAAGGGCCAAGCACCAGCACCCATCGCACATCATGTGCGCACACACCTCCGGCCCCCCCGATCGCCGAAACCCCAATGCCGTCGGTCAGGTTCTTCGGCGATGCTCCGGCGATGGTGCCCCGGCAAAGAAAAATGTGGCACCAGTGCATGCCCGAGCCCAGCATATGCTACCGCAACCCTTGATCCGGTCTAATCTTAGACTGGGAATGAACTCTATATGCTTAGACTACGAATGAACTCCGTATCCTAAATCAACCCACGAAACGAGCGTACGGGCGCTCAGCCGGCTAGAGGGGTGGGCTGCGCAAGCCGGGGATCGGTCGGGTCCTCCTCTATGTGCTGTTGATCCTGCTACCTCAACCCTCGGTTCGGTCCACTCTTAGACTGGGAATGAACTCCGTATGCGTAAGCCAACCGACGAAACAAGCAGGCGAGCGGGCGGGCGAGCACTATGCCGGCCAGAGAGGCGGGATGCGCAAGCTGTGGATCGATAGGGTGGTAGGTGGGTTTAGGCATATCTTCATATTTCTACGTGCCAATGCCATTTTTATGGCTTTTAAATTCATAAAATGGTCCCTTAAGCCTTCACGTGAAGTTTCATGGCAAGGCGACTCGTTTTCTATTTTTCACGATTTTCAAAACTTTTAGAGATTCGGGTTTTTTTAAAATTTTCAGAAGGAGTTTTGATCCCAAACTTGGTAGACGTGATCTTTGTATTTTCGTTGGCATGCACAAAAAAATTCAGCTAAAAACTCAAAGTGTACAAGATTTTGTGACCATTTGAAAAAATTGTCCCCATTTCAGACACTTTAATGGCTACTGGCAGCAAACCTGTAAAATCTCAAATGCTCTTTAAGGGGGTGTGAGTTCTCAAGGTTTGATGAGGGATAAGGGGCCAATATAAGGTCCAAGTACCAGCATCCATCACACATCATGGGTGCACACCCCCCCGATCGCCGCAACCTTAATGCTGTCGGTCAGGTTCTCCGACGATGCTCCGGCGGTAGTGCCCCAGCGAAGAAAAATGCGGCACCAACACATGCCCGAGCCCAGCATGTGCTGTCGCAACCCTTGGTCCGATCCAATCTTAGACTGGGAATGAACTCCATCTACTTAGACTGGGAATGAACTCCGTATGCCTAAGTCAACCCACGAAACGAGCGTGCGGGCGCTCAACCGACCAGAGGGGCATGATGCGCAAGCCAGGGATCGGTCGGGTCCCCCTCTTGCGTGCTACCGATCCTGCTGCCGCAACCCTCGATTCAGTCTGATCTTAGACTAGGAATGAACTCCGTATGCCTAAGCCAACCGATGAAACGAGCAGGCGGGCGGTTGGGTACTACGTCGGCCAGAGAGGCGGGATGCGCAAGCCATAGATCGATAAGGTGGTAGGTGGGGTCTAAGCACATCTTCATATTTCTACGTGCCAATGCCATTTTTATGGCTTGTAAATTCATACAATGGGCCTTAAGCCTTCACGTGAAGTTTCATGACAACACGACTCGTTTTCTATTTTTTCACGATTTCTGAAACTTTTTAGGGCTCGGGATTTTTTAAAATTTTTTCGGAAGGAGTTTTTGGCCCCAAACTTGGTAGACGTGACATGCCAACAAAATACAAGGATCACATCTACCAAGTTTTGGCCCCAAACTTGGTAGACGTGATCCTTGTATTTTTGTTGGCGTGCACAAAAAAATTTAGCTAAAAACTCGAAGTGTACAAGATTTTGTGACCATTCGAAAAAAGTGTCCCCATTTCAAACACTTTAATGGCTACTGGCAGCAAACCTATAAAATCCCAAATGCTCTTTAAGGGAGCGTGAGTTCTTAAGGTTTGATATGGGATAGGGGACCAATATAAGGGCCAACTACCAGCACCCGTCACACATCATGTGCGCACACCCCCCCGACCCCTCCGATCACTGGAACCCCAATGCCGCCAGTCAGGTTCTCCGGTGATGCTCCGACGATGGTGCCCTGGTGAAGAAAAATGTAGCACCAGCACATGCCTGAGCCCAACATGTGCTGTCGCAATCCTCGGTCCGGTTCGATCTTAGACTGGGAATGAACTCCGTATGCTTTGACTGGGAATGAACTCCGTATGCCTAAATCCACCCACGAAACTAGCGTGCGGGCGCTCAGCCGGCTAGAGGGACGGGATGCGCAAGTCAGGGATCGACCGGGTCCCCCTCTACGTGCTGTCGATTCTGCTGTCGCAATCTTCGGTCTCATCCGATCTTAGACTATGAATGAACTCTGTATGCCTAAGCCAACTGACGAAACGAACGGGCAGGCGGACGGGCGAGCACCACACCGGCCAGAGAGATGGGATACGCAAGCTGTGGATCGATAGGGTGGTAGGTGGGTTTAGGCACATCTTCATATTTCTGCATGCCAATGCCATTTGTATGGCTTGTAAACTCATACAACGGTCCCT
>NW_019167849.1:4938924-4977214 GCF_002303985.1 Durio zibethinus | reverse complement strand
TTTTCAAATGGTCATAAAATATTGTACATTCGAGGTTATTTAGCCTGAATTTTTTGTGCATGCCAAAAAAAAAATACCAAGGATCACGTCTACCAATTTTTTGAGCCAAAACTCCTTCCAAAAAAAATTTTTTTTTTTAAAAAATCCAAAAAACATAAGTTTCCCAAAAATTATGACAAAATAGAAAAACGAGTCCGTCTTGCCATGAAACTTCACGTGAAAGGCTTAAAGGGACTATTGTATGAATTTAACCAGGCCATTAAAAATGGCATTGGCATGCAGAAATATGAAGATGTGCCTAAACCCACCTACCACCCTATCGATCCACGGCTTGTGCATCACGTCTCTCTGGCCGACGTAGTGCTCGGTCGCCCGCCCGCCCGCCCACCCACTCGTTTCGTCGGTTGGCTTAGGCATACGGAGTTCATTCCCAGTCTAAGATCAGACCGAACCGAGGGTTGTGGCAGCAAGATTGGCAGCACACAGAGAGGGACCCGATCGATCCTAGGCTTGCGCATCCCGCCTCTCTGGCCGGCTGAGCGCCCTTACGCTCTTTTCATGGGTTGACTTAGGCATACGGAGTTCATTCCCAATCTAAGCATACGGAGCTTATTCCCAATCTAAGATTGGACCGGATCGAGGGTTGTGGCAGCACATGCTGCACTCGGGCATTTATTGGTGCCGTATTTTTCTTCATCGGGGCACCATCGTCGGAGCATCGTCGGAGAACCTGACCGACGGCATTGGGGTTCTGACGATCGGGGGGGCCGAGGGGTGTGCGCACATGATGTGCAATGGGTGCTGGTACTTGGCCCTTATATTGGCCCCCTATCCCTCATCAAACCGCGAGAACTCACACCCCCTTAAAGATCATTTGAAATTTTACAGGATTGCTACCAGTAGCAATTAAAGTGTCTGAAATGGGGACACTTTTTTCAAATGGTCACAAAATCTTGTACACTACGAGTTTTTAGCTGAATTTTTTTTTTGCATGCCAACAAAAATACATGGATTACGTCTACCAGGTTTGGGGCCAAAACTCCTTCTGAAAAGATTTTAAAAAATCATGAACCGGAAAACGTTTCGAAAATCATGAAAAATAGAAAATGAGTCGTCTTTCCATGAAACTTCACGTGAAGGCTTAAGGGACCATTGTATGAATTTATAGGCCACAAAAATGGCCTTGGCACATAGAAATATGAAGATGTGCCTAAACCCACCTACCACCCTATCGATCCACGGCTTGCGCATCCCGTCTCTCTGGCCGGCGTAGTGCCCGCCCGCCCACCCACTTGTTTCGTCAATTGGCTTAGGCATACGGAGTTCATTCCTAGTCTAAGATTGAACCAGGCCAAGGGTTGCGACAACAGGATCGACAGCACGCAGAGGGTGACCCGGTCGATCCCTGGCTTGCGCATCCCGACCCTCTGGCAGGCTAAGCGCTCGCACGCTCGTTTCGTGGGTTGACTTAGGCATACGGAGTTCATTGCCAGTCTAAGCATACAGAGTTCATTCCAGTCTAAGATCGAACCTGATCGAGGGTTGCGACAGCACATGCTGGGCTCGGGCATGTGCTGGTGCCGTATTTTTCTTCACCGCGCACCATCACCGGAGAACCTGACCGGCGGTATTAAGGTTCCAACGATCGGGGGGCCGGGGGGTGTACGCACATGATGTGCGATGGGTGCTGGTACTTGGCCCTTATATTGGCCCCCTATCCCTCATCAAACCTCAAGAACTCACACCCACTTAAAGAGCATTTAAGATTTTACAGGTTTGCTGCCAGTACCCATTAAAGTGTCTGAAATGGGGACACATTTTTCAAATGGTCACAAAATTTTGTACACTTCGAGTTTTTAGCTGAATTTTTTTATGCATGCCAAAAAAAATACAAGGATCACGACTACCAAGTCTGGGGCCAAAAATCCTTCCAAAAAAATTTTAAAAAATCTTGAACCGTAAAAAGTTTCAAAAATCATGAAAAATAGAAAACGAGTCATCTTGCCATGAAACTTCACGTGAAGGCTTAAGAGACCATTGTATGAATTTACAAGCCAAAAAAATGGCATTGGCACATAGAAATATGAAGATGTGTCCAAACGCACCGACCACCCTTTCGACCCACAGCTTGCGCATCCCGCCTCTCTGGCCGGCGTAGTGCCCTCCCGCCCGCCCGCCCGCTCGCTTCATCTGTTGGCTTAGGCATATGGAGTTCATTCCCAATCTAAGATCGGACCAGATCGAGGGTTGCGGCAGCAGGATTGGCAGCACTCAGAGGGGACCCAGTCGATCCCCGGCTTGTGCATCCCGCCCCTCTGGCCGGCTGAGCGTCCGCACGTTTGTTTCATGGGTTGACTTAGGCATACAGAGTTCATTCCCAGTCTAAGCATATAGAGCTCATTCCCAGTCTAAGATCGGACCGGATCGAGGGTTACGACAGCACATGCTGGGCTCAGGCATGTGCTGGTGCCGCATTTTTCTTCGTCGGGGCACCATCGCTGAAGCATCGTCGGAGAACTTGACCGACGGTAATAGGGTTCCAGCGATCAGGGGGTCCGGGGGGGTGTGCGCAAATGATGTGCGATGGGTGCTGGTACTTGGCCCTTATATTGGCCCCCAATCCTTCATCAAATTTCAAGAACTCACACCCCCTTAAAGAGCATGTGAGATTTTACAGGTTTGCTACTAGTAGCCATTAAAGTGTCTGAAATGGGAACACTTTTTTCAAATGGTCGCAAAATCTTGTACAGTTCGAGTTTTTAGCTGAATTTTTTTGTGCATGCCAAAAAAAATACAAGGATCACGTCTACCAAGTTTGATGCCAAAAGTCCTTCTGAAAAAATTTTAAAAAATCCCGAATTGCAAAAAGTTTTGAAAACCATGAAAAATAGAAAATGAGCCGTCTTGCCATGAAACTTCACGTGAAGGCTTAAGGGACCATTGTATGAATTTACAAGCCATAAAAATGGCATTGGCATTCAGAAATATGAAGATGTACCTAAACCCACCTACCACCCTATCGATCCACGGCTTGCGCATCCCGTCTCTTTGGCCGACATAGTGCCCGCCCGTTTGTTTCGTCGGTTGGCTTAGGCAAACGGAGTTCATTCCTAGTCTAAGATCAGATCAGACCGAGGGTTGTGGCAGCAGGATCGGCAGCACGCAGAGGGGGACCCGACCGATCCCTGGCTTGCGCATCTCGGCCCTCTGGCTGACTGAGCGCCTGAACGCTCGTTTCATGGGTTGACTTAGGCATATGGAGTTCATTCCCAGTCTAAGCATACGGAGTTCAATCCCAGTCTAAGATCTGGCCGGACCGAGGGTTACGGTAGCACATGTTGGGCTTGGGCATGTGCTGGTACCACATTTTTCTTTGTCGAGGCACCATCGCTGGAGCATCGCCAGAGAACCTGACCGGTGGCATTGGGGTTCCGACGATCGAGGGGTGTGCGCACATGATGTGTGATGGGTGCTGGTACTTAGCCCTTATATTGGCCCCCTATCCCTCATCAAACCTCAAGAACTCACACCCCATTAAGAGAATTTGAGATTTTACAGGTTTGCGTCGTAGCATTAAAGTGTCTGAAAATGGGGAACTTTATTCAAATGGTCGCAAATCTTGTACATCGAGTTTTTAGCTGAATTTTTTTGTGCATGCCAAAAAATAAAGGATCACGCACCAATTGGGTGAAAACTCTTTAATTTAAAAAATTTAGAACCGCAAAAGTTTCGAAAATCGAAATATAGAGAACGAGTCCTTGCCTTGAATTCACGTGAAGGCTCAAGCGACCATTTGAATTCAAGGCATAAAATGGCATTGCACAAAAAATATGATGATGTGCCTAAACCCACTACACCCTATCGATCCTCGCTTGTGCATCCCTACTCTGGCGCGTTGTGCCCCACCTGCCCCTATTTGTCGTTGCTTAGCATACGATTCATCAGCAGATAGATGGGGCCGAGGGTTGCAATAGCACATGCTGGGCTGGGGCATGTGCTGGTGCCACATTTTTCTTTACCGGGGCACCATCGCTGGAGCATCGTCGGAGAAGCTGACCGGCGACATTGGGGTTCCGGCGATCGGGGGGGCCGGTGGGGGTGTGCGCACATGATGTGCGATGGGTGCTGGTACTTGGCCCTTATATTGGCACCCTATCCCTCATCAAACCTCGAGAACTCACACACCCTTAAAGAGCATTTGAGATTTTACAGGTTTGCTGCCAGTAGCCATTAAAGTGTCTGAAATGGGGACACTTTTTTCAAATGGTCACAAAATCTTGTACACTTCGAGTTTTTGGTTGAATTTTTTTGTGCATGCCATCAAAAATACAAAGATCATGTCTACCAAGTTTTGGGCCAAAAATCCTTCAGAAAAAATTTTGAAAAATCCCGAACCGCAAAATGTTTCAAAAAATGTAAAAAATAAAAAACAAGTCGTCTTGCCATGAAACTTCACGTGAAGGCTTAAGGGACCATTGCATGAATTTACAAGCCATAAAATGGCATTGGCTTGCAGAAACATGAAAATGTCTCTAAACCCACCTACCACCTTATCGATCCACAGCTTGCGCATCCCGTCTCTCTTGCCGATGTAGTACCTGCCCGCCCGCCCGCTCGCTCATTCCACCTGTTGGCTTAGGCATAGGGGGTTGATTCCCAGTCTAAGATCAGATCGGACTGAGGGTTGTGGTAGTAGGATCGGTAGCACGTAGAAGAGGACCCGGTCGATCCCCGGCTTGCGCATCCCACCCCTCTGGCTGGCTGAGCACCCGCACGCTCATTTCGTGGGTTGACTTAGGCATACGGAGTTCATTCCCAGCTAAGCATACAGAGTTAATTCCCAGTCTAAGATCGGACCGGACTGAGGGTTGCGGCTGCACATGCTGGGCTCGGGCATGTGCTGGTGCCGCATTTTCTTTCGTCCGGGTACCATCATCGGAGTATCATCGGAGAACCTGACCGACGGCATTAGGGTTCCGACAATCGGGTGGGGCGGGGGGTGTGCGCAAATGATGTGCAGTGGGTGCTGGTACTTGGCCCTTATATTGGCCCCCTATCCCTCATCAAACCTCTAGAACTCACACCCCTTTAAAGAGCATTTGAGATTTTACAGGTTTGCTGCCAGTAGCCATTAAGTGTCAGAAATGGGGACACTTTTTTCAAATGGTCACAAAATCTTGTACACTTCGAGTTTTTAGCTGAAATTTTTTGTGCATGCCAACAAAAATACAAGGATCACATCTACCAAGTTTGGGACCAAAACACCATCCGAAAAAATTTTAAAAAATCCTGAACCGTGAAAAGTTTTGAAAATCATGAAAAATAGAAAATGAGTCGTCTTGGCATGAAACTTCACGTGAAGGCTTAAGAGACCATTGTATAAATTTACAAGCCATAAAAATAGCATTGGCACGCAGAAATATGAAGATGTGCCTAAACCAACCTACCACCCTATCGATCCACGGCTTGCGCATCCTGTCTTTCTGGCCGACGTAGTGCCCGCCCGGTCACCCACCCGCTCGTTTCGTTGGTTGGCTTAGGCATATGGAGTTCATTCCCAGTCTAAGATTGGACTGGACCGAGGGTGGCGGTAGCAGGATCGGTAGCACGCAGAGGGGGACTCAGGTTACGCATCCCGCCCCTCTGGTCGACTGAAGGCTTAAGGGACCATTGTATGAATTTATAAGCCATAAAAATGGCATTGGCACGTAGAAATATGAAGATGTGCCAAAACCCACCTACCACCCTATCGATCCACGGCTTGCGCAACCCGTCTCTCTGGCCGGCGTAGTGCCCGCCCGCCAACCTGCCTGCTCGTTTCATCGGTTGTCTTAGGTATATGGAGTTCATTCCCAGTCCAAGATCAGATCGGACCGAGGGTTACGGTAGCAAGATCGGCAGTACGTACAGGGGGACCCGACCGATCCTCGGCTTAAGCATCCCACCCTTTTGGCCGGCTGAGCGCCCGTACTCTCGTTT
Organism: Durio zibethinus; assembly: GCF_002303985.1. The sequence continues at coordinate 4,971,235 of NW_019167849.1, read as the reverse complement.
CATGGGTTGACTTAGGCATACGGAGTTCATTCCCAGTCTAAGCATATGGAGTTCATTCCCAGTCTAAGATCGGATTGGACCAAGGGTTGCGGCAGCACATGCTGGGCTCGGGCATATGCTGGCGCCTCATTTTTCTTCGCCAGGGCACCATCGTCGGAGAACCTGACCGACGGCATTAGGCTTTCGGGGATCGGGGGGGCCGGGGGTGTGCGCACATGATGTGTGATAGGTGCTGGTATTTGGCCCTTATATTTTCCCCCTATCCCTCATCAAACCTCAAGAACTCACACCCCCATAAAGAGCATTTGAGATTTTATAGGTTTGCTGCCAGTAGCCATTAAAGTGTCTGAAATGGGGACACTTTTTTCAAATGGTCACAAAATCTTGTACACTTCGAGTTTTTAGCTGAATGTTTTTATGCATGCCAATAAAAATACAAAGATCACGTCTACAAAGTTTGGGACCAAAACTGCATCTGAAAAAATTTTAAAAAATCTCGAACCGTAAAAAGTTTCAAAAATCGTGAAAAATAGAAAACAAGTCGTCTTGCAATGAAACTTCACGTGAAGGCTTAAGGGACCATTGTATGAATTTACAAGCCATAAAAATGGCATTGGCACATAGAAATATGACCATGTGCATAAACCCACCTACCACCATATCGATCCATGCCTTACGCATCCCGTCTCTCTGGCCGGCGTAGTGCCCGCCCGCCCGCCCGCCCGCTCGTTTTCTTTGTTGGCTTAGGCATACAGAGTTCATACCTAGTCTAAGATCAAACTGGACCGAGGGTTGTCACAGTAGGACCGGCAGCACGCAGAGGGGGACCCGACCGATCCCGGCTTGCGCATCCCGCCCCTCTAGCCAGCTGAGCGTCCTCACGTTCGTTTCGTGGGTTGACTTAGGCATACAGAGTTCATTCCCAGTCTAAGCATACGGAGTTCATTCCCAGACTAAGATCGGCCGGACCGAGGTTTGTGGCAGCACATGCTGGGCTCGGGCATGTGCTGGTGCCGCACTTTTCTTCGTCGGGGCACCATCGACGGAGCAACGCCAGAGAACCTGACCAGCGGTATTGGGGTTCCGACGATCGGGGGGGCTGGGGGGTGTGCGCACATGTTGTGCGATGGGTGCTGGTACTTGGCCCTTATGTTGGCCCCCTACCCCTCATCAAACCTCGTGAACTCACACCCCCTTAAAGAGCATTTGAGATTTTACAGGTTTGCTGCCAGTAGCCATTAAAGTGTCTGAAATGGGGACACTTTTTTCAAATGGTCACAAAATCTTGTACACTTCGAGTTTTTAGCTGAATGTTTTTGTGCATGCTTACAAAATACAAGGATCTTGTCTACCAAGTTTGGGGCCAAAACTCCATCCGAAAATATTTTAAAAAATCTCGAACCGTAAAAAGTTTCAAAAATCCTAAAAAATATAAAACGGGTCGTCTTGCCATGAAACTTCACCTAAAGGCTTAAGGGACCATTGTATGAATTTACAAGCCATAAAAATGGCATTGGCACATAGAAATATGAAGATGTACCAAAACCCACCTACCACCCTATCGATCCACGGCTTGCGCATCCTGTATCTCTGGCCGGCGGAGTGCCCTTCTGCCCGCTCATTTTGTCGGTTGGCTTAGGCATACGGAGTTCATTCCCAGTCTAAGATCGGACCAGACTGAGGGTTGCGGTAGCAGGATCAGCAGCACGCAGAGGGGGACCTAGCCTATCCCCGGCTTGCACATCCCACCCCTCTGGCCGGCTGAGCGCCCGCACGCTCGTTTCGTGGGTTGACTTAAGCATACGGAGTTCATTTCCATTCTAAGCATACAAAGTGCATTCCCAGTCTAAGATCAGACCGGACCGAGGGTTACGGTAGCACTTGCTGGGCTCGGGCATGTGCTGGTGCCACATTTTTCTTCACCGGGGCACCATCGCCAGAGAACCTGACCGACGGCATTGGCGTTCCAGCGATTGGGGGGGCCGGGGGTGTGCGCACATGATGTACGATGGGTGCTGGTACTTGGCCCTTATATTGGCCCCCTATCCCTCATCAAACCTTGAGAACTCGCACCCCCTTAAAGAGCATTTGAGATTTTACAGGCTTGCTACCAGTAGCTATTAAAGTGTCTGAAATGGGGACATTTTTTTGAAATGGTCACAAAATCTTATACACTTCGTGTTTCTAGCTGAATTTTTTTGTGCATACCAACAAAAATACAAGGATCATGTCTACCAAGTTTGGGGCCAAAACTCCTTCCGAAAAAATTTTAAAAAATCTCGAACCGCAAAAAGTTTCAAAAATCATGAAAAATAAAAAATAAGTCGTCTTGGCGTGAAACTTCACGTGAATGCTTAAGGGACCATTGTATGAATTTACAAGCTGTAAAAATGGCATTGGCACACAGAAATATGAAGATGTACCTAAACCCACCTACCACCCTATCGATCCACGGCTTGTGCATCCCGTCTCTCTGGCCGACGTAGTGCCCGCCCGCCCGTTCGTTTCGTCGGTTGGTTTAGGCATACGGAGTTCATTCCCAGTCTAAGATAGGACCGGATTGAGGCTTGCGGTAGTAGGATCGGCAGCACTCAGAGGGGGACCCAGCTGATCCCTGGCTTGCGTATCCCACCCCTCTGGCCGGCTGAGCGCCTGCACGCTTGTTTCGTGCGTTGACTTAGGCATATGGGGTTCATTCCCAGTCTAAGCATACGGAGATCATTCCCAGTCTAAGATCGGACCGGACCGAGGGTTGCGGCAGCACATGCTGGGCTCGGGCATGTGCTGGTGCTGCAATTTTCTTCGTTGGGGCACCATCGTCGGAGCATCGCCAGAGAACCTGACCGGTGGCATTGGGCTTCTGACGATCGAGGGGACCGGGGGGGTGTGCACCCATGATGTGTGATGGGTGCTGGTACTTGGCCCTTATATTGGCCCCCTATCCCTCATCAAACCTTGAGAACTCACACCCTCTTAAAGAGCACTTGAGATTTTACAGGTTTGCTGTCAGTAGCCATTAAAGTGTCTGAAATGGGGACACTTTTTTCAATTGGTAACAAAATCTTGTACACTTTGAGTTTTTAGCTGATTTTTTTTGTACAAGCCAACAAAAATACAAGGATCACGTCTACCAAGTTTAGGGCCAAAACTCTTGCTGAAAAAATTTTAAAAAATCTTGAACTGTAAAAAGTTTCAAAAATCATGAAAAATAGAAAACGAGTGTCTTGCCATGAAACTTCACGTGAAGGCTTCAGGGACCATTGTATGAATTTACAAGCCATAAAAATGGCATTGGCACGTAGAAATATGAAGATGTGCCTAAACCCACCTACCGCCCTATCGATCCATGGCTTGCGCATCCCATCTCTCTGGCAGGCGTAGTGCCCACCCGCCCACCCACCCGCTTGTTTCATCGGTTGGCTTAGGCATACGGAGTTCATTCCCAGTCTAAGATCGGATCGGACCAGGGTTGCAGCACCAGGATCGACAGCACGCAGAGGGGGACCCGACCAATCCCCAACTTGCACATCCTACCCCTCTGGTCGACTGAGCGCCTGCACGCTCATTTCATGGGTTAACTGAGGCATACGGAGTTCATTCCCAGTCTAAGATCAGATCGGACCGAGGGTTGCGGCAGCACATGCTGGGCTCGGGCATGTGCTGGTGTCGTATTTTTCTTCGTCGGGGCACCATCGCCGGAGAACCTGATCGGTGGCATTGGGGTTTCTGTGATAAGGGGGGTCGGGGGGATGTGCACACATGATGTGCGTTGGGTCCACACATGAAACTTCACGTGAAGGCTTAAGGGACCATTGTATGAACTTACAAGCCATAAAAATGGCATTGTCACGCAGAAATATGAAGATGTGCCTAAAGCTACCTACCACCCTATTGATCCACAGCTTGCGTATCCAGTCTCTCTGGCCAGCGTAGTGCCCACCCGTTCATCCGTCCGTTCATTTCGTCGGTTGGCTTAGGCATACGGAGTTCATTCCCAGTCTAAGATCAGACCGAACCGAGGGTTACGACAGCACAATCGGCAGCACACAGAGGGGGACACGACCGATCCCTGACTTGTACATCTCACCCCTCTGGCCAGCTGGGCACCCGCACGCTCATTTCGTGGGTTGACTTAGGCATATGGAGTTCATTCCTAGTCTAAGCATACGGAGTCCATTCCCAATCTAAGATCGAACCGGACCAAGGTTTACGGTAGCACATGCTGGGCTTGAGCATGTGTTGGTGCTGCATTTTTCTTCACCGGGGCACCATCGCTGGACAACCTGACTGGCGGCATTGGGGTTCCGGCGATCGGGGGGCCGGGGGGTGTGCGCACATGATGTGCGATGGGCACTGAGCGCCCGCATGCTCATTTCGTCGGTTGGCTTAGGCATACGGGGTTCATTCCCATTCTAAGATCGGACCGGACTGAGGGTTATGATAGCAGGATCGGCAGCACGCAGAGGGGGACACGGTCGATCCCCGACTTGTGCATCCCGCCCCTCTGGCCGGCTAAGTGCCCGCACGCTCGTTTCATGGGTTGACTTAGGGATACGAAGTTCATTCCCAGTCTAAGCATACGGAGTCCATTCCCAGTCTAAGATCGAATCGGATCGAGGGTTGCGGTAGCACATGCTGGAATCAGGCATGTGCTGGTGCCACATTTTTCTTCACCGAGGCACCATCGCCAGAGCATCGTCAGAGAACCTGACCGGCGGCATTGGGGTTCCGACGATAAGAGGCCGGGGGGTGTGCACACATGATGTGTGATGGATACTGGTACTTGGCCCTTATATTGGCCCCCTATCCCTCATCAAACCTCGAGAACTCACACCCCTTTAAAGAGCATTTGAGATTTTACAGGTTTGCTGCCAGTAGCCATTAAAGTGTCTGAAATGGGGACACTTTTTTCAAATGGTCACAAAATCTTGTACACTTGGAGTGTTTAGCTGAATTTTTTTGTGCACGCCAACAAAAATACAAGAATCACGTCTACCAAGTTTGGGGCCAAAACTCCTTTCGAAAAAATTTTAAAAAATTTTGAACCGAAAAAAGTTTCAAAAATCATGAAAAATAGAAAACGAGTCGTCTTGCCATGAAACTTCACGTGAAGGCTTAAGGGACCATTGTATGAATTTACAAGCCATAAAAATGGCATTGGCATGTAGAAATATGAAGATGTGCCTAAACCCACCTACCACCCTATCGATCGACAGCTTGGGTATCTTGTCTCTCTAGCCGGTGTACTACCCGCCCGTTCGCCCGCCTGCTCGTTTCGTCGGTTGGCTTAGGCATATGGAGTTCATTCCCATTCTAAGATCAAACCAGTCTGAGGATTGCGGTAGCAGGATCGGTAGCACACAGAGGGGGACCCGACAGATCCCCGACTTGCGCATCCCGCCCCTCTGGCCTACTGAGCATCCGCATGCTTGTTTCATGGGTTGACTTAGGCATACGGGGTTCATTCCCAGTCTAAGCACACAGAGTTTATTCCCAGTCTAAGATCAGACCGGACCGAGGGTTACGGCAGCAAATGCTGGGCTGGGGCATGTGCTGGTGCTGCATTTTTCTTCGTCGGGGCACCATCGCCGGAGCATCACCGGAGAACCTGACCGGTGGCATTGGGGTTTTGGCGATCGGGGGGGCCGGGGAGGTGTCCGCACATGATGTGTGATGGGTGCTGGTACTTGGCCCTTATGTTGGCCCCCTATCCCTCATCAAACCTCGAGAACTCACACCCCCTTAAAGAGCATTAGAGATTTTACAGGTTTGCTGCCAGTAGCAATTAAAGTGTCTGAAATGGGGACACTTTTTTCAAATTGTCACAAAATCTTGTACACTTCGAGTTTTTAGCTGAATTTTTTTGTGCATGCCAAAAAAAATACAAGGACCATGTCTACCAAGTTTGGGGCCAAAACTCCTTCCGAAAAAATTTAAAAAAATCCTGAACCGTAAAAAGTTTCAAAAATCATGAAAAATAGAAAACGAATCGTCTTGCCATGAAACTTCATGTGAAGGCTTAAGGGACCGTTGTATGAGTTTACAAGCCATAAAAATGGCATTGGCACGTAGACATATGAAGATGTGGCTAAACCCACCTACCACTCTATCGATCCACGGCTTGCGCATCCCGTCTCTCTGGCTGGCATAGTGCCCGCCCGCCCGTCCGCTTGTTTCGTCGGTTGGCTTAGCCATACGGAGTTCATTCCCAGACTAAGATTGGACCGGTTTGAGGGTTGCGGCAGCAGGATCAACAGCACGTAGGGGGAGACCCGATCGATCCCCGGCTTGCGCATTCAGCCCCTCTGGCCGACTAAGCGCCCGCACGCTCGTTCAATGGGTTAACTTAGGCATACGAGTTCATTCCCAGTCTAAGCATACGGAGTTCATTCCAAGTCTAAGATCGGACTGGACCGAGGGTTGCGGCAGCACATGCTATGCTCGAGCATGTGCTGGTGCCGCATTTTTCTTCACCGAGGCACCATCATCGGAGCATCGCCAGAGAAACTGACCGACGGCATTGGGGTTCCGGTGATCGGGGGGACCGGGGGGGGTGTGCGCACATGATGTACGATGGGTGCTGGTACTTGGCCCTTATATTGGACCCCTATCCCTCATCAAACCTCGTGAACTCACACCCCCTTAAAGAGCATTTGAGATTTTACAGGTTTGCTGCCAGTAGCAATTAAACTGTCTGAAATGGGGACACTTTTTTCAAATGGTCACAAAATCTTGTACACTTCGAGTTTTTAGCTGAATTTTTTTGTGCATGCCAACAAAAGTACAAGGATCATGTCTACCAAGTTTGGGACCAAAAATCCTTTCTAAAAAATTTAAAAAAATCCCGAACCGCAAAAAGTTTCAAAAATCGTGAAAAATAGAAAACGAGTCGTCTTGCCATGAAACTTCACGTGAAGGCTTAAGTGTCCATTGTATGAATTTACAAGCCATAAAATTGGCATTGGCACATAGAAATATGAAGATGTGCCTAAACCCACCTACCACCCTATCGATCCACGGCTTGCGCATCCCGTCCCTCTGGCCAACATAGTGCCCGCCCGCCCGCCAGCCCACTCGTTTCATCGGTTGGCTTAGGCATATGGAGTCCATTCCCAGTCTAAGATCAGACCGGATCGAGGGTTATGGTAGCAGGATCGACAGCACGCAGACGGGGACCCGACCGATCCCCGGCTTGCGCATCCCGCCCTTCTGGCCGGCTGAGCGCCCGCACGCTCGTTTCATGGGTTGACTTAGGCATACGGAGTTCATTTCCAGTCTAAGCATACGGAGTTAATTCCCAGTCTAAGATCGGACTAGACCAAGGGTTGCAGCAGCACATGCTGGGCTCGGGCATGTGCTGGGGCCGCATTTTTCTTCGCCGGGCACCATCACCGGAGAACCTGACCGACGGCATTGGGGTTCCAGTGATCGGGTGGGCCGGGGGTGTGCGCACATGATGTGGGATGGTGCTGGTAATTGCCCTTATATTGGCCCCCTATCCCTCATCAAAACCTCGAGAACTCACACCCCCTTAAATAGCATTTGAGATTTTACAGGTTTGCTGCCAGTAGCAATTAAAGTGTCTGAAATGGGGACACTTTTTTCAAATTGTCACAAAATCTTGTACACTTCGAGTTTTTAGCTGAATTTTTTTGTGCATGCCAAAAAAAATACAAGGATCTCATCAACCAAGTTTGGGGCCAAAACCCCTTCCGAAAAAATTTTAAAAAATCCTGAACCGAAAAAAGTTTCAAAAATTATGAAAAATAGAAAATAAGTCGTCTTGCCATGAAACTTCACGTGAAGGCTTAAGGGACCATTGTATGAATTTACAAGCCATAAAAATGGCATTGGCACGTAGAAATATGAAGATGCGCCTAAACCCACCTACCACCCTATCGATCGACAGCTTGCGTATCTTGTCTCTCTAGCCGGTGTAGTACCCGCCCGTCTGCCCGGCTGCTTGTTTCGTCGTTGGCTTACACGTATGGAGTTCATTTCCATTCTAAGATCAGACCGGTCTGAGGGTTGCAGCAGCAGGATCGACAGCACGCAAAGGGGGACTTGACCGATCCCCGACTTACGCATCCCGCCCCTCTGGCCAGCTGAGCATCCGCACGCTTGTTTCATGGGTTGACTTAGGCATACGAAGTTCATTCCCAGTCTAAGCACACGGAGTTTATTCCCAGTCTAAGATCAGACCAGATCGAGGGTTACGGCAGCACATGCTAGGCTCGGGCATGTGCTGGTGCTGCATTTTTCTTCACCGGGGCACCATCGTCGGAGCATCGTCGGAGAACCTGATCGGTGGCATTGGGGTTTTGGCGATCGGGGGGCCGGGGGGGTGTGCGCACATGATGTGCGATGGGTGCTGGTGCTTGGCCCTTATGTTGGCCCCCTATCCCTCATCAAACCTTGAGAACTCACCCCCCTTAAAGAGCATTTGAGATTTTATAGGTTTGCTGCCATAGCCATTAAAATGTCTAAAATGGGGACACTATTTTCAAATGGTCACAAAATCTTGTACACTTTGAGCTTTTACCTGAATTTTTTTATGCATGCCAACAAATATACAAGGATCACATCTACCAAGTTTGGGCCTAAAACTCCTTCCGAAAAAATTTTAAAAAATCTCGTACCACAAAAATTTTCAAAAATCGTGAAAAATAGAAAACGAGTCGTCTTGCCATGAAACTTCACGTGAAGGCTTAAGGGACCATTGTATGAATTTACAAGCCATAAAAATGGCATTGGCAGGCAGAAATATGAAGATGTGCCTAAACTCACCTACCACCCTATCGATCCACGACCTGCGCATCCCGTCTCTCTGGCCGACCTAGTGCCCGGCCGCCCGCTCATTTCGTCAATTGGCTTAGGCATATGGAGTTCATTCCCAGTCTAAGATTGAACCAAACTGAGGGTTGTGGCAGTAGGATCGGCAGCATGTAGAGGGTGACTCGGTTGATCCCCGGCTTGTGCATCCCGCCCCTCTGGCCGACTGAGCGCCCGTATGCTCATTTCATGGGTTGACTTAGGCATACGGAGTTCATTCCCAGTCTAAGCATGCGGAGCTCATTCCCAGTCTAAGATCGGACCGGACCGGGGGTTGCGGCAGCACATGCTAGGCTCAGGCATGTGCTGGTGCCGCATTTTTCTTCATCGACGCACCATCACTGGAGCATCGCCAGAGAACTTAACCGGCGGCATTGGGGTTCCGACGATCGGGGGGGCCGGGGGGGTTGCGCACATGATGTGAGGTGGGTGCTGGTACTTGGCCCTTATATTGGCCCCTATCCCTCATCAATCCTTGAGAACTCACACCCCCTTAAAGAGCATTTGAGATTTTACAGGTTTGCTGCCAGTAGCCATTAAAGTGTCTGAAATGGGGATACTTTTTTCAAATGGTCACAAAATCTTGTACACTTCTTGTTTTTAGCTGAATTTTTTTGTGCATGCCAACAAAAATACAAGGATCACGTCTACCACATTTGGGGAAAAAACTCCTTCCCAAAAAATTTTAAAAAATCCCGAACCGTAAAAAGTTTCACAAATCATGAAAAATAGAAAATGAGTCGTCTTGCCATGAAACTTCACGTGAAGGCTTAAGGGACCATTGTATGAATTTACAAGCCATAAAAATGGCTTTGCCATGTAGAAATATGAAGATGTGCCTAGGCCCACCTACCACCCTATCGATCCATGGCTTGCGCATCCCGCCTCTCTGGCTGACGTAGTGCCCACTCGTCCGCTCATTTCGTCGATTGGCTTAGGCATACAGAGTTCATTCCCAGTCTAAGATCAGACCGAACTGAGGGTTGTGGCAGTAGGATCGATAGCATGTAGAGGGGGACCCGATCGATCCCCGGCTTGTGCTTCCCGCCCCTCTGGCCGACTGAGCGCCCGCACGCTCGTTCCGTGGGTTGACTTAGGCATACGGAGTTCATTCCCAGTCTAAACATATGGAGTTCATTCCCAATCTAAGTTCAGACCAGACCGAGGGTTGCGGCAACACATGTGGCGCTCTAGCATGTGCTGGTGCATCGCTAGGGCACCATCGCCAGAGCATCGTCGGAGAACCTGACCGGCGCATTGGAGTTCCGACGATGGGGGGTCGGGGGGTGTGCGCACATGATGTGCGATGGGTGCTAGTACTTGGCCCTTATATTGGCCCCCTATCCCTCATCAAACCTCAAGAACTCACACCCCCTTAAAGAGCATTTGAGATTTTACAGGTTTGCTGCCAGTAGCCATTAAAGTGTCTGAAATGGGGACACTTTTTTTGAATGGTCACAAAATCTTGTACACTTCTAATTTTTAGCTGAATTTTTTTGTGCATGCCAACAAAAATAAAAGGATCACGTCTACCAAGTTTGGGGCCAAAACTCCTTTCAAAAAAATTTTAAAAAATCCTAAACCACAAAAAGTTTCAAAAATCATGAAAAATAAAAAACAAGTCGTCTTGCCATGAAACTTCACGTGAAGGCTTAAGGTACCATTGTACAAATTTACAAGGTATAAAAATGGCATTGGCACGTAGAAATATGAAGATGTGCTGAAACCCACTTACCACCCTATTGATCCACGGCTTGCGCATCCCGCCTCTCTGGCCGGCGTAGTGCCAGCCCGCCCGCCCGCTCATTTCATCAGTTGGCTTAGGCATACGGAGTTCATTCCCAGTCTAAAATTTGACCGGATCGAGGGTTGTGGCAGCAGGATTGGCAGCACGCAGAGGGGGACCCGGTCGATCCCTGGCTTGTGCATCCTGCCCCTCTGGCCGATTGAGAGCCCGCACCGAGGGTTCCGGCATTTGAGATTTTACAGGTTTGCTGCCAGTAGCCATTAAAGTGTCTGAAATTGGGACACTTTTTCAAATGGTCACAAAATCTTGTACACTTTGAGTTTTTAGCTGAATTTTTTGTACGCGCCAACAAAAATACAAGGATCATGTCTTCCAAGTTTGGGGCCAAAACTTCTTCCGAAAAAATTTTAAAAAATCTTGAACCACGAAAAGGTTCAAAAATCATGAAAAATAGAGAACGAGTCGTCTTGAAATGAAACTTCACGTGAAGGCTTAAGGGGCCATTGTATGAATTTACAAGCCATAAAAATGGCATTGGCACATAGAAATATGAAGATGTGCCTAAACCCACCTACCACCCTATCGATCCACGGCTTGCGCATCCCGTCTCTCTGGCTGGCGTAGTGCCCGCCCGCCCATCCGCCCGTTCGTTTCATCGGTTGGCTTAAGCATACAGAGTTTCATTCCCAGTCTAAGATCAGACCAGACCGAGGGTTGCGGCAGTAGGATCGGCAGCACATAGAGGGGAACCCGATCGATCCTCGCTTGCACATCCCGCCCCTCTGGCTGGCTGAGCGCCCGCACGCTCGTTTCGTGTGTTGACTTAGGCATATGGAGTTCATTCCTAGTCTAAGCATACGGAGTTTGTTCCCAGTCAAAGAGCAAACTGGACCGAGGGTTGTGGTAGCACATGCTGGGCTCAGGCATGTGCTGGTGCCATATTTCTCTTCATCGGGGCACCATGCTGGAGCATCGCCAGAGAACCTGACCGACGGTAATGGGATTCCGGTGATCGGGGGGGCCGGGGGGGTGTGCACACATGATGTGCGATGGGTGCTGGTACTTGGCCCTTATATTGGCCCCCTATCCCTCATCAAACCTCAAGAACTCACACCCTCTTAAAGAGCATTTGAGATTTTACAGGTTTGCTGCCACTAGCCATTAAAGTGTCTGAAATGGGGACACTTTTTTTAAATGGTCACAAAATCTTGTACACTTCAAGTTTTTAGCTGAATTTTTTTGTGCATGCCAACAAAAATACAAGGATCATGTCTACCAAGTTTGGCACCAAAAATCTTTCCGAAAAAATTTTAAAAAATCTTGAACCGCAAAAAGTTTTCAAAATCATCAAAAATAGAAAACGATTGGTCCTGCCATGAAACTTCACGTCAAGGCTTAAGGGACCATTGTATGAATTAACAAGACATAAAAATGGCATTGGCATGGAAAAATATGAAGATGTGCCTAAACCCACCTACCACCCTATCGATCCACGGGTTGTGCATCTCGTCTCTCTGGCCGACGTAGTGCCCGCCCGCCCGCTCGTTTCATCGGTTGGCTTAGGCATACGGAGTTCATTCCCAATCTAAGATCTGACCGGGCCAAGGGTTGCGGTAGCAGGATCGCAGCACACAGAGGAGGACCCGGCCAATCCCCGGCTTGCGCATCCTGCCCCTTTGGTCAGCTGAGCGCCCACATGCTCGTTTCATGGCTTGACTTAGGCATACGAAGTTCATTCCCTGTCTAAGTATACGGAGTTCATTCCCAATCTAAGATCGGATCAGAGTGAGGGTTGCGGCAGCAAATGCTGGGCTCGGGAATGTGCTGGTGCCGCATTTTTCTTCGCTGGGGCACCATCGTCGGAGAACCTGACCGGCGGCATTTGGGTTCCGACGATCGGGGGGGCCGAGGGGGTGTGTGCACATAATGTGCAATGGGTGCTGGTTCTTGGCCCTTATATTGGCCCCTATCCCTCATTAAACCTCGAGAACTCACACCCTCTTAAAGAGCATTTGAGATTTTACAGGTTTGCTGCCAGTAGCCATTAGAGTTTCTTGAAATGGGGACACTTTTTTCAAATGGTCACAAAATCTTGTACACTTCGAGTTTTTACCTGAATTTTTTTGTGCATGCCAAAAAAAATACAAGGATCACGTCTACCAAGTTTGGGGCCAAAACTCTTTCCGAAAAAATTTTAAAAAATCCCGAAACACAAAAAGTTTCAAAAATCTTGAAAAATAGAAAATGAGTCGTCTTGCCATGAAACTTCACGTGAAGGCTTAAGGGACCATTGTATGAATTTACAAGCCATAAAAATGGCATTGGCAGGTAGAAATATGAAGATGTGCCGAAACCCACCTACCACCCTATCGATCCACGGCTTGCACATCCCGTCTCTCTAGCCGACATAGTGCCCACCCGCCCGCCCACCCGCCTGCTCGTTTCATTGGTTGGCTTAGGCATATGGAGTTCATTCCGACTCTAAGAGCAGACCAGATCGAGGGTTGCGATAGCAGGATCAGCAGCACGCAGATGGGGACCCGGTCGATCCCCGGCTTGTGCATCTCGCCCCTCTGGCCGGCCGAGCTGCCGCACGCTCGTTTCGTGGGTTGACTTAGGCATATCGAGTTCATTCCCAGTCTAAGCTACAGAGTTCTTTCCCAGTCTAAGATTGGATCAGATCGAGGGTTACGAAAGCACATGCTGGGCTTAGGCATGTGCTGGTGCCCGCATTTTTCTTCTCTGCGGCACCATCGCTGGAGCATCGCCGTGGAACCTGACCGGCAGAATTAGGTTTTCGATGATCGGGGGGGCCAGGTGGGGTGTGCGCACATGATGTGCAGTGGGTCCTGGTACTTGGCCCTTATATTGGCCCTCTATCCCTCATCAAACCGTGAGAACTCACACCCCCTTAAAGAGCATTTGAGATTTTACAGGTTTGCTGCCAGTAGCTATTAAAGTGTCTGAAATGGGGACATTTTTTTCAAATGGTCACAAAATCGTCGGTTGGCTTAGGCATACGGAGTTCATTCCCAGTCTAAGATCAGACCAGACTGAAGGTTGCGGTAGCAGGATCGACAGCATGTAGATCGAGACTTGGTCGTTCCCCGGCTTGTGCATCCCGCCCCTCTGGCCGGTTGAGTACCCGCACGCTCGTTTCATGGGTTGACTTAGGCATATGGAGTTCATTCCCAGTCTAAGCATACGGAGTTCATGCCTAGTCGAAGATCGGATTGGACCGAGGGTTGTGGCAGGACATGCTGGGCTCATGCAAGTACTGGTGCCACATTTTTCTTCACCGAGGCACCACCGTAAGAGCATAGCCGGAGAACCTAACCGGCGACATTAGGGTTCCGACAATCGGGGGGGCCGGGGGGGTGTACGCACATGATGTGCGATGGGTGCTGGTACTTGAAACTTATATTGGCCCCCTATCCCTCATCAAACCTCAAGAACTCACACCCCCTTAAAGAGCATTTGAGATTTTTCAGGTTTGCTGCCAGTTGCCATTAAAGTGTCTGAAATGGGGACACTTTTTTCAAATGGTCACAAACTCTTGTACACTTCGAGTTTGTAGCTGAATTTTTTTATGCATGCCTATAAAATACAAGGATCACGTCTACCAAGTTTGGGGCCAAAACTCCTTCTGAAAAAATTTTAAAAAATCTCGAACTGTAAAAAGTTTCAAAAATCATGAAAATAGAAAACGAGTCGTCTTGCCATGAAACTTCACGTGAAGGCTTAAGGGACCATTGTATGAATTTACAAGCCATAAGAAAGGCATTGGCACACAGAAATAAGAAGATGTGACTAAACCCACCTACCACCCTATCGATCCATGGCTTGCGCATCCCGTCTCTCAGGTCGGTGTAGTGCCCGTTCGCCCGCTCATTTCATCGGTTGGCTTAGGCATACGGAGTTCATTCCCAGTCTAAGATCGGACCAGACCGAGGGTTGCGGCAGCAGGATCGGCAGCACGTAGAGGGGGACCCGGTCGATCCTTGACTTACGAATCCCGCCCCTCTGGCCGGTTGAGTGCCCGCATGCTCGTTTCGTGGGTTGACTTAGGCATACGGAAGTTCATTCCCAGTCTAAGCATATGGAGTTCATTCGCAGTCTAAGATCGGACCGGACCGAGGGTTGTGGCGGCACATCCTGGGCTCGGGCATGTGCTGGTGCCACATTTTTCTTCGCCGGGGCACCATCGCCCGGAGCATCGCCAGAGAACCTGACCGACGGCATTAGGGTTCCGGCGATCGAGGGGGCCGGGGGGGTGTGCGCACATGATGTGCGATGGGTGCTGGTACTTGGCCCTTATATTGGCTCCCTATCCCTCATCAAACCTCGAGAACTCACACCCCCTTAAAGAGCATTTCAGATTTTACAGGTTTGCTGCCAGTAGCCATTAAAGCGTCTAACATGGGGACACTTTTTTCAAATGGTCACAAAATCTTGTACACTTCGACTTTTTAGCTGAATTTTTTTGTGCATGCCAGCAAAAATACAATGATCACGTCTACCAAGGTTGGGGGCAGAACTCCTTCCAAAAAAATTTGAAAAATCCCGAACTGTAAAAAGTTTCGAAAAGCATGAAAAATAGAAAACGAGTCGTCTTGCCATTGAACTTCACGTGAAGGCTTAAGGGACCATTGTATGAATTTACAAGCCATAAAAATGGCATTGGCACTTAGAAATATGAAGATGTGCCTAAACCCACCTACCACGCTATCTATCGAGGCTTGCGCATCCCGTCTCCTGGCCGTCGTAGTGCCCGCCCGTCCGCCCGCCCGCTCTTTTCGTCGGTTGGCTTAGGCATACGGAGTTCATTCCCAGTCTAAGATCAGACCAGACCGAGAGTTGTGGCAGTAGGATCGGCAGCACGCAGAGGGGGACTCAGCCGATCCCCGATTTACGCATCCCGCACCTCTGGCCGAATGAGCGCCCGTACGCTAGTTTCATGGGTTGACTTAGGCATACGGAGTTCATTCCCAGTCTAAGCATACGAAGTTCATTCCCAATCTAAGATCGGACCGAACCGAGGGTTCCAGTAGAACATTCTGGGCCTGGCCATGTGCTGGAGCCGCATTTTTCTTTGCCTGGGTGCCATCGTCGGAGCATCGTCGGAGAACCTGACCGGTGGCATTGGGGTACCAACGATCGGGGGGCCGGGGGGTGTGCGCACATGATGTGCGATGGGTGCTGGTACTTGGCCCTTATATTGGCCCCCTATCCTTCATCAAACCTTGAGAACTTACACCCTCTTAAAGAGCATTTCAGATTTTACAGGTTTGCTACCAGTAGCCACTAAAATGTCTAAAATGGGGACACTTTTTTCAAATGGTCATAAAATCTTGTACACTTCGAGTTTTTAGTTGAATTTTTTTGTGCATGCCAACAAAAATACAAGGATCACGTCTACCAAGTTTGGGGCCAAAACTCCTTCTGAAAAAATTTTAAAAAATCTCGAACTGTAAAAAGTTTCAAAAATCATGAAAATAGAAAACGAGTCGTCTTGCCATGAAACTTCACGTGAAGGCTTAAGGGACCATTGTATGAATTTACAAGCCATAAAAATGGCATTGGCACGCAGAAATATGAAGATGTGCCTAAACCTACCTACCACCCTATCGATACACGGCTTGCGCATCCCGTCTCTCTGGCCGACATAGTGCCCGTCGGCCCGCCGACCGTTCATTTCGTCGGTTGGCTTAGGCATACGGAGTTCATTCCCAGTCTAAGATCAGACCTGACCGAAAGTTGCAGCAGCAGAATTGACAGCATGCAGAGGGGGACTCGGCCGATCCCCGCTTGCGCATCCCGCCCCTTTGTCCGGCTGAGCGCCCGCACGCTCGATTTGTGGGTTGACTTAAGCATACGGAGTTCATTCCCAGTCTAAGCATACGGAGTTCATTCCCAGTCTAAGATCGGACTGGACCGAGGGTTGCGGCAGCACATGCTGGGCTCGGGCATGTGCTGGTGCCGCATTTTTCTTCGTCGGGGCACCATCATCGGAGCATCGTCGGAGAACTTAACTAGCGGCATTGGGGTTCCGGTGATCGGGGGGCCAGGGGGGTGTGCGCACATGATGTGCGATGGGTGCTGGTGCTTGGCCCTTATATTGGCCCGCTATACCTCATCAAACCTCGAGAACTCACACCCCCTTAAAGAGCATTTGAGATTTTACAGGTTTGCTACCAGTAGCCATTAAAGTGTCTGAAATGGGGACACTTTTTCAAATGCTCACAAAATCTTGGACACTTCAATTTTTTAGCTGAATTTTTTTTGTGCACGCCAATAAAAATACAAGGATCATGTCTACGATGTTTGGGGCCAAAACTCCTTCTGAAAAAATTTTAAAAAACCCCAAGCCGCAAAAAGTTTCAAAAATCATAAAAAATAGAAAACGAGTCGTCTTGCCATGAAACTTCACGTGAAGACTTAAGGGACCATTGTATGAATTTAGAAGCCATAAAAATGGCATTGGCATGCAGAAATATGAAGATGTGCCTAAACCAACCTACCACCCTATCGATCCACGGCTTGCGCATCCCGTCTCTCTGGCCGGCATAGTGCCCTTCCGCCCGCCTGCCGCCCGTTTCGTCCGTTGGCTTAGGCATACGGAGTTCATTCCCAGTCTCAGATCAGACCAAACTAAGGGTTCCGACAGTAGGATCTGCAGTACGCAGAGGGGGTCCCGATCGATCCCCGGCTTGCATATCCCATCTCTCTGGCCGGTTGAGCGCCTGCACGCTCGTTTCGTGGGTTGACTTAGGCATACGGAGTTCATTCCCATTCTAAGATCGGACCGGACCGAGGGTTGCAGCAGCACATGCTAGGCTCAGGCATGTGCTGGTGCCGTATTTTTCTTCGTCGGGGCACCATCGCCAGAGCATCGTCGGAGAACCTGACCGACGGCATTGGGGTTCCAGCGATTTGGGGTGCCGGGGGGTGTGCGCACATGATGTGCGATGGGTGCTGGTACTTGGCCCATATATTGGCCCCTTATCCCTCATCAAACCTCGAGAACTCACACCCCCTTAAAGAGCATTTGAGATTTTACAGGTTTGCTGCCAGTAGCCATTAAAGTGTCTAAAATGGGGACACTTTTTTCAAATGGTCACAAAATCTTGTACACTTCGAGTTTTTACCTGAATTTTTTTGTGCACACAAAAAAAAGTACAAGGATCACGTCTACCAACTTTGGGGCCAAAAATCGTTTCGAAAAAATTTTAAAAAATCTCGAACCGTAAAAAGTTTCAAAAATCATAAAAAATAGAAAACGAGTCGTCTTGCCATGAAACTTCACGTTAAGGCTTAAGGAACCATTGTATGAATTTACAAGCCATAAAAAGGGAATTCGCACACAGAAATATGAAGATGTGGCTAAACCCACATACCACCCTATCGATCCACGGCTTGCGCATCCCGTCTCTCTGGTTGGCATAGTGCTCGCCCGCTCGTTTCGTCGGTTGGCTTAGGCATATGGAGTTCATTCCTGGTCTAAGATCAGACTGAACCAAGGGTTACGGTAGCACATTCTGGGCTCGGGCATAGGCTGGTGTCGCATTTTTCTTTGCTGGGGCACCTTCGTCGGACCATCGTCGGAGAACCTGACCGCGGCATTTAGCTTCCGACGATCGGGGGCCAGGGGGTGTGCGCACATGATGTACGATAGGTGCTGGTACTTGGCCCATATATTGGCCCCCTATCCCTCATCAAACCTCAAGAACTCACACCCCTTAAAGTGCATTTGAGATTTTACATGTTTGCTGCCAATAGCCATTAAAGTGTCTGAAATGGGGACACTTTTTTCAAATGGTCCCAAAATCTTATACATTTCTAGCTTTTAGCTGAATTTTTTTGTGCATGCCAAAAAAAGTAAAAGGATCATGTCTACCAAGTTTGGGGCAAAAACTCCTTCCAAAAAAATTTTAAAAAATCTCGAACCGAAAAAAGTTTCGAAAGTCATGAAAAATAGAAAACGAGTCATCTTGTCATGAAACTTCACGTGAAGGCTTAAGGGACCATTGTATGAATTTACAAGCCATAAAAATGGCATTGGCATGTAGAAATATGAAGATGTGCCTAAACCCACCTACCACCTTATCGATCCACGGCTTGCGCATCCCGTCTCTCTAGTCAACGTAGTGCCCGCCCGCCCACCCACCCGCTCGTTTCATAGGGTGGCTTAGGCATACGGGGTTCATTTTCAGTCTAAGATCAGATCGGTCGAGGGTTGTGGTAGCAAGGTCGACAGTATGCAGAAGGGGACCAGACCGATCCCCGACTTGTGCATCCCGCCCCTCTGGCCGACTGAATGTTCGTACGATCATTTCGTGGGTTGACTTAGGCATACGGAGTTCATTCCCAGTCTAAGATCGGATCAGACCGAGGGTTGCGATGGCACATGTTAGGCTCGGGCATGTGCTGGTGCCACATTTTTCTTCGTCGGGGCACCGTCGTTGGAGCATCGTCGGAGAACCTGACCGACGGCATTGGGGTTCCGGTGTTCGGGGTGGTCGGGGGGGTGTGTGCACATGATGTGCGATGGATGCTGGTACTTGGCCCTTCTATTGGCCCCCTTATCCCTCATCAAATCTTGAGAACTCACACCCCGTTAAAGAGCATTTGAGATTTTACAGGTTTGCTGCCACTAGCCATTAAAGTGTCTGAAATGGGGACACTTTTTTCAAATGATCACAAAATCTTGTACACTTCGAGTTTTTAGCTGAATTCTTTTGTGCATGCCAAGAAAAATACAAGGATCACATCTGCCAACTTTGGGTCTAAAAATCCTTTCGAAAAGATTTTAAAAAATCTCGAACCGTAAAAAGTTTCAAAAATCGTGAAAATAGAAAACGAGTCATCTTGCCATGAAACTTCACGTGAACGCTTAGGGGACCATTGTATGAATTTACAAGCCATAAAAATGGCATTGGCACACTGAAATATGAAGATGTGCCTAAACCCGCCTACCACCCTATCGATCCACGGCTTGCGCATCCCGTCTCTCTGGCCGGCGTAGTGCCCGCCCACCCGCCCACCCGCTGTTTTCGTCAGTTGGCTTAGGCATACGCAGTTTATTCCCAGTCTAAAATTAGACCAGACCGAGGGTTACCACAGCAGGATCGGCAGCACGTAAAGGGGGACCCGGTCAATCCCCGACTTTCGCATCCGGCCTCTCTAGCCGGCTGAGCGCCCGCATGGTCTTTTTTGGGTTGACTTGGGCATATGGAGTTCATACCCAGTCTAAGCATACAGAGTTCATTCCCAGTCTAAGATCGGACCAGACTGAGGGTTGTGGCAGCACATGCTGGGCTCGGGCATGTGCTGGTGTCGCATTTTTCTTCGCCGAGGCACCATCACCGGAGCATCGCCGTTGAACCTGACCGGTGGCATTGGGGTTCCAGCGATCGGGGGGGCCGTTGGGGTGTTCGCACATGATGTGTGATGGGTGCTGGTACTTGGCACTTATATTGGCCCCCTGTGCCTTATCAAACCTTGAGAACTCACACCCCCTTAAAGAGCATTCGAGATTTTACAGGTTTGCTGCCAGTAGCCATTAAAGTGTCTGAAATGGGGACACTTTTTTGAAATGGTCACAAAATCTTGTACACTTCGAGTTTTTAGCTGAATTTTTTTATGCATGCCAACAAAAATACAAGGATCACTTCTACCAATTTTGGGGCCAAAAATTCTTCCAAAAAAATTTAAAAAAATCCCGAACCGTAAAATGTTTCAAAAATTGTGAAAAATAAAAAACGAGTCGTCTTGCCATAAAACTTCACGTGAAGGCTTAAGGGACCATTGTATTAATTTTTCAAGCCATAAAAATAGCATTGGCACGTAGAAATATGAAGATGTGCCTAAACCCACCTAGCACCCTATCGATCCATGGCTTGCTTATCTCGTCTCTCTAGCCGGTGCAGTTTCCGCCCGGCTGTTTGCCCGCCCGCTCGTTTCGTCAGTTGGCTTAGGCATACGGAGTTCATTCCCAGTCTAAGATTGGACCACATCGAGGGTTGCGGAAGCAGGATCGGTAGCACGCAGAGAGGGACCCGACCGATCCCCGGCTTGCGCATCCCGCCCCTCTGGCCGGCTGAGCGCCCGCACGCTCATTTCGTGGGTTGACTTAGGCATACGGAGTTCATTCCCAATCTAAGCATTTGGAGTTCATTCCCAGTCTAAGATCAGACCAGACCGAGGGTTACGGCAGCACATGTTGGGCTCAGGCATGTGCTGGTGCCGTACTTTTCTTCATCGGGGCACCATCACCGGACCATCACCGGAGAACCTGACTGATGGCATTGGGGTTACGGCGATAGGGGGGGCCGGTGGGGGGTGTGCGCACATGATGTGCGATGGGTGCTGGTACTTGGCCCTTATATTGGCCCCCTATCCCTCATCAAACCTCGAGAACTCACACCCCCTTAAAGAGCATTTGAGATTTTAGAGGTTTGCTGCCAGTAGCAATTAAAGTGTCTGAAATGGGGCACTTTTTCCAAATGGTCACAAAATCTTGTACACTTTGAGTTTTTAGCTGAATGTTTTTGTACATGCCAACAAAAATACAAGGATGATGTCTACCAAGTTTGGGGCCGAAACTCCTTCCGAAAAAATTTTAAAAAATCCTGAATCGTAAAATGTTTCAAAAATTATGGAAAATAGAAAACGAGTCGTCTTGCTATGAAACTTCATGTGAAGGCTTAAGGGACCATTGTACGAATTTACAAGCCATAAAAGTGGCATTGGCACGCAGCAATATGAAGATGTGCCTAAACCCACCTACCACCTTATCTATCCACGGCTTGCGCATCCCGCCTCTCTGGCCCGCGTAGTGCCCGCCCGCCCGCTCGCCGCTCATTTCGTCAGTTGGCTTAGGCATACGGAGTTCATTCCCAGTCTAAGATCAGACCGGACTGAGGGTTGCGGCAGCTGGATCGGCAGCACGCATAGGGGGACCCGGATGATCCCCGGCTTACGCATCTCACCCCTCTGGCCCGTTGAGCGCCCGCACGCTCGTTTCGTGGGTTGACTTAGGCATACGGGGTTCATTCCTAGTCTAAGCATAAGGAGTTCTTTCCCAGTCTAAGATCGGACCGGACTGAGGGTTGCGACAGCACATGCTGGGCTCAGGCATGTGCTAGTGCCGCATTTTTCTTCGCCGAGGCACCATCGCCAGGGCATTGCCGGACAACCTGTATGACAGCATTGGGGTTCCTACGATCGGGGGGGCCGGGGGGTGTGCGCACATGATGTGCGATGGGTGCTGGTACTTGGCCCTTGTATTGGCCCCCTATCCCTCATCAAACCTCAAGAACTCACACCCCCTTGAAAAGCATTTGAGATTTTACAGGTTTGCTGCCAGTGCCATTAAAGTGTCTGAAATGGGGATACTTTTTTCAAATGGTCACAAAATCTTGTACACTTCGTGTTTTTAGCTGAATTTTTTTGTGCATGCCAACAAAAATACTAGGATCATGTCTACCAAGTTTTGGGCCAAAACTCCTTCCAAAAAAATTTTAAAAAATCCTGAACCCTAAAAAGTTTCAAAAATCATGAAAAATAGAAAACGAGTCGTCTTGCCATGAAACTTCACGTGAAGGTTTAAGGGACCATTGTATGAATTTACAAGCCATAAAAATGGCACTGGCACGCAGCAATATGAAGATGTGCCTAAACCCACCTACCACCCTATCAATCCACGGCTTGCGCATCATGCCTCTCTGGGAGGCGTAGTGCCCGTCCACCCGCTCGCCCGCTCATTTTGTCGTTTGGCTTAGTCATACAGAGTTCATTCCCAGTCTATGACCAGACCAGACCAAAGGTCGTGGTAGTAGGTTCGGCAGCTCACAGAGGGGGACCCAGTCGATCCCCGACTTGTGCATCCCGCCCCTCTGGCCTGCTGAGCGCCCGCACGTTCATTTCGTGGGTTGACTTAGGCATATAGAGTTCATTCCAAGTCTAAGCATACGGAGTTCATTCCTAGTCTAAGATCGGACCATACCGAGGGTTGCGACAGCACATGCTGGGCTCGGGAATGTGCTGGTGTCGCATTTTTCTTCACCGGGCACCATCACCGGAGAACCTGACCGGCAGTATTGGGGTTTCGACGATTGGGGGGGCCGGGGGGTGTGCGCGCATGATGTGCGATGGGTACTGGTACTTGGCCCTTATATTTGCCCCCTATTCCTCATCAAACCTCGAGAACTCACACCCCCTTAAAGAGCATTTGAGATTTTACAGGTTTGCTGCCAGTAGCCATTAAAGTGTCTGAAATGGGGACACTTTTTTCAAATGGTCACAAGTCTTGTACACTTCGAGTTTTTAGCTGAATTTCTTTTTGTGCATGCGAAAAAAAAGACAAGGATCACGTCTACCAAGTTTGGGGACAAAACTCCTTCCGAAAAAATTTTAAAAAATCCCAAACCGTAAAAAGTTTCAAAAATCGTGAAAAATAGAAAATGAGTCGTCTTGCCACGAAACTTCACATCAAGGCTCAAGGGACCATTGTATGAATTTACAAGCCAAAAAAATGGCATTGGCACGTAGAAATATGAAGATGTGCCTAAACCCACCTACCACCCTACCGATCCACGGCTTGTGCATCCCGTCTCTCTGGCCGACGTAGTGCCCGCCTGCCTGTCTGCCCGCTCGTTTCATCGGTTGGCTTAGGCATACGGAGTTCATTCCCAATCTAAGATCGGACCTGACCGAGGGTTGCGGCAGCAGGATCGGCAGCACGCAGAGGGGGACCCGGCCGATCCTTGACTTGCACATCCCAACCTTCTAGCCGGCTGAACGACCGCACGCTCATTTTGTGGGTTGACTTAGGCATACGGAGTTCATTCCCAGTCTAAGCATACGGAGTTCATTCCAAGTCTAAGATCAAACCGGACTGAGGGTTGCGGTAGCACATGCTAGGCTCGGCTATGTGCTGGTGCCGCATTTTTCTTTGTCAGGGTACCATCATCGGAGCATCATCGTAGAACCTGACCGACGGCATTGGGGTTCCGGTGATCAGAGGGGTCGGGGGGGTCGGGGGGTGTGCGCACATGATGTGCGATGGGTGCTGGTACTTGGCCCTTATATTGGCCCCCTATCCCTCATCAAACCTCGAGAACTCACACCCCTTTAAAGGGCATTTGAGATTTTACAGGTTTGCCGCCAGTAGCCAAGAAAGTGTCTGAAATGGGGAAACTTTTTTCAAATGGTCACAAAATCTTGTACACTTCGAGTTTTTTTGTGCATGCCATCAAAAATACAAGGATCACGACTACCAAGTTTGGGGCCAAAACTCCTTCCGAGACAAATGGTCACAAAATCTTGTACACTTTGAGTTTTTAGCTGAATTTTTTTGTGCATGCCAACAAAAATACAAGGATCACGTCTACAAAGTTTGGGGCCAAAACTCCTTCTGAAAAAATTTTAAAAAATCCCGAACCACAAAAATTTTCAAAAATCGTGAAAAATAGAAAACTAGTCGTCTTGCCATGAAACTTCCCGTGAAGGTTTAAGGGACCATTGTATGAATTTACAAGCCATAAAAATGGCATTGGCACGTAGAAATATGAAGATGTACCTAAACCCACCTACCACCCTATTGCGCATCACGTCTCTCTGGCCGGCGTAGTACCTGCCTGCCCGCTCGTTTCGTCAGTTGGCTTAGGCATATGGAGTTCATTCCCAGTCTAAGATCAGACCGGATTGAGGGTTGCAGTAGCAGGATCGGTAGCACACAATGGGGGACCCAGCCGATCCCTGGCTTGCGTATCCCGCCCCTCTGGCTGACTGAGCGCCCGCACGCTCATTCCGTGGGTTGACTTAGGCATACGGAGTTCATTCCCAGTCTAAGCATACAGAGTTCATTCCTAGTCTAAGATCAGACCGGACAGAGGGTTACGGCAGCACATGCTGGGCTCGGGCATGTGCTGGTGCCACATTTTTCTTCGTCGAGGCACCATTGCCGGAGCATCGCCGGAGAACCTGACCGACGGCATTGGGGTTCCGACGATCGGGGGGGCCAGGGGGCTGTGTGCACATGATGTGCGATGAGTGCTGGTACTTAGCCCTTCTATTGGCCCCCTATCCCTCATCAAACCTTGAGAACTCACACCCCCTTAAAGAGCATTTGAGATTTTAGAGGTTTGTTGCCAGTAGCCATTAAAGTGTTTGAAATGGGGGCACTTTTTTCAAATGGTCACAAAACTTGTACTCTTCAAGTTTTTTAGCTGAATTTTTTTGTGCATTACAATAAAAATACAAGGATCATGTCTACCAAGTTTGGGGCCAAAACTCCTTCCGAAAAAATTTTAAAAACTCCGAAATCGTAAAAATTTTTGAAAATCATGAAAAATAGAAAACGAGTCGTCTTGCCATGAAACTTCACGTGAAGGCTTAAGGGACCATTGTATGAATTTACAAGAAATAAAAATGGCATTGGCATGTAGAAATATAAAGATGTGCCTAAACCCACCTACCACCCTATTGATCCACGGCTTGCGCATCCCGTCTCTCTGGCCGACGTAGTGCTCGCCCGCCCGTGCGCCCGCTCGTTTCGTCGATTGGCTTAGGCATACGGAGTTCATTCCCAGTCTAAGATTGGACCGGACCGAGGGTTGGGACAGCACATGCCAGGCTTGGGCATGGGCTGGTGCCACATTTTTCTTCATCGGGGCACCTTCGTCGAAGCATCCCCGGAGAACCTGACCGATGGCATTGGGCTTCCGACGATCGGGGGGGCCGGGGGGGTGTGCGCACATGATGTGCAATGGGTGTGGGTACTTGGCCCTTATATTGGCCCCCTTATCCCTCATCAAATCTCGAGGACTCACACCCGTTAAAGAGCATTTGAGATTTTACAGGTTTGCTGCCAGTAGCCATTAAAGTGTCTAAAATGGGGACACTTTTTTCAAAAGGTCACAAAATTTTGTACACTTCAAGTTTTTAGCTGAATTTTTTTGTGCATGCCAAAAATAATACAATGATCATGTCTACCGAGTTTGGAGCCAAAACTCCTTTCAAAAAAATTTTAAAAAATCTCGAACCGCAAAAAGTTTCAAAAATCATGAAAATTAGAAAACGAGTCGTCTTGCCATGAAACCTCAGGTGAAGGCTTAAGGGACCACTGCATGAATTTACAAGCCATAAAAATGGCATTGGCATGCCCAAATATGAAGATATGCTTAAACCCACCTACCACCCTATCGATCCACGGCTTGCGCATCCCATCTCTCTGGCTGGCGTAATGCCCGCCTACCGCCCGCCCGCTCGTTTCGTCGGTTGGCTTAGGCATACGGAGTTCATTCCCAGTCTAAGATTGGATCGGACCGAGGGTTGCAGCAGCATGATCGGTAGCACGCAGAGGGGGACCCGGTCGATCTTCGGTTTACGCATCCCGCCCCTTTGGCCGGCTAAGCGCCCGCACGCTCGTTTCGTGGGTTGACTTAGGTATACAGAGTTCATTCCCAGTCTACGCATACAGAGTTCATTCCTAGTCTAAGATCGGATCGGACCAGACCGAGGGTTGTGGCAGCACATGCTGGGCTCGGGCATGTGCTGGTGCCGCATTTTTCTTCGTCAGGGCACCATCGTCGGAGCATCGCCGGAGAACCTGACCGACGGCATTGGGGCTCCGACGATCGGGGGGCCGGGGGGGTGTGCGCACATGATGTGCGATGGGTGCTGGTACATGGCCCTTATATTGGCCCCTTATCCCTCATCAAACATCGAGAACTCACACCCCTTAAACAGCATTTGAGATTTTACAGGTTTCCTGCCAGTAGCCATTAAAGTGTCGGAAATGGGGACACTTTTTTCAAATGGTCTCAAAATCTTGTACACTTCGAGTTTTTAGCTGAATTTTTTTGTGCATGCCAAAAAAAATACAAGGATCACGTCTACCAAGTTTCGGGCCAAAAATCCTTCCGAAAAAATTTTAAAAAATTTCGAACCGCAAAAAGTTTCGAAAATCGTGAAAAATAGAAAAGGAGTCGTCTTGCCATGAAACTTCATGTGAACGCTTAAGGGACCATTGTATGAATTTACAAGCCATAAAAATGGCATTGGCACACAAAAATATAAAGATGTACCTAAACCCGCCTACCACCCTATCGATCCACGTCTTGCACATCCCGTCTCTCTGGCCGGCGTAGTGCCAGCCCGCCTGCCCACCCGCTCTTTTTGTCAGTTGGCTTAGGCATACGGAGTTCATTCCTAGTCTAAGATTGGACCAGACTGAGGGTTGTAGCAGCAGCATCGGTAGCATGCAGAGGGGGACCCGATCGATCCCCGGCTTGCGCATCCCGCCCCTCTGGCCGGCTGAGAACCCGCACGGTCGTTTTGTGGGTTGACTTAGGCATACGGAGTTCATACCCATTCTAAGCATACGGAGTTCATTCCCAGTCTAAGATCGAACCGAACCAAGGGTTGCGGCAGCACATGCTGGGCTCGGGAATGTGCTGGTGCCGTAATTTTCTTTGTCGGGGCACCATCGTCGGAGCATCACCGTTGAACCTGATCGGTGGCATTGGGGTTTTGACGATCGGGGGGGCCGTGGGGGGGTGTGCGCACATGATGTGTGATGGGTGCTAGTACTTGGCCCTTATATTGGCCCCCTATCTCTCATCAAACCTCAAGACCTCACACCCCCTTAAACTGCATTTTAGATTTTACAGGTTTGCTGCCAGTAGCCGTTAAAGTGTCTGAAATGGGGACACTTTTTTCAAATGGTCACAAAATCTTGTACACTTCGAGTTTTTTTTAGCTGAATTTTTTTTTGCATACCAAAAAAAATACAAGGATCACGTCTACCAAGTTTGGGGCCAAAATTTCGTTCGAAAAAATTTTAAAAAATCTCGAACCAGAAAAAGTTTCAAAAATCATGAAAAATAGAAAATGAGTCGTCTTGCCATGAAACTTCACGTGAAGGCTTAAGGGACCATTGTATGAATTTACAAGCCACAAAAATGGCATTGGCACGTAGAAATATGAAGATGTGCCTAAACCCACCAACCACCCTATCGATCCACGGCTTGCGCATCCCGTCTCTCTGGTCGGCGTAGTACCCGTCCGCCCGCCCGCTCGCTCGTTTCGTCGGTTGGCTTAGGCATACGGAGTTCATTCCCTGATCTAAGATTGGAGCAGATCGAGGGTTACGGTAGCAGGATTGGTAGCACATAGAGGGGGATCCGACCGATCCCCAGCTTACGCATCCCGTCCGTACGCTCGTTTCGTGGGTTGACTTTCGCATACGGAGTTCATTCCCAGTCTAAGCATACGGAGTTCATTCCCAGTCTAAGATCGGACCGGGCTGAGGGTTCCAGCTGCACATGCTGGGCTCGGGCATGTGCTAGTGCAACATTTTTCTTCGTCAGGGCGCCATCGCGGGAGCATCGACAGAGAACCTGACCGGTGGCATTGGGGTTCCGACGATCGGGGGGCCCGGGGGGTGTGCGCACATGATGTGCGATGGGTGCTGGTACTTAGCCCTTATATTGGCCCCCTACCCCTCATCAAACCTTGAGAACTCACACCGTCTTAAAGAGCATTTGAGATTTTACAGGTTTGCTGCCAGTAGCCATTAAAGTGTCTAAAATGGGGACATTTTTTTCAAATGGTCACAAGTCTTGTACACTTCGAGTTTTTAGCTGAATTTTTTTGTGCATACCAAAAAAAATACAAGGATCACTTGTACCAAGTTTGGGGCCAAAAATCCTTCCGAAAAAATTTTAAAAAATCCCAAACCGTAAAATGTTTCAAAAATCATGAAAAATAGAAAACGAGTCGCCTTGCCATGAAACTTCACGTGAAGGCTTAAGGGACCATTGTATGAATTTAGAAGCCAGAAAAATTGCATTGGCATGTAGAAATAAGAAGATGTGCCTAAACCCACCTACCACCCTATCGATCCATGACTTGCGCATCCCGTCTCTCTGGCTGGCATAGTGCCCGCCCGGCCGCTCATTTCGTCGATTGGCTTAGGCATACGGAGTTCATTTCCAGTCAAAGATCAGACCAGATTGAGGGTTACGATAAGAGGATTGGTAGAACGCAGATGGGGACCCGACCGATCCCCGGCTTGAGCATCCTGCCCTTCTGGTCGGCTGAGCGCCCGGACGCTCGATTCGTGGGTTGACTTAGGCATACGGAGTTCATTCCTAATCTAAGCATACGGAGTTCATTCCTAGTCTAAGCTCGGACTGGATCGAGGGTTACGGTAGCACATGCTGGGCTCGGGCATGTGCTGGTGCCACATTTTTCTTTGTCGGGGCACCATCGTCGGAGCATCGTCGGAGAACCTGACCGGCGGCATTGGGGTTCCGACGATCGGGGGGCCGAGGGGTGTGTGCACATGATGTGCGATGGGTGCTGGTACTTGGCCCTTATATTGGCCCCCTATCCCTCATCAAACCTCGAGAACTCACACCCCTTTAAAGAGCATTTGAGATTTTATAGGTTTGCTGCTAGTAGCCATTAAAGTGTCTGAAATGGGGGCACTTTTTTCAAATGGTCACAAAATCTTGTACACTTCGAGTTTTTAGCTGAATTTTTTGGTGCAAGCCAACAAAATACAAGGATCACGTCTACCAAGTTTGGGGCCAAAATGCCTTCCGAAAAAATTTTAAAAAATCCTGAACCGCAAAAAGTTTCAAAAATCGTGAAAAATAGAAAACGAGTCGTCTTGCCAAGAAACTTCACGTGAAGGCTTAAGGGACCATTGTATGAATTTACAAGCCATAAAAATGGCATTGGCATGCAGAAATATGAAGATGTGCCTAAACCGACCTACCACCTTATTGATCCACGGCTTGCGCATCCCGTCTCTCTGGTCGACGTAGTGCCCGCCCGCCCGCTCGTTTCATCGGTTGGCTTAGGCATACGGAGTTCATTCCAAGTCTTAGATCAGACTTGACCGAGGGTTGCGGCAGTAGGATTGACAGCATGCAGAGGGGGACCCAGCCGGTCCCCGGCTTGGCATCCCGCCCCTCTAGCTAGTTGAGCACCCACATGTTCGTTCCGTGGGTTGACTTAGGCATACGGAGTTCATTCCCAGTCTAAGCTTATGGAGTTCATTCCTAGTCTATGATCAGACTGGACCAAAGGTTACGACAGCCCATGCTGGGCTCGGGCATGTGCTGGTGCCGCATTTTTCTTCACCGGGGAACCATCGCCTGAGCATCGCCAGAGAACCTGACCGGTGGCATTGGGGTTCCGGCGATCGAGGGGGTCGGGGGGGTGTGCACACATGATGTGTGATGGGTGCTGCTACATGGCCCTTATATTGGCCCCCTATCCCTCATCAAACCTCGAGCACTCACACCCCCTTAAAGAGCATTTGAGATTTTACAGGTTTGCTCCCAGTAGCCATTAAAGTGTTTGAAATGGGGACACTTTTTTCAAATGGTCACAAAATCTTGTACACTTCGAGTTTTTAGCTGAATTTTTTTGTGCATGCCAACAAAAATACAAGGATCACGTCTACCAAGTTTGGGGCAAAAACCCCTTTCAAAAAAATTTTAAAACATCCCGAACCTCAAAAAGTTTCAAAAATCGTGAAAAATAGAAAACGAGTCGTCTTGCCATGAAACTTCATGTGAAGGATTAAGGGACCATTGTATGAATTTACAAGCCATAAAAATGGCCTTGGCATCCAGAAATATGAAGATGTGTCTAAACCCACCTGCCACCCTATCGATCCACAGCTTGCGCATCCTGTCTCTCTGGCCGACGTAGCGCCCTCCCGCCCGCCTGTCTACTCATTTCGTCGGTTGGCTTAGGCATACGGAGTTCATTCCCAGTCAAAGATCAGACCAGACTAACGGTTGCGGTAGCAGGATCTACAGCACGTTGAAGGGGACCCGGCCGATCCTCAGCTTGCTTATCCCGCCCCTCTGGCCGGCTGAGTGCCCGTACAATCGTTTCATGGGTTGACTTAGGCATGCGGAGTTCATTCCCAGTCTAAGCATACGGAGTTCATTCCCAGTCTAAGATCAGACCAGACCGAGGGTTACGGTAGCACATGCTTGGCTGATGCATGTGCTGGTGCCGCATTTTTCTTCACCGGGGCACCATCGCCGGAGCATCGTCGAAGAACCTGACCGGTGGCATTGGGGTTCCGACGATCGGAGGGGCCGGGGGGTGTTCGCACAAGATGTGCGATGGGTGCTGGTACTTGGCTTTTATATTGGCCCCCTATCCCTCATCAAACCTTGAGAACTCACACCCCCTTAAAGAGCATTTGAGATTTTATAGGTTTGCGGCCAGTAGCCATTAAAGAGTTTGAAATGGGGACACTTTTTTCAAATGGTCACAAAATCTTGTACACTTTGAGTTTTTAGCTGAATTTTTTTGTGCATGCCAACAAAAATACAAGGATCACGTCTACCAAGTTTGGGGCCAAAACCCTTTCAAAAAAATTTTAAAAAATCCTGAACCGTAAAAGGTTTTAAAAATCGTGAAAAATAAAAAACGAGTCGTCTTGCCATGAAAGTTCACGTGGAGGCTTAAAGGACCATTGTATGAATTTACAACCATACAAATGGCATTGAGCATTGCCAGAAATATGAAGATGTGCTAAACCCACCCTACCTCTTATCGATCCACGGCTTCGCATCCCGCTCTCTGGCGGCGTGCCGCCTGCCTGCCAGCGTCTTGTTTTATCGGTTGGCTTAGGCATACAGAGTTCATTCCTAGTCTAAGATCGGACGAGGACTGAGGGTTGGGTAGTAGGATCGGCACCAGAGAGGGACCCGGCGATTCCGCTTGTGCATCGCCCCCCTGGTCGGTGAGCGCGCACGCTATTTGTGGGTTGACTTAGGCATACGGAGTTCATTCATTAACCAGTCTAATGATTGAACCAGACCGAGGGTTGCTCTGCAGCATGTTGGGCTTGGGCATGTGCTGGTGCCACATTTTTCTTCGCCAGGGCACCATTGCTGGAGCATCGTCGGAGAACCTAACCGACGGCATTGGGGTTCCGACGATCGGGGGGCCGGGGGGGGTGTGCGCACATGATGTGAGATGGGTGCTGGTACTTGGCCCTTATAGTGGCCCCCTATCCCTCATCAAACCTTGAGAACTCACACCCCCTTAAAGAGCATTTGAGATTTTACAGGTTTGCTTCCAGTAGCCATTAAAGTGTCTGAAATGGGGACACTTTTTTCAAATGGTCACAAAATCTTGTACACTTTGAGTTTTTAGCTGAAGTTTTTTGTGCATGCCAACAAAAATGTAAGGATCACGTCTACCAAGTTTGGGGCCAAAACTCCTTCTGAAAAAATTTTAAAAAATCCCAAACTGCAAAAATTTTCCAAAATCGTGAAAAATAGAAAACGAGTCGTCTTGCCATGAAAATTCATATGAAGGCTTAGGGGACCATTGTATGAATTTACAAGCCATAAAAATGGCATTGGCACGTCGAAATATGAAGATATGCTTAAACCCACCTACCACCCTATCGATCCACGGCTTGCGCATCCCGTCTCTCTGGCTGGCGTAGTGCCCGCCCGCCCGCCCGCCCTTTCGTTTCGTCAATTAGCTTAGGCATACAGAGTTCATTACCAGTCTAAGATCAGATCAGACCGAGGGTTGCAGCTGCAAGATCGATAGCATGTAGAGAGGGACTCGGTTGATCCTCGGCTTGTGCATCCCGCCACTCTGGCCGACTGAACACCCGCATGCTCGTTTCGTGGGTTGACTTAGGCATACGGAGTTCATTCCACAATCTAAGCA